>CM077167.1:27939595-28587405 GCA_039583875.1 Platanthera guangdongensis
CAGGTTGAGTGCCGAGGGAGCTGAGCTGACTAAGATGAAAAAGAGGGGGCCGCTAACAGCGACAACAGCATACTTCGCGCGCCGCGTCTTAAAATCACTCTTGAGACGGCTTTCCTTTGATTAATATTGAGATATTACAGCTTACAATACACCTTTACAAGAAAGCAATAAAGGGGTACAAATGGGAAGCTGGCGGCTAAGGAAGGGATGCCAGAAGAGGCCGCGCGGACTGAGAATCCAGGTCTGCAGGCCGCGCGGTTAAGGGAAAAATGGAGACCGCGCGGACTAGGAGATGAGGCCGGCTGGCCGCATGCGGCTAAGAGAAGAGAAGGTGCGGACTGGGGAACGGAGTCCGTAGGGATTGGGCTTGCTGTGGGATGACTTCAAGCGTGAGAACCTTGGGGTGTCTGAAAACTCTCTTCCATGAGAGGTATGTGGGTCTATTTATAGGCCCGAGGAGGTAACGGCTTGCGGTGACGTTACCCCCGGTGATGCGGTAACTTGAGCGAGAAGAAGGAAGAGTCCGCCAAGTCCGCAATAGGCCGGGCGGACTGGGGGCTTGCTTCTAGATCCGGTGTTGCTGATGGCAAACTAGGAGACTGAGTGGCGGATTGCGAGGTGAGTCCGCGGAGACCGGTACTGTTGAACGATGCGCTAAGGGGTGCGAGCTGAAGAAGTGCCTGTTGAGTCTGTAGGAGGCTGCGCGGTCTGGGACTGCCTGGAGGATGTTCTGCTGCCTGGCGGACTGCGGGAAGAATCCGCGGAGTCCGCCTCTACTGACTGAGCCCGCGCCAAGACTGCAGGCTGCGGAGAAGTTAACCGTGCTGCTGGAGAGAAGCGGGTGCCGGAGGCGAGGAATGACGGGCTGCATAGTGAGTCCGTCGAGTCTGCGCCTGTTGCTAAACTGAGACCGCTTATGTTAGAATGGAGAGCCTGGCTGTTGAAGCTATTGGGGTTCACTAATGAAGGTTGACTGGAAGTCTTGATCGTACTTCGAGTCCGTCAAGCCCGCGAGGAACTGGGTATTGCTGCTGATCTTCGCGGGTAGTCGGAGAGCGAGTGTCCGCGCTCTGCAGGCGTACTGAAGAAGTTGGCTGCCCTTGCTGCTGGGTGAGGGCTGAGCGACCTGCCGGACTAACGAGGCAGGTCGCGCGTGTTGGCGAGGTGGAAGCTGAGGTAGCTGGCTGGCGGCCTGGGGGCAGGTCGCCACCTTTGTCTGGCAATGTGAGCGGCTTGGTCTTCTTGAAGAGTGACCTGCAGGAGCGGTCTAAGGGAGTCCAATTCCTACACGGGATGCGACCTATTGCCGGCCTGGGCAGACAGGGATATGAGTCTGGCAAAGGGACACCTGCGAAGACAAGCTTGCGATTAAGCTGAAAAAGAGCACAGCCTGCAAGGGCGGACTGCAGGAGTAGTCTGCAGCCCCTGCCGACCAAGGGAAGGCGCGCGCCCTGGGTGGTCAGACCGCTGAGACCGCTGAAGTCGTTCGACCTGAGCGGACAGAGAATTCTGTCTGCCCACACTAAGGTGTCGCGACCTCCAGGAGGAACCCGAGGCAGGTCGTGTCGAGCGAGCTGGCTGCCTTGGGAAGGATCGCCGATTTCGGGGTTAACAACCGTGGGGGCGCCGGGAGTCCCCTCTTTTTGGGCATGCGGGCACAATCTCTTGCCGCCCCTCCCCTCACTCAAAAATCTTTAAACATATTTTTACCTAGGCTCACCAGGCGCCACTCTCCAATGTTTCTGGTCTTTCGCTCATCCTCGTCATGGTCGAAGAGAATGGGGGAAAATCCTTGCTCTCTCGTTTGTACCAACCTCTAACAAAAAAGGATTTGGGGGCAATTGATGGGAATGAAGCCTCATTTATAGGCATGGGTGTGCACTTAACCATCTCCCACTTGATCCCTCCTATTGTGGAGATCATGGGTTTGACCGGTCAACCCACTCCCCATGATCTCCACCACAATTGGAGAAATCATGGGGGGCCTCCTACTCAAACAACTATTGCCGTCACCCGCCGGCCACCTACCGCCGCCACCGCCGCCGCCGTCACCCGCCGTTGTCGCCCGCCGTTGCCCGCCGTTGCCTACCGCCCGCCGCTGCCGCCCGCATGACCCGCCGCCGCCCGCCGCCGCCCGCCGCCCGCCGCCTAACCGCCACCGCGCCGGCCACCGCCGCCAACCTCCGCCGCCCTTCCTGGTTGTCCACCGTCCGATCACTACTGAGCATTTGTCGTCGTCCGATTCTGTAGGTAACCAGCCACTAAAACACCAAGTTAGTGGGGCCCGCCATAACCACCTCCTGGGGCTATAAAAGAAGCCCCAGGCCTCCTCATTTCTCAACGTTTGGCGCCAGAGTCTTCTTCTTCCTCAGGACAAGCTCTGTCAAACTCCTCCCTCCCTCGGTCATCTTCAAGCCGCCTGCGAGCCAGAGGAACGACCAAGTCCCCAAGTGCGCGAGAAGGGAAGAAGACGACCATCGCTAGCGCTCAAGCACACCAACAACCAAGTTAGCATCCATAACTCCCTCGGCACAGCCTGTTGCCCGTTGAGAGTCAGAAATTCTCTCTCACCTCCAAGTTGTAACGAGTAGTGGTCTGTCGCCCTTGATTCTCGAAACATATTGTAAACACAACCTGATAGTGGACTTTGACCGACACAGATCCGGTCACGTGATTTTTTACTCAGTTGAGGGGTTTTTCCACGTTAAAACTCTTGTGTCAACTCTCTCTCTCTCTCCTCTCTCCTCTCTCTCTCTCTCTTCTCTTTTCATTGACTGTGTGCGCGCTCGACCGTCCCGAGAGCTAAGACGGTCCAGTTTATTGCGGTTCGACCGGGACGCCGAGTTAGTCCGCAACAACTACAATCTAAGTTATAAAACTTAGTTCTCGTTTAGCATTTACTGATCAGAGAAGACTCTCCCAAACAATTTTATTCCATGATCCATCAACATTCATGAGGGTTAACCTCATGCCGAACTGTATGGCGCGGGTTCAATTCGGCATGTGCCCATTGCTCAAATCACTTTAACAGACGACATGATCCGGGTGCAGCATTACCTCGACATGTAAGCGTATAACACATATAAATGTTGTCAGGATCATGATCTGAATTATATGATCACATGATCCAATGATCTGGATGATATATTTCGATCAGGATCTTAATCCAGATTGAAAATAGGTCTCGTCCATGCAGGATTGCACGTCGGATCATGGGATCATTAGGATCGTGATCCTTACACGATCCAGATCAGCTGCAATAAAATCAGCCCCCCCCCCCCTCATTTTATTTTATTTTGCACGTTGCTTGGGTTAGAAACCCTATTCCACTTTCGTTTTGACTTCCTCCCCCTCGTCTCACACTCGCCGACGTCGACGTACTCGTCTACCATCATCTTTGTCGAACTCCAAGCTCCAATCCTCTAAAGTCCAGGAGTCCTATCGCCAACACCGACGAAGTGGAACTTCAGCAATTCCAGACGGAATCCAGTGTTTCCTGCTTCCGAGCTTCTTTCCAATGCTATGATCTTCATTCAGTCATCTTCTTCCTCCTGACACGCGCGAGACTTACAACCTGCAACCTCTCGGTGACCTTCTTTTTGACAGGTTCAGAAAGGCTAGATCTACTTGTTCTCGTTCTATTTTACATTTCATTTTTCTCCGATCAGCAAATCCAAAATAACGATGCTTCTATTGATTATTTTTTTCTTTTTGGATCAACATTTTCTATTTTGAGGTATGGTGGCTAAAGTTTCTCATTCTTACTAGAAGAAAGAAAATGTAGCTATTTTATTGCTTAAGTGTAGTTGTACAATTATCTTTTTAGTTTAATTGATCCAGTTGTGTGCATCTCTTAAGTATCAAGATTTTTTTCTCCTTTCTATACTTATGTTCTCTCCAAAATTATTGTATTACATTTAACATGTGTAACGACAAGATAAAATGGATATGTAGTTGAATGATAAGTTTTTTAAATTTCGAGGATATATCTTCTGGTGATGAATGAATCACAGAAAAGAAAGATCGAGTTCTTTCCCTAAAGGGCAACTAGTTAGGGATACTTCAAAGTAGAGATACTCAGGAAACATATAACACTAAAAGAAATGTTGAACAAATAATTACGAAATTGAATGAAAAGTGTAAGTTTCAAATTAAATTTAAATTATTTGATAATGCATAATTTTTCAATTTGATTATGTATCGTCATCTCTTTTCTTAATTAAATTCTTTTATTTTAGGTGGAGTTGAAGATCTCACAATAAGGCACAGTGACCTCGATGTTATTGAGTATATTAGTGAGGGTGAATGAGATGATGATGAGAATGTCAGTGGTGATGATGAGAAAATGTGATACTTGATGATAATGATATAATCGACGTACCAATTAAGGATTTATACTGATATTTGATGACATAAATTATTATTTGATATTTATAATCTTCGGTACTTTTTAGTTGTTATTGTAGAACTTAGAGTTATATGATAACTTGTAAGTTATAGTTATGTTTTATTCAACAACTGATTATTTTTTAGAGTTTTAGTCGTCTGTCTTCATCCAGAATTGACGTCAATTTTCACTTTCCATCAAGGTCAGTGGCTTGATGAATCAATCTTAGAGTACCTTTAAATTTTCAAACTTTTTTGGTGTAAATAGAACTTCTGCAGATTGATCAAACCTGAGATAAAATAGACTATCACAGCTGCTGCAGAATATAAACTAATTAAACACAAACACATCAATCCTAACTAGCACAGCACACAGCAAGAACAAAAGAAAAGAGCAATCAGACAACACAAGAATTTTATAGTGGTTCCCCAACCTGGGTACATCCACTCTTCTACTACCCTGGTAGGAATCCACTTAGATTTTTGATCAGGTGACTGTCACCAATGAGCTTTTGATCAGGTGCTCAAAACCAAATCTCAAGTCTTTTGATCAGGTGACTTGCAACCAGGAATAACTTTTGAAGGGAGTTAAGAACCCTTTTTAAAGTGGGGGATGAGAGATTGATTTTGTCTTCTCTTTCTCAAATACACTCTGAGAAGACTTAAGTGAATTTTGATGTTAGCAAAGACTCCCCCTGAGATGTAGAATGGTTCAGAAAGTTGGAGCTTTGTTGCAGGGTGATAGGCCTTCAAACTATTGCTTTGACCAGATGAGCTCTAGGAACTTCTTGACAGATATTGTAGTTGGTATCCTTTGAAGAATCCTGGAAGAAGACAGAAGAAGACTCTTGATTTTGATTAACTGTTCTTCTTCTTCTTCAGATTGCTTTGACATTTCTGGTCTAGTGCTGTTTCTCTGTATCACTGTATGTTGTATTGTTGTGTAATTCTTGTTGTGTTCTAGAGAACTCTGTATTTCTTCTATCTTCTGTATTCTCTGATCACTCGTTATATAGGAAGAGAAAAGAAATCCCTTTTATATTTTTCATGTAAATTTTCATTTGAAATTTGAATTGCTTCTGCATTCATTGCTGACGGCCTAGAGAATATTTTGCATTAATTGATTTCCCCAACTGTCCCATGGGAAAACGACAAGCAATAATCCTGAAAAAGACCATAATCAATGCTCCGTCTAACAGTAATATTCAGAGAATATTTTAGCATTAATTACTCAGGAATTATTGCAATAGAATAAGGACAGAATGATGAAAATAACCAAGTCTGGAATCGTCGAACAGAGAACAGAATTCATCGAGCTGAGTCCACAGTTCGTCGAGCTGAGAAGTTATGTTCGTCGATCTGATAATAGCTGTTCGTCGAGCTGAGATCGAAGATCGTCGACCTAAGAACAGACAACTGCTTTCTCCAGAAACTTGCCAATTCTGTGCATGAAGTTCGTCGAGCTGAGAATAGAACTTCGTCGACTGGAGTTCAAAATACCATGTTTCTTGGACTCAAAAATGTTTTAAGTATAATGTCCAGAAATCATCAACCTGAGAACTAGTTTCGTCGAACTGAGAACTTATAACTGATAGATAAGTCTTGCCAGGAATGTGGTCTAAGTTCGTCGAGCTAAGAAGGTGAATTCGTCGAATGGAGTATGATCCTGGACTTAGAATATTTAGTTGTTTCTGGAATAAGATGTTGAAGTAGAATATGTTGAAATTTGTGAAGTGGAAGTGGGTGACGGGACAGGCAGGGCGGCCTGGGGCGGACAGCTTTGGCAGACTAGGCGGACTGGGCGGACTGTGATGTGTGGCCTGGTGGAAGGTCTAGTGAAAAGCCGGTTGTTCTTCTGAGCGGTTTGCACGGGTTGAGTCCGCGGACTATGCGACCTGGTTTCTGTGGATAGGGTGTTCGCTGATTGGCCTTGCCAAGGAGCGGCCTGAGCGGATGGAGGCTTGCGGACTGGTGCATTGCTCAGTGGTCGCGGGTGCAAGCTTGTGCTGACAGGCGGTTTGGCTCATGTCCGCGGGAAGCTTGCGGACTGGAGTGTCCGCGGTATGGGCTGTTGCGGACTGGGCTTAGAGCTTGGCTGAGGCCTTGTCGAGCTCTGGTGACACAGCAGGCGATTTGCTGTGGAGATCGATTGGCGGACTGGTTTTTGGAGTCCGGGGTTGGCTGCTGCGTTGGACAGGAGTGTGAGGAGCTTGCGGACTGATGACGGTCTGTGCTAGGGTGTTTGGCGGACTGGAAGAAGAATCTGAAGTGCTACCGGTGTCATCAGCGAGGGCACTTCAAGCGGGACTGCAAGGTCAAACTGCAGCCTGGGCATGCTGCGGGAAAGGAGGAAGCTTGCTCGAGAAGTGAAGAAGCAGAATGGGGCGGAGCTTTTATGACGGGCACTTATGTCCGGGCCTTGTCTGCTGAGGACTTCAACAACGAGTGGATCGTGGACTCCAAGTGTGGTCATCACCTTACCGGAGACAAATCAAAGTTCACCTCCATGCAGGCTTACTCAGGTAATGAAGCTATTATCACTGCTGATAATACTGTTTATGCAGTAGAGAAAGAGGGGGTCGTGTCTTTGGGTAGTGATCAGGGGTCATTCACGTTAAGGAGTGTGTATCACGTGTCGGGCATGAATAAGAACCTCTTCTCGGTGACCAATGCGGTGGACACTGGGTATCACGTTCTGTTTGGGCCAACAGACGTGAGGTTCCTTCGCAACGTATCAGCGGTTGAAGGCTGATGTTGCTCATGTTGGGAGGAGGGTGAAGAACTTGTTTGTTCTTTCCACCAATGCTTATGTTGATAAGATGAGGGCCAATGATAGCGCTGTTATCTGGCATGAGAGGCTGGGGCATGTTGGCATGGACAAGCTGAAGGCGATGGCGAGTAGAAGTTTGGTGAGGGGGTTGCCGAAGTTGTCCTCCTTTGGTGATGAGCATGTTTGTGTGGGCTGTCAATACGGTAAGGCACATCGCCTTCCGTTTGATAAATCACAAACAAGGAGCAAGAAGCCACTGGAGTGTATTCATGGCGACCTGATGGGACCGACGGTTACTGTCAGCCTTGGTGGAAGCAGATACATGCTTGTCTTGGTTGATGACTACTCAAGGTATACTTGGGTGTACTTCTTAAAGGAGAAGTCGGAAGCCTTCCGTTTGTTTGTGGAGTTTAAGGAGTTGGTAGAAGGCCGGCTTGGCATGCGGATTAAGAAGCTTAGAACTGATAACGGGGGTGAATTTGTTTCCTCCGAGTTTTCTAACTTCTGCAGGAAGCACGAGATCCAACTGGAGCTTACTTGTGCCCACACTCCACAACAAAATGGGGTAGCGGAGCGGAAGATCCGTCATTTGACGGAGACCTGCAAATGCTGGCTTCATGCGAAAGATATCCCAAGGTCCTTTTGGGCGGAGGGAATGTCTTGTGCTGCTTATGTTATCAACCGGATGCCACTCAGCCCTATTAACATGAAGACTCCTATTGAGCTGTTGCTGAAGGAGAAGCCGAGTGTGGGACACCTTCGGGTGTTCGGTTCAACTTGCTACGTGCATGTCTCGGATGCTTCACGGACAAAGCTGGATGCGAAGGCAAGGAAACTTGTCTTTGTTGGCTATGATGAGCGGAAGAAGGGATGGAAATGCATGGACCCTGTGACGAAGAAGTTCGTGGTATCAAGAGACGTTGTCTTTGACGAGCTGACGTCATATGGAGGTGGCTCGGTGGAGCTAACCGGAAGTAGCAAAGTTGATGAAGCACCGGTGGAGGCTGCTGAAGGCTTGGAAGAGGAGCTTGATGTTTCACCAGCAGCTCCTGTTGCTTCGAACTCCGAGGCTGAGCCTTCTGGCTCAGGAAGCATGGGGAGCACTGCTCAATGCTTGCCCCAGGTAGGAGTGGAGCCCGAAGAAGCAACAGAAGCCGTGAGCAAGGAGTCCGTGTCTTCGGAGATCGAAGAGGGTGGTTAAGCCACCGGCTCGGTACTATGATGGGAATGCAGTGAGCTTTGTCTCCTGCTTCTTTGCAGGTCCTCTGGATGAGCGAGAGCCTGCAAACTTCAACGAGGCCACTGGAGTGAAGGAGTGGGAAGATGTCATGAAGGAAGAGATTGATGATCTGAAGAAGAATGAAACCTGGGACCTTGTGCCCAAGGTTGATGGCATTACTCCGGTTACTTGCAAGTGGGTGTATAAGTTGAAGAAGAAGGCTGATGGAAGAATTGATCGGTTCAAGGCTCGCCTGGTCGCTAGAGGATTCTCACAGCAGTATGGAGAAGACTATGAGGAGACATTCAGTCCAGTTGCGAAGATGACTTCTGTAAGAGCGGTGATCGCCTTGGCTGCTAGCAAGAGATGGAGGTTGTGGCAACTCGATGTGAAGAATGCCTTTCTTTACGGAGAGATTGACAAGGACATTTTCATGGATCATCCGCTTGGTTTTGTCTCTGAAAAGCATCCGGACTATGTCTGCAAACTCAGGAAGGCTCTCTATGGGTTGAAGCAAGCTCCTAGAGCTTGGTATGGGAAGATTGCAGAGTACTTGCAATTCTGTGGATACCTTGCTTCTAACTCGGATTCAAGCTTGTTCGTCAAGAATAAGGGGGAGCTACAAGTCTTGGTCCTGCTGTATGTGGATGACATGATCATCACAGGGAACTCGGAGGGGGAAGTAGCAAGGCTCAGGGCTGAGCTTGCTATACGCTTCGAGATGAAAGACTTGGGAGAGTTGCATCACTTTCTCGATCTGGAAGTGGAGAGGAAGGAGTGCGGGGTTCTCATTAGCCAGAAAGGATATGTTGATCGCATTGCGAAGCGGTTTGGCATGGGCGAAGGGAAGAAGTGCTCTACTCCACTGGAATCTGGGCTGAAGCTTCGACGGGATGAGGGAAGGGTTCTTCATAATCCCTTGGTGTTCAGGGCTCTTATTGGGAGCTTGATTTACCTGACGATTACAAGGCCAGATATTGCTTATGATGTTGGCCGAGTAAGTCGGTATATGGCTGAACCAAGGCAATCTCATCTAGTGGCGGCAAAGGGAATTCTGAAGTATGTCAAGGCTTCTTATGACATGGGACTCCTCTATAGAAGGGACTCGGAATTTGCGTTGCTCGGGTACACGGATGCTGACTATGGCGGTGATTCGGATGATCGAAGGTCTACTTCTGGTTATGTGTTCACTTGCGGTTCAGCTAGCATCTCGTGGTGTAGCAAGAAGCAGGACTCGGTGTCGGTTTCAACCACGGAGGCGGAGTATAAGGCTTCGGCCTTGGCTGCTCGGGAAGCCGTTTGGTTGAGGAGGCTTATAGAGGATGTTCATGAAGAAGTGCAAGGGCCTTCTTTACTCCGGGGTGACAATGAGAGTGCTCTCAAACTGGTAAACAATCCAGTGTGTCACTCCAGGACCAAGCATATAGAGATTGATCACCACTTCATCAGGGAGAAGGTGTTGGAGGGGTCTCTGCTGGTCGGGCATGTTCGGAGTGAAGATAATCTTGCTGACATCTTCACGAAGCCACTGTCGAAGGGGCCTTTTGAACGCATGCGCAGCTTGCTGGGCTTGGTCACCACTTCCCACTTCAAGGGGAGTGTTGAAATTTGTGAAGTGGAAGTGGGTGACGGGACAGGCCGGGCGGCCTGGGGCGGACAACTTTGGCGGACTATGCGGACTGGGCAGACTGTGATGTGCGGCCTGGTGGAAGGTCTAGTGAAAAGCCGGTTGTTCTTCTGAGCGGTTTGCACAGGTTGAGTCCGCGGACTATGCGGCCTGGTTTCTGCGGATAGTGTGTTTGCTGATTGGCCTTG
The DNA here is from genome assembly GCA_039583875.1 of Platanthera guangdongensis. NCBI lineage: Eukaryota > Viridiplantae > Streptophyta > Magnoliopsida > Asparagales > Orchidaceae > Platanthera > Platanthera guangdongensis. The sequence continues at coordinate 27,949,786 of CM077167.1, forward strand.
CCAAGGAGCGGCCTGAGCGGATGGAGGCTTGCGGACTGGTGCATTGCTCAGTGGCCGCGGGTGCAAGCTTGTGCTGACAGGCGGTTTGGCTCATGTCCACGGGAAGCTTGCGGACTGGAGTGTCCGCGGTATGGGCTGTTGCGGACTGGGCTTAGAGCTTGGCTGAGGCCTTGTCGAGCTCTGGTGACACAGCAGGCGATTTGCTGTGGAGATCGATTGGCGGACTGGTTTTTGGAGTCCGGGGTTGGCTGCTGCGTTGGACAGGAGTGCGAGGAGCTAGCGGACTGATGGCGGTCTGTGCTAGGGTGTTTAGCGGACGAGAGGTTGTATCCGTCATGCTCGCATTGGCCTTTGATGGTTTTGGACTTGGTCATACTTTGTGCCAAGACCATGGTATCTGCGGTATCCGCCAAGTCCGCTGTGACCGAGCGGACTGTTGTTGTCTTCCTTTGGTCGTGGACTTGTGGCGGATTGAGGTGTGAGTCCTACGGACTGCCTCGGGTTGGTGCGGACTGTCATTGAAGGGGGTTGCTGTCCTGCAGTGGTTGGAGTTGTGCGGGCTGATGCCTTGTCCGCATAGCTTGGGCGGACTGGAGAGGGTTCGTCAATGGTTGCCTTGCTCCTGGCGGTTTTCCTTGGTATCCGGCTAAGTCCTTGCGGACTCGGCGGACGGAGTTTTGCTATCGCGCGGGCTGGGGCGGTGTCCCTATCTCTTGGGCGGTGACCACACTCCTCACCTTGCCTATAAATAGGACCCCCCTGGCACATCTACAGTAACCTAAGTAACCTGAGTGAACAGTAAGTTGGATTGAGCGAAGTGCTGCGGTCTGTGTTTGTCAGTCCGCGCGGATTGTTTCAGGCTGACGGTTTGGTGTGTGCAGGTCTCGCAGGTAGCTTCAAGGAGCCAGGAGTTTGGCTGTGCCTTCGGTCAAGTACTTGGAAGTGTGCGGTCTCTGCGGACTCAGCAGGAGGTCGCTCTGCGGCTTGTCAGTTCTGTTTCCTCTTTGCCAGCTTCAATAACCTGTCCGCCGGCTTCAGGCGGGTAGGGGTGTTCCCTCAGTTCAGGTTCAGCAGGAGGCGAATAACGGTGTGTCCGCACGGCCTCGTGGCTTCGGCGGACTCCATGTCTATTCGGCGAATTGCAGCATAGCTTGGGCGAGCTCAGCGGTCTCGGCGACCTCGGCGACCTCGCGGTCTCGGCGGACTCCGGTGCTGTCCGCCCGCTTGTTTTTTTGGTGCTTTCTGTTTACAGTTGTTATACTAGCGAAATTATGTCTCGCTATGTATGCCTCGTGTTGTAAAGAAGTAAATGTATAAAAGACCTGCTTGTGCTTTCATTGTTTGTTGGGATTAACCTCTGTTCCTTGGTTTCCGCTGGTTCAACATGAGAACTGGGTAGTTCCGAAGATATTAATTTGGCGTTTGGGCTATCTTGCTGACCACGTTGAGAAAATTTAACAGAATACTCATATATCGTCGACCTGAGAACTAAGTTCGTCGACTGGCGTTCAGAGAAATTTTGGACTTGAAATATTGAAGTAGAGTGTCCATAAGTCGTCGACCTGATTACCAAGTTCGTCGAGATCAGCTCAGAGAATTATCTCTGAGTTCGTCGAGCTGAGCATGACTTTCGTCGACCTGAGTTCGACGAACATCGAACTCATTTTTCTGAGTCTTTGAAACCTCTAAGTCTTGAGTCTTTTTGTAGTCTGTTGATGACTGGTCCATGCAGTGATGACTCTAAGGACTTAGCTTATACTCTAAGACTCATACATGACCCTAGCTATACATGTTGGGTCAAACATCCTAACTTAGTGAACCTAGCCTAAATCCAACTATGGATCCAACAATCTCCCCCATTTGGGTGAGGTCACTAATTACAGGCCATAAAAAAAATTTACAAAGCAAGAGAACATATATCTGGCAGGAAAAATTAGCATATACAGCAGATATATATACAATAAGCTTTGTATCAGGAATTAGATAAGCAGTTTTAAACTAACTCAGAAAGACTAAAGATAGTTCAAGTATCATTTCTTTTGCTTTTTCTCCTTGTGCTTCTCCTCTTTGTCTTTCTCTCCGGACTGAGTGAATATGATTTTCCTATTAGGATTTGCAGCTTGAACATTTGTCATAGTCATGTCAGCAGCCCCTACGATTTTTAGAGATGTAGCCTTGGGTACTACTGCTTCTGGATGCAATTTCATATATTCATCAACATTGAAAAATTTATTAGCCTTAGCAAACCTGTTGAGCTCTTCCCTTCTATACTTGGACATTGTTGTGTATTCAGATGGATACTTTCCTTCAGCTCTAGCTTTGTTGATCATGGAAAGGCCAACCAGTTCCTGTAACCTGGCCATCCTTGCTGTTGTAGCTGTCTCAGGATCTTCAAATGGTACATGAGGGGAAGCAGGTCTTTTAGGGCTTTCAACCTTTTGATGTTCAGGGAATTTTTGTTGTTGTTGTTGATGCTGTTGTTGTTATTGTTGGTGTTGCTTGCCAGATGAATAATGTCTTTGCTGGCTGCTTCCTGAAGATGAAGATATACCTTGCTATCTTTGGTATGTTTGAAACTGGGTAGACCTTTGAGATGGTGTGCCTGATGCACCAGCAGCTGGAGGAGGAGGTGAAGGAGGATCCTTTCTATATCTTTGAGTAGGAGGAGTTGAATATCTTCTGCTCTTCTTTCTCTCTTTTTATTAATTCTTGGACAGCCACATCCATGCTGGCATGCCCTTGTAAGGAGTGATCTTTTGGAGTATATAATAAGGTGTGTCATTTGCTGGGTTGGGCTTTGGAGTAGGAGGTGGAGGAGCTTTCCTCTTCTTGGAAACTTTCTTTTTCTTGGGTTCCTTATCTGAGTCCTCATCTTCATCCTCATCATCATCAATGGAGTCCTGAGGATTATCATATAATGCATTTAATGCTTTTAGGGCTTCAGTAGATATTGGAGGTTTCTGAGCCTGAGAGGGAGCTGGAGGAGGAGCTACAATTGGAGCTGGAGTAGGAGCTGGAGAGCTATACATAATAGTGTGAAAGAGATAGATCTTAAGCAAAAAGGCTAGAGTTTGTCACAGCACAAAAATAAAATAAAAGCTAAAAAGAAACAAAGCAGATTAAGCAACTAGAAGAGACACAAGGATTTTATAGTGGTTCCCTAAATCTGGGTAGTCCACTCTTCTACCACCCTGGTAGGAATCCATTCATGTTTTTGATCAGGTGCCTGACACCAATGGGTTTTGATCAGGTCCCCAAAAACCAAAACCTCAAGTATTTTGGAAGGAGACTTGCAACCAGGAATCACTTTTGAAGGGAGATGACAACTCTTTATACAGGAGGGGAAAAAAGGTGATGGAAATCTTCTCTTTCTCAAAACAGCTGAGAAGACTATGTGGATATTGATGTTAGAAAACAGCTCTCCCTGAGATATTGAATGGTTCAGGAGTGAAATCTTTGCTTCAGGGTGATAGGTCTTCTAGGTGATGATGTCTCCAGCAAGCTTCTTGGACTGATATTGAATGGTTGTCTTTTAAAGCCTGGAGCCAATGAAGAACACTGATGATTGTTCTGACTGATGCAGAGTTCTTCCTTCTCTGTAGAAAACCTTTTTCTCTGTAGTTCTATTCACTGTTTTTATCTTTTCTGTATTCTGAACTCTGTATTTTAATTCCTTAATCTTGATGGCGGAAGAAAACATTCCCGAGTGTAGTAAATGCTTTGGAAATTGATTCCGGACTTAATTCTACTGTAACTGTCTATTTGAATGGCTATTTTTACTGGAAATGTTTACTGTAATCAATCCTCAATTAATTTTGTCAACTATTATTGTTTGCTCAGAAATCGTCGACCTGAACTTTCGTCGAGTTCATCAATCGTCAACCTGAGTTTGACATTCATTGAACTCAGCTAGATTCATCGAGTTGAATATCTTGCTTGAGATCTGCGTTCGTCGACCGGAGCTTGCAGTTCGTCGAGCTCAGTTTTTGTGTTCGTCGAGCTGAGAGAACTGTTGAGTGTCGACACAGTTGCTGTGATGGTGTCGACACAGCCTTGCTAGAGTCTTGAGATCGTCTACCTGAGTTCAGAGAAGCAACTCAGAATTCGTCGACAGGAGATCGCCGTTCGTCGAACTGCGTTCGACGATCGTCGATCTGATTTTCTGACTTTGTCTTAACTGCATTCCTTGGACTTCTTTCAGTAATTCTGAGAAACCTTCTGAATGACCTGTCCTGGAAAGAGATCCTATGACCCATGACTATACATGTTGGGTCAATCTAATAATCCTAATAGTGTTCCTTACCCGAATCAGAACTAGGGTTTCAACAATCTCCCCCTATTTGGGTAAGGACACTATTTACATAAATGTAAGTAAAATACAAGGCAATTAAATACAATCTCCCCCTAAATCTGGATCAAGTACTACTACTATTGTTGTTGCTGCTGATACAGCTGCTGTTGATCCTTGCCCAAATCTGCAGCATTATAATCTGTTGTTGCTGCTGCTGCTACAATTCCCATAAACTGCTGCTACTGCTGGAATTTCTGCAGCTTCATTTACAGGCATCTCCCCCTATATGCATAGACTTGCACAAATTATTCAGCCATTGATATCCTGTATATTTGCTGGACTGGATTCTTTTCCTACAAGGAGATGTTAGGAGTTTTGGACCCAGATAACCTTGGGTCCTGGTTCTCTTTTATAATAGTCAGAAATAAAAGAATGACAATTTCTGATTTGAAATTCTGAGTTCGACGAAAGATATTTTCGTCGATCTGAGTTCGACGAATGATATTGAGATCGTTGATCTGTGTTCACAGAATGATAATAATTGTTTTCTGTGATCCATTTTCGTCGATCTCTGTTCGACAAATTAAGTTTGTTTCGTCGAACACAGAGTCTTGAATAGTTCAAAGCAAAATCCTTGTTCATAGTTCGTCGATCTGAGTTCGACAAATAGTATTGATGTCGTCGATCTCTGTTCGACGAAATATTTTGAACTAAGATTTTCAGATGATTTTCATGTGATAAACGGAAATCAGTGTTAAGTTTAGTTGAAGAAGAGTCAAGGGAAGAAATAACCTGATCCTCTTCATCTAATTCATACTCTGATTCTTTAGATTCTGCAGCATAGCTACTGCGAGAAGCATCTATTGCCATTAGGCAAAAATTCTTTTGCTCTTGCTTCTTCTTCATCACTCCAGGATTCAGCTTCAATTATTCTCCCTTTTGCTGATCCAGCAGCCATTGCTGTGATGGAGTCCCACATCTCTTTTGCAGATGAACATTCAGCAAGTTCTTCAAAAATGTCATCAGACATTGATTGAGCCAGAATGTTCATTGCTTGTGCATCAGCAATCTTCATCTTTTGCTGGGTATCTGTCCATTGGGATGATGGAACAACATCTGGACTTGATGTTTGCTGAGGTGGAGCTGGACCTGACAAAACAGATTTGAAGATGTTTTCATCAATGGAGTCCATATAAAATCTAATCCTTGTCTTCCATATTGCAAACTTATCTAGATTGCACATGGGCAGTCTGGTGCTTGAAAAATCTGCAATTTGTGCCACGATAACTCTAAAGATTCTTAAGATCTATCAAAGGATCTTTGTGGTTCAGGTGTTAGCATGTACAACCAATTAATGTGTGGTGTTTTAACCAACCTCGCTTTGATACCATTTGAAAGAGATAAATCTTAAGCAAAAAGGCTAGAATTTGTCACAGCACAAAAACAAAATAAAAGCTAAAAAGAACAAAGCAGATCAAGCAACCAGAAGAGACACAAGGATTTTATAGTGGTTCCCCAAATCTGGGTAGTCCACTCTTCTACCACCCTAGTAGGAATCCAATCAGGTTTTTGATCAGGTGCCTAACATCAATGGGTTTTGATCAGGTCCCTAGAAACCAAAACCTCAAGTCTTTTGGAAGGAGACTTGCAACCAGGAATCACTTTTGAAGGGAGATGACAACCCTTTATACAGGAGGGAAAAGAGGTGATGGAAATCTTCTCTTTCTCAAAACAGCTGAGAAGACTATGTGGATATTGATGTTAGCAAACATCTCCCCTGAGATATTGAATGGTTCAGGAGTGAAAGCTTTGCTTCAGGGTGATAGGTCTTCTAGGTGATGATGTCTCCAACAAGCTTCTTGGACTGATATTGAATGGTTGTCTCTTGAAGCCTGGAGCCAATGAAGAACACTGATGATTGTTCTGACTGATGCAGAGTTCTTCCTTCTCTGTAGAAAACCTTTTTCTCTGTAGTTCTATTCACTGTTTTTATCTTTTCTGTATTCTGAACTCTGTATTTTAATTCCTTAATCTTGATGGCGGAAGAAAACATTCCTGAGTGTAGTAAATGCTTTGGAAATTGATTTCGGACTTAATTCTACTGTAACTGTCCGTTTGAATGGCTATTTTTACTGGAAATGTGTACTGTAATTAATCCTCAATTAATTCTACAACTGTTATTGTTTGCTCAGAAATCGTCGACCTGAACTTTCGTCGAGTTCATCAATCGTCGACCTGAGTTCGACATTCGTCGAACTCAGCTAGATTCGTTGAGCTGAATATCTTGCTTGAGATCTGCGTTCGTCGACCGGAGCTTGCAGTTCGTCAAGCTCAGTTTCTGTGTTCGTCAAGCTAAGAGAACTGTTGAGTGTCGACACAGTTGCTGTGATGGTATCGACACAGCCTTGCTAGAGTCTTGAGATCGTCGACCTGAGTTCAGAGAAGCAACTCAAAATTCGTCGACCGGAGATCACCGTTTATCGAAACTGCTTTCGACGATCGTCGATCTGATTTTCTGACTCTGTCTTAACTGCATTCCTTGGACTTCTTTCAGCAATTCTGAGAAACCTTCTGAATGACCTGTCCTGGACCTGTCCTGGAAAGAGATCCTATGACCCATGACTATACATGTTGGGTCAATCTAATAATCCTAATAGTGTTCCTTACCCAAATCAGAACTAGGGTTCCAACATAGTGCTTTCAGCAACTGTCTTATTTTCCTCTTCCATATTAGTCATGATCAAGGCATCAAGATCAGGCATATGTGAGTCATCCATTACAAAAACTGGAATAGAAATATTTATTGGAGGAGATGAAATAATGGGTGAAATAGCTCTGGGTGGAGATGGAATGGCTGGAATCTCTAGAGTAACAAAAATGGCCTTTAGTTTCTTGGCAACTTTGGGGTTTATGAGTGAGGTGTATGGTGCTATAGCCATTGATGGCTTAATGCTGTCTTCTGGAAGTATGTTGAAATAAGTTGTATCAAAAACCTTCAATAAATCTAACAGATCTACTGTGGGATTAATAATATAATCACCAACAGTAGTTATTTCTTCTGTGTCAGTCTCATCCACATCCATATCAGTATTAATGAAATTAATGAAATCAAATAATTCATCATCAGTAACTGTTGCTGCTTCTTCTGATGCTACTACTGTTACTTCTACTGCTGCTGGTACTACTGCTGCTAATACTGCTGCTGCTGCTTCTTCATCAAGTATCTCCCCCTACCTGGTTTCAGTGGAAACTGAAGCCAGGCACCTTACTGAAGAGGGGGCAGCAGAGACGGCAGTGATTTGGACAGCTAAGGAGGAGATGGAAACAGCAAGAGGTGAGATAGCCTCTACTATAAGATTTTTGAGGAGAGGAGTAAGCAGTGCAATAAGAGAAGAAATGGTGGATGGATCCAACAGTGGAGTGGTAGAGGGGGTGGCAGAGGGTGTTGGAATGGAGATAGAAGTGGGGATGGTAATAGTTGGTGGAGTAGGAGGGAGAGCATCTTGTATGTGGACATCTGGAAAAGAGGAAGTATGAGGAGGGGAAGTAGGTAGAGTTGTAACGCCTTATTCGTCACATGGCATATAACAGTGGGTCCGGCCGGGGCCCCACGCCATATGTCACATACAAGTAGTGGAATTACTTGTGGAAATCAAATTCTATTCACATCCTTAACTCAATCCATTCTAGCGCAACATTTTTATGTTAAAAAACTCAGCTCAGAGAATGTCCACTTTTATATAAACGCCACATTTATATAGCAACACCAGGAATGTATACAACGCACACACATTGGCCTTAAGGCCTTACATATTTCTCTTTTCACACAATTACATTTTTGTACATCGGCACGCAGATCGGCCACACATGAAATCCAAACACACTTCTTCGCATGGCCTTCAAGGGCCTTTAGCAGCAATCCATCCATTCCACTTATTCATTCTACCTGTAATTTGCCATCCAAGCCAAAACAGAAAACAAAGTAACGGTCAGCATTCGCTGACCCATTTATAACGACTCTACCCCCTACCCGGGGCAGTGGTTCCTTCCCTGTACGCATTGTCATCATCTATCATCAAGCATCATCAAGCATTATATGTATCATTCTCTTTATCAACCTATCAAGCACATCACATCACAAACGCTGGAATCCACCAGACGCTCCGTGCACTCAGGGCACCTTCTTGGCGTACCGGGCATCCCAGTCGTACACCGCCGATCAGAGATTTTAACTTGTTGGTTGACCGGACCTAGTCCACCAGTCTCGCAAGCTGGCGACATACCGCCCAAACCACTCAGAGGTATAACCTCACATCATCCATAAACAACCAGAGCAGATCGACCCACCCAATATGGTGTAGCATTTACTACCAATCGACCCCTCACCTATTCCTGATCGACCCACCATTGTGGTGCAGCAAGTCGGGTGCTCGCTTCCCGGATTATGCCACCAATCGATCCCTTCTAACTAGATCAACCCACCCTATGTGGTGTAGTCGGCCGGGTACTCGCTTCCCGGGCGCACTACCAATTGATCTCTCTTCATACCAGGAGCTTTCTCAAAGCCTCCTCACATCCATACATTCATCACAAAAGAACTCTCTTTGCATATCATCAAATCCACGGAGTCTTCTCCGGTTTACCCATGAACATCACCAATCCAGACTACCTATCCAGATGGGCTTCACACAGCATGCTTATGCCGTACTCCATACTTCCGGTTTTAGATGCAGACTCAACAAAGGAATCACTTCCGCAATCCACCTCTTGGTGGAGGATTCCAAGCACATGCATAAAAAAAGGACTTCGATGTCCAAGAAGGAGATCGTTACCCTCGAAGATCGCTTTGGTGCATGAAGTAGCCGGATGGAAGTCACCGCCTCGGCTCTGCCTTCACGAATCCGCTCTCAGATCTTCGCTCCGCACTCCGCAGCTCCGTAGCTCCTCCAGTAGCTGGATTTACTTTCCTCCTTCCTTCCTTTGCTCTCTCCTTCTCTTTCTCTCTCTTGAAATGAGATGAAGAAGAAGAAGAAGAAGGGATTAAAAACCTCAGATCTCGGCCAAAAATCCACCTGGCTAAAGCCTAATCCCTTGGATCCAGGATAGAGAAATCAACGGCCAAAAAAACACAACAAAATCATGTTTCGGCCCTGACACGCCCTGTGACACGCCCGTGTCGTAGGCCGTGTCCCCCCAAAGCGGTGCACAAATTGACTTATCCAAACTAGATGACACGTCCATGTCACGCTCGTGTCAGCCCAATCACGCCCGTATCACAAGGCGTGACACCCACTCGATGATCTTCGCTCGACGATGCTCGCCAGCGATCGTCGATCTCCGCTCGACGATTCTGCGCTCGACGATCGACGCTCGACGATTTCTGCTCGACGATCTCTGCTCGACGATCGACAAGCAAATTGTCAAACCGATGGGACATGCCCCCTGTAACGCCCGTGTTCCAGGGCGTGATCACCCAAACATTTCGTCGACCGAAAAATCATCGACCTCGCGCCTCACGACGCAACCCGAGTGGGACACGCTCGTGTCTCAGGCCGTGTCACCCAATTTTTTGCCAATTGCAGAATTTGGGCTGTTACAAGAGTAAAGAATGGGATGTTGTCCAAATGAGGGGGTAAGGGAGATGAAGGTGGTGAGGGAATGTGTATATCATGGGGGGATTGAGGTAGGGTTGGTTGTGGTGATTGAGAGGGAGAGGGTTGATGGTATTCCTGGATGGGAGAGGAGGGAATTTTAGTGAAATTTATTTGTGGAGAAGTTGCAGGAGATGTAGCTGGAGTAGGAATATGAACAGGTTGTTGTGGTTGTTGTTGTAGTTGTTCTTATGGTTATTGTTGTGTTTATTGTAGAGAAGGAATGGTGGAAGAGGATGGAGGTGGAGAAGGGATCTCATTAGTAGGGTGGGGAGTGGCTAAACCAACCCTAGTACTCTCAGAAGCCCTGGTGGAAGAGGAGGAACCCTTGGAGGTCTTGGTTGTTGATGCACGAAAACGCACCTGGGGGACAGCTGTCACCGAGGGGGTGATTGGGCCTCACAGGCTAGGTGAGGATGAAGGAGAAGGTTGCGGAGGTAAGGGAGAGACTTGAGAGAAGAGGCGAGCCTTGATCAACAGAGAGGTTGATCAAGGGAGAAGGAAGAGGGAGACCAGGAGCGGTCGAGCAGACAGTAATCGCAACGGCTGCGCTTGTAGGTTGAAAGCCGAGGAGAGCTGAGCTGAGCAGGGGAGCAAGGCTTGCTGAGCAGAGGAGCAAGGCTTGCTGAGCAGAGGAGCAAGGCTTGCTGTGCAGAGGAGCAAGGCTTGCTGAGCAGAGGAGCAAGGCTTGCTGAGCAGAGGAGAGAAGAGGGGCCGCTAGCAGCGGCAACAACACACTTCGCCCGTCGCGGCCTAAATGCCACTCCTGCGACGGGCTTTCCTTTTATTAAAAGCAAGAGGTTACAAGCTTACAAGTACACCTTTACAACAAAATCACTTAAAGGGTACAAGGAGAAGCTGGCGGCTAAAGGAGGAGAAAGTGCCAGAAAGCAGAGAGGAGAAGCTGCCAGAGACTAAGTAAAATAGTCTGCTAGCTGCTTGAGGACTGGGAAACTGAGTCTGCAGAGTCTGCTGGCAAGCTGCTGAAGAGCTGTAGAGGACTGTGCGGACAGGAAACTGAGTCCGCTGAGCTTGCTGGAGAGGTGATGACGGACTGGGAAACTGAGTCCGCAGGGGCTGCTGGCAAGACTTGTCTCCACCTCCAGGATCTGGAACCCTCCTCTAGCCCCCCCAGAATGAGAGGCACCATGGGCTATTTATAGGCCCAGGGAAGTTCTTGAAGAAGCGGGGCCCAGTGACATCAGCATGACGACCTGCGCGGACTCCGCGGACGGAGATTTTGCGTCCGCCATTGTTGACTGAGGAAGCAAGAGGAAGGACCCACCTGCAGAGAACTGGAGGTCGCCCCTAGCGGGCGACCTGGGCGGACTCCGGGAGGAGTCCGCCCGGCAGGCCGGAGGCCGCCCCCTAGCGGGCGGCCTGGGCGGACTCCAGGGTGGAGTCCGCCCGGCAGGGCCTGGCCGCCCCCTTGCGGGCGGCCTGGGCGGACTCCGGGGGGAGTCCACCCGGCTGGGCGCCGGGGCCGCCCCCTAGCGGGCGGCCTGGGCGGACTCCAGGGGGAGTCCGCCCGGCGGGCCTAGCCGCCCCCTTGCGGGCGGCCTGGGCGGACTACAGGGGGAGTCCGCCCGGCTGGTCGCCGGGGCCGCCCCCTAGCGGGCGGCCTGGGCGGACTCCAGGGGGAGTCCGCCCGGCGGGCCTGGCCGCCCCCTTGCGGGCGGCCTGGGCGGACTCCAGGGGGAGTCCGCCCGCTGGTCGCCGGGGCCGCCCCCTAGCGGGCGGCCTGGGCGGACTCCAGGGGGAGTCCGCCCGGCGGGCCTGGCCTCCCCCTTGCGGGCGGCCTGGGCGGACTCCAGGGGGAGTCCGCCCGGCTGGCGGGCAGAGGCCGCCCCGGGTGGGCAGCCTCGACGGACGGCGGCAGGAGGCCGCCGCCTCTCGGGCAGCAGGGAGGACGCCCCTGGTGGGCGACCCCGACGGATGGCGGCAGGAGACTGCCGCTCCTTGGGCTGATTAGGAGGTCGCTCCCGGTGGTGCTGTTGGCGAACTCCTGCAAGGAAAAGCACTGCACGATTAGCGGACCTAACCGCATGTCCAGCGAGGGTGAGCCATGGGAACAGCCCGCCGTCCCGCAGGGCACGCGGTTGCTAGGAAACCTAGGCGGACAGGGAAAACTGTCTGCATACGTTGGGACCCACCGCGATCAAAAGGGAGAATCTAAGGGTCACGATGAGCCAGCTGGCCACCTTGGGAAGGATCGTCGATTTCTGGGTTAACATAATCCCCGCACTTTTTTAAGTTCCGAAGGGAACTTCGAAAAAGTTGGAGACCCACGAAAATCGTGATCCACCCCAAAGGAAAGAGAGGGGGAAGCAAGGAGAGATAGAACCTGAAGCCTCTCCTTACAAGCTTGGTGTTTCCTGTTTATTTTCCTGCAAGAGGAAAATTAAGGGTAAGCACGTATGAGTGGTACATCGAGTGTGTACCTGAGTTTGATTTTGCAAAACGAAGAAGGCGCTTTTCCTGTAAAGTTCTGCAAAATAATAGTGAGGGAAAACAGAAAGGCATAATAACTTGCAAGTACCTGATAGAGGCTTGCAAGCACCTGTCATTCTCTGCAAAAAGAGAAGGGAAAAGAGTATACAAGGACAGAAAAAATGAGTTACAAGTACCTGGAAGGAACTTGCAAATCTTTGGTGATCTCTGCAAGAGAAGAGTTAAGAGTATGCATAGTACATGAAAGTAACTTGCAAGTACCTGAATGGAGCTTGCAAGTGTTGGTGACTTCTGCAAGAAGAGAGTTAGAGGCAGATATTGTATATAGAGATAAGCTGCAAGTACCTGAATGACTCGCAGATGTCTGCTAACCACTGCAAAGTGAAGAGTAAGCAGCAGAGATAAAATAATGATTTAAACTGCAAGTACCTGGATGAGGTTTGCAGGTGTCTGTTGTTCTCTACAAAGAGAAAAGTTAGAAGCAGACAATTTGCATATGAATGGAGCTTGCAAGTACCTGTGGAGAAGGCTTGCAAGGGTTTGCTAACCTCTGTGAGGAGAGAGATTAGAAGCAAATAAGACGCGAGGGTAACTGCACCCGAACCATACCAAAAATGTTGATATGACTCGATTAATGTTTGACGCCATTAGAATTTGGCAAGAATAATGAGTAGCTCTGTGAATCTCCGTATGATAGAGCTTGAGTAGGCAAAGTATATGAGGTGAGCATAAGCAAAGTGATTGCTGAAAATCTTTTTGAGATAACCCATGAAGGTTGATGAGATAGGGTCGATATGGCCAAGTAGCAAGAGAAATGCCCGATGAACATTATCACGAAGTACAGATTAATGAATCGAGCACTAGATGTTGACATGGCTGGAAATCCTTTTGGTTGGTTGGATTAACCTGTTCACCTGTGAAAGGAGGGAAGAGAGAAAAGGAGGTCTGTACCCGGAATAACTAAAGAGGGTTGAATGCTGCCACAGGTGTTCCCCGTGGGCCTTATGCATCACTTGCCCGAAAAATCATCCCGAGTACAGTCCTACTCAAAGCGGGCTGGCCGCGCATCCTCAAGGAGGAGGGAAAAGGAAAAAGAGGTCCATGTTCGGAATGACTAAGGAGGGTTGAATGCTGCCACAGGTGTTCCCCGTGGGCCTTATGCATCACTTGCCCAAAAAACCATTCCGAGCATGATCCTGCTCAAAGCGGGCTGGCCGCGCATCCTCAAGGAGGGCACAAAAGAGGAAAGCAAGGGAAAGGTCCTGAGAAGGACCGCTAGAAGGACCGCTCTCTCGCCTTGGGTACAAGCATCACTGATCAATGAGACGGGTTGCGCCAAGAGGCCTATCTTGTCTGTGTATTGATCAGTGGAGTTGCGAACCCGAGAAGGCACGGATCGAGGATACCGGAGAGTGCTTCGGCCACCACAGTTGAAGGATGAGCAAAGAGACAAGGCTACGCTTGATTGTCATTGCTTGTCCAGCGAAGATCATCCTAACCGTAGTGTATCCTATAGGACGCACAACAGAGCTAACACATGGGGCTCCCCTAGCACACACTCTGTGTCAGATGTTGGCTAGGATCCTAAGTCTGAAGCCCATAATCGTAGATGAACTGCTCTCACTACACACATGGGTATACTCCCGCCATATGTGGTCGAAGCGGTAGTGCGAGAACAAACTACGGAGGGAACGTTTCAGACTCGGCGAAATCTCATTGGCGTAACGATCGCTAAGAGAGGGAGAAGAGAGGAAGGAGCAACACAAGAAGGGAACTGTGTCAGTACGGGATCCCTGAATAAAAGATTTGCTGGAAAGCAAGTAAAGAACACTGAGAAGTGTTGTAATGAAAATGTTTGAAAGGAGAGAGAGTAAGGGTTGAGATAACCCCTGTAGGTTGCAAAGATCTCAGGAGGACTGTGAAGTCCATCACTTTGGAGGACTGTGAAGTCCATCGCTAGCATTGGATCATTCCCAGCACACCCTCGTCGTTGGCATCAAAACATTCGACTTCTCTGTTAACAACGAGGAGAGGAAATTCTTCGACTTGGCTCACCCCTCTTGAGGAGTGAGGAGCGTCTGAAATTTCTTTGCCCTTTGAAGTTGATGGATCAGGGCGATCTTCTTTAGGAAGCAAGTCATGCATCTTGCCCTGCCGGAGCATCCTTTGCACAAGCTGGCGGAATGCTCGGCAGTCTTCTGTTCGATGGCCTGACTCTTTGTGGAATTCACAATAAGGCTCTGAGTTTCTAGACCTCTGATCGGTCGGCCGATAGGGCTTCTTGTAGTTTGCCCTATCTTTCATGATCTGGACTACTTCTTGCACGACGTCGTCGAGATCAGACTCATGCAAGTCATCGTCTTGCTCTTGTTGAACAGTTGCTGTTTGAGAACGAGCTAGCGGCAACAATGAGTCTTGAGCATTGTCTCGCTTAGGAAGGAGTATCGCTGGCGATGAAGCCTTCTCTCCTTCCTTGAGTAAGTTGGGGCGTGATTTCGAGGAGACCTTGGAGGATGTTTGCGAGAGGATCCTCCTCGGATAGAAGTTTGGAGACGAAGCCTGGATTGCTCTTTTCGCCTCGGATGTATGAGTTGGCTAGAGCGATCAACTCTTGATATGTCCTTGGAGCACGGACGTTAGCTTCGAATTTGAGAGGCCCTTCACGAAGACCGTGGATAAGAGCCACTCGGTACATCTCTTGATCAGTAACTTGGATGTCCAAAATCTCTCTTTGGAATCGATCCACAAACTGAGACCAAGTCTCATTTCCACGCTGCTTGATCTCAAAGAGGGCTTCAGGACCGCCCTTTCTCTTAGTTGATGTAGAGAATCTGAGGAGAAACTCCCTTCGAAGATCAAGGAAGGAAGCGATGGAGTGAGGACGGAGGCCATAGAACCAGTCCCTCACTTGCCCATCAAAAGAGGTAACAAGAAGCTTGCATTTGGTTGCATCTGACAGAGTCTTGAGAGCAACGGCTGACTCAAAAGCTTGGAGGTGCTTTACTGGATCTGTCTCTCCAGTGTAGGTTGGTAGTCGAGGCTCTCTGAAGTTTGCTGGAGTTGGCTCATGGCGGACACTCTCCGCGAATGGTGAAGGCTCTTCTTGCTCTCCTACAGCATAGGGAAAGAAAGGAGCATAAGCTGCAGCTGCAAAAGGAGCATGAGGATAACAAGGAAAAGTTGCTGCAGGAGGAGCAGGGGCAGGAGCTGAAGGGTAGGGATGACTTCCCTGAAAGTTGAGAACTCTAGCTGGACTTCCCGGGCTACTTCCCGGAAGAAGTTATGGCGAGCAGCGAACTCTTCATCTTGAGTCCGCAAAGGAGCTGCAGGCCCTTGCGGAAAGGTTGGAGTGTACGGGGGATAGAACGACGGGCAAGCTTGAGAGTAAGCTTGCTGACGCTCTGCTGTTGGTGTTGGGTTGATTGGAGCAGCTGCTGGTTGAGCATCTAATCGCTGCGTTATAGCAGCAAGAACTTTGTTGATAGCTTGGAACTGTTGAGCATTCTCTCGGCGCGACTGCTCAAAGGCTTCCCAGAGAGGATCTTCACTGGGACTTGGAGCATGGTTCTCAGCTGACTGATGGTCTGACATGGTTAGCTGTTGCTTTCACTGCCTGTTCTGATCTGAAGGTTTGCGCGTGAGCTGTTCGGGTCCACGCTCACCGCACCATGTTGATGCACGAAAACGGCACCTGGGGGACAGCTGTCACCGAGGGGGTGATTGGGCCTCACAGGCTAGGTGAGGATGAAGGAGAAGGTTGCGGAGGTAAGGGAGAGGCTTGAGAGAAGAGGCGAGCCTTGATCAACAGAGAGGGTTGATCAAGGGAGAAGGAAGAGGGAGACCAGGAGCGGTCGAGCAGACAGTAATCGCAACGGCTGCGCTTGCAGGTTGGAAGCCGAGGAGAGCTGAGCTGAGCAGGGGAGCAAGGCTTGCTGAGCAGAGGAGCAAGGCTTGCTGAGCAGAGGAGCAAGACTTGCTGAGCAGAGGAGCAAGGCTTGCTGAGCAGAGGAGCAAGGCTTGCTGAGTAGAGGAGAGAAGAGGGGGCTGCTAGCAGCGGCAACAACACACTTCGCCCGTCGCGGCCTAAATGCCACTCCTGCGACGGGCTTTCCTATTAAAAGCTAGAGGTTACAAGCTTACAAGTACACCTTTACAACAAAATCACTTAAAGGGTACAAGGAGAAGCTGGCGGCTAAAGGAGGAGAAAGTGTCAGAAAGCAAAGAGGAGAAGCTGCCAGAGACTAAGTAAAATAGTCTGCTAGCTGCTGGAGGACTGGGAAACTGAGTCTGCAGAGTCTGCTGGCAAGCTGCTGAAGAGCTGTAGAGGACTGTGCGGACAGGAAACTGAGTCCGCTGAGCTTGCTGGAGAGGTGATGACAGACTGGGAAACTGAGTCCGCAGGGGCTGCTGGCAAGACTTGTCTCCACCTCCAGGATCTGGAACCCTCCTCTAGCCCCCCCAGAATGAGAGGCACCATGGGCTATTTATAGGCCCAGGGAAGTTCTTGAAGAAGCGGGGCCCAGTGACATCAGCATGACGACCTGCGCGGACTCCGCGGACGGAGATTTTGCGTCCGCCATTGTTGACTGAGGAAGCAAGCGGAAGGACCCACCTGCAGAGAACTGGAGGTCGCCCCCTAGCGGGCGACCTGGGCGGACTCCGGGAGGAGTCCGCCCGGCAGGCCGGAGGCCGCCCCCTAGCGGGCGGCCTGGGCGGACTCCAGGGTAGAGTCCGCCCGGCAGGGCCTGGCCGCCCCCTTGCGGGCGGCCTGGGCGGACTCCGGGGGGAGTCCACCCGGCTGGGCGCCGGGGCCGCCCCCTAGCGGGCGGCCTGGGCGGACTCCAGGGGGAGTCCGCCCGGCGGGCCTGGCCGCCCCCTTGCGGGCAGCCTGGGCGGACTCTAGGGGGAGTCCGCCCGGCTGGTCGCCGGGGCCGCCCCCTAGCGGGCGGCCTGGGCGGACTCCAGGGGGAGTCCGCCCGGCGGGCCTGGCCGCCCCCTTGCGGGTGGCCTGGGCGGACTCCAGGGGGAGTCCGCCCGGCTGGTCGCCGGGGCCGCCCCCTAGCGGGCGGCCTGGGCGGACTCCAGGGGGAGTCCGCCCGGCAGGCCTGGCCGCCCCCTTGCGGGCGGCCTGGGCGGACTCCAGGGGGAGTCCGCCCGGCTGGCGGGCAGAGGCCGCCCCGGGTGGGCGGCCTCGACGGACGGCGGCAGGAGGCCACCGCCTCTCGGGCAGCAGGGAGGTCGCCCCTGGTGGGCGACCCCGACGGATGGCGGCAGGAGACTGCCGCTCCTTGGGCTGATTAGGAGGTCGCTCCCGGTGGTGCTGTTGGCGAACTCCTGCAAGGAAAAGCACTGCACGATTAGCGGACCTAACCGCATGTCCAGCGAGGGTGAGCCATGGGAACAGCCCGCCGTCCCGCAGGGCACGCGGTTGCTAGGAAACCTAGGCGGACAGGGAAAACTGTCCGCATACGCTGGGACCCACCGCGATCAAAAGGGAGAATCTAAGGGTCACGATGAGCCAGCTGGCCACCTTGGGAAGGATCGCCGATTTCTGGGTTAACATTGGTGATGGTCCTCTCCCACTTGCCAAAAAGGGCACAAGTTAGCCTCTTAGAGGCATTGATGAATATGGTCTGGGAGACCAGGGATTCATCAGCCTTTTCTTTCAGGAAGATCCTAAGATCCTTCCAAAACAAACCTCTTTCTTAGTATTCTTTTTCTTAATCAGATCAAACATGATCTGAGCTCAGTTTACCTTCTTCTTATTTACCACAACACACATAACCAGGAATTGGTGTCTGATTATGTAGTCATGTGCAATGTCTTCCCTAGCAACACTTTGCCCACTATGTCTGCTAGAAATTTGAACTCAACAGATAGGTGTTTCTTCAGCAACTTATTGGGGATTTGTCCAGAGTAACCCATTAGACTTAACATCTCATCATACCCTTCAGTATCCAATTCTAACTCTTCTTCCCCATTACTTAATCCAAAAATTTATATTAAAACGGCAGGGGTGAGGGAAACAACATTACCCGCTATAGTTCCAGTCATGGTGTTGTCAGCTGTTGTAGAAGAGATATACACCCACTCTCTGATTTCTGTGGTAGATATCTTTATTCTAGTGGACAGCAGAGTATTCAATTGCTGGTCTTCAAGCAGTTGCAGGATTCCCAGGAAGATGGGGTCTGAATGCTGGAAAGAAACGAAAACGACATCAAACCCGGTGTTGAATTTCATTGTCGTAAGAGTTCATACTGGAATCGCCATTAGAGCACCTACAAGATAAAAACGAAGATCAAGTGCAAAGGAACTGAAAGCGCGGGACGGAGGTCGAAAAAAATCTAGATATAAGGTTTTCCAGAATATGAATCGACAAACTTCGTTCCACTAAAAATAAAATAATTCTTCGATCTGAGGTCGATGAAGTAATTTGCAGTTAAATAATTCATCGAGCTCAGTCTGAAGATTTGAAGACATTTCGTCGAGCTCCGTTCGACGAAAGTTTTCTGAAGTAGATTCGTCGATCTTCGTTCGACGAAAGTGACTTCACTCACAGAGAGTTTGTCGAACTCTGTTCGACGAATATCTCAAGAACTTCCCCAATTCATTGAGCTCCGTTCAACGAACTTTGGAAAATTCGTCGAGTGCCGACAGAAATTAAACTAAGGCTTCTTCATTGATCATTCTAAACTGATTTATAAAGAACAAGTGATTTCTTTCATCCAAGGGTTTGGTGTAAATATCAGCTCTTTGTAAATCAGTGTAGATATAGACAAGTTTAATTTTATTTTTGTCTACACACTCTCTAATGAAATGATGTCTAATGTCTATATGCTTAGTCCTACTGTGATGGACTGGATTCTGTGTTATGGCTATAGCACTTGTGTTATCACATAAGAGAGTTGAATTATTTAAGTTGAATCCATAGTCCAGGAGTTGGTTTTGGATCCACAGTATCTGGGAACAGCAACTGTCAGCTGCTATATATTCTGCTTCAGCAGTTGATATGGACACAGATGACTGCTTCTTACAAAACGAAGAGACTAATCTCATACCAAGGAACTGGCAGATTCCTGAGGTACTATTTCTGTCCACCCTGCATCCAGCAAAGTTAGTATCTGAGTATCCAGTTAACTCAAATTCTGACTCAGTAGGATACCATAAGCCTAGACTGGGACAACTCTTTATATATCTCAAAATTCTTTTTAGAAAAATTAGGTGAGATTCTTTAGGGTTCACTTGGAACCTAACACAAAGGCATGTGGCAAATATGATATCAGGTCTGCTAGCTGTAAGATATAGTAGGTAACCAACAATGCCCCTATATAATTTCTAGTCAACAGGTTCCCATGTGGATCAGAATCTATTACAGCATTAGTAGCCATAGGTGTTTTCTTATCTGAGGCATCAGCCATCCCAAACTTCTTAAGAATCTCTTTAGCATACTTAGCTTGGAGATGAAGATGTCATCAGGTAGCTGCTTCACTTGAAGACCAAGAAAGTAGGAGAGCTCACCCATGCTACTCATCTCAAACTTAGAATGCATGAGGTCAGAAAACCTCTTGCATGGTTTAGAGTAAGTAGATCCAAATATGATGTCATCCACATAGATTTGTACTAACAAGATTTTATCCTTATGATGTCTAGTGAATAGTGTTTTATCTATTATGCCTCTAGTGAAATCATGCTCTATCAGAAAGCTAGCTAAGGTCTCATACCAAGCTCTTGGAGCTTGCTTTAGACCATATAGGGATTTATGCAATTTAAATACATGATAAAGATGGGTTGGAGAGATGAAACCTGGAGGTTGTTCAACATATATTTCTTCTCTTAGTACTCCATTCAGAAAAGAACTCTTTACATCCATTTGATATACCTTGCATTTCTTGTAGGTAGCATAAGCCAAAAAAATTCTGATGGCCTCTAACCTTTCAACTGGTGCAAAGGTTTGATCATAATCTATGCCTTATTCTTGCATATATCCTTGAGCAACAAGCCTAGCCTTGTTTCTCACAATTGTACCTTGGGCATCTAGTTTATTTCTATATACTCATTTGGTTCCAATGACTGAGTAGTCTTTGGGTCTTGGAACCAAATCTCAAACTCTACATCTCTCAAACTGGTTGAGTTGCTCTTGCATTGCAATGATCTAGTGGGGATCTTGCTCAACATCTGTTATGGATTGAGGTTCAACTTGAGAGAGAAAACAGGCATGCATCAAGTCTTGGTTGAGTTGATGTCTTGTCTGTACACCTACTGACATGTCTCCAATCACTTGAGATCTAGGGTGATCCCTAAGTGTGACAAAATTATTTGATGGAGTTGGTTCAGCAACAACATTTTGAATTAATTCCTCTTGTGGAATTGAGTTTGCTGTTGGATGAGGTTGAACTTCTCCAACTGTTCTTCTTCACTGTCTTCATCAACATGTGGAGAAGGATGTGTTGGAGCCTCTTGGGTGAGGCTTAGTCCCTCCAAATTCTCACACAAGCGATGTACCTGCAAAGGATTACTGGTAGAAACTTCTTTCTCCTGATAACCTTCATCACATAATTGGCTTATGGAGATGAGGTTATGCTTGAGTCCTCTAAGTACTTATAAGTCACTTTCTTGAAGGTGACTGCTCCAATTTTCACTTCTCCATAGCCTTCTGACTGGCCATATTTTGAATCACCAAAGATTACCTTTGGTCCTAGCTTGGACTTGTAGTTGATTAAATTGTCCTTGCTGCCAGTCATATGTTTGGAGCATCCACTGTCCAGATACCAGGTTTGATTAATCACTGGACAGCCCCTTTCCTGCAAGGAAAGCAGTTAGTTAGTTATTCTTGACATAGGTTATCTTGGGTCCTTTATTTGCTGATACGAAAAACTGGATATCACAGAAAATTCTGGTTGAGATTTGTATCCTAATGGATGATATCTTCTGGGTGGAATTATCCAATCAGCTAATGGATTAAATGGTTTTCTGGATTTAATAGAATTGCTGTTATAGTTATAATTTTTGTTAAGTCTTTCTGGGTTCGATGAAATTTTGTGAGTTCGTCGACCAGAGTTCGTCGAATTGGGATGAGATCGTCGATCTCTGCCTAGAGAATGAACATAATCATTTTTTGTGCCCCACGTTCGTCGATCTCTGCTCGACGAACCATACAGAGTTCGTCGATCGCAGTAAGACGAATAATTATAGTTAAACTCTGTGTTCAGAGTTCATCAACTAGAGTACGACGAACTAGCCACATTTCGTCGATCTGAGTTCGACGAAATCTGCTGAACTTTGTTTTTTACTTGTTTTCTGATTTCTGTTATTTTGATTTTTAAGGTTGGGCGTTTCTTCTGTGATTTGTTTATTATTTATTATCTATTTGCCTTTAGCAGAAACAAACTTGATGGGGGTTGACAAAATATTCTTCTTAAGAATGGGGGGCAAACTTGATGAAGCACCCAAGCCTAGCTTGTCATTTAGTCTGGCATTAACAGTGTTTGTAATGTCCATCAGCTTGAGGCTTCTCCCATTGAGAGATTCCTTAAGTTATTTAGCCTCACATAGCTTAGATTTTAAAGCAATAATTTGTTCATTAGCTAATGTGAGTTCATCTTTAGCCTTTTGTTTTCTGAGATAACATTTTCTTGATTTCCTAGTCTTTCCCTAAGTGTTTTAATTTCCTTTTCTGAATTTATTAGATCAATGCACATGGTTTTAACTTCAGATTTGAATGAATCAGAACTATAATCAAAAGAAGAAAGTACCTTGTCAGCTTCAGATTCCGAAGCTTCTTCACTGTCATATGCATCTTCATCTGACTGACTTCTGGAAGCATCAATGGCCATGAGGCACACTTCTTTGGCCCTTGCCTCTTCTTCTTCTTCACTGGAGCTGGAAGATGAGGATTCATCTTCTGTTTCACTCCAGCTTTCAGCTACAAAGCCTTTCTCCTTCTTTTTATATTTGCTGGAGGAAGACCTGTTGTTATGCTGTCTTCTAGAATCCTTCTCTCTTCTCTTCTCCTTCTAATTTTCTGGACATTCTGAGAGGAAGTGTCCAGGTTTCCTGCAGCCAAAGCAAACCACTTCTTTAGTGGGGGTTTTGTCTTACTTTGGCTTGTCATCCTACCTGGATGACTTTCTTCTGAAGTCTTTCTTTGCCATTTTGTAGAATCTTCTATCAAATAGACTCATCAACTCTTCATTGATTGTTGGAGTCTCTGTCTCCTCAGCAGCTTTAAATGCAATGTTGTTCTCCTTCGTTGCTGGTGGAGGTGTTCTCTGCTCAGTTGCTTCTCTGGATTTAATAAGCTGCTCATAGAACTTTAGTTTTCCTAAAAGAGATTCAGTGGAAATCTCATTTAGGCTTCTGGCCTCCTTGATGGGCCAGATCCTTGAATCCCATAAGCTTGGGAAGCACATAAGGATTTTGTCATTCACCTATATGAGGGTGATGTCTTTGTCCAATGTCTTTAGCTCATTGATGATTGAGCTCAGCCTATTGTACATGCCTTCAACTGATTCGGTTTCCTCCTTCTTGAAGTTCTCATATTGTAATATGAGGTTGCATCCTCTATCTTTCCTTTCATCTATAGATCCAGCCACCATTTGATTTAGAGAATCCCAGATGGCCTTGGCTGATGTGCATTCAGCCACCTTCTGAAAAATGTCATCTGACATTGTTTGGGCCAGAATGTTCATTGCCTTGGCATCAACAACCTTTGCTTTCTTCTGGGCTTCAGTCCACTCAAGTGGTGGAACTGCATTTGTGCTTGAAGCTGCTGTAGATGTAGAGGCAGTAGCTTGAGGAGGACCTATTACAATGGAATTATAGATATCCTCATCAATAGAGTTCATATATAATTTAATTCTTGTATTCCAGATGGCAAACTTATTTAGATTGCATACTGGGGGTCTGGTGCTTGCATAGTCCTTGTTCTGTGTCATGCTGTGAATATAAAACTAATAAAAATAAAAGCAGATCTAACTCAGGATCTTTGGTTCAAGGGTTACCTTGTACAACTAAAGGAATCCAAGCTCTGATACCAATTAAAAGTGAGGAGTTAGATCAGGAATACTCTAGAGGGGGGATGAATAGAGTATCTTTAAATTTTCAAACCTTTTTGGTGTAAATAGAACTTCTGCAGAGTTGATCAGACCTGAGATAAAATAGACTATCACAGGTGCTGCGGAATATAAACTAATTAAACACAACACATCAATCCTAACTAGCACAGCTACAGCAAGAACAAAAGAAAAGAGCAACCAGACACCACAAGAATTTTATAGTAGTTCCCCAACATGGGTACATCCACTCTTCTACCACCTTGGTAGGAATCCACTCAGGTTTTTGATCAGGTGACTGCCACCAATGAGCTTTTGATCAGGTGCTCAAAAACCTAACCTCAAGTCTTTTGATCGGGTGACTTGCAACCAGGAATAAATTTTGAAGGGAGTTAAGAACCCTTTTTACAGTGAGGGGTGAGAGATTGATTTTGTCTTCTCTTTCTCAAATACACTCTAGGAAGACTTAAGTGGATCTTGATGTTAGCAAAGGCTCCCCCTAAGATGTAGAATGGTTCAGGAAGTTGGAGCTTTGATGCAGGGTGATAGGACTTCAAACTGTTGCTTTGACCAGATGAGCTCCAGGAACTTCTTGACAGATATTATAGTTGTTGTCCTTTGAAGAATCCTGGAAGAAGACAGAAGAAGACTCTTGATTTTGATTAGTTATTCTTCTTCTTCTTTAGATTGCTTTGATGTTTCTGGTCTAGGGTTGTTTCTCTGTATCACTGTATGTTGTATTGTTGTGTAATTCTTGTTGTGTACCAGAGAACTGTGTATTTATTATATCTTCTGTATTCTCTGATCACTCGTTATCTAGGAAGAGAAAAGAAATCCCTTTTATATTTTCCATGTAAATTTTCTTTTGAAATTTGAATTGCTTTTGAATTCATTGTTGATGGCCTGAAGAATATTTTGCATTGATTGATTTCCCCAACTGTCCCATGGGAAAACGGCAAGCAATAATCCTGAAGAATACCATAATCAATGCTCCGTCTAACGGTAATATTCAGAGAATATTTTAGCATTAATTACTCAGGAATTATTGCAATAGAATAAGGACAGAAGGATGAAAATAACCAAGTCTGGAATCGTCGAACAGAGAACAGAATTTGTCGAGCTGAGTCCACAATTCGTCGAGCTGAGAGGTTATGTTCATCGATCTGATAATAGCTGTTCGTCAAGCTGAGATCCAAGATCGTCGACCTAAGAACAGACAACTGCTTTCTCTAGAACCTTGCCAATTCTGTGCATGAAGTTCGTCGAGCTGAGAATAGAACTTTGTCGACTGGAGTTCAGAATACCATGTTTCTTGGACTCAAAAATGTTTTAAGTAAAATGTCCAGAAATCGTCGACCTGAGAACTAGTTTCGTCGAACTGAGAACTTCTGACTGCTAGATAATTATTGCCAGGAATGTGGTTTAAGTTCGTCGAGCTAAGAAGGTGAATTCGTCGACTGGAGTATTATCCTGGACTTAGAATATTTAGTTATTTCTGGAATTAGATGTTGAAGTAGAATACCCATAGATCGTCGACCTGAGAACTAAGTTCGTCGACTGGAGTTCAGAGAAATTTGGACTTGAAATATTGAAGTAGAGTGTCCATAAGTCGTCGACCCGAGTACCAAGTTCGTGGAGCTCAGCTCAGAGAATTGTCTCTGAGTCGTCGAGCTGAGCATGACTTTCGTCGACCTGAGTTCGACGAACGTCGAACTCATTTTCCTGAGTCTTTGAAACCTCTAAGTCTTGAGTCTTTTTGCAGTCTGTTGATGGCTGGTCCATGCAGTGATGACTCTAAGGACTTGGCATATACTCTAAGACTCATATATGACCCTAGTTATACATGTTGGGTCAAACATCCTAACTTAGTGAACCTAGCACAAATCCAACTAGGGATCCAACACAACATTATTATTATTCTTCCTCCAAATGCTTAGGTCTGAGCTGATTTTTTAGGGTTTTATAATACTTGGTGCATTACATTTCCATTAGTTGATGAATCAAATTGATTTTGATGAATTCTTATTATAAAAGCTGATTCGTCCTTTGTGTTATTATTGTTATTTAACGAGCTCATTTTTAATCACAATGTCATCTTATATTCATTTGTTATTGTTTCTGAAATTTTTTAGTTGGTAATATAACTGTTTGACTGTATAGTTACCGGTGTATCATTGAATTGTCCAATTATTTATTTTATAATTACCCTTTTGTATTGATTATTTGTATAATTGGATGATACCAAATACAATTTAATATTTTAGGTCTTAGCTTGTGAATGTAAGAGGATCGTATGATTATCAATCCAATCTTACGATCTGATCCGATCCAACCCCCAAAATGATTCCACCTAGGATCTCGATCCTAACAACCTGATGGTACAAGTGCTACCTATATATCTAGCTATGCACATAATCCATATGAGAGAACATAGGATTCACTAGCACTTCTGACGTAGGAGGTTCAAGTCAACTCTACTACGCATTTGTGGCAAAATTTTACTTACAATCACATCAAAATCATGGGCATTATACCAAGCGCTCCAAGAGCTACTCTAATCTCAAGCCCCTTAACAAAATGTCGTATTTCACGAAATCATTCTCGAGCATGCATACTAGGATTAGCCTAAATTAAATGTCAACTTAAACACCATTGATCCGAGCTAATGACCACAGGTAGGCTTCGCACAAAATGCCTAAATCTGCACGTCTACTGAATTTCTGCGTGCAATGTATGTCAGGTACATACACATTTGACTTAGGGTTCAAATGAACTAAAAGAAATTTTGACATCCATTAATTAGTGGAGGAGATCTTTCATATGCAAGCAAAATCTCCAAGCATGAAAGGACCAAATATGTCCTAAGATCGGGGAGGAGGATCGTTACCCTTGACGTTCACTTTGGCGTCATGAATCAAAGATTGTTTCAGATGGAAACTTCACAATAGGTTTTTCTCCGTGAATCTAGACTCGGTTCGCGATTTAGAGTTCTGAAGTTTCAATAATTGCAAAAAAAAAACTCTTCTTCTTTCTTTATTGTTCTGGTTTCTCAACTTGGAGCGAGAGAAAGTAAGCTCATGAATGATCTTAAGTTTTATCATCAGCTGACCTTAAAGAGGTTAGGACAACTTGACAAGTCTCATCCATCAGATCTCAAGCCCGCGTGGATCAAAGGGTTAAGATTTCCATTTCAAAATAGTTGACGTATAGATTTTGTTCGACGACAACAGTTAACCGTTGAAGACTTTCTATCCCGTATCGACGAGACATCTCCTTGATATGAACCTGATCTCATCGATATGCTGACTAGTCTCGTCGACAGGGTCATTTTTCCCATCGATACAACTAAAACGTCATTCTAGCACATGTCAACTAGACTTTTTATCGACACGACAAGTCTTCTTGTAGACATGACAAGTCTTCTCGTCGACACAAGTTAGCTTTCTCGTCGACATAGGTAAACTTTCTCGTCAACATAGATAAGTCTTGTCATCGACTTGCTTCTCGCCGACACGGATACTTCTTCTCGTCGGCATGACCAATTCTTCGGGTCGACACAACCAATTCTTCAAGTCTTCTCGTAGAATGTGCTAGGAGCATCTTCCTTGACCGCTTCTTCCAAGCTTAGTTTCTTTTACCTGGTACTAGCATTTACACCAACAACACTAGACGAGCTGCTATGAAGCATGATTTTTTTATCAAATAAAACATTTATAGACTCTTCTACCACTAGGATTTTCTTGTTAAAAATTCTATAAGCCTTACTATGACTACTATACCCTACAAAAATATGTTCAAAACATTTTTCACTAAACTTCGTGTGATAATGCATCTCATTGTTAAGTATGAATCATTTACTGCCAAAGATCCTGAATTAGGACAAATTCGGTTTTCTGCCCTTCAACAGTTCATAGGGAGTCTTATGATGGCATTTATTGATTAATGCTATGTTTTGCACGTGACAAGCTGTGTTGACTTCTTCAGCCCAGAAGTACTCTGGTAGTAAAGCGTCATTCAACATAGTTGTAGATGCTTCAATGAGGGTTTTATTCCTTCTCTCAGCAACTCCATTTTATTGTGAAGTATGCGGAGATGGAAACTCATGAAAGATACCTTGACTTTCATAGAATTCTGTCTTGGCACCAAAGTCAAATTCTATTTCGTGACACTTCTGATTTTGACCACCGAGCAATTTAATTCGTTCTGAATTTGCCTCTTCTCGTCGACAAAAAATCTTGCATAACATTATTTTTAAAAAAGAATAAAATGCTCCCACAAAAATACAATTTTAGTGATATTATTATTGACTCGTGAAAGTAATCGTCTGCCAAACAATCACGATGATTCAGGCGAAAAACTGGTTCTGCAATACAATGCGCTGGGCTGAGGGGATGTATCTCTGTAGGAACAACTCCGAGAAGTCTCCCCACGAGATTTTTGTAATCTGCCTTTCTCCCAAATATGTGTACCTCCACTTCATCCCACCAAATCCTCACTTCCTCATTCAGAAGGAAGGTAGCTAAGATAACCTTCTTTGCTTCATCAGTCTCAGTTTTCGTCAAAGTTCTCTTCATTCTTGATAGCTATTCTTCAGCTTCCATTGTGGATACCATCCCCAAGGAAGATTGAGGATTGAAGCTTAGAAAGTGCTTCAACTATTATTCAGATGCTCGTCTCGCAGCTACTGACTCATTCACAGCTATTGGCTCAACTACAACAATCGGCTCTGGGGCCACCATGGGGGTAGGAGGCTGTACAAGCCCTCCTAATTGTGTAGTTAACATTGCAAAGACCGCCTCTATGACCAACCTATCGTTTTAGCAGAATAACGAGTTGTTGGTATTTCAGCAGATGTAGTACTTTTAGTAGTGTTATGGGGTTAAGACTGCCACACACCACTCCTAATCACCTATAATCGTGCATCACACAATTTAGTACCACAAACAAAATAAAAACATCAAACATGAAATGCTCAGGTTCCACAAAAATGCATGTTTTTCATTCATAAGTGGACATTCATTCTATGTTTAGTCAATTTAAGGTGAAATACAACACGTGCACACCATCCCGTAAAAAGAATTTGTCCGCAAATTCGAAACATAATGGATCGACACCCTAAAGGTTGATACCGAATTATAGCACCCTTCCTGTACAAATAATACACCAATTGGTCCGACCGGGACCCAGTACCATATTGAACACAAAGACTAGGCATTATGACGTGTTAAACATAAAGTCAGCCTGTAATAACTCAAAGTACGAACAAACACTAGCGGAAGCATCCAATAGAACTCAATCATGAATGTTCATACACTAAGGAATAATATTAACCAACATAGAGTTATGGAAGGCCTTACATTCACACAATGTATTAAACTCTAAACATGATTTACAAATATCGACACACAGGACGACAATATATGAAAACCAGTAAATCATTTTGTCCTTTGAGGGCCAGCTCACCTTACACTTTTGCCCGTTATATCCTGGTTGGCTCACTAGCACTTGAACCCGCAATATCCCTAAATATGAGGTAAACGAGGGTCAATAATGAGCTGACTTCAAACCACATAATGATCCTACCCCCAGCCATCCTAGTCGGCTCTGGGGCGAAGCACCGCTCACCTTCAAGCAAGTCGTTATGCAGTATGTAACAAAATAAAGAAGGCACATCTACTCTACACAATGTGAGGTTTCAAGCACAATCAATCTTCCAGGTTGAATATCAAAAGTAAGGGAACCTAGGAATGCACATGATGTTGGTTGGGTTCACCCGGAGGTTTCCCACAACCACCCAAACAACAGCACATGAGGTGGGTGCGACTTTTACCTTAGCTTGTAAGCGTTTAACACAAACAAGTGCTAACAACAATCTAGCTACACACCTAATCCTTACGCGAGGGCATAGGCTTCGCAAGCATTATTTATGTAAGAGGTCCAATTCAACTCCACTATGCATTTGTAGGGAAGGCTTGCATTCAACCATATTAAAATCATAAGGCTTTTGGCATGTGCTCCACGAGCTACTCTAATCTCAAGCCCTTGACAAAAATGATGTATTTCATAGAGTCATTCTTTGATACACATACTAGGATTATCATAAATGCAATGTCAAATCAAGCATCACCGATCTAAGCTAACGACCACGAGTATGCTTTGCTCAAAATTCCTAAATATGCATGTCTACCTGATTTCTACATGCAATATATGTCGGGGATGAACACAATCGACCATGAGTTTGGACGAACCAAAAAATATTCCACCATCCACTAATTAGTGGAGGAAATCTTTCTTATGCAAGAAAAATCCAAGTATGTAAAGGACCAAACATGTACTAAGACCAGAGAGGAGGATCGTTACCCTTGACGGCTTATTTGGCGCCATGAATTAAATATTGATTCAGATGGAAACGATCGCAGCAGGTTCCTCTACGTGAATCTGGACTCAGTTCGCTATTTGGATCTCTGAAGTTCCGACAATGGCAGTAAGCCTCTTCTTCTTCTTCCATGAGTGTCCTGGTTTCTCAACATGGAGCGAGATAAACTAAGGTCATGAATTATCTTAATCTTTATCTTCTGCCGACCTTAAAGAGTTTAGGATAAGTCACTTCCATCAGATCTCAAGCCCACATGGATTGGAGAGCCGAGATTTCCATTTCTGAAAAAGTTGACCTATAGATTTCGTTCGGCGATAACAGGTAATCGTTGAAGACTTTTTGTCTCGTATCGACGAGACGTCTCGTCGATATAAACTTGTTCTCGTTGATATGCTGACAAGTCTCATCAACATGCTCATTTTTCCCGTCGACGCGGCTAAAACGTCATTCCGACACATATTGACTAGACTTTTTGTCGATACAACAAGTCTTCTCGTCGACTTGGCAAGTCTTCTCGTCGACTTGGCAAGTCTTCTCGTTGACATAAGTAAGCTTCCTTGTCGACACATGTAAGCTTTCTCGTCGACATAAGTAAGGCGTCTC
The DNA here is from genome assembly GCA_039583875.1 of Platanthera guangdongensis. Taxonomy (NCBI): domain Eukaryota; kingdom Viridiplantae; phylum Streptophyta; class Magnoliopsida; order Asparagales; family Orchidaceae; genus Platanthera; species Platanthera guangdongensis. The sequence continues at coordinate 27,980,209 of CM077167.1, forward strand.
GTCAACATGCTTCTCAACGACATGCTTTTTGTCGACACAGATACTTCTTCTTATCGATATGTCCGATTCTTCAAGTCGACATAACCAACTTTTCAAGTCAACATAGCCAAATTTTTTCCTATTTATTCCCTATCATTGGGAGATCTGGTGGACTAATCGGTGCTTCCCTGTGATTCTAAAGAAGAGTCTCTCTCTCTTCCTCCATATCAATGAGTGATAACTTGTATCTTGCCTTTCTCTTTTAGAGTATTTAAAATCTTATTGAGGTGTATTCTAAAGCATCTACACACCAAGACCATTGAATGTAGACGTTCATAGTTATAATTTCTATTGTAGATGGTATGGGTGAAATGGTTGTTTTCTTGTTATATTATGAATGAGCTTTTGATCTTAATGTGTTTGAATGTCGTTGTTGATGAGATCTTGAGCTTGCTTTGTGTTGAAGCCAGGAAAATTGCCAACCTCAAATTTGGACCAAAGCTGCCTAAGGTTACCGGCTCAGAGGTTAGATCAGACGGCTGTGGTGACTAGGATGAAGAATCAGGTCAAACAGGACCCTAGATGTTGCGGCACGAAGGACCCACCACATACCCGGATGCTCAAAAGGATCAGCCCCTTCTCAACCAAAGATGGTCGAACTGGTATGAGGGAGACTAGCTAGTGACGAAGTCGCAAGGTCGCGACTTGATCTCTAAGGAAGAGGAATCCAAAGACCTGACTAGTATCTCAGAAGTGAAGCTCGCGAGTATCCTGTAGCGGATTTCAAGTGTATCGCCTCGTACCCCTGGGGTCCTATTTATAGACAAATCCAAGGAGGGGGGGTCATATTTATACCCCACCTCCCTGGCGACTAGGCGACTTCCAAAGGAACTCGCATGGGCTGGGCGAGTATCTTGCATAGTCGCCTACCGGGCGAGTATGCGAGGGGAGCTCGCCTATACTCGCTCAGGCCTTCCGCGATCTTGTACGCTGACTTTGACTCCTGTCTTGACTTGTTGACCATGACTTCTGCTGACCTGGCTGTGGCAGGACCCACTCATGACGAATACGGATTGTACACAATCCCCGCTCTTTCTGAGCGACATAGGACTCAGAAAGAATCATCCAACACTTATTCGGCGAGTTGCTATGTCGAGTATCAAACCTGCTCGCAACTGACAACTGCCTGCCGATCTATATAAATAGGGGGGCCTGGCTCTTCAAACGGGTCTCCAGAGCTCGCGTACAATATCAGATGCTAGGAAACTTCTTCAAGACAACCTCACCGCGCTAACTGGCATTCTTGGCGTTGCTAAGACTAAAAGGTCGTACGACAAGATGTCGTCACCGATTTACTCCCCCCCCCCCCCCCCCTCAAGACGAAGAAGACCAAGAAACCTAAGAAGAAACCCGCCTCTGATGCGGTTGACTCGCCGCCACCTCCTTCACAAGTCGCGACTTCCACCAGCAATCCCACGCGTTCTTCCAGCACTCTAAGGTTGCTCAGCTATCTCGGGCTTGATGACATCCCCAATATAGTCGCCCCTGACCGAGACTCCTCGGCTCGCTGGCCATCCCGGAACTCGTCACTACTTCGGTGCCGCAGGTCGAAGTCGTCTCCCTGTCAGGTCTCCATGTTGCCAAGATACTCTTTTCTGCTTTGTTAACCGTTGAATCTTCTTGCTGACTTTCTTTCTCTACTCGCAGATTCCCCACCAGGGGGGCGCTGACGTGGTTTTGAATGTCGCCCCGCTGAACTCCCCGCCGCTGCTTGTCCTCTCCGCCAAGAGACTAGTCAGGACCGCGCACACGGTCTGGATCCACGTTGGCTCCAAGAGGACACCTGAGGCCTCGGTTCCTACGGCGAGCAGGAACCCTCGCTGAAGGATCTTCCGCCAAAGAAGATGGTGCCTGCGAGAAAGGAGATGCCGATGAAGGATCCTTTGCCAAAGAAAGTGGAGTCGGTGAGCAAGGACCTTCCGGCGAGCAAGGCCCCGCCTGCCCCTGCGCGAGATCCTGCGCTGTCGGCGGCGAATTCTGTGCTGCCGCTGCCGCCTCCTCCGAATGTCACTGCCATCCCGGCGGTAACTGTATCTTTGCAGCTGCCGCCGCCTCTGGTCGTGCCCTCACAAGTTGCTACGACGCGACTTCCGCAGCCTCCTCCGCTGAAGAACCCACAGCAACCGGCGAGTTCGTCGCTGCCCCCGCCTTCATCATCGCAACCTGTGGTCGGGAAGCCGGTCAAGCCGCGGCCGAGCTACTTCCCGCCGAGAGTGGGAGATCCCGACCATGGAGGTCGCGGGCAGGGCAAGGCTGTCGAGCAAGCTGGTGGGCCATCTGACCGGTGCGATGCTCCAACTCACGGCACTTCTCCTCGCCGATCTAGATCTCCTCGCCGTGGTAAATGCCTTCACAGGTGCTGCTTTTGGTGACTAAGTGCCTTATTCCTAACCTGGCGACTTTATTGTTCTGACAAATCGAACGGCGACTTCAGGGGCGGCCTTTATCGACGTCATCGGGTTGTCGGGCAGCGAATATCGTCACGCCGCTGCTCGTGCCTACCTGGAGCTGGAGAGCAAGTTCGACCAGTTGGCAATCTACGAAACCCATCGGCGGATATCATCTTTGGAAGTGCGGGTGGCAAAGATTGAAGAGCTCTGGAGCACTCTGGAGAGCTATGAAGCCCGCTTCCATATGGTGAAGGAGAATGATCGCCAGCTGGCGATCAACAATCATCACCTCCAGCTTGTCCTCGACGAGTTGGACGGCATCCACGCGAGTATGGGCTCTGTTGGACGGCTAACAAGGATGGAGGAGCAACTGTGGCTTGGCGACGATGCGATGTCGCTAGCGACGGAGCACTATCGGTGGGCGCACGAGATGGGCTGGGCTGGGCGACATCCTCACCCTCCGGAGAGACCTCCTAGAACTTAGATTTCTTTTCTTTTATTTGAAGCTCGCCTCGTGCGACTTATAATGAACGATCATTTGTAATTGTAATAAGCGAGTTTGTATCTCGCGCTTTATTAACTTTTGCTTTCCTCTTGTCGATATTTTTTGTGATATCTTATTTTGTGCTTGCCGAGTTTATTATGCAAGTTCCTGATCAGCATCGCGACTTTGCTAAAGTGGATGTCGAAATCCATCCGCTCGCCCAGTTGGCGACTTAGGACAATACTCTCCAGGGCAGGGATATACCCCCCTCCCCCTTGCCTGCGCCTATAAATAGAGGGGGTAGGTAGGACATAAGTACGATGTTGCGCTTTCCAATCTCTAGCTCGCGAGTATCTTCTCTGCTCGCGCGCTTCAATATTTTCCTTTCTCGCCCTCCTTTCTTTTTTCAGCTCGCCAATCTCGCAGAAATGGTGGGAGACGACGCCAGTGCTCGCCGACAAGCCCATGCTGTTAACTTCGCTGATGCGGCATTCAAGAAGTCGATATCAACTGAGCGAGATCTAGAGAACTTCAGTGAGCGGCTTTTGTCCGAGGGATACTCGGCAAGGCTCCCTAGTCACAGCGAGCGACTAAACACCTATATAGAGGGTGCGCTGGTCCTGCCGCTCCGTCACTTTGACGCCGGCCTGCGACTCCCTCTGTGGTTGGAGTATTGCAAGATCCTACGATACTTTGGCATCATCCCTGTGCAGATCAACCCTAATGGTGTGGCGATCATCATAGGGTTATTGTGCTACTTGCGGGAAGAGAGGGTCGCCTTCGACCTTTTCGTCTTCTGCAAAATCTTCGCCTTCGCCGCGACTACCGAGGGAGTGGTTTACTTCAGCAGTCACGTCTGCACTCGGGTGGGGACGACGAACAAGGTACATCGCTGGAGCGAGCTGCTGGTCATCGTCGAAGGCGACTTCGCGGGCGTCTTGGGGAGGCCGCATCAACCTACCGACGTCGCCTTCCTTCCGCCGATATTGGAGGGCGTTCGTGTGCAGCTGGTGGAGTCGTTTCGTGGTCGTCGGTTCGACGTGATCTTATGGCGACTAAACGTCAACACTCTGCTTGAGATCCATCCCAAGGAGGGTAAGTTTTGTGTGAGGATCATCTCTCGCATACTCGCCTCACTAGTTTGTATCTTAATACTGATATTGCTCGACAATTTGCAGTGTCGTGCGAGCTCCCGGATAAGCCGCTGCCTCCGGCGAAGGAAGTCGTCACCTCGCTTCGTGAGCCTAACCCTCCGACTGATGTCGGTGAGAAGAAATGTCTCGCAAAAGGAAAGGGGAAAGCCAGGTCATCGGGCCCTGCGACCAAGAAGGCGAAAGTATCATCGCCACGTCCTGATGACCGCGAATCGCCTCCAGATGCTCGTCTTCCCCACTTCCACCCCAACTTCAATTTGGGGCTAGGGGCGGTGTACGCCTATGGTCGCCCACTGGTGACCTGGTCGGAGGATGAACATTTGGTGACGCTGAGCACCAACCTCCCCTCCTGGTCGGCGGACTGGGAGGACAAGGGCGAGGCCTTCGCCATTCTTCACGCGCTCTACAGGCGAGGTTATGCCAAGTTGATGCTGGACCTCGGCGCGGAGGATCTCGCCCAGTAGGAATCCTGCTCGCTTGCACGAGCTGTCGAGCTGAACCACTACGCGGCGAGGAAATTGCTGGAGACGACTAAGGTCCTACAAGTCATCTCCAAGAAGGCGATCGAACTCGGCATGGAGTCTATCCGCCGGAGGGATTATGAAGTAAGTCGCTTCCTGCGCGCGACCTTGCTGGTGCTTGACTTAGATTCATTTCGCTGACTTTTTGTTCTTTATCGCAGGCTGCTGAGATCGAAGCCGCCAAGAAGCTCTCTGAGTGCGAGGCGAAACTCGCCAAGTCTCAGGCGGAGTTGGAGGTGGCCCAAATCCGCTCCGCTGAGATGGAGAGTCGCCTGACTGCCTTGGAGGGCCGCGCGAGTTCTTCATCTCCTCAGCCAAAAGCACCGCGATCGGAGGACGACCCTCACTACGCGATCAAGATATCTCGCATTCTCTGGGAGGAGAGGTCGTCTGTCCGCCGCGAGATAGCGCGCGCGGCAGGGAATGTTATGCTTGCGAGGCTAAGGCTCAATGGCCAGCTCGCCAAGGGGGAGAAGCAACAAACTGTCGACGAGCTTCTCCCTGAACTGCTCGCCAATGAATCGATCTCGCCAGATCGCCTGCCTTCTTCTTCATCGGGCTCCAACAGCAGCGGCAGCGGTAACAGCAGCAGTGGCAGCAGGAGCATGCTGACATTGGAGATGAGGAATATCGGCCTGATATTGGCGACGATGAGTCCTAGTTGCTCGCCGATATTTGTCATACTCGTACATAACAGTTGGCGATTTTTGTAACAGCAACCTTTTGTAACTTGTAAAATTTTTGAAACATATATTAATACAAGTTTGAATTATCACATTGTCGCTCTTTTTGTTTTCTTGCATACTTGTTGATTGATGATACTCGCTAGGCTCATAGGCTCGGGGAGGATGAATGCTCGTGACGCTTTACCCGCATGTCGGCATCATTTATAGTCGCGTAGTTACTCGCCTCCTGTTACTCGCCCATGCCATGCGCTTATACTCGTCGCATCATAGTTGCACGCTTACCATCTTGAACTCGCATACTCGCCAACACTTGCGTGCATGCTCGCTAATACTTGCCCGCACCTGCATAATTCATTTATTTTTTCGGAGCTATTTATGTCTGGCTCAAATACCAGAGCAGACACCTTATGAGGAGCTGAACTTGGTTGGTGGTTGTGAGTAGTCGACACCCAACAGGAGCCGAGCTCCACTAGGGGTGGGGATTAGTCGACACCCAGCAGGAGTCAAGCTATACTAGGGGTGGTGTGAGTCGACTCGAGGAGGCAAGTAGTCGGTCTGCAGGAGAGGAGCTCGTACAGAGATCTCGGACTACGACATCACTCCAACGAGGAACTTGATCTCACTCGAGGAGGTCCTTGGACAATATGCAACTCGTGCAGGGACTTGGACTAATGGCGACATTGCCACTCGAGGACTTGAATGTTGGAGTTGACAGCTCTCAGGAGCCTTGCTCAACTAGAGTGGTGTAGGTCGAGTCGGGGAGGCAAGTAGTCGGTCTGCAGGAGAGGAGCTCATACAGAGATCTCGGACTACGACATCACTCCAACGAGGAACTTGATCTCACTCGACGAGGTCCTTGGCCAATATGCAACTCGTGCAGGGACTTGGACTTACGGCGACACTGCCACTCGAGGACTTGGACGTTGGAGTCGACAACTCTCAGGAGCCTTGCTCAACTAGAGTGGTGTAGGTCGACTCGGGGAGGTAAGTAGTCGGTCTACATGAGAGAAGCTCGTACAGAGATCTCGGACTACAACATCACTCCAACAAAGAACTTGATCTCATTCGAGGAGGTCCTTGGCCAATATGCAACTCATACAGGGACTTGGACTTACGGCGACACTACCACTCGAGAACTTGAAATATTGCCAGAGTCGTCTTTCCTGCTGCTTCAAGAGATTGAACATGAATCAAGCGCACCAATATCTTTGAGGATGAAGGAATTATAAAGCGAACGATGATCTCGACGTCGTCTAGTTGAAAGGTTAGCGTCCAACCCTGTTCCTGATAGTTCCTCCAGCCGGAGGAGAGATGCAATCGGGGGTAGCTAGGCCGACATGCAAAGGGGGAGCTGATCTCGGCCGTCAATGCAGGGGTCCGGTCTTACAAGGGCGCTTATATCCCGAGGCATCGTCCCATCGTCCGCACTGGGATATCTAGGAGAACAGGTCGGAGGCACGTTTACCAATCTGACCGGTTATCAATTCAGATCTGTCACCTGACTACGAGCGTACATGCACGAGCGAGGGGTAATGTTTTTCCAAGGGTCCTCCAGGACGCACTCGCGACTAACATCTTCCCTTGGGCCTATCTTTGCCCTTTGGTTGGTTATCCTACCTTTGAAAACAATGGGGCTGTTGCCCAAATGAGAGCTAGAAAAGGTTGATCCTTCCTCGAATCTAAGAGGTTGGAGTCTAAACCTATTCCTACTAGTTCCTTCAGTCGGAGGAGAGATGCAATCGGGGGTAGCTAGGCCGACATGCAAGGGGGGGAGCTGATCTCGGCCGACAATGCAGGGGTCTGGTCAAACAAGGATGCTTATATCCCGAGGCATCGTCCCATCGTCCGCACCGGGCTATCTAGGAGGAATGGGTCGACAGCCGGTTTCTTGGATTGATCTCAGAGCAGAACCTTAAGGCCTCAGAAATCTTGAGATGAAAAAGCATAAAGAGAAGCCAAACAGTTGTCACTATCTGTATATATATATGAAAAACATGTACAAATAAAATACATCTCTAACCGCTAGGGATAGAACCTTTTCAGGTCATCCCCACTCCAAGTACCTCCCAGCTGCTCTCCAACCTGATCCTGGAGATATTAGCCTCTGGTGGCCAAGACTTCTTGGATGATGAAGGGACCTTCCCAATTAGGATGCAGCTTGCCAACCGTTGCCCCTCTTCCCGCAGCGTCCACCTTTTTCACGACTAGATCTCCTGCGAGGAAATGCTTTAGGTGGACATTCTTGTCGAAGTGCTTTGCCATACGCCGCTTGATCTCCTCTTGGCGAATGGATGCCAAGTCACGGAGCTCTTCAACGAAATTCAGCGAGAGCCTTTCGACGTCTTCATTTTCCAAGCGCTATTCTTCGCTGCCATCTCCAGCTGCTATGACTCTTGGGCTCCGAACCTCAAACTCTACTGGGATGAGTGTCTCAGACCCGTGGGACAACTTGAAGGGAGTTTCCCCTGTGGCCGAGTTTGGAGTTGTCATCAGAACCCAAGGGACTGAGGGGAGCTGCTCTGCCCAATTGCCTTTCAAGTTGGTGACTTTCTTCTTTAGTAGGTTGATGATCAACTTGTTGGCGGCTTCCAATTGTCCGTTGCTGCGAGGATGATGCACAGAGGCAAATCGAAGATTCGTCCCTACCTGCTTGCAGAAGTCCTCTAACTCCAAGCTGGCGAACTGTGTCCATTGTCGGTGACGATGGCGAGAGGAATCCCAAACCTGCATGCAATCTCTCCCCAAATAAAATTCTTTACAATTTGCGACGTGGTCTTGGCCAAAGCCTTTGCCTCGATCCATTTGGAGAATTAATCGATCATGACAAGCACGAACTTCCTTTGCCCACTGGCCTGAGGAAAAGGGCTGATCAAGTCCATCCCCTAGATGGCGAAGGGCCACGGAGCTGTGATCGAGCGCTGATGTTGGGCTGGCTGTAGTTGAAGAGGCGCGAAGAGCTAACATTGGAGATATTTTTTGGAGAAGGCTCACGTATCTTTCCGAATGGTGGGCCAGAAATACCCGTGCCTTAGAATTCTTTGCTCAAGAGTGTGAGTTCCTAAGTGGCTGCCACACTCTCATGAGTGAATCTCCTCCAGAACATGAGGGACCTCAACTTCTGACAGACACCGAGCCAGAGGGTCTGAGATGATTTTGCGATAGAGCTCTCCTTCTTGTGGTAGGTAATATGCTGCTTTGTAACGGAACTTCCTCTGCTCTCCCTCGCTGGCAGGAACCTGTCCTGTTGTAAAAAAGAAAATAAACGGGTCCCTCCAGGATGTCCTATGCTCGATATCCATCATCTCTCCTTCTATGGATGGTCGGAATAGTTCAGTCACGGTCCCCCCAGCACGGGGGTCGTACTTGGTAAGGTAGTCGGCTTCTGAATTCTCTTCTCGGGGTACAGGCTCGACGAAGAAAGATTGAAACCCCCCGATCAGATCTTTCACTTTGACTAAGTATCTCTGCAGGATTGGATCATTCACCTCGAACTCGCCTTTGATCTGAGACGCAACTAACATCGAGTCGGTGAAGGCCCTAATATCTCGAATTGCCAACTCCTTGGCGAGACGTAAGCCAGCCACCATGGCTTCGTACTCTGCCTGATTATTCGTAACAGGGAAGAGGATCTCGACTGCTTGCTCGATTCTGGTTCCCTGGGGGCTCACTAGGACGACTCCGGCTCCCACATAATATCTGTCTGAAGCCCCATCCACAAACATCTTCCATGAAACTGGGCTAGAAGAGCCCTCCTCTCCTTCCACCTCGGCTGAGAAGTCGGCGAGGAAATCCGTCACTGCTTGCGCCTTGATCGCTACCCTTGGAGAGTAAGAGATATCAAACTCGCTAAGCTCCACCGCCCACTTTGCCAACCTGCCAGAGTGCTCCACTCCATCGAGGATACTACGTAGAGTGTGATCGGAGACAACCCTGATGGAGTGAGCCTGAAAATATGGACAGAGCCTCTGAGCTGAAACCACCAAAGCAAACACCAACTTCTCCAAGATAGGATATCTCGTTTTCGCCTGCCACAGCACTCTACTCACATAATAGACAGGGAATTGCATCTTTCCTTCCTCTCGGACCAACACCGAGCTAACTGCCTCTTCTCCGACTCCCAAATAGAGAAAGAGATCTTCGTTACCCCGCGGGCCTTGAAGGAGAGAAGCTTGGGTTAGCTGTTACTTGAGCTTTCCAAAAGCCTCCTCACACTCCGTGGTCCACTCGAACTTCTGATTCCCCCGAAGTATCTTGAAGAATGAAGAGCACTTCTTCCCTGCCTTGGACAAGAAACGGCTAAGGCCTGTCAGCCTTCCCGTCAACATTTGAACCTCTTTTGGATCTCTCGGGGATGTCATCTCCAGAATGGCCTTTACTTTGTCGGGATTAGGTTCCACCCCTCTGGGAGTGAGGAGATGACCTAAAATCTTCCCTCTTCCTAAACTGAAGACGCACTTGGTCGGGTTGATTCGCATCTTGTACTTCCTCAGGGTAACGAAAGTCTCCACCAGATCTGTTATGTGCTCTGCAACACTTTTGCTCTTGGTGAGAAGATCGTCCGCATAGACTTCCAAGTTCTGCCCCTTCTGCCCTTTGAAGATTTGATCCATCATTCTCTGGTAAGTCGCGCCTGAAATCATGAGCCCGAATGGCATCATCTTGAAGCTATAGTATCCATCGCTAGTTATGAAGGAGACGTCGCGGCAGTCGGGAGGATGCATCCGGATCTGATGATACCCTGAAAAAGCATCAAGAAAACTCATCACAGGAAACACGACGGCGGAATCAACCAGTGCGTCGATTTGAGGCAAGGGGTAGCAATCCTTCGGGCAAGCTTTATTCAACATGGAAAAGTCAATACATAGACGTCAGCCCCCTCCTGGCTTCTTCACCATTACAACATTGGAGACTCAGTCTGGATACTGGATCTCCGAGACAAAACCTGCCTCCAGCAGCTTCTCTACTTCCTCCCTGATCGGCCCAGCCAGCATGGCGGCGCTCTTCCTATACTTCTGATGAATAGGAGCCACCGCGGGATCCAAGTTGAGGCGATGGCAGGCAACATCGGCATTGACCCCTGGCATCTCGTCGGGGTTCCATGTGAAGACGTTGACATTATCCTGTAGGCAGGCGGCCATCTCTATCTTCCCTTCCAGCGGCAGGGATCTTCCATCCTTCAGCAGTCCCGGCTCTCCTCCCTGAGAGATCACTTCCACTTCCTCCACCTCTTTTACAGCACATAACCCTTTCTCCTTCTCCAGCAGCTCCTTCAACTTCTCTGCGTCACCCATCCAGTTGATGGTGCTGACAGCATTCAGATAGCATACCCTGGAGACCTTGGGATCCCCCCTGATCCTGACCTGGACATCTTCGCGGCAGTACTTCAAGCACTGGTGATACGACGACGGAACGGCCTTGAAATAATTGATGAGGGGTCGCTCGAAGATGGCATTGTATCTGCTTGGTGCGTCGACGATGATGAAGCGGCATCGGATCGACGTCCCGCCGAGCGTAACCAGAAGCTCCACCGCTCCCTCCAACTCTTTCTTCTCTCCTAAGAAGCCAAAGAGGTCCATCTGCAGCCTGGACCTGGGATGCTTCCACCTGAAGCCTGACGAAGGTTCTCTTGAAAATGACATTCACCGAGCTCCCGTTATCCGCGAGGATTCGGTCGATGGTGAAGTCTTCGATGGCAGCTTGAATCACCAAGGCATCGTGGAAGGGGTTCTCATTCCCCAGCATGTCCTCCTCCGAGAAGGTGATCTCCTCCAACGGTGGAGGGTTCTGCGACGTCGAGGCGACATTCTTCCGATAGATCTGGTGGAGACTCCCCTTGCAGGAAGCTCCGAGTCCGGCCCTTCCGTTGATCACCCCAACATGCTCGCCTCCCTAGCCATGTATCACTTCTCCACGACCTCCCAGGTCGACTCGATCTTCATTCCTTCTCCTCGTTGGAGCTTGGAATGCCACCTGCCCCGCCCGGGCCTCCTGCCTCTGCTGCTCTCTCTCTACTGCTCCTGCTTCCAACTTCCTCCTTGCTTCCCAGAACTTCGGGCAAGCCAAGGTCTCGTGCCCCTCTACTCGATGAATATCGCAGTAGAGGGGAATCTCCGCCTCCTGACGCATCGCCCGCTGCTCCCTACGGCGCCGCTTGTTGTCTTGGCGAGTGATAGCTATCGTCTCCCTTATTCCTCCTCCTCGACCTCCCTCATGCCGATTACTGTTTCTCCTCTCTTCCTGGAAGTGTTGCCTTGCTGGTGGTCTCCACTGGGGACGATTCTCGGGATATTGGAATCGTCTTTCTTCCCCTCTTCTTCCCCTGGCCTCCGCCGGCCTCCTCTCTTCTTGCCTTCGAGGCCTCTCCTACCTCCTCTCCTCAACCCTCCTGGGCTCTTATCCCGTCCTCCTCTCTTCTCTCCTCGGCTCTTCCTTCCTCCTCTCCTGCCTCTCCGGCATCCTCCTCGCCTTCGACCCCGTAGGTCCTGCTCTTCCCCTCTCCTTAGAGTCGTCTCCATCCAGCCTCGCCAAGAAGTCCTTGTTCTTCTCCTCTCCCCGAACAAAAGTGTTCGCCCTCTCTATCATCTCTTCAAAAGATCTCGTGGGGTTAGACCTCATCTCCATGCTGAAAAAACCTTGGTTTAGCCCGAACTTTAAGGCCACCATCAGCATAAAGCTGTCCACCTCCTCTACCTCCAGGATCTCCTCTTGGAAACGGTCTACGTAGTGTCCCAAGCTCTCGTGATGCCCCTGCGTAACCTTGAAGAGAGCCGTCGCCTCCTTCTTTCTCTTCTTCGATATCGCGAACCTCGCCATGAGGCCCCGACGCAGATTAGAGAAATAGTACACAGACCCTGATGGCAGTTGATGGAACCAGTCTCTGACGTTGCCTTTGAGGGTGATGGAGAAGAACCGGCACTTGAAGGCGTCGGACGTGTTGCGGATGGAGACGATGTCTTCAAACCACTGAAGATGTCTGACAGGGTCGTCTCTGTCGGAGTAGTAAGTGAGGACAGACTCTCTGAACCCTTAAGGAACTGGGGCGGCGAGGATCTCGTCACAGAAGGGGCTCCACCCTCCATGGCGGTGACGAGTTTCATCCTCGCTGGAGACGTCATACTCGCTATAGTGCCGAGTATATCTGTATCACGCCGGCGACATCGGATCCCGAAAGCGGACCCCTTGACTGCCCGCCGGATGATATCGCGACTGCATTAGCCGCTCCTCTCTCGCCTAAGCGGGCTCCTTCCCTGCTTGTCTCGGCGGCGCTTCTTCCTCCACCGGTGTCACGCGACGGGGAGAGGTCGCCGTGACATCCGGGCGATGAGCAAACCCGGCGAGAATGGTCTGCTCGATCCTCCTCGCAAACTCTTCAAACGCAGCAACCGTCACAAACTCTCCATCTCGTGTGGCATCGCCACCTCGCGCGACATCCCCTCCTGCCGAGTTGCCGACCAGCTCTCCATGCTCGCCATGATTGGTCATCTCCACTCAACTACTAAACTTTCCTCCTTGGCTGCGATCCACGCTCACCGCACCAAGTGTTGAAGCTAGGAAAATTCCCAACCTCGAATTCGGACCAAAGCCGCCTAAGGTTACCGGCTCAGAGGTTAGATTAGACGGCTGGGGTGAGTAGGATGAAGAATCAGGTCAAACCGGACCCCAGATGTTGCGGCAGGAAGGACCAACCACGTACCTGGATGCTCAAAAGGAGCAGCCCCTTCTCAACCAAAGATGGTCGAACTAGGTACGAGGGAGACTAGCTAGTGACGAAGTCGCAAGGTCGCGACTTGATCTCTAAGAAAGAGGAATCCAAAGACATGGCTAGTATCTCAGAAGTGAAGCTCATGAGTATCCTGGAGCGAATTTCAAGTGCCTCGCCTCGTACCCCTGGGGTCCTATTTATAGGCAAATTCAAGGAGGGGGGCATATTTATACCCCACCCCCTGGCGACTTCCAGAAGAACTCGCACGGGCTGGGCGAGTATCTCGCCTAGTCGCCTATCGGGCGAGTATGCGAGGGGAACTCGCCTATACTCGCTCAGGCCTTCCGCGATCTTGTACGCTGACTTTGACTACTGTCTTGACTTGTTGACCTTGACTTCTGCTGACCTGACTGTGGCAGGACTCACTCTCGACGAATACAGGTTGTACACTGTGATTTCATTGCAGTTTGTGTGGATGAGGTCTTCATAAGAGTGAAGTGCGAGTGTAAAGCGGGGAGGGCGACCCGCGGAGTGAGCAAAGAAGTGCTTGTGACCCTCAAGTGTGATTGAGAGTGCGAAGTGGTGTTGGCAACCCAGGAATGAGAGAAGCGGTAAAGACGACCCGCATCATTACCGTAGTTTATTTTCTTGTTGTAGTTGCTAGAAAACCTCTTCAAATTAACGCTTTCCCGCCATAGAATTTATTTCAACTCTTGCTCATTCAATAACTTCACCCCATCATGTTTCGTATGAGATAGATACACGAGGATTCACTTCTTGTTTTATTATTATTTGTATGATGTCGGTATCCTTACCGTGAGATGCATCCATTATTCATATCTTGAAAAAACATATAAAAATTTCATTTTATTATTATATATATACAATTGCACTACTTATAAAACCTCTTCTCATTCTGTAACTTTACATAAAATCTCTCAGAGTTGATGCTTTCTTGGCTGACGTCATCATCCACAATGAACATGATGCAAATCTGTCGCAGTTTGAGGCTTCAGCCTCTGGGGACAAAAAAGGATGACTAATCTAGATGATAGAGAGGTTGTAGGGTTGTCCCTTTATGAATTTGACGAATGAGGTGGGGATTGTTAATTCATTATAGTTGGAGGCGGCAAAGGAGACGAAGACGCCATGGTGTTCGAAAATGTTGACAAAATTTGGACGTTCCTGTGACAAAATTAGGGGGAGCTCCCGTGGCATGGAAGATGGAGGAGGCGAGAGCAGAGTCGTAGGTGATTTGATGGAGCTTCTTGACATCGTAATAGTCGGCGAGGGCAAGGGTGGAGAAGACGGTCCTACTAGTGTAGGCGTCTTCGGCTTTGGTGTTCCTGGTTTAGGTGTCCTTGTATATTTTCCTTCTATAATTACTATGGGTCTATTCAGCTTTGAGCACTACTCATAATGGAGAGGTTTTGCTATTCGCAGCCGAACAATTTTTGTTTTATGCTTTAACTTCATACAATTGATCTGCAATAATATTACGTAGCGCGATCATCTCCTCGATACCACCTACTGTGTCAGTGCATGTTTCTTGTCGCCCTTGTGAGGTCATCCCATGATCTCAATCCCTTTATTCTGATTCACTAAAATCAATATTCACACGCGAAGGGTGTCGACGAATGAAATTATGTAAACACATTGTGGTGATCACAATAACTACTTGTTTGTCAAAGCGATAGCTTGACATGTTCCGCAGTATGACTCACTTCTTCTTTCAAACCCCAAATGATCGTTCTATCACACTTCTAAGCGATAAGTGTGCGTGATTGAATATCTCTCAAAGTCCTTCTGCTCGACGACCACCACGAGCAAAGTTAGGTAGATGATATTGTGTATCTTGATACGGTTTCAAGTGTCCTCTTTGTAGAGGATAATCAAAATTTACCAAGTAATATTTTTCTGAAAATTATTAAAAATTATTTATCAACAAAATATTTGTATAGTAATAAATAAAAAAAAAAATTAAATAATTACCTAGAGGTGGATGCGGGAAGTTATAACGGGGATCACTTATGGTGAAATTGAAAATGCGACTATTGTGCGTTGATCCCTCCCAACCCGGCATAATAAAGGTGAAGCACATGTTGAAATCACAAGCAGACACGACATTTTGAGTTGCACTGCCACGTCTCCCAATATAAGGCACTTGACTTCCAACTGGTACGCACGCGTGAACATGTGTCCCAACAATTGCTCCAATGCAATCTTCCCTGTCGCAAAACCGAAAGCCTCCGGTAGCTGCTGCTAGAAGGGAAGAAGAGGTGTGCTTCGCGATAGGGTTTCGGGAGAGAGTTTGCGGCTGGACGCAGGAAAAAACAGCGGCCATGGTTATGAATTAAACAACGGATGATTGAAAACGGATTTTTTAAAATAAGTCGTGTCAAACGTAGCTTAATCCAAAAATACCGGTTCGGTTCAACCGCACATCAGTGAATAAGCTAAACCAAATGCCACCTAAGTTATCATTCACATGATTACATTTACTTTGTTTACTGTTCGTGATAATTTGCAGTTCGTTCTTATACGGTTCCTTCTCGTACTCATTTTAGTCTTTCTTCAATTTGTAATCAATTCTCATTTGCCTTCTTTTTATTTCTTCATTTCTTGTTCCTTTCTTATTTATTTTCTTATGATAACATAGGAAATCATAAGGGCAAATCGCTTCTGGGTCTTCAACGGCCCTGGGCCTTCAACGGCCCTAGGCCTTCAACGACTTCTAGCCTTCAACGGCCGCATGCAATATCAAAAGTATTCCGCCATGGGTATCCATACCCACCCACCCCCACCCCCCCCCCACCCCCCCCACCCCCCCCCCCCCCCCCCACCCCCCCCCCCCCCCCCCCCCCCCCGCAGCACTGGGTTAACCCCTTATTAATTCATACACATTGATATTCAACATTTTTCATTCTCTTTTTTTCTCAGTTTTAATTCAGCTATGCTTTCATCTAAATCATAGATCTAAACATTTATGCAAGATATATTTTATTTAAAATTTCCCTCAAAATCATTGCTTATACTTGTCATTTCAAATTTCGCATCCTTTAGCGATTTGTAGATATCAATGATTCAAAACTAACATGTAAGAAAAGAGTTAACTAGTATTCCAAAAATAAGGCAAGAAACATAAAAAAAGAAGTAAGAACTCACAGATTTTCCCTTGCCTTTATCAGCATCAGAATTTTCATCGCGCCTATCACCGGACGCCATCAACTGCAGTATCAGAGAAATCATTTACTTAGGGTTATGCCGCTAGTTAGTTACAATTGAATCCTAATGACGATTACAACTACGACTCGAGAGGAGTTGTCTAAGGTAGGGAATAATTTCAATAAATTATCAAATCGACAAATCCTGCGTTATAAATAACTTATAGCATCCTAAGTCAATTAGCAATAACGGTCCAAAAGGCTGCAAATTTCCAAGAACATAACACCAACTGGCTGCTAATTTAAATCTCACTTATTGATAGTGTATATCAAAATAGAAACTAGGAGCGAAGAGGAGAAAAGAACAAAATCCCCAACATGACAGAGGCTGGCCATAAAATATAGTAACTATATGATTTCCCCCCTCATGTATTAAGACAATGAAAATATAGCATCAACCTCTATGTAAAGAATAGTCCAGCCAAACATCAAAGATAGCCAAAACAAAGTCCAATAACCAACATTCCCTTCCAATTTCAAACCGGCCAACTAAGGGTAAAACCCCCCAAAAGACAACTGCTGGTCAAATACACAAAAACAGCCATCTCACAAACAAAGATTCAAATCTACAATCCCTAACTTCATATTCCATATTTCTATGACTTCACTATCAGGTTCCGGCAATAATAAAGGATAAGAAGAAGAGGGAACAAAGGAGGGAGACTCACAGTGGAAGAATTGAAACCCAAACTTATCGGTCATCACTAGTCTCAATCACGAATAGCAGCTGCTGCGCAAGAATGACAAAACCACAACCACAAACATCAAATTCCAATCCTGACAATGTTCTTACAGAGACGGAAAAGAGAGAAAAAGAGCAAACCCTAGCATCAACCAGCGGTGTCGAGCTCTCTGAGAGATGAAAATGTCGAGAGGGGAAAGACTCGAGCGACTAAATAAGATAAGAGATCACCACTTCAGCCACACACTATAATATAAAACCACCGCTCAATTTCAGGATACGATATGGCAATATGCAAGTCAAATATAATTCCACCGCTTAAGGAAGTACTCATGCCAACGTGAACCCGATTGCCCAAAGCTACAGTTGGTCCAGTCCCACACAAATTTTATCATAATTATATAAGAACTCTAATACCAACATTCACCTCCAATTGTCATATTAAATACTTACCAAAAATAATTTAGCTAATCGGTCAATCATCAAAATTAAATAAAAATGAACATAAAACGAGACGAACGTCACAAAAACATCAAAAATGTCTGAACTTCAAAATAAAAAGTGCGACGTCGTCTTAACACTGATTTTTAAATTCTTTCCTCATCGAATTTTTTTTTTATTGTCATATATTTTTGTTATCGGCCATTACAAATTCACCCCACCTTCAAAAAAATTTTGCCCGCAAAAATCACAAAAAAGTGACATTGTATAAAAAGATGTCATGAACGGATATATTCGAAGGTAGGCATCACCAAGTTATTATTTATATTACTTAAACATTATTTGTAAGCAAAACATCAGAGATACATCTTTATTCTTACACATACTGTCATAAAACATAATATAAAAAGACGATTTCATTTCTTTCCTTTTCCTTCCCATGGTTTACCCAAGTTAAAAGCTCGTGGCTCAATATGATGTTCTTCCAGCTTCTTATGGTGCTGGCGTAGAGGCTAACGATTCTGCACCAATCTGATATAGTTTTGTTGTGCGGGCATTGGAGTTGTTCATACACTACCCTCTTTAATTTGCAAAAAAAAAAATTGGACATTCACAGCGCCTATGTCCCGGTTGCCGACAATAAAAGCAAACACCTGCGAGACATTCGCCCCGATGATTTCGTCCACATTTCAAACATTTTGTTATTGTCTGGGACACACTGCTACTTGTTGCAGGCGCATCTTGTGATAACTTCTTTTCTTTCCACTGCGGCTCATTGACTATTTCTGATGTTTCTCCACTTGGTCTTTTTCCTAACTTCCTTTAAACATGTCACGTCGCCGTTGAGATTTTTCTAAATCGATTTCGATAATTCGAGCTTGTTCTACTAATTTACCATAATTATTAATATAATGGGACACCACAAAAGTACAAATTTCATCACGAATGCCTTGCTGAAATAATCGGCACCGATCTTCTTCCACCTCAACCGTAGCGCTTGCATAATAAGCTAGTTTTGAAAACCCCGCTTCATACTGAAGTACTGATTTATTTCCTTGAACCAGTCGAATAAATCAGTCGTGCAATACTTGTTTCTCTGATCTGGGTACAAACTATGTTGTAAACACATGTTCGAACTCTTTCAACGTTATCGTTGCGAGACCTGGAACTTCATATTTCTGTTTCATGTTGCTATCCCACCAATGCTTCGTTTTTCCTTCAAATAAAAACATAACCAACCCATCCTTCAATTTTTCTAGATATGCCATAACTTGGAAAATAGTTTCCATTCTCAGAAGCCAGTCTTCAGTGCCCAACGGGGATAAATCTTCTTTAAATGTAGGTGGTTTTAAGTCCAAAAATTATCTAAAGTCGGCATCTACCTGTCGCTAAAAAGGTGGGTCCACTAAGACATTTGGAATGACAGGGACAGTAATAGGAGGTGGCGGTGGTACATTCACATGAGGGACATTTACTGGCGGTGGGATATTCACAAGAGGAACATTCACCAAAGGAGCAACTAGATGTACGATATTAAATGCAAGTAACACCATCTTTAATGCTTCGACCATAGCTAAAGCAAGTTCATTCATTTAGGGTTCTGGTTGAGTTGGTTAATTCGGTTGATTTATAATATCACTTTCGCCTGTCAAGACATTTTTATTTACCTCTTGTTCATCACGACCATCTCGGTCTCATTGACTCGAGTTGACATTGACTGGTACCTTGAAACAAAAAGAAAATGATATAAAGGTATTCACTTGATAGGTTTATGTGTTTTGTACTCATAATCCTCGAATTACTGGCAAACCTCCCACTGATGCCAAATTGTGAGGTCTCAATTCAGACCCCACAAAATTTCTATATATGTATCTGTTTGTCAAGCATTCGTTTCAGCATATATATAAATATCTATGCATGAGTACAAATGAAACACAAAAAATATATCTCATACCTTTAGATGCTCTGCCACGAGTCTTTTTCGTTTTTTCCAGTTAACCTAGCCTTCTTTTGCACACTTACGGTCGCTTCAATTATCTATATAAAATAGACAACGGACTTAGTCATAAAAATATGACTAAGCGATGAACATACCATTTTAACCACAATACATGCAACCAATTTACAATAGTAATAATATGCATATATACTCAAGTGCAAGAAATAGTAAAAGAGATACATTGTACATAATAACTAAGTTATCATTCACATGATTACATTTACTCTGTTCATTATTCATGATAATTTGCAGTTAGTTCTTATACAGTTCCTTCTCATACTCATTTTAGTCTTTCTTCAATTCATAATCAATTCTCATTTGTCTTCTTTTTCTTTCTTCATTTCATGTTCCTTTCGTATTTATTTTCTTCTGATAACATAGAAAATCATAAGGATAAATCGCTTCTGGGTCTTCAACGACCCCTGGGCCTTCAACGGCTTCTGGCCTTCAATGGCCGCATACAATATCAAAAGTATTCTTCCATGGGTATTCATACCCCCCATGGCACTAGGTTAACCCTTATTAATTCATACGCATCGATATTCAACGTTTTTCATTCTCTTTTTCTTTCAGTTTTAATTCGGTTATGTCTTCATCTAAATCATAGTTCTAAACATTTATGCAAGGTATTTTATTTCAAATTTCCCTCAAAATCATCGCATATACTTGTCATTTTAAATTTCATATCCGTTAGCGATTTGTAGATATCTGTAACGACCCTAGCCGATCCAACGTGACAATGTCACTACTTCGCTCTAGGCGACGTTACCGGGATACAACACAAGCACTCCAACCCCTCTCCAGCCCACAGACATGTTGTTGGTGACCACAACCTCCCTTTTGATGAGCGAACTCGACAATTAAGTTGGGCCATACGGGGACTTCTCAGGAGGTCACCCATCCCAGTACTAATCCAGCCTAATTGGTGATGAGAAGTGAAGAATTTCATAGTTAAGCATGCTTGGGCTGAAGTAGTACTGTGATGGGTGATCTCCTGGGAAGTCCCCGTACGGCCCAACTTAACTATCAAATTTGATACTCAAGCGCGCACCATAGGGACTTCCTAGGAGGTCACCCATCTCAGTACTAATCCAGCACGAGCACGCTTAACTATGGAGTTTTCTAACTCCTCATCACCAATTGAGCTGATTGTAACAACCCTAGCCAATCCAACGTGACAATGTCACGGCTCTGCTCTAGGAGACGTTACCGGGCTGCAACCTAAGCACCTCAACCCCTTTCCAGCCCACAGGCAGGTTGTTGGTAGCCACAACCTCCCTTTGATGCAGCTCAATTGGTGATGAGGAGTGAAGAACTTAATAGTTAAGCATGATTGGGCGATAGTAGTACTAGGATGGGTGACCTCCTGGGAAGTTCTAGTGTTGTGCACTTAACCGGAGAGTTCACTCATCAGTGGAAGGTTGTGGCCACCAACAACCCGCCTGTGGAATGGAGAGGGTTTGGGGTGCTTGGGCTGGAGCCCAGTAGCGTCGCCTAGAGCGGAGCCGTGACATTGTGACGTTGGATCGGCTAGGGGCATTACAAAACTCAATTGGTGATGAGGAGTTGAAAAACTCCATAGTTAAGCATGCTCGGGCTGAAGTAGTACCGGGATGGGTGACCTCCTAGGAAGTCCCCGTGGTGCGCGTTTGACCATCAAGTTTGCCTCATCAAAGGGAGGTTGTGGCCACCAACAACCCGCATGTGGATGGAGAGGGGTTGGGGTGCTTGGGCTGCAGCCCAGTAATGTCGCCTAGAGCGGAGCCGTGACATTATCACGTTGGATCGGCTAGGGTTGTTATAATAAAAGTGCACTTTTTATTATAACGTCCCCTTCCACATTTCGTGAGCTCAATACTAGGCCTTAGGCGGACTGTTACCGGGATGCTCCTCAAGCACCCCAAACCCTCTCCAGCCACTGGCGGGTTGTTGATCGCCACAGTCTCTCTTTGATGAGCCAAACTCGATAATCAAGCGTGCACCACGGGGACTTCGCAGGAGGTCACCCATCCCAGTACTACTCTCGCCCAAGCATGCTCAATTGGTGATGAGAAGTGAAGGAACTTGATAGTTAAGAGTTCTTGGGCGAGAGTAATCCTGGGATGGGTGACCTCTTGGGAAGTCCTCGTGGTGCGCGCCTGACTATCGAATTTAGCTCATCAATGGGAGGTTGTGGCCATCAACAACCCGCAAGTGGCTGGAGAGGGGTAAGGGTGCTTGAGATGCAGCCCGGTAATGGTCAGACTAAGGCCTAGTGATTGAGCTCACGAAAGATGGAAGGGGACGTTACAATATCATTGATTCAAAATTAACATGTAAGAAAAGAGTTACAACTAGTATTTCAAAAATTAGGTAAGAAGCATAAATAAAGAATTAAGAACTCACAGATTTTCCTCTACCTTTATCAACATCAGGATTTTCATCGTGCATATCACCGGACACTATCCACTGCAGTATCAGTGAAATTATTTACTTAGGGTTGTGCCGCTAGTTAGTTACGATTAAATCCCAATGACAATTACAGTTATGATTCGAGAGGAGTTGTCAAAGATAGGGAATAATTTCAATAAATTATCAAACCGACAAATCCCACGATTGTTGAAACCAAAAATTTGGTCTCTATGGAGTTCGGGGTCCCTAGAAAGGGGTGACCTCACACCTACTGCACCCGGAGGAACGTCACGGACCAAAGATCAAGAAGCTAGAAACAGACCCTCGGCTCTAGCATGGAGGTCCCACCTCACACCCGGAAGGCTGCCTGAGCACTTCCCCTCCCTAGCCAATGCTCGAGCTAGGGTGCCTTGGAGGAGCTCTCTCTACTCTACCAAGAAGAAGCTAAGGGAGGAGGAAGCAAGGAAAAGTCCCCCTCCAAGGGCACCCAAGGGGGTCTATTTATAGTTTTCTGGGAATGGCCTGCAAATAACCAACCTCCACTGCTATGAAAATTACTGGAATGCCCCCGGATTGGTCTGCCAACAGCCAAATCCCGCTGTTCTAAACAGCTAAATGCAGTCCTCCAGGGGCAGCTCCTCGAGCCGGGCGAGCAGGCGGCAAGGGGCGAGCTCGGCGGCCTGGGCTGGGTGAGCTCGGCGGCCTAGGGCTGGGTGAGCTCAGTGGCCTGGGGCTGGGTGAGCTCGGCGGACTGGGTGAGCTCGGCGGACTGGGTGAGCTCGGCGGACTGGGTGAGCTCGGCGGCCTGGGGAGCTCGGCGGACTGGGTGAGCTCGGCAGACTGGGTGAGCTTGGCAGCCTGGGGTTGGGTGAGCTCGGCGGCCTGGGGCTGGGTGAGCTCGGCGACCTGGGGCTGGGTGAGCTCGGCGGACTGGGTGAGCTCGGCGGCCTGGGTGAGCTCGGCGGACTGGGGCTGGGTGAACTCGGCAGACTGGGTGAGCTCGGCGGCTTGGGTGAGCTCGGCGGACTGGGTGAGCTCGGCGGCCTGGGGCTGGGTGAGCTCAGCGGCCTGGGGGAGCTCGGCGGCCTGGGGGAGCTCGGCGGCCTGGGGTGAGCTCGGCGGCCTGGGTGAGCTCGGCGGACTGGGTGAGCTCGGCGGCCTGGGGCTGGGTGAGCTCAGGGGCCTGGGGCTGGGTGAGCTCGGCGGACTGGGTGAGCTCGGCGGCCTGGGGGGAGCTCGGCGGCATGGGGGAGCTCGGCGGCCTGGGGTGAGCTCGGCGGCCTGGGTGAGCTCGGCGGACTAGGTGAGCTCGGCGGCCTGGGGCTGGGTGAGCTCGGTGGCCTGGGGGGAGCTCGGCGGCCTGGGGGGAGCTCGGCGGCCTGGGGGAGCTCGGCGGCCTGGGGTGAGCTCGGTGGCCTGGGGGAGCTCGGCGGCCTGGGGTGAGCTCGGCGGCCTGGGGTGAGCTCGGCGGCCTGGGGTGAGCTCGGCGGCCTGGGGTGAGCTCGGCGGCCTGGGGTGAGCTCGGCGGCCTGGGGTGAGCTCGGCGGCCTGGGGTGAGCTCGGCGGCCTGGGGGAGCTCGACGGCCTAGGGTGAGCTCGGCGGCCTGGGGTGAGCTCGACGGCCTAGGGTGAGCTCGGCGGCCTGGGGTGAGCTCGACGGCCTGGGGGGAGCTCGGCGGCCTGGTGGGAGCTCGGTAGCCTGGGGTGAGCTCGGCGGCCTGGGGTGAGCTCGGCGGCCTGGGGTGAGCTCGGCGGCCTGGGGGAGCTCGGCGGCCTAGGGTGAGCTCGGCGGCCTGGACGGCTTGACCGACTTCTAAAGAGTCCCTTGGGGGTAGAAATATTTTCTCCCCCTACTAGTATGTTCTACACGTTCACCCAAAATTGGCCCCTAGGAGTGCAAAATTCTCAAAAAGCATAAAAATGCGCATGTCTTGTTTGGGGTCTACTCTTCGCGAATACGGGGTTGTACATAATCCCCGCTCTTTTCGAGGTTGGCACAAGCTCGGAAAGAAACATCCAACCCAACGTATTCGCGGAGTGAGCTTGAGCCGAAATGTACTGTACAACCCCATATCCGGCCGAGCGGGATCCTCCCCAAGTGGCGCGCTCGGGACGTGCCATGAGCGACGTTTTGGTGCAGCCCCGTTAGAGGATGTGCGGGCACTCGTGTGTGCACGTGGAGATTTTGCGGGTATAGACTTTGAGTGGTTTATTTATATGTATAAATGCATATCCTATACATACATAAAGATATGTTTAATATCATATATATTTATGTATATTTATTATATATATAAATATATATATTATATATTTTATATGAGGAGAAGGGGGATTGGAGGGAAGGAGGCGGATGAGGTTGGAGAAAAAGACAAGGAAATAGGTGAGAAATAGTAAAGCAGGCCGGTACAGTTGGGGGGAGACAGGGACAGCACAGAAAAAGCAAGGAATAAAAAATAATGAAAAAGAGAGAGAGATAAGAGGGAAGCAGGGAGATGGCGGGGGACAGGGCAGATCAAGCAGGAAAAAAATAAAAAAGAAGAAGAAGGAAAGAGGAATAGAGGCAGAGGTGGAGATCGGGATTGGAAGAGCGGCAGCTAGGGTTCGGCTGAAGAAGACAGCCCGCCGCCCCCGCGCGATCCCCTCTCCCGTCTACAGCAGCAAGCCCGCCCTCTCTCTCTCCCTCCGGCCGTCTACAGCAGCACCCGACCCCGCCCCCCATTTCTCTCTTCCGCCGGCCGCCTGGAGCAACACCCGACCCCGCCCCTATCTCCCTTTTTCCGGCCGCCTGGAGCAGCGCCCGAGCCCGCCCCCTACCTCTCTCTCTCGCCGGCCGCCTGGAGCAGCGTCCGACCCCGCCCCGGCCGCCTATTTCTCCGGCCGCCTACAGCGGCAGCCCGAGCCGCTCCTACTTCTGTCCAGGCCGCCGCCGCCGGCAAACAGCAAGCCCGCCCCCCTCTCTTTTACTCTCTCTCTTCGTCGCCGCCACCTAGGGCAAAGCGAGGCCGGTTGGGAGCTCCTCTCCCGGCGCCGCCTAAAGCGAGGCCGGCCGGGAGCTCCTCTCCCGGCGCCGCCTAAAGCGAGGCCGGTCGGGAGCTCCTCTCCCGGCGCCGCCTACAGCTAGGTCGACCGGGAGCTCCTCTCCCGGCGCCGTTTGGAGCTAGGCCAGTCGGGATCAGCTTCCCCGACGCCGCCTGAAATTGTGGAGGCCGGGACCGACTTCCTCGGTGTTACTTGGGGCCGGGATCGGCCTCGTACAGCAGCGACCGGCCACTTGGAGCACGGTCGGCCATGGAGAGGCTCGGCCACTTGGAGTACGGTCTCCCACGGTGGTCGGATCCGGGCACGGACAACCACTACGGATGATGGACGTGGAGCCTCGGGCAATGAGCGCGGCTGCGGCCCCGCCAAACACGCGTCAAGGGTAACGAAATTTCTACTTGGGCAGGTGAAGCCCTCAGTTTCCATATTTGCATGGAAGCCCCTCTCCACCAATGGGTGGAGGAAGGGAGCTCTCCGACGGGTTGACGTGTACGTCCCCGTAATTAACTGTGTTAGCACCCGGAAGCGTGAGTACGGGTTTAGGCATGCTGTGTGAAGCCCATCCGGACGTGTGAGCCGGATTGGTGATGTTCTGGGGATCCCGGAGAAGACTCCGAGGATGTTGTATATTTTCCATTTGCAGGGAATGCGCACCGTAGCCCCGAAAAAGGGGTACGCGCAATATGTTCGGCCAGCTTATGTTGACCAACTGGCGTTTAGCTGACCGCCGCTTGCCGAGACGTTGGCGTACAGGTGTTGCAGTACCAGGCGGGGAGTAGCGGGCTTAAGCCCAAGCTTGTGCCGGCCCTCGAAGGCCTTTTTTATTTATATGCCGGCCTGCGTGCCGAAGTATGGAATTCATATTCCTGTAATATTCTTTTAATATCTGTGATGCTCTGAGGATGTGTAGGTTTCTTCTTCGTATTAGGCAGGCGGTGTTCTCGAGAACCGCTCGTCCCGTAGGGGCCCCGAGGTTTAGTTGCCGGGAAGCCCCTCATGGCCTGTTGACAGCCAGTCAGAGTAGCGGAATTACGCTGTTAGTGGCCCAGTTTGGGCAGCGTGTCGTGGCATTGCTCGGCGAGTTCGCGCCGTCAGTAGGGCGGGTGAGGAGCATTTTGTGTAGACCCAAGGAGGCACATCTGGATAGGAGAGAGTCGATCTCGAGATCCTCCTTAGATATTCCGGTCGGCCGCGAGCGCCCTCCGAAGGTGTCTTAGCTCAGCCTTTGGCTTGGGAGGGGAAGAGTTTGTTAGTCTTCCGGGTATGCGGTGGGTCCTCCACGCTGAGACCTTGGGTCTGTCCCTTATGTTCCTAATCTTGTGCCTAGATCGTTCGCTTGAGGGTAGTAGGTGCGCGGTCACCCCTATTTTGGGACTCCGAACTCCACAGAGGTCAAATTTGGCTTCAACATGTACCTGGCCCCTCCCAGGAGAGTCAGCCCGTCAAGCCAGCTAATGGGAGCCTGGGTGACGAGACAGTCTCGGGGTAAAAAATACTTGGCATCCATGAGAGATCAACCTGCCCTGTCAGCTAGTGAGAGCCTGATAACGGAATCCATCTCGGAGCTAAAAGGACTTAGCCTCCACGAGAGATCAACCTGCCCTGCCAGCTTGTGAGAGCCTGACAGCGGAATCCGTCTCAAAGCTAAAAGGACTTAGCCACCACGAGAGATCAACCTGTCATGTCAGCTAGTGAGAGCCTGACAGCGGAATCCATATCGGAGCTAAAAGGACTTAGCCTCCACGAGAGATCAACCTGCACTGCCAGCTTGTGAGAGCCTGACAGCGGAATCCATATCGGAGCTAAAAGGACTTAGCCTCCACGAGAGATCAACCTACCCTGTCAGCTAGCGAGAGCCTAACAGCGGAATCCATCTCGGAGCTAAAAGGACTTAGCCTCCACGAGAGATCAACCTGCCCTGTCAGCTTGTGAGAGCCTGACAGCGGAATCCATCTCAGAGCTAAAAAGACTTAGCCTCCACAAGAGATCAACCTGCCCTGCCAGCTTGTGAGAGCCTGACAGCGGAATCCATCTCGGAGTTAAAAGGACTTAGCCTCTACGAGAGATCAACCTGCCCTGCCAGCTAGTGAGAGCCTGACAGCGGAATACATCTCGGAGCTAAAAAGACTTAGCCTCCACAAGAGATCAACCTGCCCTGCCAGCTTGTGAGAGCCTGACAGCGGAATGCATCTCGGAGCTAAAAGGACTTAGCCTCCACAAGAGATCAACCTGCCCTGCCAGCTAGTGAGAGTCTTACAGCGGAATCCATCTCGGAGCTAAAAGGACCTAGCCTCCACGAGAGATCAACCTGCTCTGCCAGCTTGTGAGAGCCTGACAGCGGAATCCATCTCGGAGCTAAAAGGACTTAGCCTCCACGAGAGATCAACCTGCCCTGTCAGCTAGTGAGAGCCTGACAGCGGAATCCATCTCGGAGCTAAAAGGACTTAGCCTCCACGAGAGATCAACCTGCCCTGCCAGCTAGTGAGAGCCTGACAGCGGAATCCATCTCGGAGCTAAAAGAACTTAGCCTCCACGAGAGATCAACCTGCCCTGCCAGCTTGTGAGAGCCTGACAGCGGAATCCATCTCGGAGCTAAAAGGACTTAGCCTCCACGAGAGATCAACCTGCCCTGTCAGCTAGTGAGAGCCTAACAGCGGAATCCATCTCGGAGCTAAAAGGACTTAGCCTCCACGAGAGATCAACCTGCCCTGCCAGCTAGTGAGAGCCTGACAGCGGAATCCATCTCGGAGCTAAAAGGACTTAGCCTCCACGAGAGATCAACCTGCCCTGCCAGCTTGTGAGAGCCTGACAGTGGAATCCATCTCGGAGCTAAAAGGACTTAGCCTCCACGAGAGATCAACCTGCTCTGTCAGCTAGTGAGAGCCTGACAGCGGAATCCATATCGGAGCTAAAAGGACTTAGCCTCCACGAGAGATCAACCTGCCCTGCCAGCTTGTGAGAGCCTGACAGCGGAATCCATCTCGGAGCTAAAAGGACTTAGCCTACACGAGAGATCAACCTGCCCTGCCAGCTTGTGAGAGCCTGACAACGGAATCCATCTCGGAGCTAAAAGGACTTAGCCTCCACGAGAGATCAACCTGCCCTGCCAGCTTGTGAGAGCCTGACAGCGGAATCCATCTCGGAGCTAAAAGGACTTAGCCTCCACGAGAGATCAACCTGCCCTATCAGCTAGTGAGAGTCTGACAGCGGAATCCATCTTGGAGTGAGACCTTTCATGGACCATAAATATTTTTCGGTGGTTTCTACCATTAATCATAGCTGATACAACACAAGCTAAGTTCATTACAAAGAGATGATTCACTTCTCTCTTACCTCCCTCTTCCCCCGTGAATCATCCGATCCTTCCCCGGGTGCCCACATCAACCCTGTCCTCACATCTCTCCTCTGCTGCCTCGGGTCGGACTTCTTTAATCCGCACCGGGTCTTGCGCTTGTTGAGGCTGATGAGGTTGCGGTGCTGGAGCTCTTGTCCCTCTCAACTCCAGAAATTCGGGGCAAGTAGATGTTGCGTGGCCTTCCTCCTAGTGGAACTCACAGTAGGGTAACTCTACTCTGACTCTTCTCCTTCCCGTGCGGTTCCTCCTCTCCCTTCGACCAATTTCCATCGCTTTTTGTGGTGGGGGTAGGAGTTGCCTAGGGGCTTGCCTTTGGAAGTTGAACCTCCCTCGGCCTTCATGAAAATCACCCCCACCTTGGTTGTGACCTCTTCCTGGACCCTGAATGGGTCCTCCCTGCTGCCTCCAACCTGGTTCTGGACCCTCCTGTCCCTGGAACCCCTGAGCTCTCTGCTCCTCTCTCATTCTTTCTTCCTGATGTCTTGCGCCTCCTTGCTCCTTCGACTCCGCCTCTGTTAGCCTTGCCAACTTTTTAACAAATGACGGGTTGGCCGCCTCCATGGCTATCTCCTATGTCGCCCTTTCCATTAGCTCTTCGAAGGAAAGGGGGGCCTTCTGGGTCAAGCTCATCTTGAAGAAGCCCTCCTTCAGCCCAACGGTGAAGGCCATCTGGAGAGCATACCCGGGCATCTCTTGGACCTCCAAGATTTCTTCTTGGAACCTGTCAACGTAGCGGGCCAGCGACTCCTCGACCCCCTGCCTTATCAGGAAGATGGACTCAGGACTCCTCTTCCTCTTCTTGTAGGTGGAGAAGCGAAGCTGGAAGCTCCGGCTCAAGTCCTCGAACCCGTAGATCGACCTTGGAGGGAGTTGATGGAACCAGTCCCTTGCCTTCTCCTTCAACGTGATCGCAAAGAGGCGACACTTGAAGGCATCTGTCATCGGCCTGATGGAGACCGCATCCTCGAACCATTGCAGGTGCTGGACGGGATCATCCTTCCCGGAATAGTAAGCCATGTCTGGCTCTCTGAACCCCTCGGGAACGGGAGCTGAGATGATCAGCTCGCTGAAGGGTGACCCCCTAAGGGGTGGTCTCGCCACTTCTACTCGCGCGGCCTGCTCGCCTGGGAGGTTGGTACTCGCCGGGCTGGAGAACAGCTCCCGGCCGGTGAGGTCTCGCTCGACCCCATCTCCCATCCTCTCCTTCCCTGGCCTTCTTCCTGGTGCACTTTCTTCTCCCCCCGCTAGGGTCATCTCGCCTAGACCCCTGGGAGTCGGCTCGTCGAGAGGGGGAGCTAACTCCTGGGGGGTCGGGGTGGAGCTTCCACCCTGAGGAGCAATGCTGCGCAACATCTCCATGATGCCTTGGATGGAGGCCATGAACTCTTGCCTCCCCACAAAGGGTCCTGAACTGGGGAGCTCGCCGAGATCATCACTACCTCCTTGACCTCCTGTCATGACACTCTCCCGAGATCTTTTGTGCTGGTCACTCTCCACGCTCACCGCACCAAAATATTGAAACCAAAAATTTGGTCTCTGTGGAGTTCGGGGTCCCTAGAAAGGGGTGACCTCACACCTACTGCACCCGGAGGAACGTCACGGACCAAAGATCAAGAAGCTAGAAACAGACCCTCGGCTCTAGCGTGGAGGTCCCACCTCACACCCGGAAGGCTGCCTGAGCACTTCCCCTCCCTAGCCAATGCTCGAGCTAGGGTGCCTTGGAGGAGCTTTCTCTACTCTACCAAGAAGAAGCTAAGGGAGGAGGAAGCAAGGAAAAGTCCCCCTCCAAGGGCACCCAAGGGGGTCTATTTATAGTTTTCTGGGAATGGCCTGCAAATAACCAACCTCCACTGCTATGAAAATTACTGGAATGCCCCTGGATTGGTCTGCCAACAGCCAAATCCCGCTGTTCTAAACAGCTAAATGCAGTCCTCCAGGGGCAGCCCCTCGAGCCGGGCGAGCAGGCGGCAAGGGGCGAGCTCGGCGGCCTGGGCTGGGTGAGCTCGGAGGCCTGGGGCTGGGTGAGCTCAGTGGCCTGGGGCTGGGTGAGCTCGGCGGACTGGGTGAGCTCGGCGGACTGGGAGAGCTCGGCGGCCTGGGGAGCTCGGCGGACTGGGTGAGCTCGACAGACTGGGTGAGCTCGGCGGCTTGGGGTTGGGTGAGCTCGGCGGCCTGGGGCTGGGTGAGCTCGGCGGCCTGGGGCTGGGTGAGCTCGGCGGACTGGGTGAGCTCGGCGGCCTGGGTGAGCTCGGCGGACTGGGGCTGGGTGAACTCGGCAGACTGGGTGAGCTCGGCGGCCTGGGTGAGCTCGGCGGACTGGGTGAGCTCGGCGGCCTGGGGCTGGGTGAGCTCGGCGGCCTGGGGGAGCTCGGCAGCCTGGGGGAGCTCGGCGGCCTGGGGTGAGCTCGGCGGCCTGGGTGAGCTCGGCAGACTGGGTGAGCTCGGCGGCCTGGGGCTGGGTGAGCTCAGGGTCCTCGGGCTGGGTGAGCTCGGCGGACTGGGTGAGCTCGGCGGCCTGGGGGGAGCTCGGCGGCCTGGGGGAGCTCGGCGGCCTGGGGTGAGCTCGGCGGCCCGGGTGAGCTCGACGGACTAGGTGAGCTCGGCGGCCTGGGGCTGGGTGAGCTCGGCGGCCTGGGGGGAGCTCGGCGGCTTGGGGGAGCTCGGCGGGCTGGGGTGAGCTCGGCGGCCTGGGGGAGCTCGGCGGCCTGGGGTGAGCTCGGCGGCCTGGGGTGAGCTCGGCGGCCTGGGGTGAGCTCGGCAGCCTGGGGTGAGCTCGGCGGCCTGGGGTGAGCTCGGCGGCCTGGGGTGAGCTCGGCGGCCTGGGGTGAGCTCGGCGGCCTGGGGTGAGCTCGGCGGCCTGGGGAGCTCGGCGGCCTGGGGTGAGCTCGGCGGCCTGGGGTGAGCTCGGCGGCCTGGGGTGAGCTCGGCGGCCTGGGGTGAGCTCGGCGGCCTGGGGGGAGCTCGGCGGCCTGGGGGGAGCTCGGCGGCCTGGGGTGAGCTCGGCGGCCTGGGGTGAGCTCGGCGGCCTGGGGTGAGCTCGGCGGCCTGGGGGAGCTCGGCGGCCTGGGGTGAGCTCGGCGGCCTGGATGGCTTGACCGACTTCTCAAGAGTGCCTTGGGGTAGAAATATTTTCTCCCCCTACTAGTATGTTCTACACGTTCACCCAAAATTGGCCCCTAGGAGTGCAAAATTCTCAAAAAGCTTAAAAACATGCATGCCTTGTTTGGGGTCTACTCTTCGCGAATACGGGGTTGTACAACGATATAAATAACTTATAATAGCCTAACATAATTGTAGAAAGTAGCGAATAAGAAAGAACAAACGGATAGACTTTTGAATAATTGAAATTTTATTATCCAAAAAAGATATCATTTACAAAGGTATGACCTCCCTTATATAGAATGGAGGAGATATGAGACAGAGTATACAAACAATGTGGGACTAAACATTTACAGTACTGAGCGGCTAGAAATAAAGGAGACCGCACAGGCCGCGCGGTTAGACAGATGGGTTAACCGCTCGGCAACTCCAGCAGGATAGAACAGGCCGCAATGGGAGACCGATAGACCGCCCGGTCTCCAGGCTTCAGAGTGAGACCGCCAGACCGCTCGGTCAACAAACCGCTGGATCAGACCGCAAGGCCGCCCGGTCTAATACTTCAACAACAATTAGCAATAACAGTCTAAAAGGCAGCAAATTTACAAGAACGTAACACCAACTGGCTGTTAATTTAAATCTCACTTACAGCTAGTGTTGATGTGATTGTACCTCATTTATAGACGAACCGGGTTGCACATTGTCAAAACATTCACTCCCCCTACTAACAATGTGGGGGGTTAAGGTTCAAACTGCTTCACGCGTGATCATCGCGCCCGATCCAAGACACAACCGTCTCACACCAGATTGTAACCACTGTGTGGGGGATCCTAACTCCCGCACGCGGGATCTCATGGTATCGTCAACCGCCATTTGGGACCCCGCACACCGACTTCCTCGCAGTCGGCCGGCGGCGTCGGCCGCCCTTTTTCTCCCGACCGTCTACGGCGAGGCCGGCCGGGGAGGCATCGGCCCTGTCGAGGCCGGCTGCCCCTTGTAACACCTCGAAGTCAAGAGAATCATTTTGAGCAAAATCGGGTTCAGGCATGGGTGACACGGCCTGGGACACGGGCGTGTCCCAGGGCGTGTCAGTTGACACGGCCTGCGACACGGGCGTGTCGCAGGGCGTGTCGAGGTTGTGTCGACGATTGGACTTGGTGTCGACGATTTTCGCTCGACATCGTCGAGAGGGGCACACGGCCCAGGACACGGCCGTGTCAGATGCCGTGTCGACATGCTCGACGAGTGTTACGCGACGATCGTCGAGTATCGAGTTCCAGTGAGGACACGGCCTGTGATACGGGCGTGTCACAGGGCGTGTCAGTGGGCGTCAAATTCAGCTCGACGTCTCGGGTTAGGGCGTGTCACAGGGCGTGTCAGGCCGTGTTCAGGGTTTTCTGGCCAGATCTGAGCCGTTTGTTTCCCTCTTCCTGGATCCAAGGGCTGGGCTTTGTCCAGGTGTCTAGGAGGCCGAGAATTAGAAGATAAATTCTCTTATCTTCTCTTCTTCTTCTTCTTCATCTTCATTCCAAGAAAGAAAGGGGAAAGGCCTAAGGGAGAGAGAAGGGAGGAGTCTTCCAGCTGCTGTAGGAGCTGCGGAGTGCGGAGCGAAGATCCGAGAGCGGATTCGTGAAGGTAGAGCCGAGGCGGTGATTTCCATCCGGCTACTTCATGGCGCCGAAGCGATCTTCAAGGGTAACGATCTCCTTCTTGGACATCGAAGTCCTTTCTCTATACATGTGCTTGGAATCCTCCACCAAGAGGTGGATCGCGGAAGTGATTCCTTTGTTGTGTCTGCATTTAGAGCCGGAAATATAGAGTACGGCGGAGGCATGCTGTGTGAAGCCCATCTGGACCGGTAGTCTGGATTGGTGATGTTCATGGGTAAACCGGAGAAGACTCCGTGGATTTGATGCTGTGCAAAACGGATTTCTGTTGTGATGAATGTATGGATGTGATGAATGTGAGGAGGCTTTGGCAAAGCTCCTGGTTATGAGATGATCAATTGGTAACATGCCTGGGGAGCTCGTGATAAACCCGACTGTTACACCACCTGTGTGGGTTGATCTAGTTAGGAAGGGATCGATGGGTGGCAATGCTAGGGGAGCCGAGTTAAACCCGGGTTGCTGCACCACATAGTGTGGGTCGATCGGATTAGGAGGGGGGTCGATGGGTAGACATTGCCTGGGGAGCTTAGATAAACCCGGCGTGCTACACCACATGTTGTGGGTTGACCTACTCTGTTTGTTGGATGCTGTGAGGGTGTACCTCTGTGTGGTTTGGGCGGGATGTCGCCAGCTTGCGAGATTGGTGGACTAGGGCCGGTCAACCAACAAGTTAAAATCTCGAGAGACAGCGGTGTACGACGGTGGATTCCGGTACGCCAAGAAGGTGCCCTGAGTGCACGAGCGTTGGTGGATTCCAGCGTTTGTGATGTGATGTGTTTGTTAGATAGTGGAATAAAGAGAATAATCTATCAATGATGTGATTTGGTGATGTTTGCTGATGCTTGATGAGAAAGGAAGCACTGTATACATGAAAGGAACCACTACCCCGGGTAGGGGGTAGGGTCGTTATAATGGGTCAGCAATGCTGACCGTTACTTTGTTTTCTGTGTTGGTTTGGATGATGAATTGCAGGTGCTGCGGTTTGGAAAGAATAAGTGGATTGGCTAGCCTGGTGTTCTTAGTCCTTGAGGCTATGTGCAGAGTGTTGTTTGGATTTCATGTGTGGTCGGCCTGCGTGCCGATGTACGAAATTATTGTTGTGTAAAGAAGAACCTGTAAGGCCATAAGGCCAGGGTGTGTGAGTTGTATACATTCCTGGTGTTGGTATATATATAAATGTGATTTTTATATATGGTGGACATTCTGGTTTGAGTTCATGTTAACAAGAAAAATGCTGCGCTAGAATGGAATGAGTTAAGGACACGCATAGATTTGATTTCCACACGTGATTCCTTCGCTTGTCTGTGCTATATGGCGTGGGCCCCGGCCGGACCCACCGTTATATGTCATGTGACAGGTGGGGGCGTTACAAAGTGGTATCAGAGCCAGGTTGAGATTGTTTGGGAGGAGAGAACATAATTGAACTCATGAATGTCCACTAGGAATGTATGTCCTGCACATGATGTGCGTGCGTGTGTAGTCAATGTACCAGTACCGTTATGATTTGGAAGAATTTAATGGTGTTCTGTACATTGATAGGTGGCGAGGGATGGAGCTGGGCCGTCTGAGCCCCAGCGGTCGGATGAGAGTGCAGCACCCGTGGAAGCGCCGATGCCTCCCTCGGCAGAGGCCATACGGGTGGTGGCGGAGACAGTGCTTGCAGTGTTACAAGCACAACCAACTGGACAGGCAAGACCTGGTGGAAGACAAGAGCATGCTGCCGAGGTGGTGGAAGTGCAAGCGAGTGACGACGCATTGTCACGTTTTATGCACTTTCATCCACCGACGTTTGGTGGAGCGCTCTCACCAACGCAGGCAGAAGATTGGTTGGCAAGAGTAAAAAGGATCTTAACTGCAATCAGGACGGTAGAGGAACAGAAAGTGTTGTTGGCCACTTTTCTGTTGGAGGGTGATGCGCGATTGTGGTGGGATGAGATTGAAGTACATCACTTGGCAGGTCGAGGTTTAACGGAGGTTTCTATGGATGAATTCTCTCAAATATTCCTAGCCAAGTATGTGCCGGTGTCGCAGAGGATTGCGATGGAAAATGAGTTTCTCCGCTTGGTGCAGGGTGAGCGAGATATTGATACCTACCTGCATGAGTTTACAAGATTGGGGAGATATGCGGGATCTACCTTTGCGGAGGAAGCGCGAAAGACAAATCGTTTTTATGAAGGATTACGGGATGAATTGAGGTTGGCACTTTCGAGTTCCGTGAGCCAAGGCTTCCAAGCATTGGTCGATACAGCTCGTGCCTTGGAGAAGGATATGAAGCGAGTATAAGCGAATAAGAGACGGGCAACGGAGAAGCCAGAGTTTAAAGTGTCGCAGTTGGATCAATCGGAGTTTCGACGACAAGAGAAGAAAAGATTTAGGCCGGCGGAATCAGCTCCGTCGACTGTTTCTTCGGGGGCAACTTATGGGTCAGGACGTGTGGATACACGTATCTGCTATAACTGTGGGCAGCAAGGACATATCGCAAGGTTTTGTCGGAATGTCCCTCCAGGGAGTGAGAAAAAGACAGGTGCGTCATATGAAGAAAAAGGGAAAGCAGTAGCCGAATCATCTGCACCCCGGACGCAACCTAGATTGCATGCGATGGAAGTGCAAGAGCCGCAAAGCTCAGTTGGTGAAATTCAGTGAAAGATATGGTACCTAAACACCTAGAGGGGGGGGGGGTGAATAGGTGACCTAAACCTTTTTTAAAAACTTTGTTGGCAGCACAACGATTATTTCTCAGATTACTACAGCTAACAGCAATTACAGAAATCAAACAGTCAATTCACAACACAGCACAGCACAGAAGACACACTAATTTTATAGTGGTTCCCCAATCTTTGGGTACATCCACTTTCCCCCTTCGCCTATCTAGCAGTGTACTAGATTCGGCCAAACTTCTCCACTAACTCAGAACCAAACTAGGTTCCTACCTCAGGCCCAAAGCCTTACACTCAGCCAAAAGGCCTACACTCAGCCACCCAGGCCTACACTCAGCCAATTAAGGCCTACACTCAGAGTTCTTCAACTCCTACACTCAGGCAACAAGCCCTACCCTCAGCCTTTATAAAATAGGCTTACAATCACTCAGATCCAATGGATCTTACAAGATGTAATTGAAATAAAATTGCTAACTCTACAACTCAGAAAAGATGAGAGGAGTTGAGAGTTTCTTGAAGAGTTCTTGGAAGAACTCAGCTTGATCCAAACTGACTTAGCTTTCTTCAAAGCTTCTTGAGTAGAACTGAATTAGTCTGAATCTTCTGCTTCTTGAAATCCAGATGACTCTGAATTCTTCTTCTCAGCCTTAGTTCCAAAGACTGAATTCTTGGATGGAGCTCTCTCTCTCCAACTTCTTAGATCTGCAGTTGGACTGCCTGATCTTCTTGTGTTGATCCTCAGTGTATCACTTCTTGATTTAATCTGATCAACCACTTCAGTTATTCTCACAACATGTAATGATAATGAACAACCTTCTATATCTCTTTCTGTAAACTATGGGGGCCTATTTATAGGCTTCCTTCATGGTAACCGGCTGGTCCGGTTCATAACAGACTTCTGACTTCTCTGACAGTTGATGTAGACCGGCTGGATCGGCAGCTGTCATGTCAACCAGTCACTTCTTGAAATTCTCTAACTGTCAGATAGTGTCGAGACTTTCTGTTCTTAAGTGTCGACACTTATAGACTAAGTGTCGACACAAGTAGTGTAAGTGTCGACACAAGTCTACAAGGTGTCGACACAATTCCTTGTATGTCTCGACACAGATACTTCTGCATGTGTCGACACTGAAATTGAGTGTCGACACAAGTACTTGTTCTTCATTCTTTAACTGTATTCTTCTAAGTGTCGACACATCTCCTTTGTGTCGACACATCTTCATGTGTTGAAACTGTCAAGTGTCGACACAGCTTCTTGGTGTCGACACAAGTCTTCAAATTTGTTCCTTCAGCTGAGTGTCGACACATTCCCTTAGTGTCGACACATTCCCTTAGTGTCGACACTTGTACTTAGAATATTTTGTAAACTTTTCTGTTCTCTGCTAAGTGTCGACACAGCTCCTTGTGTCGACACTTTCTTCAAGTGTAGAGTCTTCAACTAAGTGTCGACACATTGTGCTGAGTGTCGACACTTTCTTCAAGTGTTGACTCTTCTGGTTGTGTGTCGACACATTGTGCTGAGTGTCGACACATTCTTCAAATACTGAGTCTTTAGCTAAGTGTCGACACATTGTGCTGGGTGTCGACACTTACTTCAAGTGCTGACTCTTCTGCATAGTGTCGACACATTGTGTTGAGTGTCGACACTTGTACTTAGATTCTGCAGACTTTTGCTGAGTGTCGACACTTACTTCAAGTGTCGACACTTTCTGGTGTTGACTCAGCTCTTCTAGGTGTCGACACTTCTGCTAAGTGTCGACACAGCTTTTCTGCATTCTTCTACACTGAGTGTCGACACAGCTCCAAGTGTCGACACTTTCTGACTGGTGTCGACTCTTCTTCCCAGGTGTCGACACAATGACTCCAAGTGTCGACACTGCTTGTCTGGGTGTCGACACAAGCTTTCTCAAGTGTCGACACTTTCCCTCTGGGTGTCGACACATGGACTTAGAATTTTTAGCTTCAGTCCAGTGTATTCCTAACCTGCACAAGTAACTCAAACAAACATCAAATACACTATGATGTATATCATTGAGTTAGGTGAGGCTTCTTCAAATCAGGTACATTTGACCAATGTACCCAACAATCTCCCCCTATTTGGAGAAGTCATAACCCTTAGTCAATGATATACATCACTCATAATTAAAAATTATAAAATGAAGTAAAACAGATATATGACAACAGAGTTAAACTTAAACATGTAATAAAGCACACATGTATACTCATACAACATTGCAGAACAATTAAGAAACATACATATTTCAGAACAATCATACTATATTTATCATATACTGTTCCAATATTGTTCCTTATACATTTTCAATGAAGTACTACAATGTTTTTCACTTAACAGATTACAACAAGCATCAAGTTAATTCCTAATCTATTTCTGATCAGGTTCTTTAATAACAATTCCTTTTCCAGCTTTAACTTGAGCTTTACAGCAGCAGCAGCAGCAGGCTCAGCTTCAGCAGTCTTCTTCCCTTTGGAGTCCTTCTTCTTCTGTTCTTCAGCCTTGATCTTTTGCCTTTCAAAATAATGATAGGGCTTAGGAAAGTACTTGCTAGGCTCCACAGCTGTAGGAGGTAGCTTTCCTAACTTAGCCTTTCTTCTATATTGGACAATTGCTTCCTGCCTACTCTCATGTTTCCTCCATTCAGCCTCTGAGAACCACTTGTTCCTCTCATGGGCATTGTCCTTGGCTGCTTTCCATGCAGTGAGAATAATGTTCCTAGAAGTAGGGCTCCACTGTTCAAAATCTGGTTTTTGTTCAGCAAGTTCCCTGAACTTCTTCTTTGATAGCCTAGTCTCTTCTTCTTTGTCCAAAGCCTCTTGCATAGCAGCTGTGATAGGTTGAACAACCTTTTCCAGAATAATATTAGGCTTACCAGCAGTTGGACTATACATTGTGCTTATATCTGCATGAATCATTTCAAAATCTGGAGGTGGATAGATTACATCAGCCACTGCCTGTTGCTCACCTCCAAGATATGTTCCTTGAATACCAGATTCAGCTACTTCATTGTCATCACACAGGGGAGGATATCCAAGTGTAGCCCTGATTGAATTTGAAATCCATTTGGCATGCTCAGAACTGGCCTTGACTAACACTCTCTCCCCCTTTATGACTTCTTGGTCTACATGATCTCTCACATCATCTTTCTGGAACCTTATTTGGCTGTCCAAATATCTTATGCCCTCTTTAAAGAAAGGTCTTAGCTTGGTAAGCTGTTCAGAAATGACCTTCTGGGAGTCCTTGATGGCAGTCTTGACAGCAGTTAGTTCAGCTTGAAAGAGTTTATCAAAATCAGCTTTGGCAGCAGCAGAGGAGGTTGATGGTTCATCAGACTTTTTCTTGAGTTCAGTGACTATGGCATTGTGAGATGCAGTCAAGTTATCATTCATCCTGAGTTGATTCTCCAGCACATAGCCTTGCTTTAGTGCTATATCTTCTACTTTCTCTTTGATTGTTTCTTGATGTTTAGCCAGATAGACCACTGCATGAGCACCCTTTGTAAAACAATCAGTCATCTCCTTTTTATTAAGGTTCATTTCAAACCTTATTGACTTGATTTCTGTCCCAGATCAGATTGTAGTGCCTTGTTCCCTTCATCAACATAAGTTTCTAAAGCTTTCCTTTGTTCATCCATCTTGATTTGCATTGCAAGCAGTAGAGCACTGTAATCAGTGGATGGAGCTTGTTGAACTAAGGAATGTTGAGCAACAGTTTGGAGAGCCTTCTTGTAGCTCTGGCTCCTTCTTTTGAAAACAAAGAACTTCTTTTTCTTAGCTTGCTCAGCTTCATCATCTTCAGATTCTGATGTACTGGCAATATCCACCCTATCCTTAGGGCTGGATGGTTTTTCAGTGTGCACATCTTGTGCCTTCTCAGTATCTAGCCTTATAGGCTCTTCTTGAATATCCAAATTCTCCCCCTCAGCAGCAGCATCCTTCTCTGCATCAGCAGCATTCTTTTCCATATCAAAATCATCCTGATCTAAATTCAAAAATAGATCTTCCATTGTATATTCTGCTGGAGACTGTGCAGGAGATGTTCTGGTTTCATCAGCTACAACAGATGTGTCTTGGAGAACAACATCTGGTTCTTGAGTTGCTGGCTGATTTTGCTGATGGTCATCAGACAAATCAGAATTTATTATAGAAAAATTCAAAGTATTAAGGTCAACAAGTACCTCTTGAATGAGGAGGGTGGCTTGCTCACTCTCCAGTGTAGATGGTTCTGCTACACCTGGAAGCTCCCCCTGGATGTCAGCTGACTCCTTGAGGAGCAGGTGTCTTCTCTGCAGCCTTATCCATTGGACTATCAGGAGTGAAGACCACATGTTCTTCACTGCCTGAGCTGCTGGATGGACTCTTGAGGCACAGCAGCAGTCTTCCTCTTCTTCCTGGGAGGAGAGTCTTTCTTAGAAGCTTGCTTTTCAGGGGTGGTCAATTCCTTTGACACCAGCACCCTTTCCCATCTAGAGAATATTCTTGAGTCCATTCTCCTCATGTGATTGATTTTTGTTCCTGCAGCAGAGCTCATTACCTCTGGAATTGATCCAGCCAGGTAGAGACTTAGTATCCTGCCCAGATTGGGCTTCTTCAGACTTTCTTTTACTTTCTCAAAGACAATCATAGACCAGTCTGTCTTAAGGTTGAAGATGATTCTGGTCATGATACTGAACATAGAGGCTGACACCCTGTCATGCCCTCCTGGTTTGCTTAGAATAACCTTGCCTACAACTTCAGACAGGAATTTGCCTTGATTGTTCATCCCCTTCCTGTTGAAAACTGATCCTATTTTCATCTTAGGATCAAGACCACACCAAGTGAGTGCTTCTCTGGTCTTAGATGTGGTCACTTCCTCTTCTTCTTGAATCTTAGGTAGCTGAAGTACCTTTCTCAAAGACTTGGGTGAAACCTTGACCTTGGTTCCATGCACTCTGGACTTTGATTCTGTATCCAGAGTCATCCACAGTTGCTCCAGTAAGAAATTCAATCACTTCTTTCTTCCATATCTTGGTTGGTTCTGAAACCAAGAACTCCAGTCCTGAATCGCTGACTAGGGTTATCACTGATTTGATTTCCTGATCGCTGTCGTCGAATGCGCCTCGCACGAGCTCATAGCCTTCGTTAACGTTCTCTTCCAGCTTGGGAGCCATTAGGGTTTGAAGATTTAGTCTTGAGATGAGAGAAATGTCGACACAAGAGTTTAGGTCTCGAAACTTTGAAAGCGTGTCGACAATCAAAGACAGAACCCTATTTATACCTTTCTAGTTTGAAGACGAACAGGCGGGATGAATTCCTAAAGATGTGTCGACACTGTCAATAAGTGTCGACACTGACTTATAATGTCTCGACACTCATGTGTCGACACAAATTTAGTCAACAGATTTTATGTGTCGACACTTGGTTAAGTGTCGACACCACTATACTCGACATGTAGTCGAGACTTTACTTAGAAAAATTCTGAGTAAAACTTAAGTGTCGACACCTTATTGGATGTGTCGACACCTACTCGACATGTGTCGACACTAACATTCTGAAGTGTCGACACCAACTTCCTAGATGTGTCGACACCATTTTCCTGAAGTGTCGACACTTACTATTCTGTGTCGACATAGACTTGTCTATGTGTCGACACCTTTTTACTTAGCCAATTTTTTTGTTCTGTATACTTAGTCTAAGTTTATCATACCTAGTTCAATTTTGAACCTATTAAACTTAGCTTCATCTAAGGGCTTAGTGAACATATCAGCTATCTGATTATCAGTTCTAACATATTCAAGTGCAATATCATTTCTTTCTACATGCTCCCTAAGAAAGTGATATTTAATCTCAATATGTTTAGTTCTACTATGTGATACAGGGTTGTTAGCTATTGAAATAGCACTAGTAGAATCACAATAAAGTGGAGTTCTACTTACCTGACATCCATAGTCTTCTAGCTGATGTTGAATCCACAGAAGTTGAGCACAGCAACTTCCTGCAGCTACATATTCTGACTCAGCTGTGGAGATGGCCACACTGGTTTGCTTCTTACTACTCCATGAAATGAGTCTTCCACCTAGGAATTGACAGGATCCAGTTGTGCTCTTTCTATCTTCTTTGCATCCTGCAAAGTCTGCATCTGAATAGCCTGTTAGATCAAAATCTCCATTCCTAGGGTACCAGAGGCCTAGATAGGGTGTGCCCTTTAGATATCTCAAGATTCTCTTGACTGCAGTCAAGTGAGATTCTTTGGGGCAGGCTTGATACCTGGCACAAACACATGTAGCATACATAATGTCAGGCCTACTTGCAGTCAAGTATAGTAGGGAGCCAACTATCCCTCTATACAAGGTTTCATCTACAGGTTTCCCTGCATCATCCTTGCTTAGAGACATACTTGACCCCATAGGAGTCTTCATGGTACTGGATGAATCCATACCATATTTCCTTATGAGTTCTAGGGTGAACTTTGACTGACATATGGACAAGCCACTTTCAGTCTGTTTAACTTGGAGACCCAAGAAAAACTTCAGCTTCTCCCATACTACTCATCTCAAATTGACTTTGCATAAGCTTTGCAAACTTTTTGCAAAGGCTACTTTCAGTAGACCCAAATATAATGTCATCTACATATATTTGGACAAGTATTACTTTGCCTCTAGATTCCCTAAGGAATAGAGTCTTATCTATTTTCCCCCTTGTGAACTTGTTCTCAATGAGGAAACTAGATAGGGTTTCATACCAAGCTCTAGGAGCTTGCTTTAACCCATACAATGCTTTCCTAAGTCTATAGACATAATGTGGAAGAGTAGGATCAACAAAACCTGAAGGCTGCTCCACATATACTTCTTCTTTTAAATTACCATTAAGGAATGCTGACTTCACATCCATTTGGTATACTTTGAATCCTTGGTAGGTTGCATAGGCCAAGAACATCCTTATGGCTTCCAGTCTGGCTACTGGAGCAAAGGTTTGATCAAAATCAATACCTTCTTCTTGCCTATATCCTTTTGCAACCAGTCTTGCCTTATTCTTAATGATGACACCTTGTTCATCTAACTTGTTCCTGTAGATCCACTTTGTTCCTATCACATTGTGATCTTTAGGCTTAGGAACCAGATCCCACACCTTGCACCTTTTGAACTGATTAAGCTCCTCCTGCATTGCTTCAGTCCACTGTGGATCTTGTATAGCTTCTTCAAATTTCTTTGGTTCTATTTGAGACAGAAAACTTGAATATACTACAGCATTCTGATTTCTGCTCCTTGTCTGAACACCTTGTCTTGGATCTCCAATGATCAGCTCTACTGGATGATCTCTTAGATGCCTGTTGGCTGGAGGCATCCTTACTTCTGGTTGAACTTCTTCAGCATCTTCATCAAGCTGAGTTCCTTGTACTTCAACAGCTCCTTGTACATGTAGTTCTCCCCCTGGACATAAGCCATCTTCTTCTACTTGCTGTCTTGCAGCAGGTACATCTTCTATGGTTAGCTTGTCCATCTTCTTAGTAAGACCTGTAGGGCTGCACACACTACTAGACAACTCATTGTTAATTAGTTGTGTTTCATCAAAAACTACATGCACAGACTCCTCTACAACTTGTGTGGTCAAGTTGTAGACTCTATAAGCCTTACTATTATTGCTGTACCCAACAAACACTCCCTCTTGGGACTTGGCAGCAAACTTAGTTAAGTAAGACTTCCATTGTTAAGTATGAAGCATTTACAACCAAAGATCCTAAAATAGGACAGATTTGGTTTCCTGCCTTTCACTACTTCATAGGGGGTCTTGTTTAACCTTTTAGTGATGGTAGCCCTATTTATCACATGGCATGCAGTGTTAACTGCTTCAGCCCAGAAATATTCTGGCAGTGATGAATCACTTAATAGGGTTCTACCAGCCTCTATCAAGGTCCTATTTTTCCTTTCAGCAATGCCATTTTGC
Organism: Platanthera guangdongensis; assembly: GCA_039583875.1. Lineage (NCBI taxonomy): Eukaryota > Viridiplantae > Streptophyta > Magnoliopsida > Asparagales > Orchidaceae > Platanthera > Platanthera guangdongensis. The sequence continues at coordinate 28,023,677 of CM077167.1, forward strand.
TGAGGTGTTCTAGGTGAAGAGAATTCTTGAAATATCCCATAGTCTTCACACAGCTTTGTCATGCTTTCAGACTGAAACTCAGTACCATGGTCACTTCTAATTTTGACCACTGTACAGTTCAATTCATTCTGAATTTGCTTAACAAAACTATAGAAGACACTAGGTGTTTCAGATTTCTGCTTTAAGAAGAACACCCAGGAAAACCTTGAGTAGTCATCAACAACTACAAAGGTGTAGACCTTCCTACCTAAGCTGTGAACTGGCATTGGACCAAATAGATCCATATGCAAGAGGTATAAACACCTCACAGCATCTTTGTTGTCTAAGCTTCTAAAGGTGGATTTAGTCTGCTTGCCCTTTTGACAAGCTGAGCAAATGCCATCTTTGACACACTTAACTTGAGGACCATTCCTCACTAACTCTTTACTAAAGAGTTTGCCAATAGTCTTGTAATTAAGATGAGCAAGCCTCTTGTGCCATTTGACACATTGAGAGACTGTCTCATCAGCTACAAGACAAACTGGAGAACAATTGTTCTCAACCATAATGTCTAAGCAGTAGACATTTCTCTTTCTATATCCAGTCAAAATGATCTCTTGATCACTTGACCTCTTGATATGACAACCATTTTTAACAAATGAGATGTCATACCCTACATCACTTAATTGACTTATACTAATGAGGTTGTGTTTCAAACCTTTAACATAAGCCACTTGAGTAATGGTAACAAGGTTAGAAGAAATGTTACCAAACCCTTTGATGATTCCTTTTTCAGAACCACCAAAGGTCACCTTTGGACCATTTTTGATTGGGATGTAGTCCTTCAGTAGTCCCCTAGTTCCAGTCATGTGTCTGGAACATCCACTATCCAAGTACCATGTAGGGGTATGGCCACTTGGATTCACCTGCAAAACAAATTAATGAACCTTAGAACCCAAAGTAAACTTGGGTCCTTGGTGATTGTTAGTTTGCAATTTGACATAGCTACCTGCTGTCTTTCCAACAGGTAACTTGCTACTCAACTTGGCACTGGCATTGTGCCAACAATCCAAAGCAAAGTGGCCAACCTTGCCACAGCACCAACATTCAAATTTGTTGTACCTTTGCTTAGGTACAGACTTAGCTGTCTTAACTACAGCAGTCTTGTTGAATGTTGGGGCTTTGCCCTTGGACTTGGACTGATCCTGAACAGTCCTAGCTGGATTAACAAAACCCAGTCCAGTCTTTCCTTTATGATGAACAAAATCATCAATCAAGGGTAGCACTGATTTAGGTTTTGAAAACCTAGCTACTAGCTCTTTCTCCTTCTGAAGATTAATCTCCAGTTTCTTAATTTGATCATTCTTAAATGTGATAGTACCCATCTGAATCACTGTAATGTGTTTCAGCCTGGCTACCTCATTAAGTTTTTGATCATAATTCTTTTCAAAATCTGTTGCAGCTGCCTTGAGATCAGCAATCTCCTTTGCCTGACTTTTGGCTAGGATCTTGCTTTTCTTATAGGCTTGCAACAGTACTTATATTCATCTAAGAGCTGATGAATATCTCCCTCAGATTCAGAAACACTTCCATCACTTGATGAAGATGAATCTGACTCTGAACTAGAACTGGAATCAGAATTTTGAGTTAAACCTTGTACCTGACTGGGTCCTGGCTGCTCCAGGTTTTTGGTACTTTCAGTCAAAGCCATCAGTCCTTGGCTCTGGCAGTCTTCTTGCTCATAGATAGATTCCATGATCTGCATAAACTCTTCTTCTTCTTCAGCAAATAGCCCTATGTAGGCTTCAGCATCTGTCTCTGTGTCTGAAGAAGACATGTCTGAAAGAGTCTTCTCATTCTTTGCAACAAAGGACTTTTCCTTCTTTCCTTTGAAGTGAGTTTTTTTTTGTCACTGGATTCCTTCCTTCTTTCAGGACAATCTGCAATTACATGACCCTGTCTATTGCAGCAGTAACACACTATCTTAGACCCAGTTGCCTTACTAGTCTTGGTCCTTTCTTGTCCTTCTTTGAAGGCTTCTTTTCCTGATACTGGACTTCTTTCCCTTTGGAAGATGAAGGTCTAGACCTCCACTGTTTCTTCTTCAGGAACTTCTGAAAATGTCTGGTGAAAGCAGCAAAGTCTTCATCACTTTCACTGCTTGTAGATTTAGTGCTAACAGACTCATCAGAATCTGATTCAACTACCTCTGGAGGAGGAGTTGATGACTTAGTCCTGTTCTTTCTAGGTACTTCTGACTTAAAGGCAACAGTCCTTTCCCTGTGTTCAGTCCTTGTTGACTTTTCCTCCTCTTTTCTTACTGACAATTGCATCTCATAAGATAACAACTTGCCAAACAGTGTGGGAGGAGGAATTTCTCCCAACTTTGCCATTTCTCTGATGGCACAGATCTTAGTGTCCCAATCTTTGGTTAGGGACCTCAAGAACTTATCATTCAATTCATAGTTTGTGAACTCCCTTCCATAGGACATGAGTTCATTAACAATTCTGTAGAACTTTTTATAGCATTCAGTGATGCTATCTCCTCTTCCTTGCCTAAAGCTCTCATATTCTTGATTAAGCAAGATTTCCTATCTTGTCTTACTTCTTCAGAACCTTCCATGTAGACAATGAGGGTATCCCACATTTCTTTTGCTGTTTTACAATGAATAAGGTTCTGGAAGGTTGCATCATCAATTGCACTAACTATGATGTTCTGTGCTCTTTTGTCCATTGTAGCTAGGACAATCTCATCCTTGGTCATCTCAGAAAAATCCTTTGGAGTTCTCTGTATAGCATCCAAGACTGAAATCTTCATGGGCACATAAGGCCCTTCCTTGACTGTGATGTAGATCCTAGGGTCAGAGGCCTCCATGAACAGCCTTACCCTTTCTTTCCAGATTCCAAAAATCTCCTTTCTGCAAATGGGCAGTTTCATTGAACCCAATTCCTTGTGATTCTCTGAAGACCCCATGTTTCTTGATTTTCTTGAAACTGTTTCCTGACTTATACTGAATCTGCCAAACTGGATCTCCTCAGACAGTTAGTCCTTTTTGAGGAACCTCGCTTTGATACCACTTGAAAGATATGGTACCTAAACACCTAGAGGGGGGGGGGGTGAATAGGTGACCTAAACCTTTTTTAAAAACTTTGTTGGCAGCACAACGATTATTTCTCAGATTACTACAGCTAACAGCAATTACAGAAATCAAACAGTCAATTCACATCACAGCACAGCACAGAAGACACACTAATTTTATAGTGGTTCCCCAATCTTTGGGTACATCCACTTTCCCCCTTCGCCTATCTAGCAGTGTACTAGATTCGGCCAAACTTCTCCACTAACTCAGAACCAAACTAGGTTCCTACCTCAGGCCCAAAGCCTTACACTCAGCCAAAAGGCCTACACTCAGCCACCCAGGCCTACACTCAGCCAATTAAGGCCTACACTCAGAGTTCTTCAACTCCTACACTCAGGCAACAAGCCCTACCCTCAGCCTTTATAAAATAGGCTTACAATCACTCAGATCCAATGGATCTTACAAGATGTAATTGAAATAAAATTGCTAACTCTACAACTCAGAAAAGATGAGAGGAGTTGAGAGTTTCTTGAAGAGTTCTTGGAAGAACTCAGCTTGATCCAAACTGACTTAGCTTTCTTCAAAGCTTCTTGAGTAGAACTGAATTAGTCTGAATCTTCTGCTTCTTGAAATCCAGATGACTCTGAATTCTTCTTCTCAGCCTTAGTTCCAAAGACTGAATTCTTGGATGGAGCTCTCTCTCTCCAACTTCTTAGATCTGCAGTTGGACTGCCTGATCTTCTTGTGTTGATCCTCAGTGTATCACTTCTTGATTTAATCTGATCAACCACTTCAGTTATTCTCACAACATGTAATTGTTGAAGCCAAATTTGACCTCAACTGAAGTTCGAAGAAAAAGGGGTGCAGCCAAAACCTACTTCTCTCAAGTCTCACCCCTCGGCTGGGTTCTAAGGACCTAAGACTGACCCAAAAGCCTCAGCAGGGAGGTCCCACCTCACACCCGGAAGATCTCTGAGAGCTTCCCCTCCAAAGCCAAAGCTGGGCTAGGAGCTCCTCAGAAAGCACTAGAATTCCGGAGACAATGATGGCTTGCTTTCTAAGGAGCCCTTACGGGTCTATTTATAGCATTTTGCTGTCCTGAATTTACTGAAAAGCCCCTAGTTGGTCTGCCAATAGATGAATCCCGCTGTTTTCCTGAGGGTACTGAAGTAATTTCTCCTGAGGGCAATTAAGACATTCCTTCAAAGGCCCTGGGCCCCACTCGGCGAGAACTCGGCGGGAACTATGCCGAGACCCTTCAGCCCAGGTATGGCGCGACCGTTCTCGCTTGGCTTAGGCGAGAACCCTTTGAGATAGGAGCTTGGTTTGGGCGGGAGTGCTTCCGCGTGGCTTGCGTTTGGCGTTCTCGGCCCACGATTTTTCCCTTATAGCATTCGGCGAGAGCGCTTCCGCCTTCTGTGGGCGAGATCCTCCTTAGGGCGGGACCACTTCGGCTAACCCTCCTGTGACCATTGTGCCTCTTGGTCTGGCTCAGCGAATATGGGGTTATACACAATCCCCGCTCTTTTTGAGCTAGCACCGCGCTCGAAAAGACATGTCCAACCCCAAAAAATATTCGCTGAGCACGTGTCAACATCAGGGAATCTTTTGGTGGGTCCGTACGGTGTCTATAAATAAGAGTGCCGATAGACGGTCATGACACTTTCCTCGAGCCGTCATTCTCCTTCTGAGCTCTCGCCCTCTCTCGCGATGCCTTCCAAGCGTGCCGATAAACCTCTTCCGCAGGATCTGCAGGACCGCATCAACGCGCGCAGGCGCGAGCTAGGGCTAACAGTGCCCTTGTCGCCCCATGGCTAGCGAGACAGCCGCCAGTTGCTGAGCCTTCTTTGCCTAAGAAGAAGAAGAAGAAGAAAGCGAAGGTGGTTCAGCGGGACCTATCCCGCGAGAACAGGAGCCCGCCCACCCCGACCCCTAGTTGCGCGGACGGCGCCTCGCCGCGGAAGGTAAGCTTGATATACCCATTAACATCCAGTTGCTCAATTGTCTAACCTGATACCTCTTGCAGGAGACGGTTCCCGACGCTGCCGCGTCCCCGCGAGAACGTTCGAATCCGCCCTCTAGCCATCACGACGATCAACCACGGGTTCCTGAGGCTCCTCCTCCGCCAGACCCGAACACCGTCGGTAAAGGTTCCCTTCTTGGCTTCGCCTGGTATTTTCCAAATGCTGACTTGATTTCTCGCAGCGTTGGTTTCTGTACCTTCGGATCTCGCCACCCAGGATGGTGGGGCGAGAACTATCGATCAGCCTGCCCGTGTGGTTGACTCCTCCCTATCGGCGAGAGGAAAAAGTGCCGAGATCCCCGTGCCGCCGCTAGACGTTAGTCCTTCAGCGGCTGAGGAGACCCGCTCCCCCGCTCTCGATCAGGCCGGGATCACCCTCCGCAAAGTTTACCCCCCCCCGGCAAAGGAAAGCCAATCCACCTCCTCTTTGGAGCTGAGGGGGGGGCTGGGCCTTCTCGCCTGCCGTCGACCGGGGGGCCTCGTCACTCCGAAGGTATACGGCCGTTTTATCGCTGCTACCCTTTAGTTTCCGCTAAAATGGGGCTTCTTTCGATAGGGGACAAGGACTCGCGGCCTGGCGCTGAGGTAGAGGAAGAAGAAGAAGAAGAAGAAGAAGAAGAAGAAGAAGAAAGAGAAGAAGAAAGAGAAGGAGAGGATGGCGAGAGCTCTCCCTTCCCTTCATCTGATGAGATGGAGGAGATCCTGACCAGTGCCGGGAGCGCAAAAAGACGAGGGAAGAAGGTTGCCGCCATTCTGTCGAAACTCATTCGGCGAGAACGGGCCCGCGACCTTGCGGCCCGAGAGTTCCGCCAGTCAGTGGAGAAGAGGCTGGAATCCTTGGAGCGAGACTTCCTTCTAGGCGAGATGGACCGGCCCGGAGGAGCTACCGCGGGATCTTCACCTGAGAGATGCATCGAGAGGATCCGGGATCTGTCTCGCCGGGTTGACCTGGGATGCAGCATTCTGTCATCCTACTTCAACCCGCAGGCGCCCCCCCGGACCAAGTTGCGGGACCGAGGCAAATGGCGCTGGGAACCGTACTGAAGCGCGAGACGTCACCTCCTCTTCCTCTGGCCTTCCCTTCTCTAATGTACCCTTACTTTTTCGCTTGTAGTTGTGACTGCTGTTCCCGCTCTTTATTCGCTTATTGTATTATTGTTATTTTTTATCGCGTTCCCGCTCAGCGAGAGCGATGGCTCTGTCTTTAATATTCTTGCATTCGTATGAGTTATCTTCCCAGCTCTTTGGGGTGGCGAGAGCCATCTTGCTTCCGCCTACTTTTCCTGCCGTCTGACACTTCGCAATGTTAGCGCCAGCTGTTTAATCGGTCGCTGTCAGATTTGGGCGGGAAAAACGAAGCGCCGTTGACCTAGGACGCGGCGGCTGTACCCTCGCCGCCTTTCTGAAAACTACCATCATTACCACGATTTTCTATAAATAGGAGGCTCACCTACCACATTCATTCCTCTGACTCCCGTCTCTCTCCTCTTTGCTGTTGCTCTCGCGGTCTTCGCGAAGCTCTCGCCCTTTTCGGTCTTCCACTTCCGTTCTCGCCCCATTCTCGCTTTCGCCTTTCCCCGTAGATCTCGCCTTCAATCCCTATCGCGATGCCGGGTGGTGGTGAAGGACGATCGAACTGTGCGGAAGCCTTCCAAAAGCACCTCTTCCCTTCCTGCACCCTTACTCTGGAGGAGTTCAATCTGACCAAGGCCCAGCACGTTCCCGCTGGCTTCGTCGCGCGGCCCCCGGGCAGTCATGACAAGGTCAACACTGCCGGGGAGGGGGAGCTCGCCATCCCCATAGAACACTTCGAGGTGGGCTTCCGCCTTCCGCTGTGGCCTGAGATGCGACAGGCTCTCCGGTACTACGGGGTGGTTCCCGCGCAGCTGAATCCTAATTCAGTTGCCATTCTCGTGGCATTCATATGCTATATGCGCTCCGAGAGGATCGAGTTCAGCCTGCCGATCTTCCGCAAGCTGTTTACCTTCCGCGCGAAAGGAGGCGTGGTGTTCTTCTCCGGGCAGCTTCTGAAGACGATCGGTCTCGCCAACAAGCATCATCATTGGGGCGAGAAGTTCATCTACGTCTCCGGCGACTTCGGGAACGTACCCTTGGCCCCCATCCAATATGAAGATGCCGCCTACAAGCCTCCGTCCTTGGGCTCCCGCGAGAGCGCCCTCCTTGAGTTCTTCGGAACCAAGGACTTCGACGTCCTCCACCTCCGGCGAGACGTCGATTCTCTTTCCCCTGTGCTTCCGGGAGAAGGTAGGGTCCCGCCTTCATTTGTCTTTTTCTCGCCTTTTCCGAGATTAGAACTTATCAATGTTGTTTTTTTGCAGGAGAGCGCGAAATCCCTCTCCGCCAGCCTTTTGACGAGGCTCGCGCCGGAGGGAATCAGCCTCCGAAGGACCCGCTGGCTCTTGCGAAAGCCGCCGCGCAAGCCTGCCGAAAGGAGCCGGGCCTCCCACCCTCGAGCGGTGTTGTGAAGCGAAAACCGGTTGCTTCCGCACCTCAGGCAATCAAGAGGCCCAAGACCATGGATACCGAGAAGGGCAAGGCTGCGGTTGTCCAGCCCGTCCAACCTCTCCCCCCCGGCCGCTCCTTCGAGGAGGTCTTGGAGGCAGCAAGCAGGGTTGCGGCCACCAGTGGCGGCTCGGGGACTCCCGCCGAGAACCCTCGGACCCCTGGCGCCGCCGAGAGCGAGGGTGTCGCCGCCGGGACCTCCGGCCAACCTCCGTCTGAAGAGGTGCCGCGGGGTCATCGTAACTATGGCCTCGGCGTGAGGTACCTGGACGCGGAGAACAAGCCGCTGCTGCAATGGGACCCTGACGCCAACAAGGTCACGGTCTCGTCCCTCTTGCCGAGCTGGGCAGAGCGAGACGAGGTCACCGGCGAAGCTTTCGCCTTAGGGTACGGCCTCTACAGCCGGGAGGATGCTAGCGTCTTCGACAGGACGTCGACCCGGATGTTGGCATATGACTCCACTCGCGCTTTAATGCGTGGGTTGGAGCTCACGCACATGTGCGCCCGGCGGAGCATTACGATAGACCGTAACTTTCAAGATATGTTGAAGGCCAGGGAGGATGCGGTGGCCCGGGCGGCCTCTCTGGCCAAGGAGCTGGCCGAGACCCAGCAACTACTATCCTCGCGCCAAGCGGAAGGGGTAAGCGAGACTTTTCATAATCAGTTGTTCTCGCAATCCTAACCTTTTTCTTATGCTAACCTCCCGCTGTTCAGGATTCCGCTCAAGCCGCGCTTCGTGAGGAGCTGTCTCAGGCCCGCTATGACAACATTCTCCTGCGAGAACAGATCGCGCGCCTCGAGGCGAGTGCACCCCCTCCGCTGGACGAGAGATTGAAGAGCCAGTATTATTCGGCTTATGACATCGACAAGCTCCTTCAGGGGAACGCGCAAGCCACCGTAAGGCTGACGCTGGAGACGCTGCGCGACATCAACTGTTGGGACGAAAAGGGCAAAGACATTACCGCTCCACAACTTGTCCCATGGCTCTTCGAGCCCATCCCCAAGCCCCCTGGCGCCCCCACTACCCCTCCCTCGGATGTCCCAAAGTCTCCCGCAGCTGATGGCGAGACCTCCGGGGGGAGCTCCGGCGGAAGCTCCAGCGGAAGCTCCAGCGAGACTTCAGAAGGATACAGCTTGTCCCCTTGAGTGTACTCTTCTTGCTTTTGTTTTTCATTTCTATGTAAAGCGCGAGACGCTATCATTTTGTACCCGTATATAGTATTTGTTAATGCAAATGTTTTTTCTTGCGAACATTCTGTTATTTGCGAATGTGCTTGATGTGATTGTCGTAGTTGGATGTTTTCGGCGTAGGCTTCCGCCAAGGCCATTTGCCTTAGGAAATTCGTAGCGATAAATCAGCAAGAACCCGCGGTAACCGGCCAGCCGGAAGCGTGACTCTCGAATCCTTAGGACGGGACCGTCCCCTCTAGACTGCGCGAGTCCCTACTCGCCCATCGTATAACGATCTCGCCTATTTGTTCAAGGAATCTGAGGAACCTTTTCGGCGAAAGCCTCCCCACCTTGGGATCCCCTTTGATGAGGATTTCCTGCCGCGATCTATCTCTGCCGAGACCTGTTCATGCCGAGATATATCTCCGCCGAGACTTGTTCCTGCCGAGATGTATCTCTGCCGAGACCTGTTCCTGCCGAGATGTTTCTCTGCCGAAATCTATCCCTTCATTTTCACTTTTCCTTTGGCATTCCCAACGCGCTTCCTGCCTTACGTTATCCAAGCCAACCAGACCAAACCTTTCCCCACAGGCGAGCCTTCGGACCTGCCAGCTAGATGAGAGCCTGCGCAGCGGGTCTACCTGGGGCCGAGCCGGGCTCGGGGTGCCGATGACGATTCCACAAACCTAACCTAACCTATCCTCCACAGGCGAGCCTTCGGACCTGCCAGCTAGATGAGAGCCTGCGCAGCGGGTCTACCTGGGGCCGAGCCGAGCTCGGGGTGCCGATGAAGATTTCAAACCAAGCCAACCTATCCCCCACAGGCGAGCCTTCGGACCTGCCAGCTAGATGAGAGCCTGCGCAGCGGGTCTACCTGGGGCCGAGCCGAGCTCGGGGTGCCGATGAAGATTTCAAACCAAACCAACCTATCCCCCACAGGCGAGCCTTCGGACCTGCCAGCTAGATGAGAGCCTGCGCAGCGGGTCTACCTGGGGCCGAGCCGAGCTCGGGGTGCCGATGAAGATTTCAAACCAAACCAACCTATCCCCCACAGGCGAGCCTTCGGACCTGCCAGCTAGATGAGAGCCTGCGCAGCGGGTCTACCTGGGGCCGAGCCGAGCTCGGGGTGCCGATGAAGATTTCAAACCAAACCAACCTATCCCCCACAGGCGAGCCTTCGGACCTGCCAGCTAGATGAGAGCCTGCGCAGCGGGTCTACCTGGGGCCGAGCCGAGCTCGGGGTGCCGATGAAGATTTCAAACCAAACCAACCTATCCCCCACAGGCGAGCCTTCGGACCTGCCAGCTAGATGAGAGCCTGCGCAGCGGGTCTACCTGGGGCCGAGCCGAGCTCGGGGTGCCGATGAAGATTTCAAACCAAACCAACCTATCCCCCACAGGCGAGCCTTCGGACCTGCCAGCTAGATGAGAGCCTGCGCAGCGGGTCTACCTGGGGCCGAGCCGAGCTCGGGGTGCCGATGAAGATTTCAAACCAAACCAACCTATCCCCCACAGGCGAGCCTTCGGACCTGCCAGCTAGATGAGAGCCTGCGCAGCGGGTCTACCTGGGGCCGAGCCGAGCTCGGGGTGCCGATGAAGATTTCAAACCAAACCAACCTATCCCCCACAGGCGAGCCTTCGGACCTGCCAGCTAGATGAGAGCCTGCGCAGCGGGTCTACCTGGGGCCGAGCCGAGCTCGGGGTGCCGATGAAGATTTCAAACCAAACCAACCTATCCCCCACAGGCGAGCCTTCGGACCTGCCAGCTAGATGAGAGCCTGCGCAGCGGGTCTACCTGGGGCCGAGCCGAGCTCGGGGTGCCGATGAAGATTTCAAACCAAACCAACCTATCCCCCACAGGCGAGCCTTCGGACCTGCCAGCTAGATGAGAGCCTGCGCAGCGGGTCTACCTGGGGCCGAGCCGAGCTCGGGGTGCCGATGAAGATTTCAAACCAAACCAACCTATCCCCCACACGAGCCTTCGGACCTGCCAGCTAGATGAGAGCCTGCGCAGCGGGTCTACCTGGCCGAGCCGAACCTATCCCCCACAGGCGAGCCTTCGGACCTGCCAGCTAGATGAGAGCCTGCGCAGCGGGTCTACCTGGGGCCGAGCCGAGCTCGGGGCATCAATATCGGTTCAACTACGTTAATTTGAACGACACTAATTGAAAGAGAAACAATCGGTATAATATAACAAGTTTAATTTTGGGATACATGGTTACATCCTTCCCCCCTCAGGGGTAGAAGCGTTTTAGATCATCACCACTCCACGTGTGGCTTAAGGCTCTTCCCTCCACGTCCTGGAGGTAGTATCCCCCTGTTCCGAGGACTTCCTTCACAATGTATGGACCTTCCCAGTTCGGATGGAGCTTACCCACGGGAGCCGATCTTCCCGCCGCGTCGACCTTTTTCAGCACCAGATCCCCTTCTGTGAACTGCTTGACCCTGACGTGCTTATCAAAATGCTTTGCCATTCGTCGCTTGATTTCTTCTTGCCTGATAGCCGCCACGTCTCGCAGTTCCTCTACCATATCTAACGAGAGGCGCTGCCCCTCTTCATTTTCCACCCTCCAAGTCTCGTCACCTTCGCCCGCGGCTGTGACTCGCGGGGACCGGACCTCAAACTCCACCGGTAGGACAGCTTCACATCCATGAGAGAGCTTGAAGGGGGTCTCACCGGTAGCCGTGTTCGGAGTTGTTCTCAGAGCCCACAGGACCGAGGGGAGCTGCTCCGCCCAATTCCCTCTCAGATTCTCTACCTTCTTCTTTAACAAGTTAACGATAATCTTGTTCGCCGCCTCCACCTGACCGTTGCTCCTGGGGTGGTGGACGGAGGCAAACCTGAGGTCAATGCCCAGCTGAGTGCAGAAACTGATGAACTCTTCGCTGGCAAACTGGGGGCCATTATCCGTGACGATGGCCTGAGGCAGCCCGTGCCTGCAGATGATCTCCCCCCAGACGAAGTTCCTGATGACTTGGGAGGTCACCTTTGCTAGTGCCTTAACCTCCAGCCACTTCGAGAAGTAATCTATCATGACCAGGAGGAACCTTCTCTGTCCACTAGCCGGAGGAAAGGGCCCAACTAAGTCCATTCCCCAGATAGCAAATGGCCATGGCGCCGTGATACTCCGGAGTCTTTGGGCTGCCAAGAGTTGAAGGGGGGCGTAGAGTTGACATTTTTGACACCTCCTTGCAAACTCCATGGCATCCTTCCTTAGGGAGGGCCAGAAGTACCCCTGTCTGACCACCCTAGCCTCCAGTGTCCTTCCTCCAGAGTGACTGCCGCACTCGCCCGAATGCACCTCCCCTAAAATCTTCGGGATTTCTTCTTCGGTCGCACATCTGGCTAGGAGCCCTGACAACATCTTGCGATGCAGACCCCCCTCCATCATCAAGTAGTGAGCCGCCTTGCGCTTAAAGCTTCTCCCCACCTTGGTCCCCTCAGGCAGTTCTCCGGTGGTTAGGAAGGCCACAAATGGATCCACCCACGAGGGCTGTCGATCCACCATCATCAATTCTCCCTCATCTATAGCCGGTCGGAATAGCTCTGTCAAGGTCCCTCCTACCTGCGGTCCGAACTTGGCCAGTCGATCGGCGCTTACACTTTCTTCCCTTGGAATATGTTGAATTGAGAAAGACCGGAATCCTCCGATGATCACCCTTACCTTGGAGAGGTATCTGATGAGGGTTGGCTCCCGAGTTTCAAACTCTCCCCGGATTTGCGATGTCACTACCTTTGAATCAGTGAAAACTTCTACCTCCTGAATCCCCAGTTCCTTTGCCAGGCGAAGGCCAGCAATGACGGCCTCGTACTCCGCTTGATTGTTGGTCACTGGGAAATGTAAAATGACTGCTTGCTCTATAGTTACCCCCTGGGGACTTGTCAACACCACCCCTGCCCCCAGGGAGTGCCTTCCTGAGGCCCCATCAACTGTTAACCTCCATGCTTCTCGCGGTTGCTGCTCTTCCCCCTCGACCTCAACAACGTAGTCTGCTAGAAAGTCCGCCACTGCCTGCGCCTTGATGGAGAGCCTTGGTACAAAGGAGATGTCGAATTCGCTTAGCTCAATGGACCACTTAGCCAGCCTTCCCGAGTGCTCCACTCCATCGAAGATCTTGCGAAGAGGGTGGTCGGTCACCACCCTAATCGAGTGCGCTTGGAAGTACGGACGGAGCTTTCTGGCCGAGATGACCAAGGCATAAGCAAGCTTTTCCAGGATAGGGTAGCGAAGCTCTGCTTTTTTCAATATCCGGCTGACGTAATAGATGGGAAGCTGCTTCTTTCCTTCTTCTCTTACTAGGACGGAGCTTACCGCCTCCGCCCCTACCCCGAGATATAAGGTCAAATCCTCCCCCTCTTTTGGGCTCTGAAGGAGGGGAGCCTGAGAGAGTTGTCTTTTCAGCCCCTGGAAAGCTTCTTCGCATTCGGCCGTCCATTCGAACCTTTGATTCCCCCGCAGCACTTTAAAGAATGACGAACATTTGTCTCCTGCCCGGGAGAGGAACCTGCTTAGCCCAGCCAGCTTGCCTGTCAAGCGCTGGACCTCCTTGACGTCGCGAGGTGACTCCAAATCCAGGATGGCCTTGACTTTGTCCGGGTTGGGCTCCACTCCTTCCGGAGTCAGGAGATGCCCGAGGAACTTCCCGCGGCTTGCCCCGAAGACACACTTCAAGGGATTCAGCCTCATTTTAAACCTTCTCAGGGTGGCGAATGTTTCCTCGAGGTCTTGCAGGTGCGAAACTATGCATTTGCTTTTGATCATTAGGTCGTCGACGTAGACCTCCAAGTTCCTCCCCCTCTGATCCCGGAAGACCCTATCCATCATGCGTTGATAGGTAGCCCCTGCGTTCTTTAACCCAAAGGGCATCATCTTGTAACTGAAGCACCCCTCCCTTGTGATGAAGGACACATCCTTGGTGTCAGGAGGATGCATCCGGATTTGGTGATAACCTGAAAAAGCATCTAAAAAACTCATGACAGAAAAACCGACGGCTGAATCAACCAGCGCGTCGATCCGAGGCAGGGGATAGCAATCCTTAGGGCATGATTTATTCAACAAAGAAAAGTCTACACACATCCTCCATTTACCACATCCCTTTTTCACCATTACCACATTGGAGATCCAGCCTGGATACTGGATCTCTGAGATGAAGCCCGCCTCCAAGAGCCTCTTGACCTCCTCGCGAATGGGCTCCTCCAGCTTGGTGGCGATGGCTCTCATCTTCTGACGGATGGGGCGGGCGCGGGGATCCAGGTTCAGGCGATGGCAGGCTACGTCGGCGTCGATGCCTGGCATGTCCGCCGCGCTCCAAGCGAAGACGTCAACGTTGCTTTGAATGCAGGCCCGCACCTGCTCCCGGGTCTCAAGACTCAACCCCCCGCTGATCCGCACCCTTTGCACCTCTCCTGCTTTGGTGAAGACCTCCATCTCCACTACTTCTTCAGCCGGTTCCAGCCGCGACTGCTCCCAACCAGTCCTTGCCTCTTCCTCCAGCTCCAGCTCTCCCCTTTCCTCCTCAATCTCCATCGCTTCTTATCCCCCTCTGCTGCTGCTGCTCGGCTCCCACGCCTCCTGGGACCTCTCCCACGACTTCTCCCGCCGCCTGCTCTCCTACTTCCACTGCCCTTTCCGGGCTCTCCTGCCCATCGCTCCTCCGTATCACCTGCACATCCCCTCGCATCTTCTCTGTCTCTTCCTCTCCAGCTTCCTCCCTTACCTCCTCATGGACCATCTCCTCTTCCTCCCCCACCTCTTCTAGGGCCGCCATCTCAATTTCCAACTCTTCCGCCTCTGCCATCCACGAAATAGTGTTGACTGCCGTAACGTAACATTGTCTTGCCACCTTCGAGTCCCCTCTAACCCTGACCTGCACCCCCCCATTGTTGAACTTGAGGCATTGATGGAACGAGGAGGGGACGCAGCGAAAGGCGCTGATGAGGGGACGCCCAAAGATGGCGTTGTAGCTGCTCGGGGCGTCCACGATCACGAACCTGCAGTTCCGCGATACGCCCCCCAACCTTACGTGTAACCCTACTCCTCCTTCTACCTCCTTCCTCTCGCCGGAGAACCCGAACAGAGGTCCGTCCGACGCCAAGACCCTCTTCCCTTCAACCCTCATCTCATCAAAAGCTTTCTTGAAGATGACATTAACCGAGCTCCCGTTATCTACCAGTATCCTAGAAACGGTATAGTTCTCCACTGCCGTCTGGATCACCAGGGCGTCGCAGAATGGGTCTTCATAGTCTGGCATGTCCGCTGATGAAAAAGTAATCTTTTCTTCCGGTGGGGGAACCTGGGAGGTGGATGCCACCCCCCTCCGATACATGGTTTGCAGGCTCCCCTTGCGGGTTGCCTCAATCCCCACTCCTCCATGAATCACCCCGATTCCTCCCCGGGTCCCTACGTCCACCCGGTCTTCACACCTGTCCTCCGCTTCGCCCTGCTGTACCTCCACTATCCTCATCGGTGGATCTTGCCTCCCTGCTCCTCTGGCCGCCCTCAACTCTAGGAACTCCGGGCAGGTGGCCGTTGCGTGCCCTTCCTCCTGGTGGAAGTCACAAAAGAGCAACGCCTCCCCGCCCCTTCTCCCGTCTCCCCTTCCTCTTCTTCCTCCTCGAGCTCCTCTGGCTGCTCCTCTCCCTCTTCCTACTTCCATTGCCTCCTGCGGTGGTGGGGGACGATCCCTCGGCTCCTGCCTCCATGCCGGTCGATCGAACCTCCGGGGCTCCCGTAGGTTATCTCTTCCCCGATAGCCTTCTCCTGGACCTTGGGGGCGACCCTCCTGGGGCCTCCAACCCAACCGGTTGACTGGCTCCCGGGCCCCCCACCCCTGCTGCTGCCCCAAACCTTCGGGGCTCCTCCCTTCTCCTATCTTCTCTCTGCTCCCTCTGCTCTCTTGATTCCTTCTGTCTTCCTGCCGCTGGTTCCTTCCCGTCCTCTTCTGCTAGCTTGGCCAACTTCCTGGCGAACGCTGGGTTTGCTCTCTCGAAATCGATCTCCTTTGCCGCCCTCTCCATGAGCTCCTCAAAGGAGAGGGGGGGCATCCTCTTCAACTCCATGCTAAAAAATCCCGGTCTCAGCCCCAGGGTGAAGGCCAACATCAGCGCGTACCCTGGAACCTCCTGGACCAGAAGGATCTCTTCCTGGAACCGGTCGACATAGTGACCCAACGTCTCATCCGGCCTCTGCCTCACTGCAAACAGACACTCCGCTTCCTTCTTCCGCTTTTTTGAGGTGGAGAATCTCAACAGAAAGCTTCTCCGCAAATCTTCAAAACAGTAGATCGACCTTGCTGGCAACTGGTGGAACCAGTCCCTTGCCTTCTCCTTCAACGTGATGGCGAACAGTCGGCACTTGAAGGCGTCTGTCATCTGCCTTATTGATACGACGTCTTCAAACCACTGTACGTGTTGCACCGGGTCATCCTTCCCTGAGTAGTAGGACATGTCGGGCTCCCGGAACCCTTCCGGTACCGGAGCCGAGATGATGAGCTCGCTAAATGGGCTCTCGCCTCCTGCCTGGCGAGAAGGCACGTCTCGCGGCCTCGGCTGGCTCGCCCGATCCGCGAGACCGTGCCCTGGGAAGAGTTCCCGCACCGCCGCCTCCTTCTCGCCTGGCTCTGTTAGCGCCTCCTTGCCCGGGCGCTGGCTCTGGCCCGGGAATAGCTCCCGCGCGGCCACGTCTCTCTCGCCAGCCTCGCCCGGGACCTCCTTTCCTGGGCGCTGTCCTGGGGCGTTCTCGCCCAAGAGCGGAACCTCTTCTATCGGGACCTGAGGGGTGGCCCACTCGCCTCTCGCCGAGAAGGCCAAGCTGATCGTCTGCAGAACCTCTCGCCTGAACTCATCCAGCATCCTCCTCGTCGCTTCCTCTCCCCGGGTGGGGGAGCCTCCAGAACCTGACCCTTCACCTTCACCTCCAGCCATGGGACAAAACTTAAGGCTTTCTTGAATCGGCTGCGTTCCACGCTCACCGCACCAGAACTGTTGAAGCCAAATTTGACCTCAACTGAAGTTCGAAGAAAAAGGGGTGCAGCCAAAACCTACTTCTCTCAAGTCTCACCCCTCGGCTGGGTTCTAAGGACCTAAGACTGACCCAAAAGCCTCAGCAGGGAGGTCCCACCTCACACCCGGAAGATCTCTGAGAGCTTCCCCTCCAAAGCCAAAGCTGGGCTAGGAGCTCCTCAGAAAGCACTAGAATTCCGGAGACAATGATGGCTTGCTTTCTAAGGAGCCCTTACGGGTCTATTTATAGCATTTTGCTGTCCTGAATTTACTGAAAAGCCCCTAGTTGGTCTGCCAATAGATGAATCCCGCTGTTTTCCTGAGGGTACTGAAGTAATTTCTCCTGAGGGCAATTAAGACATTCCTTCAAAGGCCCTGGGCCCCACTCGGCGAGAACTCGGCGGGAACTATGCCGAGACCCTTCAGCCCAGGGTATGGCGCGACCGTTCTCGCTTGGCTTAGGCGAGAACCCTTTGAGATAGGAGCTTGGTTTGGGCGGGAGTGCTTCCGCGTGGCTTGCGTTTGGCGTTCTCGGCCCACGATTTTTCCCTTATAGCATTCGGCGAGAGCGCTTCCGCCTTCTGTGGGCGAGATCCTCCTTAGGGCGGGACCACTTCGGCTAACCCTCCTGTGACCATTGTGCCTCTTGGTCTGGCTCAGCGAATATGGGGTTATACAGTAATGATAATGAACAACCTTCTATATCTCTTTCTGTAAACTATGGGGGCCTATTTATAGGCTTCCTTCATGGTAACCGGCTGGTCCGGTTCATAACAGACTTCTGACTTCTCTGACAGTTGATGTAGACCGGCTGGATCGGCAGCTGTCATGTCAACCAGTCACTTCTTGAAATTCTCTAACTGTCAGATAGTGTCGAGACTTTCTGTTCTTAAGTGTCGACACTTATAGACTAAGTGTCGACACAAGTAGTGTAAGTGTCGACACAAGTCTACAAGGTGTCGACACAATTCCTTGTATGTCTCGACACAGATACTTCTGCATGTGTCGACACTGAAATTGAGTGTCGACACAAGTACTTGTTCTTCATTCTTTAACTGTATTCTTCTAAGTGTCGACACATCTCCTTTGTGTCGACACATCTTCATGTGTTGAAACTGTCAAGTGTCGACACAGCTTCTTGGTGTCGACACAAGTCTTCAAATTTGTTCCTTCAGCTGAGTGTCGACACATTCCCTTAGTGTCGACACTTGTACTTAGAATATTTTGTAAACTTTTCTGTTCTCTGCTAAGTGTCGACACAGCTCCTTGTGTCGACACTTTCTTCAAGTGTAGAGTCTTCAACTGAGTGTCGACACATTGTGCTGAGTGTCGACACTTTCTTCAAGTGTTGACTCTTCTGGTTGTGTGTCGACACATTGTGCTGAGTGTCGACACATTCTTCAAATACTGAGTCTTTAGCTAAGTGTCGACACATTGTGCTGGGTGTCGACACTTACTTCAAGTGCTGACTCTTCTGCATAGTGTCGACACATTGTGTTGAGTGTCGACACTTGTACTTAGATTCTGCAGACTTTTGCTGAGTGTCGACACTTACTTCAAGTGTCGACACTTTCTGGTGTTGACTCAGCTCTTCTAGGTGTCGACACTTCTGCTAAGTGTCGACACAGCTTTTCTGTATTCTTCTACACTGAGTGTCGACACAGCTCCAAGTGTCGACACTTTCTGACTGGTGTCGACTCTTCTTCCCAGGTGTCGACACAATGACTCCAAGTGTCGACACTGCTTGTCTGGGTGTCGACACAAGCTTTCTCAAGTGTCGACACTTTCCCTCTGGGTGTCGACACATGGACTTAGAATTTTTAGCTTCAGTCCAGTGTATTCCTAACCTGCACAAGTAACTCAAACAAACATCAAATACACTATGATGTATATCATTGAGTTAGGTGAGGCTTCTTCAAATCAGGTACATTTGACCAATGTACCCAACATTCAGCCTCGAGCGTTTCATTTATCTTTAAATCGTGAATTTCAAAATCGGGAGGCTGAGCGGAAGTGAACTGTGATGTGAATCATGTCGATGCTCTGAATGTTGTGTATGTAAACTATGTTTTGATATCAAAGTGTGATGAATAATAGCTGATGTGCATCACTTTTGACTGAATCGGGAATCGGAACTTGGTGAATCATCCATCGTGATGTATGTAATGATGTTTCTAAATAGTTTGGTGCACATAAATCAATTATGTTGTTTTGTTTTGAGGTTTTATGTGGCTGAATGTGCACGAGTGGAAGCTAGGGATGTTTGTTTGTGTTGTCTGTTTGTTAGTGTGTGCGAAGGCTTGGGGTGTACGATTTTGTGATGTTGTGACGGTTTGGCTGCTTGGCGTCAATTTCGAGGACGAAATTATTTGAAGGGGGGAGGATTGTAACACCCCGAAGTCAAGAGAATCATTTTGAGCAAAATCGGGTTCAGGCATGGGTGACACGGCCTGGGACACGGGCGTGTCCCAGGGCGTGTCAGTTGACACGGCCTGCGACACGGGCGTGTCGCAGGGCGTGTCGAGGTTGTGTCGACGATTGGACTTGGTGTCGATGATTTTCGCTCGACATCGTCGAGAGGGGCACACGGCCCAGGACACGGCCGTGTCGGATGCCGTGTCGACATGCTCGACGAGTGTTACGCGACGATCGTCGAGTATCGAGTTCCAGTGAGGACACGGCCTGTGACACAGGCGTGTCACAGGGCGTGTCAGTGGGCGTCAAATTCAGCTCGACGTCTCGGGTTAGGGCGTGTCACAGGGCGTGTCAGGCCGTGTTCAGGGTTTTCTGGCCAGATCTGAGCCGTTTGTTTCCCTCTTCCTGGATCCAAGGGCTGGGCTTTGTCCAGGTGTCTAGGAGGCCGAGAATTAGAAGATAAATTCTCTTATCTTCTCTTCTTCTTCTTCTTCATCTTCATTCCAAGAAAGAAAGGGGAAAGGCCTAAGGGAGAGAGAAGGGAGGAGTCTTCCAGCTGCTGTAGGAGCTGCGGAGTGCGGAGCGAAGATCCGAGAGCGGATTCGTGAAGGTAGAGCCGAGGCGGTGATTTCCATCCGGCTACTTCATGGCGCCGAAGCGATCTTCAAGGGTAACGATCTCCTTCTTGGACATCGAAGTCCTTTCTCTATACATGTGCTTGGAATCCTCCACCAAGAGGTGGATCGCGGAAGTGATTCCTTTGTTGTGTCTGCATTTAGAGCCGGAAATATAGAGTACGGCGGAGGCATGCTGTGTGAAGCCCATCTGGACCGGTAGTCTGGATTGGTGATGTTCATGGGTAAACCGGAGAAGACTCCGTGGATTTGATGCTGTGCAAAACGGATTTCTGTTGTGATGAATGTATGGATGTGATGAATGTGAGGAGGCTTTGGCAAAGCTCCTGGTTATGAGATGATCAATTGGTAACATGCCTGGGGAGCTCGTGATAAACCCGACTGTTACACCACCTGTGTGGGTTGATCTAGTTAGGAAGGGATCGATGGGTGGCAATGCTAGGGGAGCCGAGTTAAACCCGGGTTGCTGCACCACATAGTGTGGGTCGATCGGATTAGGAGGGGGGTCGATGGGTAGACATTGCCTGGGGAGCTTAGATAAACCCGGCGTGCTACACCACATGTTGTGGGTTGACCTACTCTGTTTGTTGGATGCTGTGAGGGTGTACCTCTGTGTGGTTTGGGCGGGATGTCGCCAGCTTGCGAGATTGGTGGGCTAGGGCCGGTCAACCAACAAGTTAAAACCTCGAGAGACAGCGGTGTACGACGGTGGATTCCGGTACGCCAAGAAGGTGCCCTGAGTGCACGGAGCGTTGGTGGATTCCAGCGTTTGTGATGTGATGTGTTTGTTAGATAGTGGAATAAAGAGAATAATCTATCCATGATGTGATTTGGTGATGTTTGCTGATGCTTGATGAGAAAGGAAGCACTGTATACATGAAAGGAACCACTACCCCGGGTAGGGGGTAGGGTCGTTATAATGGGTCAGCAATGCTGACCGTTACTTTGTTTTCTGTGTTGGTTTGGATGATGAATTGCAGGTGCTGCGGTTTGGAAAGAATAAGTGGATTGGCTAGCCTGGTGTTCTTAGTCCTTGAGGCTATGTGCAGAGTGTTGTTTGGATTTCATGTGTGGCCGGCCTGCGTGCCGATGTACGAAATTATTGTTGTGTAAAGAAGAACCTGTAAGGCCATAAGGCCAGGGTGTGTGAGTTGTATACATTCCTGGTGTTGGTATATATATAAATGTGATTTTTATATATGGTGGACATTCTGGTTTGAGTTCATGTTAACAAGAAAAATGCTGCGCTAGAATGGAATGAGTTAAGGACGCGCATAGATTTGATTTCCACACGTGATTCCTTCGCTTGTCTGTGCTATATGGCGTGGGGCCCCGGCCGGACCCACCGTTATATGTCATGTGACAGGTGGGGGCGTTACACCCCTCTTCTCCCCGCCCGCCTACGGGAAGGCTGGTCGGGGAGGCGTCGACCCCCAAGGAGAAGGTCGCCCTCCTCTCCCCGGCCGCCCGTCGTTTGGGTGATCAAGGGGTCGCCCGGCCCCTTAGGGCCAACCGCCCCTCTAGCCGACCGACGCATCGCTGGTCGGGGGCTTTGGCCGCCCTCAAGGGGTCGGTCGCCCCCTTCGACGCCCCCGTATGGGGCGGCCGCCGCTCGTAACCGTCCACAAAGTGGGCGGTTGGGTGTAGTTACCGCGTGTAACCACCTCCGTGGCCCTTTGGGCCGATCCCGAGTGCGGGCGGGTCAGTTTTGGACCCGAGGGCAGACTCGGTATTCTCCTAAAAGTGGTGAACCGTGTGCTCTAAACAGAGCGATCTGATTTGTCCGGCTGGTGGTTATGGGTGGAAATTACCGACTTGTCCCTCTTCATGCCTATAAATAGACCATTTATCCTTCTCATTTCTCAAATTTTGTAACTCGGATCACAACAGAATCTCTGTCTCTTTCTCTAGCTTTTTCTCTTTCTTGTTTTCTCCCTCTCCCTTCACAGGTTCGTCGTAGGCGTGTTCGCCGCTAAGGCAAAGTCCATCGCCGACACGCTCGCCCTCAAGTCAAAGACCGCTCGCAATCCCCTCCACGCAATTCGGCACTCATAGGAAATCACTCGTTCATCGTCTGCATCCATCAACATCCAAAGCACACCGTCTGCAGAATACCCGCCGTACCAGCCCAACAGCCTGCCAGTGATCTGTCATCCTCAGTTCTACCAGAGAAGCATTGTAACCTCAATCGGTCTAGTGTAGTTTCTGTCGGCACAGTCCCGACCGTGATTTTTTACCCTATTCAGAGAGTTTTCCACGTAAAAAGACTTGACTTGTCTGTGATCTAATTCTGTGACTGTTTACGTAGCCGACCGCTCTGAGGGTTAAGACGGTCTAGTTAGTCCGGTCTATCAGGAGCGCTGTCGCGGACCTCAACAAGTGTATATCAAAATAAAAACTAGGAACAAAGAGGAGAAAAGAATAAAATCCCCAATAGGACAGATACTGGCCATAAAATATGGTAAATATTCGGGTCAACTAAGGTTAAAACCCCCAAAAGACAAATGTCAGTCAAATAAAGAAAAACTCTGGATCAAACAAATGGTGGGTTGTTCTGCCTTGAATAAATAAAGTAGTCATGAAACTTTTGGTTAATTGATTATCTAGGAAAACAAATTTTCTTTTCCTGAATTACTTATCTAAATATATGTCTTTTTAGCACATATGTGGATATATATATGTATGTTTAGGCTTAAAAACCAAACCAAACCAAACCGAACTGTTTAGTTTCGGTTCGATTTTGGTTTGAGATGTGCAAAAACCGCCACTATTCGGTTCGGTTTCGATTTCACCTAAAACTGAACTGAACCGCTTATGCGCCTAATTACTACTAACTAATGAGAAAATTTCAGGTGAGTTACTCCCACCTAGATCTAGGTGGGAGAATAAATAGCAAAATTTGGATCCCACACCCCAATCCTTCCCAAAAATTGGTCGGAATTTTTAGGCCCGAAATCCCCCCCCTCCAGCGGCGACACCCCCCCTTCTCCAGCGGCGACATTCTACCCCCTCCCGTGGCGACACCCCTCCTCCTCCATTGGCAACCTTCCCCTCCTCCCGCTGTGACACCCCTCCACCTTCCGCGGAGACCTTCCCTCCTCCTACTCCCGCAGGAAGACCCCCTGCTTCACTTCTATTGGTAGTATTTATTCCCGCTGTGAGACCCCCCCTGCTCCTCCCGCAGCGAAACCCGGACCTCCTGCTCCACCAACGATGAAAACCTGGCCTCCCAGTATTTTGGTGAAATACTGGGAGTTCTGACAGTATTTGATCAAATACTATATATTATGACAGTATTGTGACAAAACGTCAAAAACAAACACATTGCAATATATCAAAACAGTATAGTATTACATTATATAATCGTATTGACATCTTTTTCCCACTATTATATTTATTATGATATAAACTATCTAATTTATGAATTGTATTATGCACGATATTGAACAATATATTGACAATATTTTGGTGAAATACTTAGACTTCTAATAGTATTTTGGTGAAATACTGAGAGTTCTTATGATATTTGGTCAAATACTATCAGAACTCTCAGTATTTCACCAAAATACTGGGAGGTCGGGGTTTCGCCGTTGGAGGAGGAGGAGGCCGGGGTTTCACCGCTGAAGGAGGAGGCAGGGTTTTCACTGCGGGAGTAGTAGGAGGTCAGGGTTTCGCCGCGGGAGGAGGAGGTCGGGGGGTTTCTTCGCAGGAGGAGGAGGAGGAGGAGGTCGGGTTTTCGTCGCGGGAGGAGGAGGAAGTCGGGGTTCGTCGCGAGAGGGGGTCGGGGATCGCCGTGGGAGGAGGAGGTCGGGGATCGCATTGGGAGGAGGAGGTCGGGGATCTCCGTGGGAGGAGGAAGCCGAGGTTTGTCGTTGGAGGGGGAGGAGGCGGCCTTAGGGTTTTGCCAGTAGGGAGATGAGAGATCGGGGGGTGCAAGAAATTTTTTGGAGGAAGAAAACAGGCGGGATCCACTTCCAAATTTTGTTATTTATTCTCCCACATAATTATAGGTGGGAGTAACTCATAGGCCTGATATCGAGTCGAGTTCGATCGATTTTGGCTTGGCTCGAAATCGAAATTTTCGACTCGGAGTCGGCTCGAAATCAAAATCAATTTTGATTCGAACCGGCTCGACTCGAAATCGACACGATTCTGATCTGACTCGAATCAATTTCGAGTCGGCTCGAAATTAATTATTAATAAAAAAATAAATTATTACAAATTTTGTAGTTAAAATTTAAAGTGTTTTAAATACTGTATTTATTGATTCTATTCAATATTTTACATCTCATGTTATATTATTGCGCAATTTTTTCCATAGCAAAATCGTAACAAATAGCCCCAAAATAAACTATAGATTGTCATATTGGCAGAAAATATTTCCCAAGGAATTAGTATCGATGATGTCAAAACTCAAGACTCAAGAGCAGCAATTACTCTAAAGTCTAAATAAGATAAATTAATCAAACAAAAAAATTTTTATTTTAAAAAGTAGCAAAAAAGTGAAACTCATTGCTTTAAAAAATGATAATAATTTTGATGATATCAAGTTATCAACTCAAATTCTGAGAAGGCAAAGCAAAAAAAACTTCATCATAAAGTTAAAATAGAAAGTTGGAAATATGTTCAGAAAAGAAATGAAAATATCACATGAAAAATAAAATTCATAATAGATAAACACTTCTGATAGATGAGAAGTGTAGAATGCAGAATTAATTATCCATAATAGATAATATTGGGCAAGATTGGGGGATAGTTGTTAACTACTTATGTACTTCACCACCAAAATGAGATAATTTCGCGCCTGAGTCGACCTCATATCAACTATCAAGTCGATTTGAGGATCATCTTTATGCTTTATCCATGGCCAAATTATAATATTACAAATCTAACTCACATAAATAACATGATAGAACCATTAAAAAGTTTTAAATATAAATGTAAATAAAATCTTCAGAAAATGTCATAAACTCCCGCGCAACTTTGCATCTTGGCTGCTCCAAGTCCAAAACTCCAAATATATCTTTAGTTTAACCAGTCTTCCTTTCTAATAAAAAAAGAAACAGCAAATGATAAATACAGTTATCAATTGAGTACCGATATCAATAGATGAGTAGAATGAACAAGCTGAATATAAATTAATAAAGATTACCCATCACTGCAACACTACTACCAAAAAACAAGCTATTCTGAACTAGAGATGAAAAATAAAAGGAGGTACATTATTGTTTCATCATTAACCTGACATTATTCATGATTATTCAATACTGATCCATACTAATTTATTTACAGTTTTTTGAGCAACTATTCATAACCTGACAAATGAGAAATTGCAACAGCATTTCAATCAAGTATGTAAGCTTAAGGTTATGTCAAGTTTTGAGCAACTATTTCAATCAAGTATTCAACTATTCATAACCTGACAAATGGAGCTGATTCAGAAGCTATATATTCAGTTTTTTAGACAGACCTAATATAGCTAATTGGAGCTATGTCGAGTTTGTTGATAGTCAAGATGTGCTAGATTTAATAGAAAAGGTTTTGAAATAAACATTCTGACATTTACTTAATCAATTGTTATAAATAAAAGAACAAGGGTTAGTATAGATTACAAATTTGGTTGAATCTGACATTTTGAGCATTTGGCATCCACACTCCAAAATCTAGATCTTGCACATCTGCAAGAAAAGAACAAGAGTAAAGAGTTAATATATAATCAAGATGGGGATTAAATCACATATTATCACAAGTCATATAAAATAGAGAAAATACCGTAATGTAAGTTTAATCTCATTAGTCAATAGTAGAAGTTCCAACGATCTCATATGGTAGAGGGCTTGTTAAGTCATCCAATTCAATCTATGATTGTAAAATAAAACTGTTGGAGGAGAAAAGTTAATTGAGTTTATTCATCCACATGGGGGTATTTATACAAATACAACGATATGACACGTCACCGATCCGTGTGCTCTCATATTTCCTAAATAGGAATCGATCTATTTAGGAAACAAATAATAGGAATCGATCTATTTAGGAAACAAATAACGTAATCAATACAAAGATTATATGCAATATCCAACACCCCCCTCAAGTTGGACGTGTGATGTCAGCCATGCTGAACTTGCCAATAAGATCTGCGAACATACTGGAACTTAGACCCTTTGTGAGAACATCGGTCAACTGTTGGTCAGATGGTATGAATGGGATAACAACGGTTCCTCGATCGATATTTTCCTTGATGAAATGTCTGTCAATCTCAATGTGTTTCGTACGATCATGTTGTACCGGATTGTGGGCAATGGAGATTGCAGCTTTGTTGTCACAATACAATCTGATGGGCTCACTTCCTTTAAGCCCAAGTTCCTTCAGGATAGTGGAGACCCATAATCCTTCACAAATGTCATGTGCGATTGCTCTAAACTCGGCCTCAGCACTGGACCTAGCAACAACATGTTGCTTCTTGCTTCTCCAGTTGACCAAATTCCCACCAATCATGGAACAATATCCGGTTGTGGAGCGCCTATCGGTGGGCGATTCAGCCCAGTCCACGTCAGTGTAAACTTCAATAATCAACTCCTTATTTGGTGAGAACAGGATGCCCTTCCCTGGTGAGGACTTGAGGTATCGGAGGACACGATGCGCGACATCAATATGACGGGCCTTTGGAGAGTGCATAAACTGGCTGAGAACTCCCACAACATAAGAGATATCTGGTCGAGTGTGAGATAAGTAGATTAATTTCCCTACCAGCCTCTGGTAACTGGGAATGTCATCGATCACATCGCCATCTTCTCTGCCTAGCTTGTGATTGGCTTCGATTGGGGTGTCGGCAGACCGACACCCGCTCATCCCAGTGGCTTCAAGAAGGTCGAGCACATACTTCCTTTGTGATAGGAAAATACTATACTTTGATCTTGCAACTTCAATGTCGAGAAAGTATTTGAGATTTCTCAAATCTTTCACTTCAAATTCTTTTGCCAATTTCTCCTTCAGTGCTTGAATCTCCTCCTTGTCATCCCCAGTGATTATGATATCATCCACGTAGACAATCAGGACGGTTAACTTCCCCTTGTTGATTCTGATAAAGAGGGTGTGGTCGGCATTGCTCTGACGGTACCCAAACCTGTTCATGGCTTTGTGGAATCTTCCAAACTAGGCCCTAGCTGATTGTTTCAGGCCATAGAGTGGCCTCCGTAATCTGCACACTTTCCCTTTTGATCCGCTAGGGCTGAGTCCCGGAGGGAGAGCCATGTAGATCTCTTCTTCCAGGTCGCAATGAAGATAAGCATTCTTCACATCCAATTGGCAGTGTTGCCAATCCTTACATGCAACACAAGATATGAGGATTCTGATTGAATTCATTTTTGTAACAGGAGCAAAGGTCTCCTGGTAGTTTATGCCCTCTGTCTGAGTATAGCCTCTTGCCACGAGTCGTGCCTTGTATCTTTCTACAATGCCCGAGGGGTTCTGTTTGACGGTGAATACCCATTTGCATCCAACAACCTTTTTTCCTGGTGGCAGTTGTACCAGGTCCCATGTGCCGGATTTTTCCAGGGCACTCATTTCTTCGAGCATTGCTAACTTCCACCTGTCATCGGAAAGGGCATCCTGCCATGAAGTGGGGATGGAGACAGAGGACAAAGAGGAAACAAATGCTCCATGGGAAGCTGTTAGGGATGAGTAAGAAACAAACTGAGATAATGGATGTTGAGTGGAGGTACCTTCCGTAGGGATGATGGATCCCGACGACGGGTCAGGTGGGTGGTCTGATATCCAGATGTTGGGCCACGTGTTCGATCACTTGGGTCGACGAGAGTAAACCTGCGGATGTTTAGTAACAGGGACCTTGACAGGAGGGGCGCAAGGAGTAGGAGGTGTAGACTGAGAGGGATGATATACCAGAGCAATAGGTAGAGGGGTGTCAGAGTAAGGTAAGGTACTCATTTCCGTTGTGGGAAGAGACCCCCCTGAAGTGAGGACCCATAGTAGCTGTCAGATTCCCGGAAGGTAACGTCCATAGTAATGTAAACCTTCTTGTTGACTGGGTCAAAACATTTATATCCCTTCTGAGTAGGGGAGTAGCCAATGAATACGCACTTGTGTGCACAAGCATCAAGTTTCGGGTGGTGGTGGATATGGACGAAACAAACACACCCAAAAACACGTGGTGGGAGAGTGATAGGTGGAACCCCAAGTGTGGTGAGGGGAGTTTTGAAACCAAGAACACGGGATGACATACGGTTTATAAGGTACGTTGGGGTGAGTACAACATCCCCCCAGTAGTATTTAGGGAGTTGCATGTGGAGGAGGAGACACCAAGCAACTTCCAATAGGTGGCGGTTCTTACGCTCAGCCACCCCATTTTGAGCCGGGGAGTAGGCGCAGGATGTCTGATGGATAATTCCCCGATTGGCGAGGAACTGCTCGAAAGCGGAATCATTGAATTCACGGCCATTATCAGTGCGGAGAATCTTGATGGGGGTCGAAAACTGTGTAGAGACCATGTTGTAGAATTGCTGGAACAAGGGAAAGACCTCATTTTTTGCTTTCATAAGGTAAACCCAGGTGATACGTGAAAAACAGTCGATAAAAGTTACAAACCAAAAACAACCCGAAATAGATGCAACCCGGCAAGGACCCCAAACATCACTATGTATCAAATGGAAAGGAGCAGGACTTGGAGAAGAAATATGATTAAAAGAGGTACGATGATTTTTACCACGATCACATGCATCACAACGAAATTTATCAACTAACCCAGACGGGAAATTAGGAAATAAACGTTTCATAGAATGGACAGACGGATGTCCCAGCCGACAGTGCTAGGACTCCAAAGTAGTTGTCCGATCCACATGGAGTGCTCGGGGAGGAGAGGCCGGGGTGGAAGAATCGAACACATATAGCCCGTCCACCAGACTACCAGTTCCAATCATCGTTCCCGTCTTCAGGTCCTGAAAAATGCAAGAAGAAGGAAAGAAAGTTACTGAGCAGTGCATATAATTGGTTATATGACTAATAGAAAGGAGATTGCGGGTAAAGTTCGGAACATGAAGAATATAGGAAAGAGTTAGGGAGGAGCACGGGATGGAGCCTTTTCCGGCAATGGGAGAGAGGGAACCATCTGCAATGCTCACTTTGTCCCGACTAGACAACGGAAGGTAGGACACAAAACCTGAGGAGGAGCCGGTCATATGGTCTGTTGCTCTAGAATCAATGATCTAGTGAGTAGAGGGATGGGTGGAGGCAGCATGAGCACCGGAAGGCCCCTGATGGGCATATGAGGACGAAGAGGCATGTGGCTCTGGTGACGGGCCCTGCATCAGGCGTCGGAAAGCAAGGACCTCATCAGGCGTCAGAGTCAATGTGGGAGTTCTCGGAAGCTATGGCTCGTCGAAAACATCAGACAGGTGCGCGGAGCGAGGCTGGGTAGAGCGACCCGAAGTGCGACCAGGACCGCGACCGCCACGAGAGGAAGATCCACCACGGGGTGTAGGGAAACCATAAAGCCGAAAGCAAGTCTCTCGTGTATGACGGTTCTTCCCGTAATAGTCACAGAGGAGGTGATCCTTGTCAGTTGACTTTGGCCGAGAATCACGAGCCGCTTGTAGCCCAACCGGGGTCGTCAAGGCCGAACCATCTGGAGGAGGCTCAGGAGTCCAAGTTTGCCTCCGATCAAATTCCTGCTGAACGAGACTGAAAACCTCTGGAATAGAGGGTAAGGGTGAGCGGTCAAGTATCTGCACACTGATTTGGTCAAAGTCCCTATGTAGCCCATGAAGGAATTCAAAAACTCGGTTGCGATCTTCTCGTGCGCGAACAAGGAGCTCATCCTCAGGCGATGCCAAAGTAATGGAGTTAAAGTGATCGTACTCTTGATATAGCTGGGTGAACACGAGGTAGTAGGCAGACGGAGGGCGATCTCCTTGGCGAAGAAGGAAGATCTTTCGTTGTAGCTGAAAGATCTGGGTCGCGTTGCCGCGACAGGAGTAGGTAGTTTCCGCCCTTCGCCAAATGTCCGCAGCCGTATCCAGAAAGAGATAGTTGCGAGCGATGGAGTCGACCATGGAGTTAGTCAGCCAGGACATGACGAGGGAGTTCTCTGATTCCCATTGCACCCAATCTGGGGAATTTGAACGAGGTATGGGTGTAGTGCCCATGACATATCCAAACAGCCTCCTGCTCTTCAAAGCAAGAGTAATAGCCCGAGACCAAGGGAGATAGTTGGTACCATCCATAAGAATCGTCATGATTTGAGGCGTATTATGGTCATGTCCCGGGCGAGGGAAGCCGCTGGACGTCACGGTAGTTGGGGGTGTACTGGTGGTGGAAGATTCGGTAGGGGAGCCATCGGTCCCGGCCATGGTGAGCAAGCATACAAAGCAAGATCCCCCGGGAGAGCAAAGAGCAGCCTAGATAGAAACTAGGTCGGCCTCATAGAAAGAGGAAGGAACCAAAAAAATGGTGTAGGCACAGGAAAGGACATTAGGAGGAGCATTGCATGTGCGGTATCAAGGAGACGACGCAGGACAGGGGCCGGGGGTGCTGGCGGTGGCCGAGGGGCCGCTGGAAGAGGGCCGAAGCCCGATAGGCGCTGGCGCGGGAGGCGTGGCGTGCGTACAGCATCTGGAGGCAGGTGTGGCATGTGGCGGAGGAGCGGGAGGGGGAATCGGTTGTGGCTAGGTGGGGCTAGGGGCCGCCGGAGCCAGCGGGTCGGGAGTTGCTCACGGAGGTCGACGGAGTTGCGAGCGGAGGTCGGTGGGTTGTTCGTGCGGGAGAAAGAAGAAAAACGTACGGGAGAAGTATTTTAGCCGTAAGGCTCTGATACCATGTTGGAGGAGAAAAGTTAATTGAGTTTATTCATCCACATGGGGGTATTTATACAAATACAACGATATGACACGTCACTGATCCATGTGCTCTCATATTTCCTAAATAGGAATCGATCTATTTAGGAAACAAATAGTAGGAATCGATCTATATAGGAAACAAATAACGTAATCAATACAAAGATTCTATGCAATATCCAACAAAAACGTCAAATAATATAAATATAATTGAGCACTGTTGAAACAATATTCGTGAATAAATAATTCTGAATACTTACATTGACACAATGCGTATGTTGGGATCGAATCCAATTTGATGAACACACTAGATCATTAACCATTTTGGGATTTAGAGAACTTCTATAATCATCAAGTATTCGCCCTCCAGCACTAAAAGCTGATTTGGAAGCCACAGTTGTGATGGGTATTGTGAGGATATCTTTTGCCATCTTAGAGAGCTTCATATACTTCATTGAACATATTTTCCACCATTCTAAGACATCAAATCTATCTCTACTCTCAAGAGGAGGTTGTACCGATGATTCCTATAGATATAATTTGAGTTCATCTTTCAGAGGTTTTGTAGAAGAACTTGAACTCAAAAAATCATCAAACACAAGAAAAACAGAATTTGTAATAAGTTGTGGTTGTGTTGTTGCACCCGAATGTCTCATAACTCCCACTTAAGCTGATGAAGATAATTCAAAGCTAATAATTGAATTATTATGCCTCGTGCTACTGTTATCCCAATAAGTGGAAAATAGTTCAAAGAGGCTTTCCTTTACCAAATTCGCTTTTGGGTTGCTTCATAATTATTGTACAGTTTATTGAACGCTTAAGTGATGAACAACATCTTTCGCCGAGGATCAAGAATAATGGCAAGAGACATGAGTAAGTGGCCATCAGTCCAATAATTGTCAAATTTGGTTTTCATTGGTTTGACAAAGCCACGTATGATCTCATCATCAGATGTCGAGGATCTGTCTAATACTTCCTTTCATAGCAATCAATGCAGGTAAAAATAAATTACATGTTGGATAAGAAGTTCATGAAAACAATTTTGTTGCAGATTCAAAGACTTCCAAGATGTTCTTAATCTTATTCAACTGCTGCCAAGTTTCTTCACCAAAGTGTCATACAAAACCTTTATCTTTTCTAAAGAAGTCATGGATAACATATCTAAAATGAAATGCACTATCAAGCATGTAATAAGTACTATTCCATCTTTTTTTCACATCTGAAGAAAGCCCCCCGAGTTGTAGAAATTCTCAATAATTTGGCTGATTCAGCAAAAGATTTAAGACGTGATGGTGGCTTCCTTATGTATCCCATAACTTTTCTAACAATGTTAACAAATGAAGAAATCTCTCTCAAACCATCTTGCACAAGAATATTGAGTATGTGAGCACAACATCTAACATGAAACACTTTACCGCTTAAATATAAATGATTGGAATTTGCTAAACTTTGTTGTAAGTGTCTTGCAGCTAGATCATTCGCAGAAGCATTATCAAGTGTGATGCTCATTACCTTTTTATGGATACCCCATTGTAGGATTGACTCACGGATTGCATCATATATGACTTGACCACTATGAGGTGGATCAAGATCTAGAAAGTTTATAATTGAGTGACGAAGCATCCAATCAGAATCTATGTAATGAACGGTGATACATAAATAACCAATAGATTGATTAGATGTCCAACAATCACTAGTGAGTGCGACTTTATCCACCCTTCTAAGGACCTTCAAGAGTCTATCCCTCTCAATTTAATACAATTTCATGCATTCATTCTTCATCGTATGCCTTGAAATTTTGACATTGTTAGGATTTAGAGCTTTAGAATACACATTGAAATAAGACTGCTCAACTATTGAGAAAGGGAGTTCCGCAAAAATAATAAACTTGGCTAGAAGTTGTCTAATGCTAACTTGGTCATAAGATCCAGACATACAAATGGGTGGCTATTGAATATCATCCTCTACCATATTTATTCTTTCCTGGTTGAACATGGTTTGATTTTTCTTAACTTGTATAAGCTTATAACAAGTTATAATGTGTCTGGCACAATTTGACGTGGACCCAGATCACTGATACTTGTATGTTTTGAAGTAATGTTTACATTGCCATTTGGAGACAACATTTCCACTTCTATCCTTCATTTTCTCAATTTTGAAGTGCTCCCATACTTCACTTCTTTTCCTTTTTCCTTTATTTCCTGTAGCAACTTCAGTAGATTGTTGATCTAATGAAGGTTCATTGGGAGTGGGAGTGGTGCCAGTTGAGATGGTTGTTAGTTCAACGTCTTTAACATTTAGATCAGTTATGATGGCATTTGCATCAAGAATATTGAATTCATCGTCCTCAAATGATGAGGATAACGAGCCACTATAATTCTTATTTTCACTGATAATATTCATAACTGAATAAATAAAGATAAGTTAGATAATACAAGAACTCACATGCTCGGCGTATAGGAAGATGTGCTTTTTACAGCAAGAAAATAGTAAAACTGGACTGACATATATAAAAAAATCTAATGCTAACTGAAATACTTAAAATCCTACCCATGAAATGCTGAAAAATAAGGATTTAGTAAAATTTCAGAAAATGTTTCTCTACATAGAAACTAGAAAGTCACTTGAAACAAAACCAATAACAAATGAAGGAGATAAGCAAGATACAAATATACTTTTTAGGAATTAAAAGAAGAGTGACCAATTCCGATTTCCGACTAGTTAGTACTTATATGTAGTTGAATATAATTTCAATATTGATCCAACTATCTATCAGCAAAGTGTAAAAGCAAATAATAGAGCATAATTCTATAGTATAAATTATCAAATTTAGAGAATAAATTTTTGTATTATCAACTCGAAACTCCAATTAACCAAGAAACCACCATAAAATACAGCGACCACACAAAAACCCACTTGACCACTGGTAGGCTTTAATACAATGCACATATCTATTGAATTTTTTTTTAAAAAAACATAGCTCAAAGATCAGAAGTAGACCTTTTTGAAACCCCTCTTTACAGTAACAAGAAATTAGTCAACCTTCTTCCTCGAAAGATAAATCTTCATTCTGAAAATCTCAAAAGAGCATTCATTAATCAAGGAGCTTGGAAAATCTTTCGTTCTCAAAAGTCAAAAGACTCAAAACTGGATATTAGCTGGACAAAAGTTGTCACACCTTTCTGAATTTCAGGAAGAAAGTTTGTCGAGCAGAAGATTTTGAAAAGTGTCATTCAAGCAAAAGATTAGTGGAAGTAAGTCGAAAACTGTTAATAAAATCAGAAAAAGATTGAGGGGTCAGTGGATCACTAGCTTGCATGAGGAGGAAGAAGTAAATGAGGAGAGGAAGTTGAAAATTAAAGAGATTAAAAATAAAACTTGAAGAGATTAAGAGAATCATCAAATCAGTAGCTGCAAACCTTCATGCTTCGTCCATGAGGAAGGATTTATGGCTTCGTCGCTACAAACCTTCGGGCTTCGTCGTCCAGCGACTCCAGCCGTCGCTGCAAACCTTCAGGGTTCATCGTCCAGCCGTCGATGCAAAGTGCAAACCTCTTCGTCCCGTCCGTAACTGTGAGGTCTGTGAGGAAAGATTTAGGGTTTTGGAGTTTCGCTGCTCTCAGTTCTCACTTTCCCCTTCCGTCAGTTCTGTGAGGCGTGAGGAAAGATTGAGGCAGTCGATGTAATGGCTGGTTGTATTGTAACTTACAACAATGAACAATACATTAAATGCAGATGTAGATAAGATTTGACGTCATAGGCTCATAGCCATTAAATGCTTTTCAGGCTTCAGCTTTGGTTTTGAAAATCAAAGAAAAATTAATTACTTTTTGGTTGTTGCATGGTTTGAACCAATAAACACAAAATAAACTCCCCTTAAAGATTAAAACATTTTGTCATTTTGCAGGAGCAGTCTGCCCAACCCGCCTGGACGCCTTGTGACTGGCCCGCCAAGAGCTGTTAGTCAGAGCAGATAAATTTTGAATTTTAAATAAATAATAAAATCGAGCCGGCTCAATTCATTTATCGAGCGATTCATATCAGGCTTGAAATCGATTTCGAGCCAATTTTGATTCTATTCATTTTGAATCGAATTTTTTATTTCGAGTTTGATTCAAATAAAAACTCGAGCGACTTTCGATTTTCGATTTTCGATTTTCGATTTTTATGCTCACCTCTAGTAACTCGTCTAAAATTTTCTCCTAATTCGGACTCAAGTTGGACATTCTTTTTCCTATTTTTTTTTTCAAATCCCATCATTTGCACTTACATTCAATCAAGCATTGGAACAGGCTCTATTTTGTCCCCATGAAATCCAACTCACCTGTGATTTCCTTCCCGCCCCATCTTCCTTTTCTTTCCCGCAGCCGAACCCTAAAAACCCTACTTTTCTCAGCCATTTCCTCCTCCTCCTCTCTTCACCAACTCCGGCAAATTCACGCCCTTATTCACCTGTTCGGCCTCCATGCCAGCAGCCTCCTCGTCGCCAAGCTTCTCCGCCGCCTCTCCGACCTCGGAATCGTCCCCCCGAATCCCTACCCCTCTCTACTCTTCTCTCAAGTCCCCTCCCCAAATTCCTTCTTATGGACCGCCTTCATTCGCTCCCACTCTTTCTCCTCCCCCCTCTCAATCTACTTGCTCATGCGGCGCCAAAGACCGCCTCCTCCCCCCCTCTCATTCACCTTCTCGGCTCTTCTCAAATCCGCCCAATCCATCTCCGAAGGAATCCAAATCCACGCTCAGACCATCTCCATGGGCGGCTTCGACAGCGACCTCTTCGTCCTCAACACTCTCATCGACATGTACATTCGCTCCAACCATGTCACCAACGCCCGCCAGGTGTTCGATGAAATGCGTGTAAGAGATATCTTGTCCTGGACTTCCCTTGTTGTAGCCTACAGTAGAATTGGAGACATGGATTCCGCTGCTGAACTGTTCGAACAGTCTCCGGCGAAGGATGTTGTGTCCTGGACTGCCATGGTTGGCGGGTATTCCCAAAATGCCCGGCCAAGGGAAGCTCTAACGGTCTTCAAAAGAATGCAGGCATCCGGGGTCGCCTTTGATGAAATCTCTTTGCTTGGTGCGATCAACGCTTGCGCTCAGCTGGGCACATCAAATTATGCTATCTGGATTCGCCAGGTAGTCGACCGAGTAGCCGTTAGAAAAAGCGGACTGGTTGGATCAGCCATGGTTGATATGTATTCGAAATGTGGGCTCATTGTTGATGCCCAGCGCATGTTCTTAGAAATATCTGAGAAGGATGTTTACTCTTACAGCGCCATGATTTCAGGCCTCGCAGCACACGGCAGGGCTGCCGATGCCATTGCCTTGTTCGAGGAGATGGTGACCACTACGGACGTGCGGCCCAATCGGGTCACCTTCATTAATGTTCTCACAGCCTGCAGCCATGCCGGTTTGGTCGAGGAGGGCCGCCGCTACTTCTCCCTCATGAAGAAAAAATACCGAATCACTCCAGACGCCGACCATTACACCTGCATGACGGACTTGCTTGGCCGCGTTGGGTTCATCGTCGAAGCACATGAGTTGGTTCAGTCGATGCCGGTGGAACCGAATGCTGCAGTTTGGGGAGCGTTGCTCGGCGCCTGTCGGATCCATGTGAACCCAGAAATCGCCAAGATAGCTTCAGAACGTCTCTTTCAGCTCGAGCCCGAGGGCATTGGGCACTATATTGTACTCTCAAACATATACGCTTCTGCCGGCATGTGGGACGAGGTGTCCAAACTAAGAAAAATTGTACGAGGAATGGGGCTGAGGAAGAACCCGGCGTCCAGCTGGATGGAGTCCGGCGATGGTGTCATCCACGAGTTCTTCGCCGGCGATGAACTGCACCCAAGATCAAAGGAGATGAAGGAAACATTGGAGTATCTTCTGGGGAGATTGAGGTTGGCTGGTTATGTTCCGGTACTGAGGTCTGTTGTTTATGATGTGAGTGATGTGGAGAAGGAGAGGA
The DNA here is from genome assembly GCA_039583875.1 of Platanthera guangdongensis. Lineage (NCBI taxonomy): Eukaryota > Viridiplantae > Streptophyta > Magnoliopsida > Asparagales > Orchidaceae > Platanthera > Platanthera guangdongensis. Next base: position 28,060,318 of record CM077167.1, read on the forward strand.
TTCTGAAGGGGCATAGTGAGAAACTCGCATTGGCGTTTGGAGTGCTGACAACGGGCGTGAGAGATGTGATAAGGATTGTGAAAAATGTGAGAATCTGTGAGGACTGCCATGTGGTGATGAAGATGGCATCTTCTGTGATTGAGAGGGAGATTGCCGTTAGAGATAACCTGAGGTTCCACCATTTCAGGAATGGAGTTTGCTCTTGCTGTGATTTCTGGTGATGATCTACAGGTCTGGCCTCTGATTTAGGCTATGTTTGAAAGGGCAGTAGGAGACGGATTCAATTCGCCACCGTAGCTCTTCATCTTTTCTAGGAAAAAGGAGATGCATTGAACTTTTGTCCCTTCTCCACTGGATGTGAAACACCACTGGAGATAAATTTCAGTTTTGGACGCCTCATCTTCCACTGCTGGACACAGTAACTGAGCCCAAACACGTCCCAAATAGAGCTCTGCTCATCAATTGCGAATCACAAGCTGAATTTTAATCTAAGTTTGATGTGAGGAAGAGAGATGGAGTGGAAATTGAGGGGCAATTACAGCTAGAAGAGATACATCAGTGGTCAAGCCTATATTCAACCCCCAAAACTTGAGCCCACAGGCAAGAGTTAATCACACACTATTTCATTGTCTATCCAAGTGGGATTAAGTCATGCTCTTGCATGTCTCAACAATCTTCTCTTATCTTAGAGTCATCAGCATCAGCCATCACTTCCCCTCAGACAAAACTCTTTTAACAGTATCAAGTATCATACACCAAAAGCACACTGACTGCGTGGAACAATTGTGATAGTTAATCTGCTCTTGAACACTGTTAATTATGGTGTAAGAAGCAAAAACCTGTGAGCGCTACAAATAGCAGGTTTGATACTAATTGTTAGGGAGCAGCAACTGAGAGGAAATGAAATTGAACGAGATATACTAGCGGCCGAGCTTATATTCATCTCAAAAGCTTAAGCTCCTGGATGAGTGGTCAACAACAAGGTATTTATTTCTACACATAACATATGCTTTGTTTATCTAATATGAAATTAAATCATGTTCTCAGGTTATAACGTTTGTGTGTTAAAAAAATTCACTGCAACACATCCAACTTACAAGTTGTATCTAATCTTCCCTTCTTCACCTGGTGTCGAAGTTTATGATTTTGCTCAATACAAAATTGTTGCTTATGGAATAAAAATTAGTAAATGTAGTGAAACATAAAAATTGTAATCAATTTAATTCCAAAAATAATGCCAAAAAAGAACATGTTATTCCTGTAATAAATGAGAAAGTTAGGACCAAAATAGTAAATAATTGTCGCGACCGCGCCCGCAAACAGAGATATCGCACTGAAGCAGTCTAACTCACTGTGTAAAGCCGACTTGTGTTAAATTTTATTTAAATTTCTTTAACCACATTTTCATCTCTTCATAAATCTGTCTTTCGGTTGGAGGCTGAGCAGTTAGTATTAGATTTTTTGGGTTATATGAGAGTAGCCTGGTAAATGGTTCCTTACTGATTTTGTAAGAAAATTATTTCTTATATGAGTCATAAGAGAGCATAGATTCTGATTTCATATCACATAGATTTATATGATATAGATGAATTGACTGCCTTATGATTATGAGTTTGGAAACATATTGAGCTATAATCAAATGTTTTCTCATTGGTTTGATTTTATAATCATTTGCTCAGTACTGAGTTTGTCCCACATTGTCTATTGAATGGGCATATGTTGATTTGTAAGTGTAAGAAAATGCCTCACTCTTGGAGCTTTTGGGGCGACAGCTTATAGTAACACCCAATAGTGACATTCAGAGTTAAAATTTGAGGTGAGAAGTTAAATTGCAATCCAACACCAGAATCAGAGCCCAAATTTGAATATGCCACTTTAAGAGCACTCATGAGTCTAACTACAAATGAACGGTGCGACCTGTTGGCGAGAGAAAGTTGAATTATATTGTGGGTATTCATCCCTTCCTTCACAATGTTTTAGATTTGTTAAAATAAATAAAACTCATGTATTTAGGCTCGTAAGGCCTCTCTCCTCTAGCTCCTTTTTTGTCCCACATATTTTGTTTGTATGTTGATTTCTCTCCTCTCTATAAATAGAGACTCATAGCACAATGTAAGGATTAATAATGAGAATAATTAAATATTGGCTCATGTTATTGTTTTTTTAACATGGTATCCGAGCTAGATTCCTACAAACCATATTTAGTTTGCGATTGACCCCTGTTCTCGCCTCCTCTCCAATTCAGCCTTTGCTCTCGTCTCCATCACGCCCATCACTTGCCATCAGTGCCTTCTGTCTCGAACAGTTTCTGATCCGCGATCTCGTCGACGGAGAGCACTATTGCTTCTGATTTCGCTGGCCTATCCCTCATTTGGACCTGCCGATCCCTTTGCTGGACGATGATGACAACGGTCCAGTCGCTGCTCCTAAATCCCGCCTGGAGCGTCTTGTCCCGTAGACATTCCCGCTATTGCTCCGGTCTACGTTTCTTTCGCAGATCATCCACGATGTTCCCGTCGTTGTTCCTGCCTGCTCTCTCGTGTGCGTGCGCTGCTCGTGCGGGCGCGGGCTCGTTTCCTGTGTGCGGGCTGGCCACTTGCGTGCGCGCGCGCTGCCCGTGTGCCCGCGGGCGCGTTCTCGTTGCTCGCATGCGCATGCATGCTTGGCTTTGCCCTCATTTCAGGGTGTTTTGGGGCCTTTCGGGGACTTTGTGCGCGCAACTCATTCAGTCGTTTTGGCTCGCCTTTTTCCTCGGCCGGAGTCTTCCCAATTTAATTCGGAAATTTTTAGGAGGAACCTTATTAATATTAGTATCTATTTCTGCAACTAAAAAATCAATTCAACTAAAAAATTAATTGAGGATAGTCGGAGGTGCCCAAGATTTATATTTTTCACAAAAAATATAATGAATTTCAAAAAAATATGCATGCAAAATAATAAGAATTGCAATATTGTTAAAATGATGCATTATGAAACAAGACATTGGAGGAAGAAGAAGAAACTGCATTCATTGCTCACATACGGGATGGTGTTACAGATCTTGAATTAAGAAATCCAGAGCCTCTATCGCTCTTTATATACAACAATTCAAATTAACAGAAGGTTTAAAAGACTAAACTACCCAAGTGTATCTCATAATTACAAACATGCCATTTATATTTCTACATTCCCCCTCAAGTTAGAATTTGTGAGAGATGACAAATTCCTAATTTACTATGTAAAAATGACAGTTGAGCATGTCCCAAAGCTTTTGTGAGAAAATCTGCTAACTCTAGTTTAGTAGAAACATATGTCGGAGCAATCAACCTGGAAGTCAATTTTTCACGAACCAAGTGACAATCCAATTCTTTGTGCTTCGTCCGCTCGTGATAGACTGGGTTAGAAGCAATCTGAAGAGTTGCTTGGTTGACACATGCCAATGGGATAGGTGTCAGATTATCAACTTGAAAGTCATGGAATAGGTTTACCAGCCATGTTAATTCACAACATATAGAAGACATGACCCGGTACTCTGATTCCGCTGATGACTTGGAAACAGTGTTCTGTTTCTTGGTTTTCCAGGAGATTAGAGAATTACCAAGTTGTATACAATATCCAGTGAGAAATCACCTGTTAGTGGGGCATGATGCCCAGTCGGCATCACAAAACGCCCGTAATTGCAATCTGTTGTTTGATGGGTAGTATAATCCTTGTTGAATGGTTCCTCTAATGTAGCGCATAACCTTTTGTGCCATGTTGAGATGCGGAATTCTTGGTGTAGACATGAATTGACTTAAGATATGTATTGCATATGTAAGGTCCGGTCGAGAGACCGTGAGATATATCAAGCGGCCGACAATTCATCGATAGAGGGATCAGGCAGTTCCTCTCCATCTGTGGAATTCAAACGATCATTTTGCTCTATTGGAATGTTCCTACTTTTAGCATCTGAAAGCTGCATATCTTGAAGAATGTCTTGTGCGTATTTGTGTTGGTGCAGATAGATTCCTGTATCATTTCGTAAACTTTTCAGTCCTAGAAAGTAGGACAGAACACCCAAGTCCTTGATTTTGAAATGTTCATTTAAGGAGATTTTAAAGGCATCTAATTCTGATTGGTGTGTTCCGGCCAAGATCACATCATCTACATAAAATCAGTACTGTTATGAACGGATCATTGTTTGTCTTAGTGAATAATGAATGGTCACTAGGAGATTGAATATTTCCAAGTTGAGGTAATGTATTAGAGAATTTTGAAAACCATTGTCAAGATGATTGTTTAAGCCCATATATGGACTTCGTCAGGCAACATTCACGATTTTCTTGAGTTGATTTCTCCTAAACATGAAATCCTGGAGGTAATTCCATGTATACTTTTTCGTTTAAATCACCATGCAAAAATGCATTGTGAACATCCAATCGATTGAGAAACCATCCTTTTGAAGCGGCTAAAGCAAGTAGAACGTGTATAGTTGTCATTTTGGCTACTGGAGTGAATGTGTCTTGAAAGTCTAGTCCCTCTGTTTGGGTATAACCCTTGGCAACTAATCGTGCCTTATAACGTTCGATGGATCCGTCAGTATGGTTGTCTTGTAAAGCTTGTATTTCTAGAGCCATAGCATCTCTCCAGACACTATGTTGGCATGCTTCTTTATAAGTAGTTGGTTCCTTTGGTGGAGGAAAATTCAATGAAGGTACAGACCCATTTGAAGAACCTTTGTGGTCTTTGGTAGTAATGGATGAACAGACGTTCATTCAGCCATCGAGGAGGAGCAGTTTGCCTGGTAGATTTTCGAGGTTGGGTGGTTAAAGATGTATTAATTGGAAGAGTGGAAGAAATGACATCAGGCTCGACTGAAGATGAAGTATATTCTGCTGGAGAATATGTTTCAGCGGAAGTGAATTCTTCAGCATCAGTGAGAAATGGAAATGATAAAGATGAACGAAAAATAGTTTCAGGAGTAGAATTATGTTGAGGAGAAGAAAAGGGAAATTTTTTTCAGAGAAATGCACATCACGACTCGCATAAATTCATTGTGTTTAGATCAAAAATCGTATATCCCTTTTGGTTAAGAGAATAATCAATGAATACGCAGGGAGAGGCAGCAAATTTATCCTTGTGAGGTGATGTGTTGGAAGCAAAACATAAACAACCAAATACTCAAAGATGATTATAAGTTCGAGGTTTGTGAAAGATGCATGGGGACGGAAACGGGATACGAGATATGATACGAAACGGATACGAAAAACGTGATTTTTAAAAAAATAAGGATACGGGAAATATTTTTAATTATTTTTAATTATTTTAATATAAGTACTAATTAATATAAGAATAAGACAATTAATAGACTATTTGTACATATAATGAAAAAATTAAATAAGACTATATTATATATCATTGACATTTCATATAATGCTATAAATAACATTCAAGGAAACAAGTACCGTAAAAAACAATTTATCACATGTCCACATCAATATATCATTACATCAATTGATCATGTTTTTGTTACATTCACATGCAAAATATCAAGTTTAAAAATTAAACATTCTCTCCAACAGTATCAAGTATCAACTTCATCATCTTCTTCAATAATCGAGAGCTCCAACCTTGGTTCATCAAGCAATAAATTTGCTATCTCCAGTGTACCTACATCTTCGAATGACTCAAAGCCATCGCCCGCAATATCCCACAATGTAGACTCTCCTTCATTGTATTTTTAATCTCTTCTAGAAAGAAGTCGAAGATTGTTATGAATATTTATTAAATCTTCTGCACGTTGTGGTGTCATTCTATTCCTTTTCATTGAATGAATAAACGAGTAAGCGCTCCAATTTCTCTCGGCGCATGAAGAAGATGATGGTTGTACTAATAATTTTAATGCAATGGTTTGAAGTGAAGGGGCCGACAATCCATGATTTAGCCACCAAGTCTTTGGATCTAATAGATAACGATTTTGAATTGAATCATAATCATTAAAATCCCCCGATTTATCAATGAATTCCGCATACTCTTTGGCGACCACATTGCGCTCCATTAAACTTGAAAAATACTTTTTCAAGCATTTAAGTGTTTCCTTGCTAACTTCCGGATCTTTATGAGGAGCAACTCTATTTGGATCCTCTGTTAACCATTGTTCACTATAATATCTAGTGAAATAAAAAAATTGAGTTAAAAATTAATCAAACAAAAGACATTAAGACAAAATATAAATTTATAATTAAAAAGATAAGTACCTTGGATTCAATGAATGCGCAAAACAATGAACCAGAGTGTTATTTTTGTTCCAACGATCCACAAGGATAATATGTACTACCTCAAAAAAGGTAGACACATCTTCTTCTCTTTTCCTCTCATGAGTGTAGATAGCTTTCCTCACCCTTTCAATCATTGTATCCCACATATCATATATTAGATGAAGACAAGGCTTATCTGTATCGCAAAAGCGTATCATGTCATAGATCGGAGCAGTGAATTGTAGAAATGGAGAAAGCCAACCTTGTATATATGTCCACTTGGTGCAAATACAATGAATGAGTACATATATATAGATGAGAGAAAGAGAGAGGAAAGTCCTATACACAATGTGGGACTAAAGAGAGGAGAGAAAAACAATAAATGCTATACAAATGGACCTAGTTTAAGTGGGCTTTTCCAACACTCCCCCGCAAGCTGGAGCGTATAGGTCATATGCACCCAGCTTGGACAAACACTGGTAGAACAGGGTACTTGATAAGGCCTTTGTGAGGATGTCGACAACTTGATCAGTTCCTGGAACATGCTTCAATTCAAGTTTCTTCAATTGAACCTTCTCACGAACAAAGTGACAGTCAACTTCGATATGTTTTGTGCGCTCATGAAACACCGGATTCTTTGCGATGTGTATGGCGGCTTGACTATCACAAAATAGAACAGCAGAGGAGGGGAGTTTTACTCTCAGGTCAGTAAGGAGACTTTCAAGCCATGTGAGTTCTGAGACAACCGAGGCCATCGATCGGTATTCAGCTTCTGCAGAGGAACGGGCTACCACAGCTTGTTTCTTACTCTTCCATGTAATAAGATGACCACCAAAATAAGTACAAAACCCACTAGTTGACCTTCGATCGTCCAGGGAACCCTCATAGTCGACATCAGAATAGGCAACCAATGCAGGAGCAGAGTCGGAGGTTTTGTAAACCAGCCCTTGACCCGGAGCTCCCTTAAGGTATCGAAGAATCCGTTCAACCTCTTGGAGATGAGAAGTCCGGGGGGCATGCATGAACCGACTGACAACCTCAACTGCAAACGATATATCCGGCCTCGTGACTGTTAGATAGATCAACTTTCCCACAAGGCGTCGATAGTATTCCGGGTTCGGAAGCAGCAAATCGTCATCCGAAGCATGAGCCCATAGTTTGTGATTTGCCTCCATCGGGGTACAAGCTGGCTTGCAACCAGACTGACCAGCATCTTTGAGAAGATCGAGACAGTACTTTCGTTGGCAGAGCACTAACCCGTCCGGCCGCCGGGCGATCTCGAGACCAAGGAAGTAGCGAAGTTTCCCAAGGTCTTTAGTCTGAAAAACAGTGCTCAGATGTTGTTTGACGTCTTGAATCCCCTTTGAGTCATCCCCAGTGAGAAGGATGTCATCAACATAAACCAACAGAAGGACGGTGCCAGTGGCCCGGTGTCGGGTAAAAAGGGAGAAATCTGCAGAACTTCGAGTGAACCCCTTGTCCCGAACCACCTTGCTAAACTTTTCAAACCACGCCCGAGGGGACTGTTTGAGACCATAAATTGACTTTTTGAGAAGACATACCTGAGACTCCCCCGTGGTCTCAAACCCGGGCGGTTGGCGCATGTAGACGGTTTCCTGAAGGTCGCCATTCAAAAAGGCGTTCTTGATATCGAGCTGATGAAGGGGCCAGTGGCGGTGCACCGCGACGGAGAGAAGAACGCGGACAGTGTTAAGCTTGGCCACCGGAGAGAAGGTTTCCTCATAGTCGTGGCCCTCCTGTTGTGTGAAGCCACGGGCCACAAGACGGGCCTTCAGTCGGGCAATAGTTCCATCCGGAGCATGCTTGATGACGAACACCCATTTACACCCAACAGGGTGCTGACCGGGAGGTAAGGGAACCAAGACCCAGGTCTGGTTGGCCCAGAGGGCCGTCATTTCTTCGTCCATGGCAGCCCGCCAGCCAGGATGGTGAAGCGCCTCCTGCAAAGAGTTAGGGACCGAAACAGAGGATAATGAGTTGGTAAAGTGAAGAAGAGAGGGAGAGAGGTGATGGAGAGAGACGTAATTCGCCATTGGATGAGCGGTAGAGACGGGAGCCGGAGCAGCAGGGAGCAGAGCACCAGAGGGCGAAGCCGACTGCAGAGGGGCAACGGGATGAGGAGAGCGACGAGAATAGACCCGGATAACCGGTGGTGGTGGACGGACAGGAGGTAGGAAAGGCAGAGAGGATGATGAGTGAGGAGCAGGAATGACAGGACGAACGACGGGATCTGGACTCAGAGCGATATCTAGAGCAGGGAAGAATGGAATATCTTCACGGAAAGTCACGTCAGCCGAGACAGTAACCTTGCGGGTAGCAGGCGAATAACATACATACCCCTTCTGAGTGCGCGAGTACCCCACAAAGATATGCTTGGTGGCACGGGGAGCTAACTTGTCCGTGGAGGGACCAAGGTGGTGAACGTAGCAGGTACACCCAAACACCCGTGGAGGAACGGGAAAAGGCGGAGTTGTGGGAAAGAGGAGGCTGAAGGGAGTAGCATACTGGAGGACGGAAGACGGGAGGCGGTTGATGAGAAAGCAAGCCGTGAAGAGCGCGTAGTGCCAGTATGGTTTGGGAACCTGCATTTGAAGCATAAGGGAGCGAGCGACATCAAGAAGGTGACGATTCTTGCGCTCGGCAACACCATTTTGTTGTGTAGTGTACGGACACGAGGTTTGGTGAAGAATGCCGAACTCAGAGCAGAGAGTGACAAAGGTATGGCTGGTGTACTCCCGCGCATTGTCAGTACGAATAGTACGAATAGGCACAGAGAACTGAGTGCGAGTCTCAAGTATGAAAGCCCGGAATACGCGGGGAAGTTCAGAGCGATCCCGAAGGAGATATAACCACGTCATGCGAGAGTAATCATCAATAAAAGTAAGAAAATATCGATAGCCATAAATACTAGTAAATTTGTACGGACCCCATATATCGAAGTGTACTAAAATAAAAGGAGCGGAGCTTCGAGTACAATGAGGAGGGAACGATGAACGGGGCTGTTTGCCCAAAATACATGTGTCGTAGCGAAAAGCAGGAAGAGTAACATCAGGAAGAGCCTTCCGGAGGACTGGAAGAGGAGCATGTCCCAGACGGCGATGCCAATCCGAAGAGGAGATAGATGCGAGGACAGTGGGAGAGTCGTCAAGAAGATAGAGCCCATTCTGCAGCCGTCCTCTACCAATGATAGTTCGCGTCTGCTGATCCTGTATGAAAAAAGAAGAAGTAAATGTCACGGAGTAATTAAAATCAGTAGTAAGGCGACCAACAGACAGTAAATTGAAAGAAGAGCCCGGAACATGTAGAGCCGAGCGCAGGAGGAGAGAAGAGGTGAGTGAAATATCAGCACATCCAGAGACTGGAACCGATGCTCCATTAGCGATAGTAATGTACTTCGGGTGAGGTGAAGACAAGTACTGAGGTGGCCTAACAGAGATGATATGATGAGTGGCACCAGAATCAAGGATCCAGCGCGTGCCAGAGGATAGGCAGACGATACCTTCATTGGAGATAGAGGCAGCAGAGGCAACCGAGGCAGGCGGACGGCTGAGCAGGCCATGAAGGTGCTGGAGCTGAAGACGAACCTCGTCGAGATCAGTACGAGGGGAAGCAGAGTCGGTAGTAGCAGCAGAGGCTTGCGGACGAGGAGGTCGTCCATGTTTGCGATAGCATGTGGCCTCAAGATGTCCATCTTTACCGCAGAACGAGCACTTAGGCCTAGACCGGCCACCCCGACCCCGGCCGCGAGAGTCAGAGCGGCCACCACGGGCAGAAAAGGGGAGAGGCAATAAGAGAGCTGGTGTCTGTTGAACAAGGGCCGGAGAAGGAAGTCCGGGCACATCCGGAGGCGGGGAGACTTTGAGTAGCATCGAGCACACATCGGAAAAAGATGGTGTAACGGTAGAGGAGAGGATGTGAGCCCGGACACTGTGAAGATGAGGCGGTACCCGGGCCATCATCATGGCAATACCCACAACTTCCTTTTGGGTACGTTGAGCAGCAAGATCTAAAGTCGGAGGCTGATGGTGGATCCAAGCCTCAACAAGAGACCGGGCCTGAGCAACAAAGGACGTCAGGTCGGTTGCGCCACTGCTATCAAGGGTCTGGAGAGCAGTGATGATGTCATATAGATGGTGGAGACTATCCTTGCCAGAGTAGAGGGTGTGGAGCTCGTCCCACATGCCTTTGGCCGTCTCATGATACATGGCCAAGCGATAAGATTCGCCATCAAGAGAGTTGAGAAGCCAAGTCTGCACACGACCATCATTGCGTAACCATTCCTCAGTAGGGTTACCGATAACGGTCTGAGTCAAGTGATGAAGGAACCCCTTTGACTGCAGGACACGGCGAACCGAGTGTGCCCATTCCACAAAGTTCTTCTTGCCAGTGAGAGAAATTGTAGTAATCCGAAGCTCGTCGCGGACTTCCTGGAGAGAGGCCGGGCGTTCAGGAGGAGGAACTGTCGTACCGTCAGAGTCCGCAGATGTAGACATGGGGGCGACCTGGAGGAGAGGAAGCGGGAAGACAGCGGACTGGATGAGGCCGAGGCGAGCTGGAGGAGGCCGCGGCGGACTGGAGGAGGCCGCGGTGAGCACAGACACGCTCAGCAAGGAGCGGGCTATGAGAGGCCGCGACGGATTGAATAGGCCGAGGCGGACTGGATCAGACCGCGGCGGACTGGATCAGACCGCGGCGGACTGTAGCGGGCTGAGAAGAGAGGGCAAGCCGGGGAAGCACGACACGTCGCGGGAACAAGAGAGCGACCGCAGCGGGCTGGACCAGTCCGCAAGACGGAAAAAAAAAACGCAGAGAGGTGAGCCCGCGGCGGACATGGAAAAGAACTTGGCCGCCTGAAGAGGAAGGAGAGCAGCCGCAGGCAGGAGAGAAGTGCGGACAGAAGGAGGCCGCCGCGCTTACGGCGGACGAAAGAGAGCAAGAAGAGGAGGCGAATACCGAGTTCGCATCGGACAGAAGGAGACCGCGGAGCTAGGGATCGAGTTCGCCGAGGTCGCGCCAGACAAGAAGAGGCCGCAGCGGACTATGAGAAGCAGTGGACCCCACAGGGTCAGAGAGAGGGCTATAAAGAAGGGCCAGAAGAGGAGGGAAGAGGAGGGAGGAGGAGTGGTTCCACGGGATGAGAGGAAGCAGTTTGGACAAGGGAGGCCGCAGGGGTGATGCGACTAGGAGGCGCAGACACACACACGCAGGCCGCAGAGACCGCAGGCCGCAGGGCGGATAGGAAAGGGAGTCCGCAGGAGTCCGGAACCTGGCTCTGATACCATGTAGAAATGGAGAAAGCCAACCTTGTATATATGTCCACTTGGTGCAAATACAATGAATGAGTACATATATATAGATGAGAGAAAGAGAGAGGAAAGTCCTATACACAATGTGAGACTAAAGAGAGGAGAGAAAAACAATAAATGCTATACAAATGGGCCTAGTTTAAGTGAGCTTTTCCAACGATTTTCCTCTCATGAGTGTAGATAGCTTTCCTCACCCTTTCAATCATTGTATCCCACATATCATATATTAGATGAAGACAAGGCTTATCTGTATCGCAAAAGCGTATCATGTCATAGATCGGAGCAGTGAATGAAAGAATATACTCAATGGAAGCCCACCAATCATCATCTAAAACCTTCTCTTTCACATGTCTTGCCTTTTTCATATCATCATCACGATATAGAAGCCAATGATCACTAATAACCATTCTTTGGAGTCCATTCTTTATAAGCTTTAATCGTTTTAACATGATGATCATTGAAGCAAAACGAGTTTCAACAATAGATAATAATTTCAAACTAACAAACTCATTAAACATTACCAATCTCATGTAATGATTCATTATATAGTTTTTAATAAACATGACATCATCACCAATACGAGTAATCCACGAACATTCTTCTCACGTAACCGCATTATTCTCTGAATTCTTAGCGGCACATATATTTTCAAAGCTAGATTGAGAGTGTGCACCACACAAGGAGTCCAAAAGATTGATGGAAACTCACTCTCAATTAGTTGTCCCGCCCATTTGCAATTAGCCGCATTATCTGTTATAATCTGAACAACCTTTTCATATCCAATTTCTAATTTGACCTCTTTGATCAAAGAGACAATAAAATACTTGTCTTTGGTTTGACCTTCACAATTAACCGCCTTCAAGAACATTGCTTTTGAATCGGTTATTGTCATAAAATTAATGAGTGGTCTTCTTTGTGGATCACTTCATCCGTCGCTTACAATACTAACTCCTTTCTCTACCCACATCTCTCGAATGAGAGCTAATCTTTTTTCAATTTCGATCTTTTCCTTCAACAATAATGTGGTTCTTAAAGAATTATATCCGGGTGGTACGTATCCCGCAAGATTATGACTAGCGGCAAAAGCATTGTTATCAAGGCGTCGCCTAGGCGGGGCGACGCCTAGGCGCCCGGGCTCCCACTAGAGCGCTATACGATGCACGCCTAGCAGCACTTTTGTTAGGCGCCCGCCTAGAGGCGCCTAGGCGCCCAGGGCGACGCCTAGGCGCAAAAACTTTCTCTCGAGTATGCTTGTTTTTTCTCGAGAATGCTTTATTTCTCTCAGATATCGATTTTTTTATTTCTCGCGTATGCTTTATTTCTCCCGACGCTAGGGCTGCTTCTCGTCTCCCGCAGGCTCGCTCCGGCTCTTCCCGTCTCCCGCAGGCTCGCTCCCTCCGGCTTTTCCCGTCTCCCGCAGGCTCGCTCCCTCCGGCTTCGCTCCCTCCGGCTTTTCCCGTCTCCCGCAGGCTCGCTCCCTCCGTCTTCTTCTTCTTCTTCTTCTGCTTTTAATCTGTTTGTAGAAAATAAATTTTCTGCTTCTGAATTTAAGGCTCTATTACTTAATAAATTTTTAATCTGCTGACCCGTTAATGTCTTATGTTCAATTAACATTTTTGCTAATTAATGTAATTGTTCAACATGTTCAGTCAGGATATTTTTGCAAAATTATATCCTTGTTCAATAAATGTTGATGCATCTAGTCAAATTCAAGATGCTAATATGTTATTTGATTTATTTGATAAGAAAGTTTGTGAGATTGACGAAGATAATGTCATACAATTGGTGACAGATAATGCCGCTAATTGTAAAATAGCAGATGAATTGTTGATGCGAAGGAAGAAATTATTTTGGACTCCATGTGCGGCCCATTGCATTGACCTAATGCTTGAGGATGTTGGAAAGATAAAATCATTCAAGAATGACATCAACAAAGCAATGAAAATGACAAGCTTTATTTATAGGCATGCTCGCATTCTTGATGCTATGCGAGGAAAAACAAAGGGGGCAGACTTAGTAAGAGCTGGAATAACCAGATTTGCATCTTCTTTTTTGACACTACAAAGTATATTAAAGCATCAAGAGCCATTGAGACAGTTATTTGTTTCAAATGATTGGGTGAAATGTAAGGTTTCTTTTACACAAGCAGAAAAAAATGTGGAAGACACGGTTCTTTCTAGCCATTTTTAGAATGTGGTGAAAGATTGTCTAAAAGCATCATTGCCTCTTCTACAATTATTAAGGATAGTAGATGGTGATGAGAGACCTGCTCTACCAGAAGTATTTATGACGATGGAAGAGATGAAAAAGAATATAAAAGAAAATTTTGGGGATAAGGAGAAAGAATGGCAGAAAATCATAACAATTGTTGAAAACCGTTGGGAAAATCAAATGGATCGGCCACTATATTCTGCAGCTTTCTTTCTCAATCCAAGTAAATATTTCAAATGTCTTCTTATGCATTCGGAAAAATCATGGCATAATATAAGTTATGCATTCAACGATGTAGTAGCAAGACTTGAACCTGATATAAATTTGCAAGATAAAATTATGGAGCAAGCTACTCATTATAGTGAAACAAATGAGAGTTTTGCTAAATAGATGACGATTAGACAAAGAGAAATACTAAGTCCAAATGAGTATATATTATTCAATTACTCTATGTTATTCATGTTAATATGTTAATAATTTATGTCTTAAAATTTTAATTTTTCAATTTCATGGTGGCAAAGACATGAAAGTTCTGCACCAGATCTTTGCAAAATAACCATACGATTGCTCAGTCTTTGTTGTTCATCATCAGGTTGTGTACGCAATTGGAGCACATTTGAGTTTGTAAGTAACTTTATTTTTTTTAAAAAAAGTTATACTAACTTTAATTATCTCTTGATTTTTTTTAAAAAGTTATACTCTCTTTAGATTCACTCAGCGGAGGAATAGATTGGAACATCAACGATTGAATGATCTTGTCTACATTCAATATAATCGACGTCTTCATACAAGATTTCAAGAGAGAAGAGAAAACTGCAGAAATTTTAATTCTTTGGTTCTTGAAGAGCTTAATTGGAGCAGTGAGTGGATGACTGGCCATCCAGATGATGATTTGGTTCATCCAAATGAAGATCTAACGTGGAGCATGATAAATAGAGAATTTGGAGCATCTATATCATTCCAAAATAAAAATAGATCAAGGAGGATTAGAAGTGATTAGTCATTTGATGAGACAACATTAGAGATTGAAGAAGAAATGCATGATGATGATGATATTGAAGACGATTTTGGCATAACTGGTCCAGTGGAGGAGGGACATTCAAATGAAGAAGATGATAACTTAATATTTTGAAACTTGATATTGAAGATGAATTTGTTCCAAGTGCCTAACTTATTATTTTGAAAACTTGATATTGAAGACTTCTTACCTGCTACTGTAACTTTACTTTTTCCTTGATCTTCAAGCTTTGATAATTTTTCTTAATGACTGTATGTTTGTTAAATATATATAACATGTGCTTCACTTTGAGCAATGCATGTGATTGAATGTTATTGCGTTTCTGTTTGAATGACGTCATAATGTCATATCATAATTTTATTAGTTCACAAAGTAGTAACTAAATCATCTTTTTCTCATCTTATTCTACAGATGGGTGATTTTGTGTTACCTTTACCTTCATTTAAATCAACTTACATCATCACTAACAAAGATATAATTACGTGTGTTTTTTCCCACATTCATGTTTTTCAAATGCATATATTTTTTACATTGTTTAAGTATAATTTTGTAATGTCATAGTTGGCTTATTTTTGTGACCACTAACATTGTAGTGGTTGTGGATGCTTTGTATGAAATTTAGAAATTTATTTAGGGTGTTTAATACTTACTCTCGAATGCTTATATTTTGTTGATAATGTAGAGAACTATTGACTATTTAAAGAGTGATTTTAGCTCAGTTACCCCATGTGAGTGAGAGTGAAAATAATCATTCCAATTATTTTGCATGTTGTGGTTTAAAAGGGAGTTACACTTTACTGAGCATGTTAAAGCTTTGGTCGCCTAGGCGACGCCTTGGCGACGCCTTGGCGACGCCTAGGCGTCGCCTCGCCTTGGTACACCCTTTAACGCCTTGGTCGCCTTGTCGCCTTGACAAGCTTGGGCAAAAGAATAAGATTCTCTCCAATAAGGATTTCTTGCAAGATTGAAAGGCAACCCCGCCGAAAAAATGCCCTAGCAATTAAAGCATCTAAATGAGCTCTATCCTCATTATTGAATGCACTAGAAATTGGATTCTTTTCTCCACCGCTTGGACCATCATTTCTCCTCCTCTTATCACCAACACTCCCAACACTTCCAACTCCACTTGAAGTACTTGGAGCTACCGATAAAAATTTTGGAAGTCTTCGCTCAATAAGCTCTTGAGCATCTTTATCTTCCTTCAACATATTCTTGTATGTGAAAGCCAAAACTTTGTTACATGCTCGAATTCCACTACTCTTGATCCTCAATAAATGACCATTCACACGAGTGTATGAGCTTTTGTAAGGCTTATCACAAAAATTACATGTTCAACTTATACTTCCACCTCCTTCAGTTAATTTGTTGGCTCTTGTCACATATTTCCAAAAATGCTTTTCATCATTTTCAGTAACGCTGCTACTTGAATCCATGTTATATAATAATGAAAGTTAATTTAAACAATAATGAAATCATAACAACAATTAAGATTTAACAACATACATACAAAAAAAAGCTACTTGAATCCATGTCTAGAGCAATGTTAATTAGCTTATACTACATAAGAAAAAGCTAACAACTAAAAATATTACTTAAAAAAAAATTTTATATTGGTACAAATAGTTTATACTAATGAAATCCTCTACATACAGTAAACAGAGATCATACTAACAGAGATAATGAATTGCTCTACATATATTCCAGTACAAATATTGAAACTAATGAAATGCTCTACATATATTCTGGTACAAAAATTGAAACTAATGAAATGCTCTACATATGTTCTACATACAATTAACAGAAAAAGCATAAGCTGCATAACAGAAAAAGCTTAACAGGGAAAAAAGCTCAAAAAAAGGTCACAAGAAGAAAAGGGTGCAGAAGGTACACAAGAAGAAGAAGAAGAGGGTGCAGAAGGTGCAGAAGAAGAAGAAGAAGAGGGTGCAGAAGGTGCAGAAGAAGAAGAAGAAGAGGGTGCAGAAGGTGCAGAAGAAGAAGAGGGTGCAGAAGGTGCAGAAGAAGAAGAAGAAGAGGGTGCAGAAGGTGCAGAAGAAGAAGAAGAAGAGGGTGCAAAAGATGCAGAAGAAGAAGAAGATGGTGCAGAAGGTGCAACAGAAGAAGAAGAAGAGGGTGCAGAAGGTGCAGAAGAAGAAGAAGAAGAAGAAGAAGAAGAGGGTGCAGCAGAAGATGAAGAAGAAGAAGAAGAAGGTGCAGAAGGTGCAGAAGAAGAAGAAGAAGAGGGTGCAAAAGGTGCAGAAGAAGAAGAAGAAGAGGGTGCAGAAGGTGAAGAAGAAGAAGAAGAAGCTTACCATGGTCGGGATCAGAAGAGGGGAGCAGCGCCGTGATCGGGAGAGGGGAGCAACGCCGGGATCGGGAGAGGGATCAGGAGAGGGGAGCAGCGTCGGGATCGGGAGAGGGGTCAGGAGAGGGGAGCAGCGCCAGGATTGAAAACCTAGCCGGATTCACGCATATCGTGAGATTCCGCCTAGCGTGAGATTAGCGGGATTGAAAACCTAGCCGGATTCGCGTATCCCCCTAGCGGGATACGCAAATCTGAAATATTTTTTATTTTTTATTTTTAAGTGTGTTTCCTGCAGTTTCGGAAGCGCGTTTCCGCGCGTTTCCTGTATCCGATACGCGTTCGAGTCGATACGTTGCCCATTTTTAAGTATCCGTGCTTCATCAAATAACAACTCATAAGGGGTTTTGTATTTTAGAACAGTGGAAGGTATTTTGTTAATAATATGAGTGGCGCTGAGAACACACTCTCCCCAAAATTGAATGGGTAAAGAAGCTTGAAACCTGAGAGCCCGCGCTATTTCGAGGATGTGGCGATGTTTTTTTAAGGAATTCCATTTTGTTGGGGTGAGTATATGCAGCTGGTTTGATGTTGTATGCCGTGAGAAACGAAGAATTGCTTTAGGCTAGAGTTGCAAAATTCTGAGCCGTTATCATTTTGAAATATTTTAATTGAACAATGAAATTGATTGAAAATTAAATGGTAGAATGACTGAATTAAATGGTACTTCAGATTTGGAAATCATCAAAATCATCATGTCCAAGTTGTTCGAGTGTAATTATCAAGGAGCGTTAGGAAATAACAAAAACCATAATGAGTAGGGGTCTTATATGGTCCCCAAGCATCGCAATGTACAATATCAAAAGCTTGTTTGCGTTGCAAGAGGGCATACAGTGCTCTGCAGATATTTGACAATATTTAAATCTGGTAAAACATAAGTTAAATGTCGTAGTTTATCAAATGGAATATGCCCTAATCTATGATGCTATAACATGGTTTTATTTTCAGCAGTAATCACATTGCTGTGAACATCAGGAAATTGTGCAGGCTTGTTGGGTTCAGGATAGTTGGAGAGATGATATAGTCCATTCACCCGTCTACCAATTTTCACTGTGATCTTCCGCTAATTGTCCTGTTTGAAACAAAAGTTTGAATTGAAAAACAAAGAGCAGTTAGAATCCATGGTAAATTTGCTGACTGAAAACAAATTCTGTTTGAATGTAGGTGCAAACAACACATTGTGAAGGATTAAGTGGTGATTTATATGAATATCCCCGACATGTGTAATAGCGGCCGTGGAACCATCAGCTAGGTACACGTTTTGTGAAGGAGTCAATTGTTTTGGTGAGGTTAATGTGGAAAAATTATGGCAGATGTGATTAGTGGCACCATTATCTATAAGTCAATCATCCATCTGATCATGTGTTAACAAACAGTAAGTTATACCTGCCAGTTTTTGACAAGTTTCTGTAGGAGCTAAACCTTGTGATGAGATTGAACCAAGTAGCTGTTGAATTTGATCCTTAGTCAACTGTGGAGTATCATTGGAGCTATCAACTGATTCAACAGTATACGCTTGCTGTTTTGGAGATTTGACTGTGTGCTTCTTTCCTTTTGGCTTATAATTTGGCAGGTGGCCATGACGTTTGAAACACTTTTCTTTAGTGTGGCCTCGCTATTGACAGTAGTCACAATAGAAGTGTTTCTTATGGTGCCAAGGTTGCTGTCCAGAATGTGGTTGCTGTCCAGAATGTGGTTGATGAGGGGTGTTTGCCAATAAAGCAGCATTCATATCATTCATGGAGAAGGTAGGGGCATGAATTTGATGTTCTTCTTGCTGCACCATGGAATAAGCGTCCTCAATTGTTGGTAAAGGTTTCGTCAACAGAATCTTTCCACGAATCAACTTGTGTCATTTAATCCCATCAAAAATTGCATTAATTTCTGTTCTTGTAATTGCTTTTCCCAAGCCCGTAGAACATTACAATAAACATTTGAGGTACACGCAGACATGAGGGTAATAGCCGCCAATTCATCTCATAGTTGTTTAAGTTTAATATAATACCCTTCAATCTTTAACCTTCTTGACAACAGGATGTAATGACTTTTTGTAATCCATAGCTCATAGCACCTGTGCCAGTGGAGAAACTTTGTTGCAAATTTGCCCACATGAGTGTTGTTGTACTGTCATGTAAAATAGAATTACCAATTTCCTTCGAAACAGCACTGATTATCCGAGATATAACCATATAATTTACTTGATCCCATTTAACACGATGCACATCTCCTTCTGGTGGTCGTGGCGCGTGAGAGCAATCTCCATGGATCGTCGCCAAGAAATATAGTTTGAAGCCCCGATTCGCACTTGATTTACAAGAGTAATTCCTGGAGTGTCAGAAATATGGAGATTAAAATGATTTGGAACCTTCCTTCTTGAATAAGTGGAATTACTGCTACCATCATGAGAAATATTTGTAGTAATGCTTGCCATTGTAGAGGGAAGTGGATAATCAAAGAACAAGAAGAAGAATTGTGAGAACTTTGAAATTGACAAGAAGTTCTGAATTAATCAGAAATGATTGCTGCGGAAAATCTCCGTAGAAAGACGAACTCGACAAAAAATCTTGAATCGATCACAAACTCGGTGCAGATATTAGAGAAGGTGCGGCCCGTATACTCGCGTGCATTATCGGTACGAAGAATTTTGACGCGGGTAGAAAACTGAGTACGAATCTCTACCAGAAAGGCACGGAAAATGGAGGAAGTTCAGTACGATCTCGAAGTAAATATAACCAGGTAACGCGAGAGTAGTTATCGATAAATGTGACAAAATACCGATAGCCGAAAACACTCGGGAGCTTATATGGCCCCCAAATATCAGAATGGACTAAGGAGAAGGGGGCATCACACCGAGTACTAGGGGAGGTAAAGGAGACATGATGTTGTTTGCCATAAATGCAAGACTCACACCGAAACTCAGAAATGGAAACATCAGGAAGAGCTTTCTGAAGAATTGGAAGATGAGCATGCCCAAGACGACGATGTCAGTCAACAGAAGAGATGGTGGAGAGAGAGGTGGGAGAAGAGGAACCGAAAATGTAGAGCCCATTGGACAGCCGCCCGGTACCGAGGATGTTCCGCGTCTTGCGATCCTGCACAACACAAGAGGTTGAAGAGAAGGTTATGTCACAATTAAGATTGTGAATTAGACGACTAATAGAGAGAAGATTAAAAGGAGAGCCAGAAACATGAAGAACAGATCGAAGTGTAATAGAGGGAGTAAGAGGGATGTCAGCAGATTCAGAGACGAGAGTGGTATCCTCATTTGCAACAGTGATGAACTTAGGATGCACGGAGGCCAGGTAGTGTGGAGGTTGTAGTGGGGTAATGTGGTGCATCGCACCGGAGTCCAAAATCCATGAGGAACTGTGTACAAGACAGGAGCTTCCGCTATCAGAGATAGACACCACAGAGCCCAGTGGCGGGGTGATCAGTGCGGAAGAGGCACACATCCTTATAGGGGTCGCCAAAGACCAGGCCGCAGAGGCCGCAGCAAGAGCACCAAGCAGAGGCCGCAGCAAGGCCGCAGAGGCCGCACAAGGACCAGGTAGAAGCCGAGCCCGCAGCGAGAACCAGGCCGCAGGAGAAGTCGAGGCTGCAACAAGAACCAGGCCGCAGGGAACCGGTGTAGTCGACAGCGAGTAGAGAGGAGAGGCCGCAAGTGCAGGAAGGGAGCTCGTCGTTTGAAGAGAGGCAGCAGACGGAGCAGTTAGCAGGCCGCAGTGGCTGGAAGTAGAGAACACAGCGGTCTGGAGTAGATTGCAGCAGACTGGGGCAGGCCGCAGCGGATTGGGGCAGGCCGCAATGGACTGGGGCATGCCGCAGCGGACTGGAGTAGAGAGCAGGCCGCAGCGGATTTGAAGGAGAAGACAGGCCGCACCAGAGCAGAGGAGAGCTCGCAGCGGACTGGAGGACAGCCCGCGCAGCGAGCTGAGCAGGTCGCAGCAGACTATAGCATAGAGCAAGCCGCAGCAAACCCGTGGCGGACTGAAGAAAAGACCGCGAGGATGAAGAATCCACGCAGCAAGGGAGAAGAGGAGCTCGTAGCAGACAAGAGGAGAGCCCGCAGCGGACAGGAGAAATGAGCTCGAGCCCGCAACAGACAAAAGCAGTCCGCAAGAGACTGCGGATGGGGAGAATAGAGGAGCAGTCCGCGAGCAAGGAGGCTCGAGCGGACAGAAGAAGAGCGTGCAGCGGTCGGGAAGGAAAGCCCGCAGCGGATAGAAGCGGGGGGGGGGGGGGGCACGGGTCAGAGCAGAAGATGGCTATAAGAAGCCTGAGGAGGGTGGAACCACGGAGAGAGAGAGAAGAGAGGCGGATGCAGAGGGGCAGTCCGCAGAAGGCACGCAGATATGTGAAAAAATAGTCCGCAGGAGATCGGAGCGGACAGAAAAGGCAGGCCGCAGGGGAAGACGGGCTGGCGAGCTGGCGAGCTGGGCGGTTTGAAGACAAGGGAAGACCGCAGCTAGAGGACCGCAAGCTCTGATATCATGTAGAGAAATGGTCTCAAACCTTATGAACACTTTTCCATATATTAAAAACAAGTATGAGAACATATATATAGGAGAGGAGAGAGGAGAAGGGTCATATACAAGAGATGTGAGACTAAAACAAGAGAGAATAAAATGGGTCAAATTAATGGGGCTTTACAATATATCTTATTTCTCTAACAACAATAAACATTTGAGATACACGTAGGCATGAGGGTAATAGCCGCCAATTCATCCCCCTAGTTTAGTATAATACCCTTCAATCTTTAAACTTTCTTGACAAAAGGATGTAATGACTTTTCGTAATCCATAGCTCATAGTACCTGTGCCAGTGGAGAAACGTTGTTGCAAATTTGCCCATATGAGTGTTGTACTGTCATGTTAAATAGAATTATCAATTTCCTTCCAACAGCACTGATTATCTGAGATATAGGCTCTGTTTGAGACAACTTACGATGATGAATAAGCTGCTAATTGAAAATTGATGCTTGGAAAGAGATTTTATAAAAACAATGATGAATAAGCAGTAAATTGTTTGGATAGTTTGTGCATAAGTGTTTATCTAAAGTTTCATTCATTCATAAAAGGCTGTTCATTTTGACATGTTTTTTCCGTCCGGACGTCATTTTCACTCAGACATGTTTTTTTTTGCATGAATGCGATTTTTTCACATTGTCGCGATTTTTTCATTCGGCCGCGATTTTTTCGTCTGAGCGCAAATATTTCGCCCGAACGCAGTTTTTTTTTCCGAACACGGTATTGTCACATGGGCACGGTTTTTTCACAGCGATATGGTTTTTTCACCCTAGCGTGAATTTGTTGCCCGAAATCAAATTTGTCGCCAGAGCGTAAATTTTTCGCCCGAGCGCAGTTATTTCGCCCGAAAAGCGTTTTTTTCGCGCAGGCACGAATTTTTCGCCTGGGAGCAAATTTTTTCACCCGGGCCGAATTTTTCGCCCGGGCGCGAATTTTTCGCCCGGTCGCGAATTATTCGCCCGGGCGCAAATTTTTTTGCACGGACGTGAATTTTTCGTCAGGAAGCAAGTTTTCCGTCCGGGAGCGAATTTTCCGCCAGGAGCGAATTTTTGCCTCAGCGCGAATTTTCGCCCGGGCGCGAATTTTCGCCCGGGCGCGAATTTTCGCCCGGGCGCGAATTTTCGCCCGGGCACAAATTTTTGCCCAGGAGCGAATTTTCGCCAGAGCGCGAATTTTCGCCCGAGCGCGAATTTTCGCCTGGGCATGAATTTTCCGCCCGGCAGCGAATGTTTCGCCCAAGCGCGAATTTTGCGCCCGGTCGCGAATTTTCCGCCCGGGCGCGAATTTTTTAGCCGGACGCGATATTTTTGCACAGACGCGATATTTTTGCTCGCACACAATATTTGGGCGCGAATTTTTCTCCTGGGCGCGAATGTTTCGACAAGACGCGGATATTTCGCCCAGACGTGAATGTTTCGCTCGAGCGCGAATGTTTCGCCCGGGCGCGAATTTTTCGCCTGAGCGCGATTTTTTGCCCGAACGCGTTATTTTTGCCTGGACGTGAAATTTTTGCTTGCACGCGATATTTTTGCACCAAAGAGAAAAAAGGCATTCCGCCGAAAATATCGCGTCTGGTCGAAAAAAATGCTCGCGGGCGAAATATTCGTGCTCGGGTGAAAAAATCGATGTCGGGCGCAAAAATCACTGTCGAGCGAAAAAATAGTGTCAGGGCGAAAAAACAGCTCCCGTGCGAAAAAATCGCCCCCGTGCAGAAAAATCGCCCCCTGGTTAAAAAATCGCGTCAGTGCGGAGAATTTCTCGCCCTGACAAAAAATTTGTGCCCCAGCGTAAAATTCACGCCCGGGCGAAAAATAGCTCCCTGACGAAAATATCCGCGCCCGGGCGAAAAATTGCGCCCGGGCAAAAAGTTCCGCGCCCGGGCGAAATATCCGCGTCCGGGCGAAAAAATTGTGCTCCGGCGAAAAAACGCGTCCGGGTGGAAAAAACACGCCCAGACGGAAAATTCACGCACGGGCGGAAAATTCACGCACGGGCGGAAAATTCGTGCACGGGTGGAAAATTCGCGCCCGGGTGAAAAAATCGTGCGCGGGCGAAAAATTTGCCGCCGCGCGAAAAATACGCGCTCGGCAAAAAATCGCACCCTTGCGAAAAAATCACGTCTGGGCGAAAAAATCAACTTTGAGTTTTTTTAAAGCATAAGCGTTTATGAGAAGTCATAAGCTGGACCCGGATAGCTTATGAAAAATCAGCTTATCATCTATTTTAAAATAAGTGATTTTCTATAAGCTGCGTAAACAAGCAGATGAAAAACTGTGTTTGTGTTTTAAGTAGAGATTATTCATCAGCATAAGCTGCCTCAAGCACAACCATAACCATATAATTTACTTGATCTCATTTAACGCGATGCACATCTTCTGGTGGTCGTGGTGCAGAACCATCGACGAAACCCATTTTGTTCTTACAGATGAGAGCAATCTCCATGGATCGTCGCCAAGAAATATAGTTTGAAGCCCCGATTCCCACTTGATTTACAAGAGTAATTCCTGGAGTGTCAAAACTATGGAGATTAAAATGATTTGGAACCTGCCTTCTTGAATAAGTGGAATTACTGATACCATCATGAGAAATATTTGTCGTATTGCTTGCCATTGCAGAGGGAAGTGGATAATCAAAAAACAAGAAGAAGAATTGGAGAAGAACTTTGAAATTGACAACAATTTCTGCGGAACATCTCCGTAGAAAGACGAACTCGACAAAAAAATCTTGAATCGATCACAAACTTTGAATCTATCCGAGAAGATTTCGCAGATCTAGAAATCCAAAACTATAGGATGAAGATCTTGATTCCTTTGCTCTGATACCATGTTAAAATGATGCATGATGAAACAGGAAATTGGAGGAAGAAGAAGAAACTGTATTCATTGCTCACATACAGGATGAAGTTATAGATCTTGAATTAAGAAATCCAAAGCTTCTATCACTCTTTTTATACAACAATTCAAATTAACAGAAGGTTTAAAAGACTAAACTACCCAAGTGTATCTCATAATTGCAAACTTGTCATTTATATTTCTACAACAACAACACTCAAGCTTTTATCCCACTATAGTAGGGTTGGCTATATGGATTCTTTGTCGCTATTGTGCCCGATCTTTTGTCGTAATCTCACTAATGCCTAAGTACATCATGTATTTTCTTACAGTTTCATTCCAAGTCTTTATTGGTCTACCCCTCCCTCGTTTAACATGTCTAGTGACTAGACTCTCACAACGCATAACAGGGGCCTCTAATGGTCTCCTTTGTACGTGTCCAAACCATCTTAGACGAGCTTCTTGCATCTTCTCTGCAATTGGTGCTACTCCTGTCTTATCCATGATACTTTCATTCCTAATTTTATCCAATCTCGAGTGTCCCCACATCCACCTAAGCATTCTCATCTCCGCAACTCCCATTTTTTATTCATGTACACAATTCACTGCCCAACACTCAGAACCATAGAGCATCGTGGGTCTAATTGCAGTACGGTAAAACTTGCCCTTAAGTTTTAGTGGTACTTTACGATCACATAAGATCCTTGCTATGAAGCACGGATACGCCAGAAATAGGGTCGTAACCGTACTGGGTACGTTTCCGGTACGGATACGTGTACCGCACGGCTTGGTTCGATATTATCGTGCTTTTAGTTTTTTAGGTTTCATTTCTTCCGATCTCGCTCCCTATTCTCGATCCTGTCGCCGCTCTCTGCTCCTGCTCCCGATCACGTCGCCACTCCCTGCTCCTCTCGATCCCGTCGCCGCTCCCTGCTCCTGCTCCTGATCCCGCCGCCGCTCCCTGCTCCTGCTCCTGCTCCTACTCCTGATCCCGTCGTCGTTCCCTGCTCCTGCTCCGGTTCCCGTCACCGCTCCTGCTCCGGCTCCCGTCACCGCTCCTGCTCCGGCTCCCGTCACCGCTCCTGCTCCGGCTCCCGTCACCGCTCCTGCTCCGGCTCCCGTCACCGCTCCGGCTCCGGCTCCCATCACCCCTCCGGCTCCGGCTCCCGTCGCCGCTCCTTCCCCGGCTCCCGTCGCCGCTCCTGCTCCCGATCCCTGCTCCTGACGCCCGTTTCTTCTTCTTAATGTGTTGTTAGTTCAATTAATTAGTTCAAATTAATTTGTGAATGTGCTGTTAGTTCAATTAGTTTGTTCAAATTAATTTGTGAATGTGTTGTTAGTTCAATTAATTAGTTCAAATTAATTTGTGAATGTGTTGCTAGTTCAATTAATTAGTTCAAATTAATTTGTGAGAGATAATTTGGAGAGTAGAGCTTCATTATTGCCCGAAGATTTGTGGAGTTACTATGAAACTTCGGCACCAAATTACAAAAAATTGCTTTGAATGTGTTGTTGGTTCAATTAATTAATTCAAATTAATTTGTGAATGTGTTGTTAGTTCAATTAATTAGTTCAAATTAATTTGTGAGCCAGATAGTTTGGAGAGTAGAGCTTCATTATTACCCAAAGATTGATGGAGTTACTATGGAACTTCGGCACATAAATTACAAAAAATTGTTTTGAAGTTGTTAGGTCAACCTTCTTCATTGTGCTGCTGCGAGAGAAATTGGAGCACATACTCATTCATTCACTCATTGAGAAAAAATAAAATTATACCACAACGAGCTGATGATTTGGTGTACGTGCATAGTAATCTACGCTTATTATCGAGGAGAAATAAAATCTACAGTCAAGGAATGAGTAGAATGTGGGATATAGGAGGAGATGCATGGGCAAATCCTTTTGATAGAGTTGGCATGCTTACGGTTGTCAACTTGTCTTTAGATGAGCCAGAAATTGAAAATGCCTTGATCTACAACAATATGGAGCAAGATGAAGAAAATGAGTGATGAACATCATTTTATTTGAAATAATTATGAATAGCTTATGTCTAAGTACTTCATGTTATATTGCATTAGTTATGGACATGTACTTCAATTGATTATTTATGTTTCATTGTTTATTGTTTTGAAAATTTATAATTGTATTTGTGATATATGCATATATATTTATTAAATTTAATACGTATCCCGCCGTACACGTATCCATTGATTTTAAAATTTTGTCGTACCGACGTACCAGATATGTATTGTACCCGGTACCCCGTACCCGTACCGGGGCTTCCTAGGATCCCTGATAGGCCTCTCCACTTCAATCAACCCGCTTGGATTCTGTGTCACATCTTTATCAATACCTCCGTCGTTTTGAACTATCGATCCAAGATATTTAAAACACTTACTACGGGAAATATCTTGATCACCCAACTTAATAACCAAGTCTTCTCTCTTTCTTGTATTGCCAAATTTAAGTTCCATATACTCCGTCCCATAAATTTAGGCTCTCTTTTGCACTGTGGTGGCGGTCATAAACGTAAACGCTTGAGTTAAGCCGTCATTCATTAAGGATTACCTAACAAACATCATCTAGCTAAACATAAAAGTGAATGAAGTTCCGTAGATGGATGTTAACGAATAACAATTTAACACTCATAGTTATGACCGTCACAACGCCACCACCGTGTCAAACGGAGCCTTAATTTAAAGC
Organism: Platanthera guangdongensis; assembly: GCA_039583875.1. Taxonomy (NCBI): domain Eukaryota; kingdom Viridiplantae; phylum Streptophyta; class Magnoliopsida; order Asparagales; family Orchidaceae; genus Platanthera; species Platanthera guangdongensis. Next base: position 28,087,508 of record CM077167.1, read on the forward strand.
AAGATAAAAATTCAGAAACAATAAAAAAGGGCATTTTCTTACAGTTTCATTCCAAGTCTTTATTGGTCTACCCCTCCCTCGTTTAACATGTCTAGTGACTAGACTCTCACAACGCATAACAGGGGCCTCTAATGGTCTCCTTTGTACGTGTCCAAACCATCTTAGACGAGCTTCTTGCATCTTCTCTGCAATTGGTGCTACTCCTGTCTTATCCATGATACTTTCATTCCCAATTTTATCCAATCTCTAGTGTCCACACATCCACCTAAGCATTCTCATCTCCGCAACTCCCATTTTTTGTTCATGTACACAATTCACTGCCCAACACTCAGAACCATAGAGCATCGTGGGTCTAATTGCAGTACGGTAAAACTTGCCCTTAAGTTTTAGTGGTACTTTACGATCACATAAGATCCTTGCTATGAAGCACGGATACGCCAGAAATAGGGTCGTAACCGTACTGGGTACGTTTCCGGTACGGATACGTGTACCGCACGGCTTGGTTCGATATTATCGTGCTTTTAGTTTTTTAGGTTTCATTTCTTCCGATCTCGCTCCCTATTCTCGATCCTGTCGCCGCTCTCTGCTCCTGCTCTCGATCACGTCGCCACTCCCTGCTCCTCTCGATCTCGTCGCCGCTCCCTGCTCCTGCTCCTGATCCCGTCGCCGCTCTCTGCTCCTGCTCCTGCTCCTGCTCCTACTCCTGATCCCGTCGTCGTTCCCTGCTCCTGCTCCGGTTCCCGTCACCGCTCCTGCTCCGGCTCCCGTCACCGCTCCTGCTCCGGCTCCCGTCACCGCTCCTGCTCCGGCTCCCGTCACCGTTCCGGCTCCGGCTCCCATCACCCCTCCGGCTCCGGCTCCCGTCGCCGCTCCTTCCCCGGCTCCCGTCGCCGCTCCTGCTCCCGATCCCTGCTCCCGACGCCCGTTTCTTCTTCTTAATGTGTTGTTAGTTCAATTAATTAGTTCAAATTAATTTGTGAATGTGCTGTTAGTTCAATTAGTTTGTTCAAATTAATTTGTGAATGTGTTGTTAGTTCAATTAATTAGTTCAAATTAATTTGTGAATGTGTTGCTAGTTCAATTAATTAGTTCAAATTAATTTGTGAGAGATAATTTGGAGAGTAGAGCTTCATTATTGCCCGAAGATTTGTGGAGTTACTATGAAACTTCGGCACCAAATTACAAAAAATTGCTTTGAATGTGTTGTTGGTTCAATTAATTAATTCAAATTAATTTGTGAATGTGTTGTTAGTTCAATTAATTAGTTCAAATTAATTTGTGAGCCAGATAGTTTGGAGAGTAGAGCTTCATTATTACCCAAAGATTGGTGGAGTTACTATGGAACTTCGGCACATAAATTACAAAAAATTGTTTTGAAGTTGTTAGGTCAACCTTCTTCATTGTGCTGCTGCGAGAGAAATTGGAGCACATACTCATTCATTCACTCATTGAGAAAAAATAAAATTATACCACAACGAGCTGATGATTTGGTGTACGTGCATAGTAATCTACGCTTATTATCGAGGAGAAACAAAATCTACAGTCAAGGAATGAGTAGAATGTGGGATATAGGAGGAGATGCATGGGCAAATCCTTTTGATAGAGTTGGCATGCTTACGGTTGTCAACTTGTCTTTAGATGAGCCAGAAATTGAAAATGCCTTGATCTACAACAATATGGAGCAAGATGAAGAAAATGAGTGATGAACATCATTTTATTTGAAATAATTATGAATAGCTTATGTCTAAGTACTTCATGTTATATTGCATTAGTTATGGACATGTACTTCAATTGATTATTTATGTTTCATTGTTTATTGTTTTGAAAATTTATAATTGTATTTGTGATATATGCATATATATTTATTAAATTTAATACGTATCCCGCCGTACACGTATCCATTGATTTTAAAATTTTGTCGTACCGACGTACCAGATATGTATTGTACCCGGTACCCCGTACCCGTACCGGGGCTTCCTAGGATCCCTGATAGGCCTCTCCACTTCAATCAACCCGCTTGGATTCTGTGTCACATCTTTATCAATACCTCCGTCGTTTTGAACTATCGATCCAAGATATTTAAAACACTTACTACGGGAAATATCTTGATCACCCAACTTAATAACCAAGTCTTCTCTCTTTCTTGTATTGCCAAATTTAAGTTCCATATACTCCGTCCCATAAATTTAGGCTCTCTTTTGCACTGTGGTGGCGGTCATAAACGTAAACGCTTGAGTTAAGCCGTCATTCATTAAGGATTACCTAACAAACATCATCTAGCTAAACATAAAAGTGAATGAAGTTCCGTAGATGGATGTTAACGAATAACAATTTAACACTCATAGTTATGACCGTCACAACGCCACCACCGTGTCAAACGGAGCCTTAATTTAAAGCAAGATAAAAATTCAGAAACAATAAAAAAGGGCATTTATATTGGAGCCCGGCTTTGGCTATTGGCAGCCCAGCAAAATAATAAAAAACACACATAATATGACCGCTAATAGCAGCTCAAAACGCGAAATACGTGACTTTTGAAAAAAAAGGTCTAATATATGATATTTTTCGAAAAAATGTTCAACATGAAAAAAAGTCTAATATATGTTAAACATTTTTTCTAAAAATGCCATATAGCAGACCTATTTTTAAAAGACGCGGAATCCGGGCGGAATTATGCGAGTTCCGCTCGGATTACGCGTCTTTTGAAAATAGGTCTGCTATATGACATTTTTAGAAAAATGTTCAATATAAAAGTTGTAGACGAGATCTACAAACTTTCATGTTGAACACTTATCTTAAAAATGTCTTTTAAAAACTTAATTTTTGGGTTGTCAATATCCATCAGGCTGTCAATAATCATTTTTGGGTTGTTATTATCATTGTGCTGTCAATAGCCATATAAGTGCTGTCAATATAAACATACTAAAAAAAATTGTAGCAAAATTGGTCGTCAAAAAAGTTTTATTTAGATACGTCAATCTTAAACAGAAAATTTTGCATACGAAAATTTTTAAATGATTTTTTTAGAAAAAAGTAATAATTATTTATAAATAATTATAAACTATTAATTATAATTTTTTATTAATATTTTAAGATCCTATTTATTAAAATCCCACTGAAAATTTGATCGGACATCACGTTCTCTTGACGATCTGGATAGAATTTCACACTCATAGAATCATGATGTGATAAGGGTCCCAAAAAGTTTTGGGCGCAGAAGGGAAACCTTGACGCACCTATTAAGGCATTGTTGTATGATTTGGATTGTTCACGAACCGAATCTAATCGAATATCTTTTCAATTGAATCCAAATTTCACATATGATACAGAGATTCGGATTCGTTCGAATATTCGGATTCGAATTCAAAATTTTCTATTATGAATAATTAAATATATATAATTTTATTTAAGTAATTTTATCTAATCTTAAATTATTCACGAATTTTTTTTTTTGGTTGCCTGGCCTATTAGTCCGACACCTTAGGACTGGCCCAGGAGAGCCAGAACTGACTGAACCAGTAAATAATTTCGCGTTCAGAAATTTATACACATGGTTGCTCAGCAGCGATTTATGCACTGCCACGTGTTCAGCACTCCCAACCCCCTGAAAAAGAATGAAGCTTCGTCTTCTCTGATTCACCCTACTTCCCCTGTTTCTTCCAAATCTCTCTCCTTCTTTCCTCCAGGCCTGTCTCTTCCGGACCCTAATCTCTCCCAAAAATTTTACATTAAAAAAAAAGCATATTTTGAACCAGGCCATCGTACGGCCCCGAGCACCAAAAATTTCACTCTTGGATCGAAGTGCTCCGCTAAAGATTCAATCTACACAATAAACAGCAGGAGCACATGCGGCAGGGAGAAACCAACCATGAACGCCGATTACTATTCCCAAATCTCCGGCGAGGGTACAATCACCGGCAATCCAACTCCGAGGAACTTCACCTCACAGATAGACGTTTATAATAACAAATCATAACAACACAGAACATACTATTACATGTATAAACAAATTTCCAGGGAGGGAAGAGGAAGAAGAAGAAGAGATCGAGAACTCAATCCCCCAAAAAATAAAAAATAAAAATAAAACCGTAAAAATCGTTCTGATATGTCGAATTAACCAAAATTAAAAGCAAAGAAAATCAACAATTTTCAAACTCATGTGAATACAAAAGTATATATAAACCTTCCACACTTCCATTCCGTAATTAAACACAAATTAACCCCAAACTTTTTAGAACGCAAAAGCAAACGAACCAGAGCTAACTGAAAACAGAAGTAGAAATCGAGTTCAAACGCGGACGATCGCCTGAAAATCATCAACGAGGAAGTGGTTTGGTGTTCTTCCCAGCCGCAGGCTTGCTGAAAACTCCGCAGAAACCACAGGCGGAGACTTTTGGAGAGGGAGGATCGACGGCCGGAGAGACCCTGCAGCCTGTCCGGTAAGCCCTCCCGCCGGTGGATAGGCTGCGCTTCATCACGGCGACTGCTCCGCCGGTGGCTTGTTGTTCTTCATTTAGTTCTTTTGTGCTCATCTCCTTTTGGAGGAATCTGTCCTCCCATACCAGACCAGATGATCCTGATCTTCTGAAAGTTTCTGCAGATCTCTGCAACCCGGCCATGGAAATGGAGAACTCTGTAAAAGACAGCAATCGTATATGAATTATGAAGGAGGAGAAACTGCGGCAAGAGCATTTGTTTTTTTCTTTGCAGAGTTTCCTATTGTCATCATTCATCACTAGAGTTAAGGCACTTAAAACCAAAAAAATCTGGATCGAACCGGAACCGCAAAGGATTGAACCGGACCGTTCGAAAATTAGTCGGGTACTGATTTGAATTCTGGAACCGTAAATGACATTGGTTCGGTTGTGGTTCTTTCATTTTATTATTCGAACCGAAACCGAAACCGCAACATATAAGTCTCAAGCGGTTTTAGAATTTTTAGACCCAATCTGAACCGGAGCGAGGCAAAACCGAACTGCAATCCGTTTATTATTATCATTAACATTATTATTTTATAATATTTTATTAATTTTTATATAATTATAAAATTGTTATTTTTTATAATTTATCTACAATATTTATACTTAGATTGAAACTGGTGTTTTAACTCAAATCGCAATTGCCCTAAAGAGTGTCGGTTTTGGACTGAAAAAAATGACATTGCACCAAAGCCGTGCGATTTGGAGTCATTTTTTTGCAACCAGTGAAACTGCTCCACATCCAAACTATTCAGTGAGGTGTAAAATCTGTGCGGTGTAAAATCGGTACGGTCTGGTGCAGTTTTGAGATTTTGTTGTTTCAGTTTTTATCTTTCAGCCCTACAACTCTACTTATGTATTATACAAAAAAGTACTCCCCTTAGTGTAACACAAAATTTCTGCATCTGGTCCCCGAACTTCCAAGTCCTTGCAGAAAATCAAACGGGTTTACTTTTTCCCTCCGGTTTATAAGTTTTGACCTCATTCATTTCGTCAAGTTTGTTTTTTGTTTTGGTTGGAAACAATTGGAACCGGATTGAACCACATAAAACTGGACTGAATCGTTAGTGGATGGTTTGGTTTTGGTTCTCGTTGAACCGAAACCGGAACCGTTGACATGACAGTTCCAAAAATTATGCTGGAATCGGAACCAGAACCAGAACCGGTCAAACTAAATAAAATTTTGATCCTAATTTGAAAATTTGTTACCTTAGTGGTTTCGTTCACAGTTTTAGTAGAACCGGAACCGAATCGGAACCGTGACAAATCTATTCATCACTATTGGAGCTATTGTTTCATATTTTTCTTCTTGTTTGAATTCGATATTATTTTTTCTCTTTTTTTTATATTAATATACTTATCTACTAATCTACATATATATATATATATATTTAAATTCGTTTAAATTAGTTTAAATCCATTTTTTTTATATTCTTAAGTCATGGCCAAAAAGTCTGAGGCCCGGTCCGGTCGGTTCTGGGTTTTTTACCAATCGGGCTCGGCCCGGGCGTAGTTTGAACCGGGCCGGGCTCGGTCTCTCTCTCGAAGGGGGAGCCCGGTTAGTCCCTTTAGGCCTGCCCGGGCCGGCCTGAATTCAAAAGGCCGGATTAAAATCCCGCCTGGTCGGATTTTTGCTTAGCCTGATGCCGGGCTCAAGCTAGCCCGGCGGCCGGGCTTTGCCCGGCCCGGGCCGGGCACCGGGCCGGGCAACCAGCAAAAATGGGAGCCCGGTAAGGGCCCCAAGCCCGGCCTTGGCCCCGGCCGGGCTTTTCCCATGGTGGGCGTACCCAAGCTTTTGTCGGACCGGGTCCGGGCTATTTGCCCACGACTAATCTTTATGCTATTTTTTCTACAGCAAAAATACAGTAATTTGAAAGAGGTCACTTTTTGCTGAAATGTCTTTAAAATTGGATTTTTTTTTATCTGAGATTTGAAGACGCTGCCGCTGCGATCAGGGGCGGATCTACAAGGGGCGAGTGTGGGCGGCCGCTCACAATGAATAAGTTTTGCTGAAGGTCAAGAGGAAACTACTCGCTGATTTATTAAATCTTTTATGTCGTCCTCTCTCAAGTCTAAGTACTTTTATGCTTTGAAATGAGAAATGGTTTTACAATAATTATTAATCCTCCTTTAAAATTGGTTGTTGATATCCACACCGTAGTTTTGGCTTGTCGCATCGCACTTTCTTCTAATTTTTCGCGGCTTTTGAAAATACGTCTTGTACATGCATTTTTAGGAAAAGTGTTCAACACTAAAGTTGTAGATCTTGAAGAGATCTACAAATTTCGTGTTGAACATTTTTCCTAAAAATGCATGTACAAGCGTATTTCCAAAGACGCGAAACCTGTGGTATTTCCAAAGTACGTCTTGTACATGCATTTTAGGAAAATTGTTTAACACGAAAGTTGTATATCTTGTCAAGATCTACAACTTTCGTGTTGAACACTTCCTAAAAATGCATGTACAATGCGTATTTCTAAAAGGCGCGAAAAATTAGGAGAAAGTGTGGTGCGACTAGCCAAAACTGCGGTGCGGATATCAACGCTCTTAAAATAGAAGCTGTACTATTTTCATTATCTTCTTTTAAAATTATTTTTGCTAAAATGTTATTCATTATTTATTAATACAAAATAATTAATTTTTATAGAAAATAATAAATAATTATGTTTTTATAAAAAAGATGTTTTTAAGGTGATTATTACGGGCTTGCCTATTTTGAATAGAGGCAAATCAAATTTTAAAATTAAAAAATATTAACTAAGTAATTCTTTTTACAATGTGAAATAGATATGAGCAAACACAATCGTTTTGCCCGAAGAAAACCTATCCCTCGCCTCCCGGTTCCTGCCTTGTAGTCAAGCATCCGTCTCTCACTCATCCATCTTTGGCAAGCTCGCCCGCCTCCTACTCGTCCATCTCCGACGAGGGCGTCCGCCTCCTACTCGTCCTTCTCCAGTGAAGGCGTCCGCCTCCAGGTCATTTTCGAGACGTGTTTGTTTTCACGTTCATAGTTTGCCTCCTACATGTAGGTGATTTCATTTCCTTTAAACTTCCGGTGCCTGATTTCGGTATTTTTCTGAATTAGCTCAAAAAATATTGGAAGCTTCGTGAACTAATGGATCCCACCTTAAATCAAACATTAGAACCTTTAATACCAGTTATGTCAAAGGGTAGACCAAAAGGAAGCTACATGAACTTCACCTGTGAAGCTTTGTGAAGCTTCATCAACGAAGTGAGATTCATCATTATTTGAACATGTTTTGATGCGTGAGCAATTGAGCTTGACAATGAGTTCAAAAAATCCCACAAAAAAGGTTGCAAAAACGTAGATACATTGATGTTAGACTCCTAAACTTAAATATTTTCAATTTTGGACCTTTTTTTTCACAGGTGCAACTATTGGGGCAAAAAATGTCACTGAAAGAGAATTTTCATGATTAATTTAAAACTTTTGTTATATGTTAACATTCGTACTATTAATGCAAACTATTTGATAATATTTTGTTAAGAAATTTATAAAATAAAACATTGGTCTGTACATATAATTTTTTGATTTGTCCGCATAATTGATTTGCCCGTATTCAAAATAAGATTGTGCATAACAATCACATTTTAAAAAAAGTGTTCACGAAGAGATCATTTATGGCAGCTCATAGACCATTTATGATCTCAGAGATATAAAAAATTGATATCTCGCTGATCATAGTATGTCTATTTTGCGTTCATATTTTATATGCATTGAGATCATATATTGAACGCAAGGATGTCACTTATAATTTTGTGATATATTTTGTACGCATTGCGATTAAACTACGTGAACTTTACAATCATATTTTCTGTACGGATCAGGTCGAGGAAACGAGGAGCTCATACGGGTTAGACCGAGGAAACGAGGAGCGTCCATGCCGGAAAAAGTTCATGCTGGAGTGATCTCAAACATGAGCGTGGTGCAGAAGCTCACGGGAAAAGATTCCGACGAATCTCAAAGATCACCGTCGGAAGGCGACGCATACGGATCGGATTGAGGAAATGAGGCGATAAATTGGAAGCTTTAAGGGGCGGCTTCCATGACATTGCCGGGGGTTCTTCTTGCCTTTTCTGAACCTGAAAACTTGTTTGCATGAGTTCGGTTCTTTGTTTTGATGTGATTTTTTTAGTGCCTATGGGAAGATTTTGTGGAAATTTAATATATATTTAATAAAAAATGACAAAAAAATTTTAAAATTTTGAAAGCATGAGCAGTAAGCCATAACAAGGCTGCCACTTGACGTTCCTTGGTTGTTTCTTCAATGGACGAGTGGGATGGGAACCCATGAGTGTAAAGATTTAAATACCCCCTGCCCACTTCATTTCCTTCCTCTTCGCTGCTGAGTTGACGGATTCCGGGGAGGTAAAGTACACTCACTGTATTTTACCGTAAAGTACGGGTATCCAACGGTTCGCATTGGATGCCCGCACATATTTCAAAGTAAGGTGAGATGTACTCGTTTTGAGATGTGTGCGGGCATCCACGAGGGCCGTTGGATGTTCGCACTTTACCGTAAAGTGCAGGGGTGCAATTTACTCCCCCTGAGTCCAAACCCTTAATGCTCGCCTCGAAGCCCGCAATGTTGTTCCACACCAGAGCCCGGCTCGCTAAGAATTTTTAGGCCGTGCTCTTCTTTCCTTTCTTCTGGAAGTGGTTGACTCTGTTTATTTGCATCGACGTCGATGATGCTGATACTATTTTGCCTGTTTTCGATTCATATTTTTGCTTCCACCGGCGACGAATTAGAAGAAGCTCACGAGCATTTCTAGCATTATTAAGTTGTAAGTGTCCATCACTAGCTATTTGGGGATTGTGCATTCTAGGGTTTTTTTTTCATACGTTAAGATGTACATTTCGTTTGTTCTAGTATGAGAGAAGTAGGGTTCAACATCCATGGCCGTTGCTACTATAGCTGTCACTTAAAACCAAATACCGCAAACCGAACCGGAACCGAACCGGAACCGCAAAGAACCGGACCGAACCGTTTGCAAATTATTCGGGCTCCGGTTTGAATTTTGAAACCGTGAACAATATTGGTCCGGGTGTGGTTCTTACATATTATTATCCGGACCGGAACCGGAACCGGAACCGTAACATACAAGGCTCAAGCGGTTTCAAGATTTTTAGACCCGATCTGAACCGGATCGAAGTAGAACCGAACCACAACCCGTTTATTATTATTATTATTATTATTATTATTATTATATTGTTATTATTTTATAATTTATCTATAATATTTATACTCACTATCACGAGTGAAGCTGGTGCAGTTTGAACTCAATCGGCAATCGCACTAAAGATGGTCGATTTTGGACATAACAAAACTTCACTGCATAAAAATCATATGATATGGTTTGACATTGTTGCTGTTTGGAGTCAATTTTTGCAATGCATTTTTTATTTTTATACAGTTATATAATATATTTTAATTTTACTTACATATTTTTTTTGAAATATTTTATTTAAAAAATATATAATATATATAACTACTATTTATTAGTAATCATGAAAGACAACTAATTGTAGGTGGTTGTTACGGTTGATCATGCTGACGAGACGTGCACAAAACAACTAGAATTCGTGGCAAGTATACACGCGTAGGAAGACAATTGATATTATCCCACCGATCGTGGAAAAGTCCGTCGAGAATTGGGCAACATAATTATTTATATTTCGATGTAGTTTTGAGTTTCAATATTTCCAGTCTGCTTTTATTTCATTCCGTCAAGTTTGATTTTGGTTTTAGTTGGAACTGATTGGAACCGAACCGAACCGTATGGAACCGGACCGAACCGATAGTGGCCGGTTTGGTTTTCGTTCTTGTTGAACCGTAACCGGAACCGTTGACACGACGGTTCCAAAAATTAAGCAGGAACCGGAACCAGAACCGAAACCGATCAAATCAAATAAGGTTTTGGTTCTAATTTGAAGAACTGTTACCTTAGTGGTTCGGTTCATGGTTTTAGTAGAATCGGAACCGAACCGGAACCGTGACAGCTCTAGTTGCTACTGACGGCCAACGCCGCGGCTGCAAGGCACGGTCGGCCGCCCCGCCTTGTGTGCCTGGACCGCGAGGCGCGTCCAACAAAAAATCTGGCTGCCCCACTCTGCACTCCCGTGGCCGGCCACTCCGCCGGGCGCGACACTTCTTGGTCCCATGGTGGCCAGCCACCGCCGGGGACTTGTCACTCGTGGACCATCGATAAAAACCCCCCTCTCCGCCGTCAGATAGTTCCTTCGCAATCACTGTCGTCTGTTACGTGGGTAACCACCCACGTAACCATCGGTGTAATCGCCAACGCGAGTGGGGGAAATATTAATAATATAATATTGGAGTGTGTATAAAAATATTATAAAAATATATGCGCTTAAAATATTTTGAATATGGCCTACATTAAGTAATTTGAGTGGTTACGATTTACAGATAGTCGTGTAAATACCGTAACCACCCTTAGGAGCATATAAAAAGACCACCAGACCCTCTCATTTCTATCTTTCTCCTCCCAGTCTTCTTCTGCTACATGCTGGAGCTCTACTGAAATCTTCCTACGAGCCACCCCCTTCTTGTTATTCCTAGAATTCGTATAAGTCTCCAATGATCCAAATAAAAAGACGCACCATCAGCCTATTCAAGAAATCTCCTACGCGCATCGCAGCAGCGCGCAACATCCGGGCAATGTTCGAGAGCGTCTATCCTCTACAGAAAGAGAGATTTCGAATTTTGTGTGAGGCGGTCTGTCGTCCTCCAAGCGCACTTGTATTTTCTCTCAGCTACAAGCTGTAACGAGGAGCGGCATGTCGCCCTCGATTTCTCTGACACTTTGTAAACCGCTGTTGATAGTGAATTTTGACTGACACTGATCCGGCAACGTGATTTTTTTACTCAATTTGTGAGTTTTCCATGTTAAAAATATCTAGTGCATTTATCTACTTACTCTGCAACTGTTTGCGCCCTCGACCGCTCCACGGGCTAAGATGACCTAATTTAATACGGTCTACTAGGAACTTTGAGTTGGCCCGCAACAATTATATAATATGCATATACCTAATTCCTTATATTTACTGTATCAAAAGGGAAAAGTTGTCGCACTGGGATATATTTAGGCTTCGTTTGGTTTGGCGTTTCGCCGCCTCCATTTGGAGTAAACGATGTCGGACGACGGGTAAACAAACGGGTTTTGGCGGCGTTTGCTCCGTTTGTACCCGCCGGACAAAGGAAAAACCACCAAATCGGAGTTTTTCCAGCCCCGCCTCCCCCACTCCGGTTCGACACCTCCGTTTGAACCCGCCGGCTCCACCCACACCGCTCAATCAAACGAACCCTAGCAATTTTGAATGTCAATGAGCATAGCATCCATGAACCAGTGATGGTAGAAAACGAGAAACTGAGGTGCCACATCGGGAGATAATGATAAAAGGACATGAATTCTTTTGGCGCGGAACATTTGCTCCAGTGAGGTTATGATCGCTACCAAGAAAATAAACTAGTCTTGAGCATGCAATGCATGAATTATTTTAGATGGGCCAGGGCATTCACAAACGACAATTTAGGACCATCGTGTTCAAGACCGTCACCACCATGCCAAACGAAGCCTAAGATGTCAATTGGCACGGCTTATTTGCTCCAATGAGTATAGTCAAAAACATCATTATCATTGAATATATATTTGGCATGACAGATGACAGGTTATGTCCGCTACTAAGAGAATAAACTAATTTTGAGTATAAAATGCATGAATTTTTTTACATGAGATCGGACATCCACGAACGACAGTTTATGACCACCACATTCAAGACCGCCACCATCACGCCAAACGAAGCCTAAAAGGCTTCTTTTGGCACAGCTTATTTCCTCCGAAAAGTTCGCTTAAAAAAATATCATTACCGTTAAATGTATGTTTGGCAGGACAGATTACGACATCTACCAAGAAAATAAATTAGTTTTTCAGCATAAAATCCATGAATTTTTTTAGGTGAAATTAGGTATTCACGAACGACGGTTCATAACCACTGCGTCCATGATCGCCACCACCCCGCGAAACACAGCTTATTCTCCTGAGTTTGGTCAAAAATGCTATTATCATTGAATATATGCTTGCAAGACAAGTTATGACCGCTACCATGAAAATAATTAAGGGCGCTGTTACGTGCACACCACTTTTGGCTATGTGCATACCTTTGATATATGCACACCATAAATTTTATTTGCAGACCAAAATAAAAAACCAAAATCTCAAATCATTTTCACCGATATAACTAAAAATTTGCAGAGTCCATTTATAAGTTCATGTAGACATGCACGAACATAAAAATATGAATATTAGTTGTCTTAAATAAATAAAATATTTGCAATCTACTTAAAATTAAATATTAGTACATGCACGGTCATTTTGCTTGTTCAAGCTTTCTTTTGGTCGCCCTTTTAAGCGACATGGAACCAAAGGCTCTACTGTTGGGCTTGCTGTACATCCAATAGCTCATGTAGTTTTCTTTTTAATTCATTTTTTTGAATAGCTGATGATGTATTGTATTTTTGGAGTATCCCGTCGAACTCTACTTGTATATAATGTGAAGCGAGGCTGAAGCTGGGGCGAGGGCATGATTTCAGCTTTCGGGAGAAAATAGGAGTGAGGTGTGCACTTAGGTTTAATATGAGTGGGATTGGAAAAAAAAGTAATGGTATTGTTTATTTTAAAAATTCAATGTGCACATAGCCAAAAGTGGTGTGCACGCAACATTTCCTTTTATTTTAAGAGTTTGATGTGCACATAGCCAAAAGTACTGTGCACGTAACAGCGCCCTAAATTAATTGGGAGCATGCATGAAATTTTTTAGGTAAGAGTGAGCGTTCACAAACGACGGTTCATGACCACCACGTGTCCATGACCACCACCATGCCAAACTAAGCATGAATATTTAATAATGGCCTTCGAATTTTTATGACTCCAATGAAATTGATAAAATAAAATGTTCCATTGAGATGTGATATATATTCTTGGATTGTTCTTTGGGGCTAGCATATTATTAAAAACAAGAGATAAATAAATACCCAAAATATAAAACATCATATTATTATGTTGATTGGTGATTAAATATTTAAAAAAAAAGAGAGAATCTATAATTATGTAGACTACTCAAATTTCCAACTTGTGAGCATCGCCAAAGTAAGTTTGGCACCTGCATCATTCGTCACCTTCGATTCATCTTCTGCTTCTTTCGCATCCTCTCTCGCCTCTCTTCTTCCTCGATCAGTCGAAGCTGCTCTTCATCCTCCTTCCTAGCAATTTGAGCACTGGAAGGAAAAAAGAAAAAAAGCAATTTAAGTCCTCAGAGCTCTGTTTATAACATTTGTATGCTTCTTGAAACTAAACAATTGAAACATTTTTTTTCAAAATCAAAGTAGAGTAAAAATAAACACGGGGCATCGCATCGCAGCCGCAACAACTATCCCAAACAGAGTTTGCTCGACTGCATTGACGGTTCGTCCCAACCGATCCATTTTGTTGTATTAATTTGTTGAAAAAAAAATTACACTTACATGGATGTATATTATTTCACTAATAAACAATTCAACTAATCGCCTGTTTGACCATCATCTTCAGATCATGAAAAACGAACTTGTCTTCCAGGTCGAGGTTCATAGGGTCGTCAGAGAGCGACAGCGGATCCAAAACACACAAATTCGGACCATCATCTTCAGATCACAGAAACAAACATAAGTTTTTGAGAGGGCAGACGTGAGTAGGCGAGTACAGTTGCTTGCAGTGAAAGCAGAGGATCTTGGGGTAAAGCTCAAGATGCTGCTGGTGAGACAAGCGCCGGGGTCGTCGGGATTCCTGTGGAAGCCAAATTGGCAGTTGTGGAGGCGGGCTGAGCAATTAGGGCCCAGGTGGGGGCAGAGGATCAAAGCGCGGAAGAGGCGGCGACTGCGGAAGCGATTGGTGGTGAGGCCGGATTGAGGAAGACGAGGGAGCTGTGTAGAGTTCCTCGTTGAGGAATTGAGCCTGCTCCATGACGCGGGTAAGAGTACACGGATTGTGGACCCGAAGGCGCACCTGGAGGTGAGGTAGCACCCCAAACAGTGGTCGGGGGCGAGGTCGGGAACGTGCAAGGCACCCGCGATGAACTCGTAAATGTAGAAGGCCAGGGTGTCGGAATAACGCGCGGAGTTGAGGCTCTCAAAGGAGTTACCTGCGTAGAGGGTCGGTGTCGTCAAACACATGAATATCAATCCGATGAAGATGGATGTGGTGGATTCTGCAACAGGGTGCAAAAAGCCCAAGTGGTCCGGGATGGGAAAAATTGGTGTCTGTGGCGTTGGAGTGGCCGAAAGGCAATTTACCGTTGTGGTCGTAAGATCTCGAAGGAGGAGAGTGAGATCCACCAATTGGGCTTTGATTTGGTCCATGCAATACGAGTCAACAGAGGCAGTGGAGAAGGCATTCACGTCGATGTGGGAGGCGGGTCATTGAATGAGTTACGGGCATGGAAGGCGGATGGGCGTAGCGGCGAGAAGTGCAGGAATGCAGCGGCCAGAAGTACTAAAATCATGCATCGAAGAAGAGCCGAACACGATGAAGTCGATCGCAGCAAGAAGCGATCGATGGAATAGTCGGATGAAGCTGGAACCGTCATCTAATGCGTGTGATCACGGGCGTAAGGGAACGACCTCTCGAATCATGGAAGTGGACCGTGCAGGATAGACGTCAGGCATCTGGAAATGGAGGTTGCATAGGTCGACGACAAAGGAATCACCGAAGGCTTGGAAGAGACGAAGGAGGCGCAACTATGCGACAAAGACGGCGGTGCAGGATGCGTCGCAGATCATTATAGACATCATGATGAGGAGGGACTATATGCGGAAGCAGCCTTCGATGGCGTGTCGGTGAGAAAGGTAATGTTGGAACGAGTGTCGGCGATGCGGACTCGTCGGATCGAGCAGCGCTGGAGACAACGTAATCGGGCGGGGGAGGATTGGAGTAAGGATTCAGATCCAATTAAGGTTTTAGCGGAAACCCTAAAAAGCGGCAAGTCGAACCATTTGATATACTCACTCTATCAAGAACTGAAGTTGCATGCTTAAACACGAAAGAGATACAATTGCTAAGTCAAGTACGACCCAACTCTTGAGGGTTGGTTCCCTCTAAGAGTCTTTCTCACCTATGAGAGCCTAACACTAAACAAGATCTTGAAATATAATTAACAAGGAGACACTACCACTCCAACATATAGGGGAGCCAGGAAATACAAAATACAATAATACTCACGGGCTACATAGACTAATAGAGACGTGTGGCATCCAACATCGTATCAACAAATATTCAACATTAGTTGCAATGACAAGTGATATTTTGGCGATTCTTGTTTCAAATTATGGCTTCATAGTTTGCATTTAGCACAAATTATAAAGTTATTCAAAACAAACGGAGCTGACGTCGGCTTCATTTGGCGCGGCGTTTGGAGGCCCCGTTTGCGGCAAACGCCGCCTTAAGGGGGGTAACCAAACGCCCGGCGACGGCGTTTGCTGCGTCTCCACCTGCCGCGCCTTGAGGAATGGAGCGGATAGCGGCATTTCGAACTGCGACCTCCCCCCTCCGGTTCGAGCAGCGGCCGGGCTCCTCCCGCCCCCGTCTCCACCCGCCGCGCCAAATGTCGATATTTGGCGCGGCGGGTGGAGACCGGGGCTGGAGGAGCCGGGCCGCTGCTTGAACCGGAGGAGCCGGGCGTTTGGTTACCACCCGCCTTGCGGCGGCCTTTGCCGCAAACGCGGCCTCCAAACGCCGTGCAATGCCCAAAGACAAACTTGGATTTACTTTTGTAAATCTATTAAAATTTCAAATTTACTTTTGTAACTTTCATATTACATTGATATAAACTTGACTATGATATCAACAAAGGTAGTGACGACAAACTTGGAGAGTTTACTTTAGAGAGAATTTGGAACTATTTGTGGAAAACGGTGATGACTAGTAATCTTTTAAATGGGATCGAATATTCAATGAAGGAGAAGAGAAAGAGCTGAACTCTTGAAGAAGAGGTGTTTTTTTTTTACCTAGCATATCTTTGATCATTGTCTAACATGAGAAAAGATTATGTAACGGCCCACATAATGACTCATTTAGTTTCTCCTTCTTTCTATATATATTAGTATCACATCTTCTAAATGGGATTCGTCTCTCCTTCCTCTTCCTATATATTTGTACTCATACAGTGTATTTGCGATTTGAATAAGGATATACAAGGTTTTACTGTTTTCCATTACTGATCGTGTACTTCTCTACAAGGTATCAGAGCATACGGTCCTACTTCTGGCGGCTAAATTTTTTTTTACCGCAAGTGCCTGCGGTTTCCCGCACGACTTCTCTACATATCCGCGCGGTCTCCTTTGTTGCTTCTAGCGGCTTTCTCCTTTCTGTCTGCTCTCTCTTCTCCTTCTATGGAACCCCTCGCGACTTCTCTTCCTATCCACGTGATCTCCTAGCGGTTTTCTCCTTTCTATCCGCTCTCTCTTCCCCTTCCGTGGAACCACTCCTCATTCATCTCTCACCTGGCTTTTATAGTAAGAAACAATTAGTGGTTGCTCGTTCTTCTACTAAAGCCGAGAATCGTGCAATGACAGCTGTTGTATCTGAGCTCACCTGGTTGGAAAGTCTGTTTGATGATTTGGGAGTCACGTTATCCTCACCTGCAATTTTGCTCTGTGATAGTCAGGCTGCTATACATATTGCCAAGAACCCTGTATTCCATGAGCGAACAAAACATATTGACGTTGATTGTCACTTTGTCCGGTAAAAGATTGAACTAAAGAAACTTGAATTAGAGCATGTTCCGGCCTCTGAGCAAGTTGCCAACATCTTGATCAAGGCTTTACCAAGATCAATGTATCGGCAGTTTCTATCCAAGTTGGGTGCCTACGACTTGTACGCTCCAGCTTGCGGTGGAGTGTTCGAAAAGATTATGTAATGACCCACATAATGACTCATTTAGTTTCTCCTTCTTTCTATATATATTAGTCACACATCTTGTAAATGAGATTCTTCTCTCCTTCCTCTTCCTATATATTTATACACATACAGTGTATTTGCGATTTGAATAAAGATATACAAAGTTTTACTGTTTTTCTTTACTGATTGTGTACTTCTCTACAATGTTCATTTTTTTCTTTTCCACTAATGATGTTCTAGATTCAAACCAAAAACTAACATGCGGTCGTAGGATGCAGCTAAGTCAGTTTGAAGGCTATAGAAGATCTGATGGCTCAGAAAATTGACTGACTGTAGAAGAATCAAAGAGAAGCAGTTTCAGTAGCATCAAAAAGTAACTAATAAAGTGCAAGGAGTCGATGGCTGAGCTGACTTGAATGAGTGGGTTAAGTAGTTGCAGCATAAGGAAGCAACGGCAAGTCAGTTCATAAGCCTATAAATAAGAAGCATCTATATTCAAGTGGGAAGCAAGAGAGTTGAGAAATCTAGCGACCTGGCAATAGCTCAGTGAAGTAAGAGGAGTACTAGCCAAAGCTAGCTAAGAGAGTTGTGAGTGGTGTAGCTTAAAGTTGATGCTAGGAGAGGTTATACCGTGAGTGCTAATAAAAACTTTAGCTACTTATGAAGAAGCTGTCAAAAGATGCTTTGGAGTGAGAAAAAAGAGAGAGTGAAGTGTTGTAAGTTGTAACATCAACCTAGTGAAAGAGTATCACCATAACTGTAACGCCCCAGGTTTAGGAAATGCTTTTTGGAAGGTACAGCGCGGCGGTAGAGCTACCGCTGGCGGTAGGTCGACGCTCTCGGCGTCTCAGCGCATGCTAGCGCCGGGCGGTAATGCATATCGCGCGGCGGTAGTCCGCTCGACGTTTGGGTCGGGGCACTCAGAGCTCGACGTTCTCAAGAAGCGCTAGCGCTCGGCGGTAGCGGTGGCGCGGGGCGGTAGCCCGACGATTTATTTGAGAGAGCTCTCGGGTTGCTAACGCGCGGCGTTAACCTTACCGCAAGCGGTAGCGTAGCTTTGTTGTTTCCTTGCAAACGCGTAGACTACCGCGCGGCGATAGTTTTCTACAGCGTGGCGGTAGCATAACAGTTATGATGTGTCCATGTGTCACCGCCCAATTGAGTTTCTAAGCGGTGACGTTCTCGAGAAGCCGAACGATTGGGCTACCGCGCGGCGGTAACTTCCTACCGCGCGGCGGTAGCTCTCGTAAACTATATTCCTGGAGGAATCAGGACCGTCCACTGATTTTATTTGGAGATCCGGCGGCTGGTGCGTGCCTCTGCGGGTATATAGCCGGGAGTTAGGTTTTCCCAACAAATTTCTTCATTGACTCTCTTTCTAAGTTCTAGAGAGAAGGGGGAGTGAAGAAGGAAGAGATCCCGCCGCCATCGGAGTTCCGAAGCTCCGATTCGCAAACTGAGTCCGGATTTGTGGAGGCAAGGTCGCTGCGGTCGCGTCCATCCATCTAGATCTTGTTCATGGCACCGAAGAAATCGCAAAGGGTAACGATTATCTACTTGAACATGTAAAGTCCTTTTCTTTTTGCATAGGAAACCCTCTCTCGCGAGTGTGCGGTGATCGTGAGGTATTCTTTTGGGGATTATCGTCGTAGTTTTGCATATAGAGTTCGGAATCGAAGTACGGACATAGGCATGATGTGTGAAGCCCATCCGGACGGGTTGGTCTAGATTGGTGATGTTTTCATTATGCATGTATTGCCGGAGAAGACTCCGTGCTGTTTGTTTTTCGGGTTTCTACGTGGTAGATGCAGCAGGGAACTTTGGCGACTAACTCCAAGGAGCACCCGGAAAACTGGGCAGAAACGCATTTCTGCCAGATACCGCGCGGCGGTAGTGTTACCACCGGCAGTAGCTCTGTGGGAGAGCTTTTGTGAGGCATGTCTCGTGGAGACCTGAAGGCTAGTGTGTGGGGCTGCGTGCTCTGGGAGCCCAGCTTGGTGGCCTGAGAGCCGACCATATGCATAACCGAGTTATGTATTATTGTATGATCGATACGATGGGACTCGGGGAAGCTTGATCCGCGCCGATAACTTAAATTGACATGACAGTGTGAGCAACGGGTTGAGTGGAACTGTACCTGCTCTATGTGGTTCGGTTAAAGTGACCTAAAGTACTTGGCACTTACCGGGGGCATAGAAGGACGAGTCTTATGCTTCGATCGGAAAGGCTCAAATGCTCACGATATGATGTTGCCGTCCTGGGGGCGGTGGTGAAGACTCGGATTGGACCGGATTCACTGAGAATGTGCCCTGAGAGCACGGGGTGTGAGGTCGTTCGTGTCTACGCCTGTGGTGAAGTGTGCTTAAATTGCACTTTCATTTTTATGTTGGGTATTGCTAATACAATTGCATGGAAGGAGCACCGCAGCCCCGAGTAAGGGGTGGGGTCGTTATAATTTGGTCAGCTTTAGCTGACCGTTGCTTTGTTTTGTCACCGCTCGGTGGATTGCTCTTGCAGGAACAGGTGAGCCTAGCGGCAAATAGCGGGCTGAAATCCTTGTTGCTGTGCTGGCCCTTGAATGTCAAAGCGAAGTGTTTTCTTTTAATACTATCATTTATGGTCGGCCTGCGTGCCGAAGTATGTAAAACACTTTTATTGAAGATGAATGTTGTAAGGACATAAGACCAAGACTCTATGTGTATTTATACTTTCATTCCTACTTTGGGTTATAGTGGACATTCATGTGCTGTGATGGGTTCTCCTAACTTACTTAAAAGCTTCCGCTAGAATGCTCTGTGTTAGGTTTCGATATTATTTCATAGTAATTTGATACCCGTCCGGACCTTCTGTTATATCCCATGTGACGGATGAGGGTGTTACAATTTGGTATCTGACTACGGTGTCGGTCTTTCTTAGGAGAATTCGTGATCGAATTCTTTTTAAGGGGTGGTGAGCACAGTCATGTGCGTCATCGTTATAACATGAAAAGAACCCATGAATGTTCACTTAGGAAAGAAAATACACATGTTTGAGGAACCTGCGTGTTCCTATGATTGCTTTTTGCAATCTTGTTTGATCACTTAATGGTGTGTTGTACGACTATAGGTGATCAGGAGTGGCGCAGAGCAGTCAGAGCGCCCACCTTCTGAGGAAAGTAGTGCACCCAATGACGTGCCGGCAACCTCTCCTTCGGCGGAAACAATAAGACTTGTGTCTGAGGCGGTGTTTGCGATGCTAAACGCCCAGCCAGGAAGGCAAGTGCAGCATCTTGTCCCTGCAGGGGAGCAGGTACCGCTTCGAGCAGCAAAACCTAGTATGATGGAACAAGTGGTGGTAGAGCCTTTAGTACCAAGAAGAGCAACAGAGAAGCAGCTCAAGCATGTAATGAGCTTTAATCCTCCAATGTTTTTGGGGACTGGAACCTCATCCCAGGCCGAAGATTGACTCTCTCGGGTGAAAAGAGTGTTGACGGCCACTGAAACGGAGGAATGACAGAAGACCACCATATCCACCTTTCTGTTGGATGGAGAGGCGAGATTGTGGTAGGAAGAGTTGGAGCTGCATCACTTGGTTGGAAGGCAACTCACTTATGTCTCGATGGAGGAATTCTCGAGGTTATTCTTGGCAAGATACCTTCCCTCAGCACAGAGGATCGATATGGAGAATCAGTTCCAAAGACTGACACAGGGAGATAGTAGCGTGGATGAGTATCTCCACGAGTTTACGCGGTTGAGTCGTTATGCTGGCTTTACGTTTGTCGATGAGGAGCGTAAGACCAACCGGTTCTATGAGGATCTGCGTCATGACTTGAGGCTACTACTTTCTGGGCCTATGACGCAAGGCTTCTTAACCCTGGTCAATACGGCCCGATCATTGGAAAAAGATCTGAAGAGAGTCCAAGGGAAGAAGGACTCGAGTGCGAAGAAGACGGAGTTCAAAGTGCCGAACTCAAAGTCTGGGTTACGTAAGTGGAACAAGAAGGCAAGGACTTCGGGTTCAGCCCCTTCTTCGGGTGTGTCTGGGGCAACTACAGGCCGAGCTCAGGGCGCTTGTTATAACTGTGGAAAGCCGATACATTTTGCCAGAGATTGTTGGAGCGGACGTCCAAAGTCCGAGAAGAGGCCTGGAGCAACTTACGAGGAGAAGGGGAAAGCGGTAGAGTCAACCGCATCCCACTATGCTCCAACACAGTCTAGAGTGTACAACCTTGGCCTTCGGGAGGCCATAAAGCAGGCTGACGTGATGATAGGTATGGTTTAATTAATAGCGGTTTAGCTTTATATACTTGTTGCCTCATGCGTGTTAGCTTATGACTGTTTGTGCTAGTCTTCGTTTTGATTTTTGATTGTCCGGTGAGAGCACTGTTCGACACGGGAGCTTCGCATTCCTTTTTATCCGAAGAATTTGTATCGCGCATCGGAGTACCTTCTTCGATGGCAGGGGACAAATTCGATGTGTTGCTGTCTAACGGGTGTTCTATGCGCGCGGATAAAGTTTGTTGCGTGAAGATACAGATTGAGAGTCAAGAGTTTGACGTGCAAGCGTCGCTACTGCCGATAGTGGAGTTCGACGTGATCTTTGGTATGGACTGACTATCGGAGCAGCGTGCGCACATTGATTGCAACCGTAAGGTGGTCAGATTGGGACTAGATACAGATCGTGAGACGACGTTCTCAGGCATGAAGGGATCGAGCAAGACTTTGATGTCTGCTATTCAGGTGGTTAAGACAGTTCGTAGGGGTGCAGAGCTATTTTTCGCATTAGTGGAGGCTTCGAAGACCAAGCCTGGTCTGGACAACATCCCAGTTGTATCTGAGTTTCCTGACATATTCCCCGAAGATCTCCCTGGAGCTCCACCTCAGCGAGAGATTGACTTCACCATTGAGTTAGTGTCAGGTGCCAAACCTGTGTCACGCTCTCCGTATCGGTTAGCGCCTAATGAGATGGAGGAACTGAAAGTACAACTTCAAGAGCTGTTGGATCAAGGTTATGTGCATCCGAGTTCGTCGCCTTGGAGTGCGGCGGTCCTCTTTGTGAAGAAGGACAGAAGCTTGTGATTATGTATTGATTACCGGGAGTTGAATAAGCTAACGGAGAAGAATAAGTATCCAATCCCAAGGATTGATGATTTGTTCGACCAGCTGGTCGGGTCAACTGTGTACTCGAAGTTGGATCTGAAATCCGGATACTATCAGCTGCGGATAAGGGAAAGTGACATTCTCAAGACGGCTTTCAACACACGTTATGGGCATTATGAGTTCACCATCATGCCGTTTGGGCTGACGAATGCGTCATCCGTGTTTATGGATTTGATTAACAGAACGTTCAGAGAATACTTGGACCAGTTCGTGATAGTATTTATAGACGATATACTAGTGTACTCGCAGTGCGAGGATGATTATTTCAAGCATCTGCATATGGTGTTGGAGACATTGAGGAAAAACCAACTGTATGTCAAGTTCTCCAAATGTGAATCTTGTTTGTCCTCGGTAGCGTTCCTTGGTCATATAGTTAATGGAGAGGGTATTGCGGTAGATCCGACAAAGATAGTTGTTATACGGGAGTGGCCTGTGTTGTCCACGGTGACGGAAGTCCGGAGTTTTCTAGGGCTTGTCGGCTATTACAGGCGCTTCGTGGAGAACTTCTTGCGGATAGCATTGCCCCTCACTACTCTGACAAGGAAGAATCAAAAGTTTGTTTGGTCGCCGGAGTGCGCACAAGCCATTGAAGAACTAAAGTGTTGTTTGACCACGACACCTGTCTTACGTTCGCCTTGTGGTTCTGAAGGATTTGAGGTTTATACTGACGCCTCTATGAGTGGTTTAGGTTGTGTCCTGCTTCAACACGGGTCGGTGATAGCCTATGAACCACATCAGTTAAAGGTGCATGAGAGGAACTACCTGGTCCATGATTTGGAGTTGGAGGTCGTGGAATTTGCTCTCAAACTTTGGAGGCATTATCTGTACGGGGTAAAGGTCGATATATATTCAGATCACAAGAGCCTGAAATATCTGATAGATCAGAAGGACCTGAACATGCGACAACGTAGGTGGATGGAGTTCCGTGGCGACTACACCTATAAGATTCATTATATTCCTGGGAAGGGGAACGTCGTGACAGATGCTCTGAGTCGTAGGACTCCTGCACGGGCCAACTGGTTGTCGATGCACGATGAGCGGCTTATTCAGGACTTGGAGGCCTTGGAGATCGCTTGTGTTGACAAGGGATCTAGTACAAACGCATGTTTGAGTTGGACGAAGATTCAGTACGACCTCGCGGACAGTATTCGGCAGGCTTTGGAATTGGACGTGATCTTGAAACGTCACTGGGAGGAAGCCATTGATGGGTCTAACGACCAGTTCTCTATCGATGATGGCCTTTTGTGGAAAGGTAGTCGATTGTGCGTTCCCAATGTGGGGAAGTTACGAGAGGAATTGATGTACGAAGCGCGTTTTACTAAGTACTTGATTCACCCCGGGAGCACCAAGATGTTCAAGGACATGAAGAAATCGTTTTGGTGGTCGGGTCTGAAGAAAGACATAGCGTTTTATGTGGCGAAATGTCAAACCTGTGCCTTGGTGAAGGCTGAATGTCAGAAACCTGATGGATTCCTGAAGTCTTTGCTCATACCAGAGTGAACATTTGATGACATATCTATGGATTTCGTGTATGGCTTGCCGAGATCGCACAAGGGGAACGACGTCATTTGGGTGGTCGTTGATCGTTTAACGAAGGCGTCACATTTTATACACAATAGGAAGGATGATTCAGTGGAGAAGCTGACGAAGCTTTATGTGGACAGCATAGTCCGATTGCACGGTGTTCCCCAGAGAATAGTAAGTGACCGAGATGGCCGATTCACGTCTAATGATTGAAGGCCCATTCATCAGTTGTTGGGTACCAAGTTGCATTTCAGCACGACTTTTCACCCACAAACAGATGGGCAAACTGAAAGGGTGAACAGGACGATGAAAGACATGCTTCGTATGTGTGCGTTGGATTTTGGGAAAAGGTGGGAAGACCATCTTTACAGGATTGAGTTCGCTTATAATAACAACTACCAAGCCAGCATTCAGATGCCGCCTTTTGAGGCTTTATACGGAAGGAGGTGTCGTACACCATTGTCTTGGGTAAAAACAGGAGAGTCGAAGTTGTACAGGCGAAGGGACGTTGAAGATGCTACTTCAACGATACGGTTGATACGAGAACGGCTATTGATCGCTCAAGATAGGTAGGCCAAGTACTTTAATGTCACGAACCAGAACGTGGAGTTTGGGGTGGGCGATTGGGTGTACCTTAAGATAAAACCGTTTAAAGGCGTGTCGAGGATTCGACGCTTAAAGAAGCTTAGTCCGAGGTATGTTGGGCCTTTTGAGATCATGGAGCGGATTGGTGAAGCTGCCTATCGTTTGGCTCTTTCGCCGGAGTTGAGCAGTTTGCATGATGTATTTCACATCTCAGTGTCACGGAAGGTTGTCCAAGAGCCTACACAAGTGGTAGCTGCGAATCAAGTGTCGGTCGACAGTGGGTTGACGACGAAGGTCGAGCCCATTCACATTGAGGATGAGGATGTCAAGTAACTTCGTAATAAAACCATCAGAATGGTCAAAATCCGTTGGGATAATTGTGGCCGAGAAGAATTGTCTTGGGAGCGCGAGCAAACTATGAGGGACGAGTTTCCCGAGCTTTTTCCCTAAGGTAACCTAATGTATTGTTACTCTTTCTGTTTTCCTATAACTTTAAATTTCGGGACGAAATTTCTTTAAGTGGGGTGATTTGTAACGCCTCAGGTTCAGGAAATGCTTTTTGGAAGGTACCGCGCGGCGGTAGAGCTACCGTTGGCGGTAGGTCGACGATCTCAACGCTCTCGGCGTCTCAGCGCATGCTAGCGCCGGGCGGTAATGCATATCGCGCGGCGGTAGTCCGCTCGACGTTTGGGTCGGGGCACTCAGAGCTCGACGTTCTCGAGAAGCGCTAGCACTCGGCGGTAGCTGTAGCACGGGGCGGAAACCCGACGATTTATTTGACAGAGCTCTCGAGTTGCTAACGCGCGGCGTTAAACTTACCGCAGGCGGTAGCGTAGTTTTGTTGTTTCCTTACAAACGCGAAGACTACCGTGCGACGATAGTTTTCTACCGTGTGGCGGTAGCATAGCAGTTATGTCGTGTCCTCGTGTCACCGCCCAATTGGGTTTCTAAGCGGTGGCGTTCTCGAGAAGCCGAACGATTGGGCTACCGTGCGGCGGTAACTTCCTACCGCGCGGCGGTAGCTCTCGTAAACTATATTACTGGAGGAATCAGGACCGTCCAATGATTTTATTTGGAGATCCGGCGGCTGGTGCGTGCCTCTGCGGGTATATAGCCGGGAGTTAGGTTTTCCCAACTCATTTCTTCATTGACTCTCTCTTTCTAAGTTCTAGAGAGAAGGGAGAGTGAAGAAGGAAGAGATTCCGCCGCCATCGGAGTTCTGAAGCTCCGATTCGCAAGCCGAGTCCGGATTTGTGGAGGCAAGTTCGTTGCAGTCGCGTCCATCCATCTAGATCTTGTGCATGACACCGAAGAAATCGCAAACGGTAACGATTCTCTACTTGGACATGTGAAGTACTCTTCTTTTTGCATAGGAAACTCTCTCCCGCGAGTGTGCGGTGATCGTGAGGTATTCCTTCGGGGATTATCCTCGTAGTTTTGCATATAGAGTTCGGAATTGAAGTACGGACATAAATATGGTGTGTGAAGCCCATCCGGACGGGTTGGTCTGGATTGGTGATGTTTTCATTATGCATGTATTGCCGGAGAAGACTCTGTGTTGTTTGTTTTTTGGGTTTCTACGCGGTAGATTGCAGCAGGGAACTTTAGGGACTAACTCCAAGGAGCACCCGGAAAACTGGGCAGAAACGCATTTCTGCCAGATACCGCGCGGCTGTAGTGTTACCGTCGGTGGTAGCTCTGTGGGAGAGCTTTTGCGAGGCCTGTCTCGCGGAGACCTGAGGGCTAGTGTGTAGGGATGAGTGCTCTGAGAGCCCAGCTTGGTGGCCTGAGAGCCGACCTTGTGCATAAACGGGTTATGTATTATTGTATGATTGATACGATGAGACTCGGGGAAGCTTAATCCGCACCGATGACTTAAATTGACATGGCGGTGTGAGCAACGGGTTAAGTGAAACTGTATCCGCTCTATGTGGTTCGGTTAAAGAGACATAAAGTACTTGACACTTACCGGGGGCATAGAAGGACGAGTCCTAGGCTTCGGCCGGAAAGGCTCAAATGCTCGTGATATGATGTTGTCGTCCTGGGGGCGGTGGTGAAAACTCGGATTGGACCGGATTCACTGAGAATGTGCCCTGAGAGCACGGGGTGTGTGGCCGTTAGTGCCTACGCCTGTGGTGAAGTGTGTTTAAATTGCACTTTCATTTCTACGTTGGGTATTGCTAATACAATTACAGGGAAGGAGCACCGCCGCCCCGAGTAAGGGGTGAGGTCGTTATAATTTGGTCAGCTTTAGCTGACCGTTGCTTTGTTTTGTCACCGCTCGGTGGATTGCTCTTGCCGGAACAGGTGAGCCTAGTAGAAATAGCGGGCTGAAACCCTTGTTGTTGTGCTGGCCCTTGAAGTCCAAAGCGAAATGTTTTTTTTAATACTATCATGTATGGCTAGCCTGCGTGCCGAATTATGTAAAACACTTTTATTGAAGACGAATGTTGTAAGGCCATAACGCCAAGACTCTATGTGTATTTGTACTTTCATTGCTACTTTGTGTTATAGTGGACATTCATGTGCTGTGATGGGTTCTTCTAACTTACTTAAAAGCTTCTGTTAGAATGTTCTGTGTTAGGTTTTGATATTGTTTCATAGTAATTTTGTATTAATACGTAACTCCGCTGACTGTCCGTGGAATATGGCGTGGGGCCCTGGCCGGACCTTCTGTTATATCCCATGTGACGGATGAGGGTGTTACAATAACAAGATTTCTTGTTTGCACTCTTTATATTTAATAAAACAAATTAAATGTTTTGTTTCGCTCAGGCCCATAGTGCTCCAGTAACATCCAACCAAATGAGTTAATTTAGTAAATCAACATTTTTCAAAATATTTAAAAACATGTTTTCTAACTTCAAACAACCACTAAACCAATAAAGTGTCTTGAACCTAATCAGCTAAAAGTGTGTAATTGTTGAGAAATCCGCAAGCCCACAAGCTAAGAATGCGGATGTATGCATATGGAAAGTATAACCCTACGGAAGATGATAATGACTTCGAAGATGGGCTAGAGCAGTGATGGTATCTCATGTATGTATTTTCTCACACTGTTATTGCACTTTAGTTTTTTGGCGGGGCAATGGACTATAAATAGCCTTGTATGTTAAAAACTTATTAGCTCTGGATCATTTATCTAAAAGCCCAGGGCTAAAAAAGGTGGAAGTGCTACCCGGTGGTATTCTCTCTTCTCCCTCTCCTCTCTTCTCCACCCTCAGCTCCCCCGCCCCACTAGGTTACAGGTCACAGGAACATGTCAGAGAAGTTTTTTTGAAAATAAGCTCAGTTAGGAGGATGCATTATAGAAGCTGTTCCTTTGATCTAGTCTAAAAAAGTTCAAATATAACTACATATGGATTATTTCACTAAAAAAAATGTATATGTTACATGAATTCTGACAAGCATATACCTTCTCAGTTCCTCCTGTTCAATTTGACTAAAACCGGCTTCCATGTCACTGTCATCATCATCTACCCCAGAATATCTGCTAGGGTTATACCTGCACAACAAAAATAATATATAGGTAACTAAACTGATTTAATGATTCAGCAGATTCCACCATTTCATACTAATTTTCGGAAACATTGAGTATGGGCTAGTTTAAAAAAAATCAAAGAAGGCCTTCAAAATTAAAATCATTTTAATAATCTCGAAATGTACAAGAAAGTGTAATTTATCATACTTGCATATCTATCATTCGAGTCTCCAGCAATTACTCTAATAATTAGATATTCATTGTGACAGATTGATGAAAATATACAAGCATAATTTTCATAGTTGTTTGAGCAAAAATAATGAGACTCCTAAATATCATGCTAAGCATAGATAAAGTTTTCAAAGATATAATTTGGTTGATGATATACGAGGAATATAGAAAGTTTGCATGGTTGAAGCTCAAGTAGCTTCTTTCACGTTAAGTAAAAGAAAAATAACAGCTGAAATGGGTAAGTACGAATCAAAAACAGGATCTGTAAATTGTCTCTCATTCAAAGTCGTGCATGAGACCTTAGCTTAATGTTTGTGCTCACATTTTATCAACATCAATTCTTGAATCTCTCAGACTGGATATAATTATTTTACTAGAGCCAAAAGTAATCTCTGGAGGGACGTTAACATACAAAACTAGATATAATATAATATGACTTCAAATGGAAGCCCAGAGTTATACTCACAAACCTGAACATATTTCTGATCATTTGAATAGCATCGCCTTCGTCGTCTTCATCTTGTGTTCTTTTAACAGGCCTCTTTTTAAGGCGCTCATCGCTGATATCGCGAGATGGAATTGTTTTTGGAGGCTTCAATTAGAAAATCATTATCAATAATGCAATAATAACAAATAGCATGCAAGCATCAGCTAAGAAGAAAGTAAAAAAGTAAAATGACAGAAGGATCACCTGAGATTTCATAGTTGGGGCTTGTTTTGGTGCTGGTTTTGATCTATCAGCAGCCTGACTCATTCTCCTCTGCTCAACATAATGATTTTGAGAGGGATTATAAGGTTTCGAAGTTGACGGGATATTTTCCGGTTTTCCATTCAGCTTTTTTGTACCCATAACTTGGCCAACAGCATTTGAATTCAAAGGAACCTTCGATGGCATGGCTTTAGGCAACGGTTTTCTAGGTTCTGACGAAGATGGAATATGCCTGCTGACTTGAACTTCCTTCGTTGACACCTTAGTTTGAATAGCTCGACTTGCCGATACAGTATTATTCGACTCACGGCCATTAGATACAGATTTCAAAGGTTTACCCAAAGGAATCTTGCTTTCTAATGGTGTTTGAGCTGACCGAGCAACTTCCAATGAAGAGAAACCCATATTAGCTAACATTAAAAGATGAAATTTGGTTGGCAAGTTTGAAGAGCGTGTAAAGAGTTAAAATGTAACTATACGAGGTCTTGGCGCTGAGGTATGACGTGATGCAGGCGGTGGCGGCTCCTTGTCAGGCAAATCCGTATCGTCAGAAAATAAGAACGAGTAATCCCGCATATCTTTTAGAGCTTGAGCTTTCATTTTAACCTATAAGAGACGAGTTTAATTGCAAGAGAAGATCAAATAAATAGGATGCAGACTGACACCGATACCACCAATTCTGGTTCTACCTCATTAACCTTGGGTCTCTGGTGATGTTCATAGTTCTTTTTCTCTGAGGATGCAACTGAAGAAAATCCTTCACGATGCTATAAAAAAATCATTGTATTATAAGACATACAACCCCTCTTACGAGCAAACATAAAGCAACAATATCACAAGAAGGGTATTTAGATACAGACCCCAGAAGAAGCGTTAGGAGCCTTAGAAGTAACATGCTGAGTTTCTCTAATGGAGCGGCTTTCATCAAGAATCCGAGAGGCAATAACTGGCTGTGAAGGTCCAAAAAAAGATCCAAAACTGCAATCAAAGTTTTTTGTCACACATACGCAAAGAAAAATCAAGACACTCCAACAACAATGACCTACTAAAAAAATAATACGTGAACAAGAATTATGTTTAAATTAGAATCGCAAGATAAGTTTCCCTGAAAAAAAGTATTCCCTTGATACAAAAGCTAATCATATCAATACTGCATAACCTACAAGTAAATCATCTATTATGGCTCACCTAGCATTTAGGGCACATTACTCCCATACATACATTAATCTATCAGTTCGAGTAAAGTGTGAACAGAATTCAATAGAGCAAACAATGCATAGTTCAATCATCTGTCCCATAAAATTGGGG
Source organism: Platanthera guangdongensis (assembly GCA_039583875.1). Lineage (NCBI taxonomy): Eukaryota > Viridiplantae > Streptophyta > Magnoliopsida > Asparagales > Orchidaceae > Platanthera > Platanthera guangdongensis. The sequence goes on from CM077167.1 coordinate 28,117,934, forward strand.
CAAGAGAAATTTACCTTTGATGGAGAAGTACCCTTCAACCAAGCGAGCAATATTCATGGCGTCCATGATGGCAGAAAAATGGTGGATGTGAAGGCGAGCACAAATTAAAGTAAGAGGGTCTTGCATGAAGAACCCAAATAGTGGCCGGGAGGAAGTCCGGAAATATAATTGAGAGCTCGATGAACTCATCGATGTAATTGGACAGTGATCCAGTCCAACAAAACCCACACAGATGTTATACCGCATTGCTGAAATAGTGATGGTGGTAGCATTTCATTACCATTTTGCTTCTGACATGGCTACGTGAGGCTTGGATTGTGCTGGAGCCTTCCAAGCTAGGAGGAAGGTGCGGACATAATGTCAAAAAAAACCTCTCGGGCTAAGTGTTGTGGATCTGTTATGGATCCTAGACGTCTGCTATCTAGATTTTGTATTATTATTAAGTCGAGTTATTATATTGAGTCATTTGTTCATCGAGTCTGTTAAGTTTTATGTCTTTTGTTATAATCACGGTCACATATATTGACCCTTAGAGTCTTGTATCAAGTCATGAATGAATGAAAATCTATTTTCCTAACGCTAAAAAATATCTTGGAATCTCTCATTCTCTCTCTCTCTCTCTTGAGCATGCCCTGCTTAGGCAGCCATGGTCAAGACTCTGTAGTATCTCCACCACTGTCATCTCCACCTCCAGCCACTTCTCCGGAATCTCCAATTAGACCCAGGACAACTTTAGCTTCCAATCTCTTGGCGCGCACATTTTTGAGCTTCTAATGTCGTTTAAGGAACTATATAACAAACAACTTCGGGCCACCAAGGCGGAGTCATCGCTTGCTCCGCAAGGCCCCGCTTTGTCGGTCCCTCCGACCACCTCGCCGCCCTTTCTATCAACCCTTGCTCCATCGGCCACTGCACTAGCGATCCATCCGGACATGTTCCTTCTGCCAATCGTTGTTAGCTCGACCTCCATGTCGCTCCCACCGCCCACAGCGATGCTTCTTCTGTTGGCACTCGCTCTGTCGGTCCCAACTCTGCCGACCCCGTCGAATCTGTTCCTGCTGTAGACTGTCGTTCCTCCAGCCTCCTTGTTGCTAATGCTCATTGGCGTCTGACAGACCCATCAGACACATTTGAGACGCCATCTGTTGTTCTGATGACACCGCCGCTCCTCACCGAAGCTACCACCAACGCGACACACTACCGGACACTATTTTGACGAGAGATCAAGATGTCAGATGACGTGGTCATCCAAGCAAAGTTTGAGCTTGAGGCCAAGCTCAATTTCGAGGACGGATGAGATGTTATGGATCCTAGACGTCATTTATCTAGCTTTATTATTATTATTATTGAGTCGAGTAATTGTATCAAGTTGTTTTGTTTTGTTAGTCGCGTCGAGTCTGTTAGGTTTTATGTATTTCGTTATAATTATGATCATGCCATTAAGGGTCCTATATATTGACCCTTAGAGTCTCGTATCAAGTTATAAATGAATGAAAGTCTATTTTACTATCTCTAAAAGAGATCTTGGAAGCTTTCTCTCTTGAGCAATCTCCGCTTAAGCAGTCGTGGTGAAGGTTGTGTAGTATCTCTGTCACAGTCATCTCCACCTCCGGCCACTCCTCTGGCAACCACCGAGCTGGCTCATAACACTAAGCGATCCATCTCAAAGATCAGAAATCATTGAATAGAGCGCCTTAAGGAAAAAGGAGGATCAATGATGTCGGCAATCGTCGAGGCAAATGGGTGAATGAGTGATGATGGCAGCAATCGTCAAATTTACCGGACCCATCCCGACCAGAAGGCCGAGCAAGGATAAGGGCCTGTATGCGAAGTGCGGAAAATTGGGACCTTGAGCATGATGGAGCAGCTCCATCTGGGCATTGATTTATTGCAAGTTGGCTTGCATTGAAGATAACATTCCTTATGGTGGTCTAGTCAACATGTGCACGATTTCATCACGGTGTTGATGTGCGCATTTGTCATGGCGCTCACCCAAGGCATGCAATGAAAGACAATAGTGTGGAAAGGTTGGACACAGTAGATCAGGGTGCAGGGCATGTTGTCGGTGCTGGCGCGGTAGACGTAAGCGTGACCGGCAGATTGGTAGTTGTGTCCCTCATGATGATATAGAATCACACATACGACCTGGGTGATTTGGGAGGTTGATCGTGCAGGATGCGAAGGTCGATCCAGGATAATTAGCGTGATCCACAACTGAATGAATAGAACCACTTTCAACTCCATCCAAGCCTGTCTTTCCTCCTATCAAAACTACTTAGCTTGGGCATAATCTAAGTTTTAAATAAAGTTAACCCATGTTTATTTATTTTCTCATCAAACTCATATTAATTGGGCTTTAATTAAGCTAAATTAAACATATGTAATTTATTGAAGAAAATATGTAAAGACCCAAATTAAGGCCCAATTGTGGCCCATCTTATGGTTTAGTTTAGTCCGACAACTTTGGATAGAAACTCTCTCCTCTTTCTTTCTTTATTTAAGTGTACAAATACATGCATTCATACATGAAAAAAGAATTAAGAAATTAATAAAATTACTTGTTTTCCCTTTCTTCTGCGTTTTTCTACATGGTATCAGAGCGATGATCCGAAAAATCTATTATTTTTGTGTTCGTTCTGGCCGTTATTTGGGTGGCTAGCAATCTTTAACCGCGGCTCGTCTCCATCTGCGGTTAATTCCTTTTAAACTGGAGGATTGACCACCCTCTTCTCCCCTGCTTCCCTCCCCTCCCCTCTTCTTTTATAGGTTTTCCCTGACTATTGTTGGGCCCCACCTATCTGGTAGTGCTCTGCGGCTTCTCTTCTTTGCCGTCGAGCTCGCGATCAGCCTCCTGCTCGCAGCTTGCTACTATTCTTCCTCGCCCAGCTCGAGCGACCAACATCATGCTCGCTTCCTTCTTCTGTTGCTCTTCTTCTCGCACAACCCGTGTTTCTGCATTCCTAGCCGCTGCGTTCCAGCTCGCATGATCTTTGTATCTGCCCCGATCGCCAAGCGGCCTCTGCCCATCTGCACTTTCTTCCCCTGCTCGCCTGATGTTGGTCTTCTTCCTTGCAAAGCTCGCACGACCCTACTTCCTGCTCGCCTTGCCGCAACAGTTTCTCTCCAGGCCACTGATTGTTATCCTCACCGCTGCTATTATTGTTCTTATCGTTGGGCTTACTCACCTGGCCGCCGGGTATATCTGCAATCTCCTTGTCTAGCTGTGTTTGTTGCTCTCCAAGCTGTTGGGTCTGCCCGTGCCCCGACTCTCTACTGTAGCTCTTCTGGCCGCTCTCACCACTCGCTGCATCTTTCATGGATTTGAATGAGGCTTCCCCCTTCCCGTTCATGTTGTTAACCCTCTTCCTGAAATCCTTGATGAGCTTCGGATCACCACCATTTTCCTTAGTGGGAAAAAGAACTTCATTGAGTTGGTGCACTCCGTTCGTCGGGTTATGTAGATCAAAGGTCTTCCTTCATCATCTGGCAACGACAACCCCTATCGTCCCTACCGAGAAATGGCTACGTGATGACGATCGGGTCCAATCATGGATCCTCAATTCTATGGACAGTGAACCATATCAAATGGTCATGTACCATGAGACGGCAAAGGCTATGTGGGAGGAACTTCACTCCCTCTATTCTGGCAAGGACAGTTTCCAACACCTGTTTGACATCATTACCGATCTTCAGACACTTGATCCCGGAACAGCAGGTGACTTAACCTCCTTTGTTGCGAGATCCAAAACTCTTGTTGAGGCCATGGATACAACATCTGCCTCCTACGACGGACCTTGCAGCACAACGGGCATAGAAAGAAGCAATCGGGATCGCCATGATGACGGCCCATGTTCCCCCTCATCTTTACAGCATTCGGGCTCAAGTTCTTTCTTCCTCTACTATCCGCTCTCTGTCGGATGTGTGTTCCAGGCTCTTGAAGGTTACACTGCCACCGGATACTCTTGAGTGTTGACACTCTCTCAGGCTCTCATTCAGCAGCCTTTCACCTCTCGTCCTGCTCCTTCAACTCATGGCGGTCGCATTACTTCCCAGGGTCGGGGATGTCATGAAAGACCCCGTCCTAAGTGCTTTCATTGTGGTCGGGAGGGTCAGCTGGAGTCCACCTGTTATCGCAAGCATGGTCCGCCCGCACAACACAATGTTACCATTACAGTTGACCCTACATCAACCAAATGAAATGACATTGATGTTTTGCTCACCCAGCTCCAACAGCTTCAAGGCATAATCAGTCGCACATCTGACTCCATTGCGTAAATCTCTAATGAAGGTATCTCTTATCTCTCCAATAGCTCCAATTGGATTGTAGATTTTGGTGCTACACATCATATTACTCGGCACAAACCACCTTAGCACTTACAATCTGCACATCCCAACTTTGTCACCGTGGACAATGTGATACCACCCCGATTTCTGGAGCTGTTGATCTGTCCCTCACTCCAACCCTCTCTCTATGTTCGGTCCTTCATGTTCCGGGATCGCCTTTTAATCTACTGTCATTTAGTCGCCTTACTCAGAACCTTGATTGATGTGTAACTTTCTATTCATCTTCTTTTGTTGTGCAGGATTGACGAACACAGAATATCATTGGTAAGAGGCAGCTGTCGAATGAGCTCTATGTCTTGGATGTTCCGCCTACAGTTCTCTCCTCTGTCACAACTGTTAATTGGCATCGACATCTTGAGCATGCTCCTCTCCAGATTGTCAAGAAAGTTCTTCCTGATCTCCACCTTCAAGACTTTACTTGTGAATCCTGCATCTTTGGCAAACACCATCGTTCGTCTTTTCTCCCTCATTGTACTCGAAGTGATACTCCATTTGCTTTAATACATTTTGATATTTGGGGACCCTATAAAACATCTAGTATTTTTTGTTATCGTTATTTTGTTATATTTATTGATGATTACTCGCGCATGGCCTGGTTGTATTTACTACGCAATCATGCTGAAATCACCTCTATATTTTGTGTCTTCATTACTGAGACTCATACTCAGTTTTCCGGGACTGTAAAAGTACTTCGCACCGACAATGCACGAGAATATACTAGTCATGCTTTTTTAAATCTTTGTACTAAGATTGAGATCATCCATCAAACTTCATGTGCTTATACACCTCAATAGAATGGTGTGGCTAAGTGAAAAAATCATCACATTCTTGACGTCGCACGATCAATGATGTTTCAAATGCAGGTGCCCACACTTTACTGGAACTTCACGGTTTCTAATGCCTGCTATCTTATCAATCAGATATCCTCCTATGTTCTCTACTTCGTGACTCCTTTTAGTCTCTTTTTTCCCTCCATGTCTCTCTTTTCCCTCACACCTCACATTTTTAGATATACTTGTTATGTCCATAATTTTGGTCCTTTCATTGACAAGCTTGCTCCTCGCTACAAAAAACATGTTTGTCGGATACTCCCGCACTCAAAAAGTCTATGTTTGCTACTCTCCCAACAATCAAAAGATTGTTGTTTCTGCAGATGTTACCTTTTTTGAGGATCAACCGTTTCACTTCTCTCCTCAAGCTCCTCCTACACCTCTTCTCCTACGTCCTAACGTCCCTGTTACGTCTCGACTTCCACCACTTCTTTCAAACCCGACTCCAGTACACTCCAAACCACCACTTTGTGTGTACACCCGTCGTCCACCTAAATATGATGTCCTACAGTAGTTACCCTCTACCAATGATCTCTTGCAACCCTCAGATCCGGCATCAACCTCTACGGCTCATCCCTTTGCAAATTATGTATCCTTACATCGTCTCTCCCTGCATCTTCTAAAGTTCGCGCTTTCTTTATCCTCCATTTGTATACTTAACTCTTTGTGGGAGGCTCTCCAGCATCTGGGGTAGCGCACAACCATGGATGAGTAAATGACTGCCCTATGGGTCAACCAGACTTGGGATCTTGTCCCTCTTCGTCCATGCCAGACTTGTGTGGGATGTAAGTCGGTGTTTGCGATCAAAAATGCTTTAGACGGGGCAATTGAACGTCTAAAAGCTCTGCTTGTGGCTCGAGGATTCACTCAGCAACATGACCTCCATTATGTATGACGAGACCTTTTCACCAGTCGTCAAGTTAAATATTGTTCGTGTCCTCATCTCCTTGTTCATCGGCAGTGACCCTTACATCAGTTGGATGTTAAGAATGCATTTCTTAATGGGTACCTTCTAGAGAAGGTCAACATTCACCAACCTCCCAGGTTTGAGACCATAGGGGAGTCTTATGTTGGTCGCCTCAAAAAATCTATTTATGGTCTCAAGCAGCTTCCACGCGCATGATTTGACAAGTTTAGTAAGGTTGTCCGAGATGTTAGCTTCACTCGAAGCTCGTCTAACTGCTCCCTCTTTAATTGTCATCAACCAACTGGCACAATCATTCTCTTAGTTTACGTTGATGATATTCTGACTACTGGTGATGACTCTGAAGAAATACAGATGATTAAGCAGCACTTAAACTCAGTTTTTCAAAACTAAAGATCTAAGAAATCTTCGGTACTTTCTTGGACTTGAGGTAGCGAGGCGTTCTAATGGTCTTGTCCTATCTCAACGAAAGTATTGTCTTGACTTTCTTCATAATGTTGGCTATTCGGGATACAAGCCAATGACTCTGAGTATGATATTCTTCTGAACTCAAAGTATTATCGACATCTTGTAGGAAAGCTGATTTTTCTTACCATTATAAGACCTGATATCTCCTTTGTCGTTGGGATTGTCAATCGATTTGTGCATGCTCCAAAGATGTCTCATCTCCAGGCAGTCGAGCACATCCTCAGATACTTGAACAATGCTCATGGACATGGGCTTGTATAAAAACCATCTTCCTCTCTCTCTCTCTGATTGCCTACTTTGATGCCGACTATACTGGCTCTCTGGATGATCGACGCTTCACAAGTGGTTTTTGTACTTACTTCGGAGGACACCTTATTACTTGGCATAGCAAAAAACTATCTGTTGTTGCTCGCTCATCTGCCGAAGTCGAGTATCATGTAATGGATGTTGTTGTATCTGCGCATACTTGTCTAGAAAGTTTCCTCTGCTATACACATTGTCAAGAATCATGTATTTCATGAGCGAGTCAAACACATTGAAGTTGATTGTCACTTCAATCAGGAGAGTTTAATTGAAGAAGTTGGAATTAAAACATGTTACTGCCACCGGGCAAGTTGATGGCATTCTCACTATAAGGCCCTACCACGACCGTTGTACTATCAGTTTTTGTCAAAGCTTGGTGCTTACGATTTGTATGCTCCATCTTGCGGGGGAGTGTTGAAGAAAATATATAAATGCTCAGATTAAGGCCCAATTGTAGCCCATCTTATGGTTTAGTTTAGTATCACATCTTAGGATAGAAATCCACTCCTCTTTATTTCCTTATTTAAGTGTGCAAATACATGTATTCATACATAGAAAAAGAAATAAGAAATTAATAAAAAAATTTGTTTTCCCTTTCTTTTGTGTTTTCCTACATAATTCAACAAATAGGCTTATTTCAAGTAATAAATTTACTCGTAATATTTTATCAAAAGGCATAATATACCAAGCACTAATTATATGTTTCCACACAGCTTTTTAAAATAGCTTTTTTTTGTAGTCTAGCTAATTCTTCAATATTTTCATAAGCTTATGCATCTTGTAATATAAATATCTTTAAAGTTCATAAGATATAAAAATTTGATCTAAGAACATAAAGTAAATCATCAAATAATCACTAAAACATCATTAACTAAACATTTTATGAATCCATAAATACTACGTGTAAACAACAAATAAGACTGTTATACTCATAAATAAACGGTTGTGTCAATGTTCAAGTTTGTTCATTTACCTACCCATGACCTCGACAGGTACTCTAAGATGAATGAGGTCCGATGTGCAAAGTTGGCTTAACATATGATTTAACTTAGAGATAGCAATTTGGGTTTGATATGCAACATTTAGGACAAAAAGAATTGTTTTAGCTCAAATAGATATATTATCAGGGTCAATCCGACTATAACATTAAGCATCCATGTAAACAAATGTAAACTTCATAAGTTGATTCATTAAAGAGTAAGAAGTAAGATTTAAAATGTGTAAACAATTAACAATCCACAAGATATGATTCATCAATGCATTATTACATAATAATCCATTGCCTAATGAAGGTTAATGGCTTTTAAATAAAAAATAAAAAAGAAATGGATCACTCACCTATTTTTTGTTGATGCCCTTTTTTTATCTTGGGATTGAGAAGACTGGCAAAAATATTGGGCATTTTGTATCTTTAACTTCTGCCTAAATTTTTCCTTGAGCTTCTCTCTTACCTTGAGGAACTCCAGCTCTTCCTCGTTTGGTTGTTGCTCTTCTACTTTGTCCTCATCATCATCTGCATCATCCTCAATATCATCGTCTTCGTAATCATCATATTCATTCTCATACTCTTCATTATTTTGACTAAATCCCTGTGAAACAACATCAGCAAATGCATGTTGAGCCGAACAAAAAATAGATATTCGAATTTATCAGGGTACAAGACCCTCTTGTATATTAAATGAATCACCTATATTAACAATTTTCACTATATAATAAACTTACATTTCCATAATGCCCTTGCATTAGGGTCATTTAATTCTTGAGCAAAATAGCAGTAGAAACACTGGAGTAATTGAATACCTAAAATTTCATAACAAAAGTTAAAAACTAATAGGGGAAACGAGCAAAAGAGAGAATGATTGAGAGCAAAAATGACAATAAAGAAATGAACTTTCCAAAATTCATAATACCAAAAAATCAAACAGGCAACAAATTTCACAAGAATCTATTCAAATAGGTTAAGCAAAGGAAATGTGAATGTATCAAGGATACTCTAAGTCATAGATTCAGCGGCCGGAGGGGAGGTGATGCAAACATGCGCCCGCAGCGCCAAAGTTTATTTTACGGATGTTCATTTTTTTAGTGATATTGAACACTTTTCTTATATGTATGTAGCGCACTTGTTTCACGTTTTTATTTTCCGATATTTTTTATGTATTGGAGAGGTTGTAATAATGTATTCCATATGATGTAATTAACTAGATCATACAATTAGTTGCTTTAAATTAATTGGAGGGGTAATTCTTTGATTTGGGTGGATCGAGCCACATTCATTTCCCTAATCTCATTTCTGAGCCTTAACCTATATTTCAATCCTACACCTATATAATTTTCATCAAAAAATTGTGTTGTTCAAAAAATTCATTTTTTGAGTTCCCAAAAAAGTTTTTAAAAAAAATCAAAAAATCGAATTGATTAAAAACAAAAGAGAATGATGGTCAGAGATCAAATTAGAAGGTAATATTTATCCTATGTCCTAATCTCACATGAAATTCACTACTCGCGTGAAGTGTGGGATACATGCACATGAGGAGCCAATTAAAATGTAGAGAAGTTATTTCTCCACAAAGGATTATGTTAAGTCACGGGCACAAACTGACTTGGTGGGAGCATCGGAAAGCCCGTGACGGGCTCTTACGTGAAGCCATGTGTTATGTGTCGATATTATGGTCGTATCATATTATTTATTTGTTTTTATGTTGTTGGAGCTTGAGGAGACCGGGCGGTCTTATGTCTAACCGCAGCAGTCTGCCTCTCTCAGCGACCTAGCGGTTTGGCTCAGCGGTCTGTTGGTGAACCTCAACTAGCGGTCAGGAGGACAGCAGCAGTGCCGGTCTGAGGGATAGTCGCAGCAGCGGCCTGGATGTTAGCCGCAACGGTCTGGATGAAGCCGCAGCAGCGGACAGATGGTTAACCGCAATTGCGGTATGGTGGCAACCTGCGTTTGCAGTCTGATAGCTTGCAACAGCTGTGGGCTGATGGTTAGCCGCAACTGCGGTCTGGTCGCAACCCGCAGCTGCGGTCTGTACCAGCGGTCTTCCCTGGCAGTGTGGCGGCTTTCCTTAGTTGTCGCTGGGTGTTCAGTTATTCATTGTATAGTGTGTGGTTTGACCATGTCAAACCGCATAAGCCGTCCGACTTGTATTTAGTCTCACATCGATTGTTGTATTCTCTCATCTCCCCCAATTTCTATAAATAAGGGGACATACCTATGTAATGATTATCTTTTTAGAGCAATAAAATTTACAGTTTATTTAGCTCTTTTTCACATGGTATCAGAACAAACTAATCCTTTGCTCCAAATAGATAGCGGTTTGTTTGTTTAACCGTGCGGCTTCTTCTACTTCTAGCTTATTCCGGGTTCTTTCGGTTTCTTCCCCTCCCTTTTTCCCTCCCTTGCTAGTCGCTTTGTTTGCGACTTATTTCTTGCAACCTTTTCTGTTCGCGTGGTTTATCTTCTTTGTTGTGGGCTCCGCATTTTGGTCGCGACATCTTTCCTGCCGCTGGTCTATTGTCACCGTGACTGTGCGGTCTCTCCTCTTGTTCGCTCGGTTTATTTGCGTTGTTTGTTCGCGCGGTTTGTTTTGTGAAACCGTGCGGTTTCTAACTGTTTTCTATGGATACTCCTACTTTCTCTGTTCCTCCTCCTCTTTTTACTTCTTCTTTCTCTGCTTCTGGTAATTTGGGGACTGCTTCAAAGCTTACAGGTCCCAATTACCTTGACTGGAGTGAGACTTTTATTTTTCTCTTGCGTTCTCAGCGCAAACGTCATCATTTGACTGATGACCCTCCTTTTGGATCTATTTCTTTTGATGATTGGGATGCTTCTGATGCATTGGTGCGGACTTGGTTGGCCAACAGTTTGTCTGAGGAGTGCCTTCCTGTCATCCGGCATGATTCGACGGTCAAGGCTGCCTGGAATCGTCTTGTCGCCTTATATTCCAAGGGAGCCCAAACTTCGCGCATTTATACTCTATATGCCGATCTTTTCGCTCGACCAGTCATGATTCTTGTTTCTGCCTATCAAAAGGTTCACACTCTTAGTGATGAACTTCTTCGGCATCGACTTTTTCAGCTGATCTGGCTGAGCAACACCTAAGTTATTAAAGGCGCAAGGCGCGCCGAGGCGCAAAAGGGCCTTGGAGCCTAGGCGCAAGGCGCAGGCGCGCCTGAGGCACGCGAGCCGCAAAAATGGTGAAAAAAGAAAATTGAGTGAATTGGGTGGCCAATACGCTGGAATTGAGCGAATTGGGTGGCCAATTCGCTGGAACTGAGCGAATTGGGCGGCCAATTCGCTGGAACTGAGCGAATTGGGCGGCCAATTCGCTGGAACTGAGCGAATTGGGCGGCCAATTCGCTGGAACTGAGCGAATTGGGCGGCCAATTCGCTGGAACTGAGCGAATTGGGCGGCCAATTCGCTGGAACTGAGCGAATTGGGCGGCCAATTCGCTGGAACTGAGCGAATTGGGCGGCCAATTCGCTGGAACTGAGCGAATTGGGCGGCCAATTCGCTGGAACTGAGCGAATTGGGCGGCCAATTCGCTGGAACTCAGCGAATTGGGCGGTCAATTCGCTGGAACTGAGCGAATTGGGCGGCCAATTCGCTGGAACTGAGCGAATTGGGCGGCCAATTCGCTGAAACTGCTCTCTAAGCAAATTTTGGTTAGTTCTCTTCTATCAAGTTAGTATAAGAGCCTTTTTGAATTTTGGTTTGTTGAGGAAGCACGCACAAGGAAAATGCCCATCTTATGACTTATTTATAGGACGTGTGGAAGTTTGGAGAAAACAAGGAACAGGTATCAAAATCAAACAACAAAAAGAGATTATATATGATGCAAGCCCAGTTGCACTCAGATGTATTAACACTAGTTAAATTTCTTCCTAGTTACCTAAATCAGATGGGGAATGACTAAGATATAGATTAAGATAACTAAAATCAATTTAAGTAGCCAACAGACACAACTAGTGTTACGGCACTCGACACGCCAGACCCGCATTAGGGCCGCACATACCAGAGCCGCCGACCGACCGAGGCCGCATGATTCGACTCTCTTAATTTTGTCGCAATTCCTGTATTTCTATTTCAGTTTTTATCTCGCGTGTAGTAAGCCCAAGTGAGAGGCACGAACTTTTTAACATTTGGGTTCGGTTGTTGGGTGACCTATATGGTCCGGATTTTGGGATGATGAAGGCAAACAAGGATTAGTCTAAAAAGTTCTCTCTAATTCTCCCTCTCCCTCTCTACCCGAGCGAGTTTTTCGCGAAACCCTAGGGCGGAGAAATCGTGTCGACTCCCGCGTGCAGCCGACGGGCCACTTCCGCGCCTCCTACCGCTCGATCCTCTCTTCTTCCCCTTCCTCCTTCTCCCTTCTATTCTTCTCCCATCCCTCCTCTTCTTTCGCCATTTTCACCATAGCACCACCCGGTTCTACAACGGGTTCCTCCGAACCTCGTGGATCTTCATCCTCTTCCGGCCCTATCACCCGATCTAGGTCGGGGGGTCATATCAACTTGGTGTCAGAGGCAACCGCCGGCCTCGCCTTACCCGGCTCCTACCGCGCCGCCCTTGTCGGCCGCCTCCGTCCGGCCCTACCCCTTCCGCCCGTAAGAGAGACCGTCAGGCTGCTGTCGTGCCCACCATCCCTCCCTCTTCCCATGGCTGACGGCAACCCTACGATCGGCCAACTCATGGAGATGTTTCAAGCAATGTTCGCTGTGCAAAATGAAAAAATGAATGCTCTCAATGTGCGTCTCGATGCCGTCCATGGCGCTTCCCCTCCCTTATCGCCCGCAACACCGCCGTCTGAGAGTCTCGTGAACTCGCATCTCCCACACGGCGACTCCCACTCGGGCAACCGCTTCATCCGCATGGATTTCCCTCTACACGAGGGGCGTGAAGACCCCTTATCTTGGCTCACGCGCTGCGATTTCTTCTTCGCCACCCAACACACTCCGGAAGAGGAACGTGTCGGCATCGCCTCCTTCCACCTCCTGGGCCCAACGCAACTATGGGTCACGCAGCTCCTGCGAGAGCATCCCGCCACTTCGTGGGACGAATTCCGGACAGCCTGCTCCCTCCTCTTTGGACCGGCCATGCAAGGCGATCCTCTAGGCGCACTCATCACACTCAAGTACATCGGCTCCATGGAATCCTATCTAGAGAAATTTCAGTTGCTGCTCTCACATGTCACTACTGTCTTACCCTCCCAACAAGTGCCACTTTTCACTGTCGGTCTGCCCGACCGACTACGCTGGGATGTCGAATTTCAGAGACCTCCATACTTGTCGGCAGCTACGAATCTCGCATGTGCTTTCGACCGGAGCCTCGCCTTGGATCGTCCGTCTTCGCTTCGCCCTCAACCCTTTCTATCAGTTTCCCCCGCTCCGCCGTCAGATGGGGCACAGCCCCCGCGGCCTACTTTTCGGCGTCGCTTGACACGCTCGGAGATGGCGGCCCGTCGAGAGAAGGGTCTCTGTTTCAATTGTGACGAGTTATACACACACAGCCACCGGTGCAAACGTATTTTTTGGTTGGATGTGGATGACCTTAAGGAGGACGACGGCGATGGATTCGACGACTCGGGCACGCCCCATTTGTCCCTTCATTCCTTGGCCGGGCCGCAAGGGGGTTGCACCATACAGCTTTATGTGACCCTTATAGGTACGTCTCTTCTTGCTCTTCTTGACACGGGGACTACCCACAGCTTCATACGCAAGGACCGGGCCCTCCAACTTCATCTTCCATATGTGACAAGCAGCCACGTTCGGGTGGCGGTGGCCAACGGCCAGCAGCTGCAGTATTTGGGGGTATGTCGCCACGTGGCCTTCGAGGTTGAGGGCTCTTCCTTTCAGACCGATCTCTTTCTGATTGACCTTCGGGCTTTTGACCTCGTGATGGGCGTTCATTGGTTGCGTACATTGGGGCCCCTCACGTGGGATTTTGACCGCATGACCATTTCTTGGCGGGAGGGCTCTCGTGTGATCCACTGGCAGGGCCAAGTACCAACACAGTCACCGTCCTCCTTTCTAGTCCACAGAGCCGTGGGAACTTCCTACACCGTCGTCGGGGGACTCTCCGGCGGATCTTGTTGCGCTTCTTCAGTCATTCCCAGAGCTTTTTAGCCCCCGTCTGGGCCTTCCCCCGCGAAGGCGACAGGACCATCGCATATGCTCCTTCCTGGGGCGGCTCCAGTGGTGGTGAGACCATATCGCCACCCCTACCTACAGAAGGACGAGATCGAACACCAGTGTGATCTTCTCCTCCAGCAGGGTCTCATCAGACGCAGTGTCTCTCCTTTTTCCTCTCTTGTATTGCTGGTGCACAAGAAGGACAGTACGTGGTGCATGTGTGTGGACTACCGCGCCCTCAATGCAATAACAGTCAAAGACAAATTTCCGATTCCGGTCGTCGAGGAGCTCCTGGACGAATTACACGGAGCACGCTTCTTCTCCAAATTAGATTTATTTTTCGGGTATCATCAAGTCCGCATGGCGAAGACGGATGTGGATAAAACGTCTTTTCGGACACACCACGACCACTTCGAGTTTTTCGTTATGCCTTTCGGCCTTACCAACGCGCCCTCTACCTTTCAAGCCTTGATAAATGAGGTATTTCAACCCTTTCTCCGCAAGTCCGTTCTAGTTTTCTTTGACGATATTTTGGTGTATAGCAAGACTTGGGCGGAGCACTTATGTCATCTTCGAGTCGTCCTCAGCTTGGCCCACGTGCAGCGCTTGATCCTCAAGCCGTCCAAGTGCTCTTTTGGGCAGAGCTCGATCACTTATTTGGGACACATGGATCAATTGGGGGTTTCGGCCGACCCGACCAAGCTGGAGGATGTGGCGTCATGGCCGCTACCGCAGGACATCACCGGTCTCCGGGGCTTTCTCGGCCTCACGGGATACTATCGTCGCTTCATCCGCGACTCCGGTGGCATCGCCTCCCCTCTCCTCAGCCTGCTGCAGAAGAATGCTTTTGTGTGGACAAATGCAGCGACACAGACGTTGCACTCTCTTCAGGCGGCTTTGCTTTCCGCCCCGGTGCTCCGTCTTCCGGACTTCACGCTGCCTTTTCTCGTCAAGTGCGACGCGTCCGGTGTGGGCTATGGTGCAGTACTTCAACAGGAGGGCCATCCATCGCCTATTTCAGCCGTCAGACGGCCAACCACCATCGGAAGTTACCGGCATACGAGCAAGAGCTCATTGGACTCGTCAAGGCGGTTCAACATTGGAGGTCGTATTTATGGGGCCGCTCCATCATCCGGACCGATCATTTCAGCCTCAAGTACCTTCTGGAGCAGCGTCTCACTACCGCGCCACAGCAGCAGTGGGTCAGCAAGTTACTCGTCTTTGACTTTCAGGTGGAACATAAGGAGGGCTCTCTCAACCGCGCCGTCGATGCACTATCCCGCAGGGACACTATGGCGGGCGCCACCCTTTGTGCCATCTCTTTTCCCACGGCCGATCTCCTCTCCTTGCTTCGTCAGGAGATTTCTGCTTCCCCAAGTTTGACCGAGCTTCTTCGTCGGGTGGAGCAGGGCCTCACCGATACTCAATGGACCACTTGTCAGGGATTGATCTACTACCGTGAGCGCTTGTACGTGGATGCGGCTTCGCCACTCATCCTTTCCATCTTGGATGACGTTCATTCACGTAGCCATGAGGATGTCCACCGTACTCTCCAGCGTCTGCTCACAGAGTTCTATTGGAAGAGCATGTGGCACCTTCTCTATGGACTTTGTGGAAGGGCTGCCCTCAGTTCGCGGCAAAAGCATTTTGATGGTGGTGGTGGATCATTTTTCCAACGGGGCTCATTTCCTTCTTTTGACACGGACACTCGTTATAGAACACGTGGCCCGGGTATTCTTTCAGGAGATATTTAGACTGCACGACATGCCGGAGACGCTTGTCTCGGACCGGGATCAGATCTTCACTAGTAGGTTTTGGAAGGAGCTTTTCTGCCTCAGTGGCACCAAGCTAGCCTTTTCCTCGGCATATCACCGCCATTCGGATGGCCAGACCGAAGTGGTCAACCGTACACTCGAGATGTACTTACAGTGCGTGACGGACAATCGTCCACGGGATTGGCCTCGTTGGCTACCTTGGGTGGAATATTGTTACAACACGACGTATCATACAGCTCTGCAGACCACACATTTTTGTCTCATTTATGGTCGTGATCCCCCCCCCCCCGCCTGTTATCTTACACGGGAGGCTCCACTCACCTGACTGCCTTGGATCGCGACTTGGAAGATCGAGATGTCTTTCTACAGACCGCCCGGACTCGCCTCCTCCAAGCTCAGCAGCGCATGGAGGCTACGTATAATAGGGGGCATCGCGACCTCACACTTGTCGTGGGAGATTGGGTTTGGGTGCGGCGTCGCCCTTTTCGTCAAGCCACTGTCACTCGGCCATCCTCCAAGAAATTGGAGCCCAAGTTCTTTGGCCCCTTTTCCGTCGTCGAGCGCATTGGCGAAGTGGCATATCACCTAAATCTTCCTCCAGACGCCCGGATTCATGATGTCTTCCACATCTCCCAGTTGAAGCTGTTTGTCGGCCCTCCACCGTCCGCACCCTTGGTTGGCATCCCACAACAACTTGAGGACAAGCTGTCTTTGGGAGAGGGCGGTGATGTTACGGCACTCGACACACCAGACCCGCATTGGGGCCGCACATACCAGCGTCGCCGACCGACCAAGGCCGCATGATTCGACTCTCTTAATTTCGTCGCAATTCCTGTACTTTAAATTTCAGTATTTCTATTTCAGTTTTTATCTCACGTGTAGTAAGCCCAAGTGAGGGGCACGAACTTTTTAACATTTGGGTTCGGTTGTTGGGTGACCTATATGGTCCGGATTTTGGGATGATGAAGGCAAGCAAGGATTAGTCTAAAAAGTTCTCTCTTATTCTCCCTCTCCCTCTCTACCCGAGCGGGTTTTTCGCGTAACCCTAGGGCGGAGAAATTATGTTGACTCCCGCGTGCAGCCGACGGGCCACTTCCGCGCCTCCTACCGCTCGATCCTCTCTTCTTCCCCTTCCTCCTTCTCCCTTCTATTCTTCTCCCATCCCTCCTCTTCTTTCGCCATTTTCACCATAGCACCACCCGGTTCTACAATGGGTTCCTCCGAACCTCGTGGATCTTCATCCTCTTCCGGCCCTATCACCCGATCTAGGTCGGGGGGTCATATCAACTTGGTATCAGAGGCAACCGCCGGCCTCGCCTTACCCGGCTCCTACCGCGCCGCCCTTGCCGGCCGCCTCTGTCCGGCCCTACCCCTTCCGCCCGCAAGAGAGACCGTCGGGCTGCTGTCGTGCCCACCATCCCTCCCTCTTCCCATGGCTGACGACAACCCTACGATCGGCCAACTCATGGAGATGTTTCAAGCAATGTTCACTGCGCAAAATGAAAAAATGGATGCTCTCAATGTGCGTCTCGATGTCGTCCATGGCGCTTCCCCTCCCTTGTCGCCCGCAACACCGCCGTCTGAGAGTCTCGTGAACTCGCATCTCCCGCACGGCGACTCCCACTCGGGCAACCGCTTCATCCGCATGGATTTCCCTCTACACGAGGGGCGGGAAGACCCCTTATCTTGGCTCACGCGCAGCGATTTCTTCTTCGCCACCCAACACACTCCGGAAGAGGAACGTGTCGGCATCGCCTCCTTCCACCTCCTGGGTCCAACGCAACTATGGGTCACACAGCTCCAGCGAGAGCCTCCCGCCACTTCGTGGGACGAATTCCGGACAGCCTGCTCCCTCCGCTTTGGACCGGCCATGCAAGGAGATCCTCTAGGCGCACTCATCACACTCAAGTACATCGGCTCCATGGAATCCTATCTAGAGAAATTTCAGTTGCTGCTCTCACATGTCACTACTGTCTTACCCTCCCAACAAGTGCCACTTTTCACTGTCGGTCTGCCCGACCGACTACGCTGGGATGTCGAATTTCAGAGACCTCCATACTTGTTGGCAGCTACGAATCTCGCCTGTGCTTTCGACCGGAGCCTCGCCTTGGATCGTCCGTCTTCGCTTCGCCCTCAACCCTTTCTATCAGTTTCCCCCGCTCCGCCGTCAGATGGGGCACAGCCCCCGCGGCCTACTTTTCGGCGTCGCTTGACACGCCCGGAGATGGCGGCCCGTCGAGAGAAGGGCCTCTGTTTCAATTGTGACGAGTTATACACACCCAGCCACCAGTGCAAACGTCTTTTTTGGTTGGAAGTGGATGACCTTACGGAGGACGACGACGATGGATTTGACGACTCGGGCACGCCCCATTTGTCCCTTCATGCCTTGGCCGGGCCGCAAGGGGGCTGCACCATACAGCTTTATGTGACCCTTATAGGTACGTCTCTTCTTGCTCTTCTTGACACGGGGACTACCCACAGCTTCATACGCAAGGACCGGGCCCTCCAACTTCATCTTCCATATGTGACGAGCAGCCACGTTCGGGTGGCGGTGGCCAACGGCCAGCAGCTGCAGTGTTTGGGGGTATGTCGCCACGTGGCCTTCGAGGTCGAGGGCTCTTCCTTTCAGACCGATCTTTTTCTGATTGACCTTCGGGCTTTTGACCTCATGCTGGGCGTTCGTTGGTTGCGTACATTGGGGCCCCTCGCGTGGGATTTTGACCGCATGACCATTTCTTGGCGGGAGGGCTCACGTGTGATCCACTGGCAGGGCCAAGTACCAACACAGTCACCGTCTTCCTTTCTTGTCCACAGAGCCGTGGGAACTTCCTACACCGTCGTCGGGGGACTCTCCGGCGGATCTTGTTGCGCTTCTGCAGTCATTCCCAAAGCTTTTCAGCCCCCGTCTGGGCCTTCCACCGCGAAGGCGACAGGACCATCGCATATGCCTCCTGCCTGGGGCGGCTCCAGTGGTGGTGAGTCCATATCGCTACCCCTACCTACAGAAGGACGAGATCGAACGCCACTGTGATCTTCTCCTCCAGCAGGTTCTCATCAGACGCAGTGTCTCTCCTTTTTCCTCTCATGTATTGCTGGTGCACAAGGACAGTACGTGGCGCATGTGTGTGGACTACCGCGCCCTCAATGCAATAACAGTCAAAGACATTTCCGATTCCGGTCGTCGAGGAGCTCCTGGACGAATTACACGGAGCACGCTTCTTCTCCAAATTAGATTTATTTTTCGGGTATCATCAAGTCCGCATGGCGAAGACGGATGTGGAGAAAACGGCTTTTCGGAGACACCACGACCACTTCGAGTTTTTGGTTATGACTTTCGGCCTTACCAACGCGCCCTCTACCTTTCAAGCCTTGATAAATGAGGTATTTCAACCCTTTCTCCGCAAGTCCGTTCTAGTTTTCTTTGACGATATTTTGGTGTATAGCAAGACTTGGGCGGAGCACTTATGTCATCTTCGAGTCGTCCTCAGCTTGGCCCACGCGCAGCGCTTGATCCTCAAGCCGTCCAAGTGCTCTTTTGGGCAGAGCTCGATCACTTATTTGGGACACATGGATCAATTGGGGGTTTCGGCCGACCCGACCAAGCTGGAGGATGTGGCGTCATGGCCGCTACCGCAGGACATCACCGGTCTCCGGGGCTTTCTCGGCCTCACGGGATACTATCGTCGCTTCATCCGCGACTACGGTGGCATCGCCTCCCCTCTCCTCAGCCTGCTGCAGAAGAATGCTTTTGTGTGGACAGATGCAGCGACACAGACGTTGCACTCTCTTCAGGCGGCTTTGCTTTCCGCCCCGGTGCTCCATCTTCCGGACTTCACGCTGCCTTTTCTCGTCAAGTGCGACGCGTCCGGTGTGGGCTATGCTGCAGTACTTCAACAGGAGGGCCATCCATCGCCTATTTCAACCGTCAGACGGCCAACCACCATCGGAAGTTACCGGCATACGAGCAAGAGCACATTGGACTCGCCAAGGCGGTTCAACATTGGAGGCCGTATTTATGGGGCTGCTCCATCATCCGGACCGATCATTTCAGCCTCAAGTACCTTCTGGAGCAGCGTCTCACTACCGCGCCACAGCAGCAGTGGGTCAGCAAGTTACTCGGCTTTGACTTTCAGGTGGAACATAAGGAGGGCTCTCTCAACCGCGCCGTCGATGCACTATCCCGCAGGGACACTACGGCGGGCGCCACCCTTTGTGCCATCTCTTTTTCCATGACCGATCTCCTCTCCTTGCTTCGTCAGGAGATTTCTGCTTCCCCAAGTTTGACCGAGCTTCTTCGTCAGGTAGAGCAGGGCCTCACCGATACTCAATGGACCACTTGTCAGGGATTGATCTACTACCGTGAGCGCTTGTACGTGGATGCGGCTTCGCCACTCATCCTTTCCATCTTGGACGACGTTCATTCACGTAGCCATGAGAATGTCCACCGTACTCTCCAGCGTCTGCGCACAGAGTTCTATTGGAAGAGCATGTGGCGCCATGTCCACGAATTCATCTTTGCATGTGTTGTATGCCAACATAACAAGGCGGACCACCTTCTTCCGGCCGGCTTACTTCAGCCTCTGCCGGTTCCTTCACAGATTTGGGCGGATCTCTCTATGGACTTTGTGGAAGGGCTGCCCTCAGTTCGCGGTAAAAGCATTTTGATGGTGGTGGTGGATCATTTTTCCACGGGGGCCCATTTCCTTCTTTTGACACGGCCACTCGTTATAGAACACATGGTCCGGGTATTCTTTCAGGAGATATTTAGACTGCACGACATGCCGGAGACGCTTGTCTCGGACCGGGATCGGATCTTCACTAGTAGGTTTTGGAAGGAGCTTTTCTGCCTCAGTGGCACCAAGCTAGCCTTTTCCTCGGCATATCACCCCCAGTCGGATGGTCAGACCGAAGTGGTCAACCGTACACTCGAGATGTACTTACGGTGCGTGACGGACGATCGTCCACGGGATTGGCCTCGTTGGCTACCTTGGGTGGAGTATTTTTACAACACGACGTATCATACAGCTCTGCAGACCACACCTTTTTGTCTCATTTATGGTCGTGATCCCCCCCCCCCCCGCCTGTTATCTTACACGGGAGGCTCCACTCACCTGATTGCCTTGGATCGCGACTTGGAAGATTGAGATGCCTTTCTACAGACCGCCCGGACTCGCCTCCTCCAAGCTCAGCAGCGCATGGAGGCTACGTATAATAGGGGGCATCGCGACCTCACACTTGTCGTGGGAGATTGGGTTTGGGTGCGGCGTCGCCCTTTTCGTCAAGCCACTGTCACTCGGCCATCCTCCAAGAAATTGGGGCCCAAGTTCTTTGGCCCCTTTTCCGTCGTCGAGCGCATTGGCGAAGTGGCATATCGCCTAAATCTTCCTCCAGACGCCCGGATTTATGATGTCTTCCACATCTCCCAGTTGAGGCCGTTTGTCGGCCCTCCACCGTCCGCACCCTTGGTTGGCATCCCACAACAACTTGAGGACAAGCCGTCTTCGGGCAAGGGCGGTGATGTTACGGCACTCGACACGCCAGACCCGCATTGGGGCCGCACATACCAGCGCCGCCGACCGACCGAGGCCGCATGATTCGACTCTCTTAATTTCGCCACAATTCCTGTACTTTAAATTTCAGTATTTCTATTTCAGTTTTTATCTCACGTGTAGTAAGCCCAAGTGAGGGGCACGAACTTTTTAACATTACGGTTCGGTTGTTGGGTGACCTATATGGTCCGGATTTTGGAATGATGAAGGCAAAGAAGGATTAGTCTAAAAAGTTCACTCTCTAATTCTTCCTCTCCCTCTCTACCCGAGCGGGTTTTTCGCGTAACCCTAGGGCGGAGAAATCGCGTCGACTCCCGCGTGCAGCCGACGGGCCACTTCTGCGCCTCCTACCGCTCGATCCTCTCTTCTTCCCCTTCCTCCTCCATTCTATTCTTCTCCCCTCCCTCATCTTCTTTCGCCATTTTCACCATAGCACCACCCGGTTCTACAACGGGTTCCTCCGAACCACGTGGATCTCATCCTCTTCCGACCCCATCACCCGATCTAGGTCGGGGGGTCATATCAACTAGCTATGTTCTCATTTTGTATAGTTTTCAAGTTGATTAAATCCATGTAATTATACTCTATTAAATTTTATTTACGCAAGTCATTTGTTCGTTCTAATTCACTAATATTATTAGAAAGAAACTTTTAGGTTCTTTTCATTCATCTATAGTTAGGGTTACAATACAACTTCAAATCATTTTGAATAGTACGCATTCAATTGATAAACAATTTAAAGTAGAATTTTCACTCACATTATAAAAGATAAACAATTTGAAATAACAAAAACATGGATGAAAATTTGTATACATACAGAGAAAATAAACTAATGGATTCACTCTACACATTCAACCTTTTTTTCAATATTCTATCTAAACGTGTGAGAAGTGATATAAATACATGATAGTCATAATTGATGCATACAAAGTGCAACTAGAAATCAAATAAAAAACTACAACGTGTAATATAAAGCATTAGACGGAGATATGCAAATTTAGGGTAAAAGTCTTTGTACCTTTTGAACATCAATGATCAACCCCTCTTGAATTAACAATATAATATGACTTGCACTCAGCTAATGAATGACCAAATCCCTCCATAAAACACAAAGGACGTATTAGAATCAAACATTCAAACATAATAAAATGAGATCAATTTTTGAAGGCAACATAATAAAAATAACAACATAAATAAATCAACCAAATCAGAAATCATAATCTACCAAGTCAACAATGGAATTTTTCGCACAAAAAACAAACATAAGCTACCAAACCAGCAATCATAAACTCTAAACTAATGTGCAAGAAAATAACATAACATCAAGTCATCATATAGTTTTTCAATTTTTCCTCGGTCTCGTGATCTCATCATCATTAAGTATTAATTACTCATCGTCTGAATCAATTAAGGTTTCATCTTCTTCACTAAAATCTTCTTCTTCATTGAACTCAGCTTCTTCTTCATCCTCGGCATCATCTGTACGCATTGTTGGAGTAGGTGCCTTCTTCTTACATGTGCTCCCCTTGTCAGCTACCATCTTCCCTTTGGATAAGCGCGTAGAGTAGATGTCTTCTTCTACTTCATTGGCCCTTGCTAATCCACCTCAGGTCAATAATTTGTCATCAAAAACTATATTGTCATCCTTCTCAACCTCCTCATCTTCCTCCATTCTTCCCATCAGTCATTCATTGGTATCGTCAATATCTTTCAGCGAGATCGGATCAATACGATCACGTGAATCATATCGCCGACGCAAGGCACAGTTGTATTTTACAAATACTAAAGGCGTTGTGCTAGTCGATTTCTTTTTTACTATGGACCTGCAACATGACAAATAAATAATTAATCATATAATGATATAAATTAATATTTATATACTTGTTCAAAAAAATTCATACATGTTCAAAAAAACTCCAATTGCGCTCACATCCGAATGAACTGCAAGTGAGACTTAAAACCTTTACAGCAAATTTAGTCAGATTAGGAATATCAACTCCATATGATTGCCACCATTCAGCTGCCCAAAAAAATGAATATCAAGAAATTAATGAATCATTCTTAGTAAATAAATTGTTTATTTGAAACTTGAAATAATATTTAATTAACTAATCTGAGAACTTTGTTTTTCTATGCCGAACTGCAAATTGCATTCCAAATAAACCTTCAGCATTTCTATATAAACTTAGTTGTTCCATAATTTTATCTTGAATTTCAGGACATGAAATAAGTTTTGCATTGTTTGATATAAATATTTCATGACTTCTCCATCTAATGTCATTTCAGAGTTTGAATAGAATAATTCCGGATTTAAATAATGAGTCGTCGCATGCAATGGTCAATGAAGCTGATTTTCCCATCTCCTGTCGACAATCGCAAAGACTTCTTTATATTTTTCTTCTTTCTCATTGAAAGAGTTCATGATTGTCTCTTTTACTCTATTCATAGCATCATAGATAACATATAGTCAGTCTTGTCTCCCCATCTACCAACCTTAGTACCCGAAGTAAAGGTCCAAAAATCTTCAAAATGTACACAATAGTACTCCAGAAACAGACCATGTATATAATGTTTTGTACTTGTTTCCTTTGCCCACTTGCTTGATGTCCACTCAGGTGAAGTGAACATCTTAGATTTGTCTTCTGCTTATGAATGCGCTGAATAGTAAGAAATGAAGTCACAAACCTCATAACAGCGGGTCTAACAAGCTCCACTTGTCCTGTGAAGCTCATTAGCATGTTGACTAGTCCAGACCGAACATAAATATAACTGTTGACGCTCATTGTTTTTTTAATTGTTCTACTAATGCTAGGCATCTTTCCAATATCCTCCAGCATTAAGTCGATGCAAAGGGCGGCACACGGTGTCAAATATAAATGTGGTCGTTTTGCCTCCAATAATTTTCCTATTTCATAATAAACACATTCATAATCAATATGACATTAAAATTAAATAAATATAAAAAGAAGATGATTAACTATATATTTACCTGCTAGTACATTATTGTTTGCACTATCAGTAACAACTTGAACAACAATGGTCTCTCCAACACATTTCACTACTCTATCAAGCAATTCAAACATCCTCTTTCCAGACTTCGCGTAATCAGATGCATCAACAGATTCCAGGAAGAATGTACCTTTCGGTGAATTTACCAAAAAAATTTATAAGAGTTCTTTGTTTCTTATCTGTTCATCCGTCTGTCATGATAGAACATTCAAACAGCCTTCACTCATCCTCATAGTTCGTCATGATCTTCTGGACTTCAGTTACTTTATTATTCAACAAAGGCACGCGAACTTCATGGTAACTGTGTGGTTTCAATTCAACCCCAAACTGTCCAACGGATTATATCATCACTGCAAAACTAGGATAGGTAACCGCGTTAAAAGGAATAGTTGCATCATACATCTATTGAGTTATATGCTTGCAAGCCCTCCCTCTAAGTTCCTTCTTAAACGCTTCGTTGATTGAAATTTGCTTCATTTGCTTATCTTGGTCTTTTTGTTTCATTTTCTTCTTAATATTAGATGCAAAAAAACAAGCATCGGTCCTTTAGTCCTATACTTTTTAGGCGCACAGCTTAGACCGTATCCATGAATCTCCGCACCAATGTTATCCATATCCTCATTGCTTCCAAATGTATCTACATCTGCAAAATCCGGGAATGCTTGTTTTTTCGTATTGCTTACAACTATTTTCTTTTCCATATAATCTTGAATTTATGTCCTTACATGTTGTGGGCATTTGGGACAAACTTTGACAATTCTAAATCCCCCCACTAGATGTTGCTTCGTACGATAAATTCCACCATTTGTGACTCTCTCATACAAAATGCAAATTAAATCATTTTTATTAGTGACAGATGTCTGACGCACATACTTCCAACTTGGATCAATTCTAGATGGGACACTGGATGAATCAAATCCACTCGCGTCCATTTCCAACTATTAAAACATTTTACAAAAAAATTAATACATAGAATAGGATAATTAGTGAAAACTGTAGCGTTCAGCTCACTGTTTTACATGAACTGGGCTGCCCAGTTCACTGTTTTACAGTGAACTGGAAGCCCTGTTCACTGTTATAGTGAACTGTGGCTTCCATTATGCTAGAACAGGGAGGAGAATGGCGAGCGAAAGAGGAGCGGCGAACAAAAATGGCAGTCGGTAGTCATTATGCTAGAAGAAGAAGTAATGCAATGAGAAGAAAAAGTTACCAAAATAATTAGTGGCGGCCGGCGAGCGGAAGAGGAGCGGCAAACGGAAGAGGAGCGGCGAACGAAGCACAGGAGCGGCGAACAAAGAACAGGAGCGGCGAGCTTTCAGCCCTAAACCAATTCATCGTGAATCGAAATTTCTGAGCACACACTTCTTATTATGATGAGAAAAGAAAACCAAAACCCTAATTAAACTAAACCGGCTGCGCCTAGACCGGAGAACGTCTAGGTGCGCCTGAATGGCCCGCAAGGCGCGCGCCTAGGCGCTCCTGGGCCTCGCCCGAGCCACTTCGCCCGCCTCGCCCGTGGTCAGGCGCTGTGTTGTGCGTCCGGCGCCTCAGGCGCACGCCTTGATAACTTAGAGCAACACAGACATTTTCATGAGCTTCTTGTTGTTTGTTATCTGTTTCGCCTACCGAATTCCTATGATATGATCCGCTAACAAATTATTGGAGAGGCGGATACTCTGACTCTGGATACTACTGCTGCAAGGATATTTGTTGTTACTACTCTTCTTCAGCGTCCTTTGCTCTACTCTTCATCTTCGTCTCCTGATCTTGTTGCTCATCCAGCTCGTCATGACATCTCTGGTGGCCGTCCTGGTGGCCGTGGTGGTGGTCGTGGTTACTCAGCATCTTTGTTCTCATTGTGGCCGACTTGGTCACTTGGTTGATCGTTGTTGGACCAAATATCCTCATCTTCGTCCAACATAAGTTGATTCCTCCAAGCCGTCCACTTCTTCACTTGCTACTTCTAGAACTGCTCAGTTGGCTACAACGGGTAGGTGGCTTATTAATTCTGGTGCTACAAATAATATTACCGGCAATTCTCGTCTTTTCTCTTCTATTGACAAGAGCAACTGGTTACCTTCGGTTCTTATTGTGAATGGTTCTCCATCTCCGGTTTGTGGGTGTGGCACTGTGAATATTACTCACTCTCTTCAGCTACAGGACACCTTTTATGTCCCGAATTTTTTGTGCAACCTTCTATTTGTTATTGCTCTTTGCAAACAGTTGCATTGTGAAGCCATTTTTACTGTCTCTACTTGTGCTTTTCAGATTCCTCATTCCAAGAAGTTGATTATTACTGGGACTGAGAGCGGCGGCTTGTTCTATCTTGATATTGCTTCTGTGTTTTCTGTCTCTTCTTCTCTACTTCAGTGGCATCTTCGTCTTGGGCATACTCCTTGAATTCTTTATCAGCTTCTGTCAGATTTATCGCGGTGATTCTACTCTGGATGGTGAAGCTTGTTAGTTTGGCAAGCATCACTGATCTACTTTTCCTGCTAAGCATGACCGCAGTTCTTTTCGTCCCTTTGATTTGGTTCATTCTGATGTTTGGGATCTTGCTCCCCTTCAAACTATTGGTAGGGGTAGTTTGTATTTTGTTACATTCATAGATAATTTTTCAAGATGTACGTGGTTATATTTGTTACGAGAACGCTCTGAGATTTTCTCGATTTTTTCTGCTTTTTATAATGAAATTCGTACACAATTTTATACCCCTATTAAACCTATTCGTGTTGATAATGCTAAGAAATACCTTAGTCATCAGTTTACTTCATTTTGTTTGGATCATGGAATTGTCTATCAAACTACTTGCCCTTACACTTTCCAACAGAATGGGGTTGTTGAACGTAAGAATCGTCATCTTCTGGATGTGGCTCGTAGTCTTCTTACTCATATGTCTGTTCCCCGGTCTTATTAGGGTCATGCGGTTCTTCTTTCCTGTTTTCTCATTAATTGAGTTTCGTCTTCGGTTCTCAATGAAAAGACTCTTTTTTCTATTCTCTATCCTGATGGTACATTGTTTTTGTTACCTCCTTATGTCTTTGGATGCACAGCGTTTGTCCACTCTCCTGCTTCTGCACGTGACAAACTCTCCTCTTTTTGTCAAGTGCATCTTTTTGAGCTATTGTCCGACACAAAAAGGGTATCGTTGTTTTGATCTTATTCTTCGGAGACAGTATGTGTCGGCGGATGTTACTTTTTTGAGAATGCTTCATTCTTTTCTTCTCTCTCTTCTTCCTTCTTCTGATGGTTCTTCTCCTTCTCCCGATGTATCGGCACATCTTCCGGAGCCTGTCCTGCTTTCTTCTCCTCCTATTTTTGATTCTTCTATTTCTGACTCCTATATTGTCCATGATTCTTCTCTTGAGCCGCTGCAACCATCTCCCAAGCCAGTAGTCTCTTCTTTGGATGGGGTTGATACAGTAGACAGGTCAGATCTGGATCTTCAGATTTCTATTCGGAAAGGTGTTCGCTCCTGCACCCAGCATCCTCTTCAGGTTGTGGTCTCTTATGCTCAGCTCTCTCCTTCGTCTAGGAACTTCGCTTTTTCCCTCTCGACAAATGTTGTTCCAGCCTTGTATCAAGATGCTCTTGTTAACCCTCATTGGAAGACTGCTATGAATGAAGAGATGCGTACTCTTACTGAACGGGGTACTTGGACTCTTGTTCTTACTCCTCCAGATGTTGATGTGGTTGGCTGTGGTTGGGTCTTTGTCATTATGTTTTTCCCTGATGGTTCTATTGATCGTTACAAGGCACGGCTTATTGCCAAAGGTTTTACGCAGATTTATGGTGTAGATTTTTTTGATACTTTTTCTCGTGTGGTAAGGATTACTACAATCCGTGTGCACCTTTTCAGTGGCCGTCAACAGAGATTGAGAGATGTCTCAGTTGGATGTGAAGAATGTCTTTCTTTATGGTGATTTACAGGAAACTATCTATATGGAGCAAACTCTTGTGTATGTTTCTTAGGGGGAGTCTCAGGTCTATAAACTGCGAAAGGCGATCTATGGTCTTAAGCAAAGTCTCAGGGTCTGGTTTGACAAGTTCAATGAGATCATTTCTTTGGTTGGGTTTGCTCGAAGTGCTGCGGATCACCCGTTATTCATTCGCAAGACATCGATTGGTCTTGTTATCCTTGCTATTTATGTGGATGATATTCTTCTTACAGGGGATGATAGAAAAGGTGTGAATATGACAAAGAAACATCTTCTTCAGCATTTTATTACTAAAGATATGGGATCTCCGAAATACTTCTTGGGCATTGAAATATATAGGAAACCAGGGACTATTGTTCTTTCACAGCGAAAGTATGTCTTGGATCTCTTAAAATAGACAGACCTCCTTGGGGCTAAACCTGCTCGATCTTGGATGTCTGTTGGAGATGATAAGTGTTGGAGTGAGAACTCACCTCTTCTTGAGGATGTCACCAGGTACAGACGGCTTGTGGGAAAACTCATTTATCTGACAGTCACACGACCGGATATTTGTTATGCAGTGGGAAGAGAGAGTCAGTTTGTGCAAGCTCATAAGGAGTGTCATCTACAGTCGACAATGAAGATTCTATAGTATGTGAAAGGTGCTCCGGGGAAAGGAATTCTGTTTCAGAAAATGGGATATTTGAAGGTTGAGGCATATTCTAATGTCAGCTATGCAGATGATAAGAAAGATAGGAAGTCCACGTCTGAGTTCTGTATTTTTGTTATCGGGAATTTGGTCAGCTGGAAGAGTAAGAAACAAGTTGTAGTCTCCCGGTCAAACACAGAAGCTGAGTATAGGAGCATGGCTCTAACTACTTGCGAGCTGAAGTGATTACGGACACTTATGCTTGATTTTGAAGAATTTTATGATCATCCTCTGTCAATGTTCCGTGACAACAAGACAGTCATATATATTTTGAGGAATCCTGTCTTTCATGAGAGGACGAAGCATGTCGAGGTTGATTGTCACTTCATTATAGAGGAGATTTTGAAGAATCAGATCTGCACTCTTTTTGTTACCTCAGAAAGAGAACTAGCTGATTTCTTCACCAAGTCAGTTACTCCTTCTGGGGAGGTTTGTAGCAAGCTGGGCATGATAGATATATATGCTTCAGCTTGAGGGGGAGTGTTGGAGCTTGAGGAGACCGGGCAGTCTTATGTCTAACCGCAGCGGTCTGCCTCTCTTAGCGGCCTAGCGGTTTGACTCAGCGGTCTGGTAGTGAACCTCAGTTAGCGGTCAGGAGGACAGCAGCAGTGGCAGTCTGAGGGATAGTCGCAGCAGCGACCTGGATGTTAGCCGCAGCGGTCTGGAGGTTAGCTGCAACGATCTGGATGAAACCGCAGCAACGAACAGATGGTTAACCGCAACTGCGGTATGGTTGCAACCCTCGGTTGCAGTCTGATAGCTTACAGCAGCTGTGGTCTGACGGTTAGCCGCAACTGCGGTCTGGTGGAAACCCGCAGTTGCAGTCTGGCGGCATGTACCAGCGGTCTTCCCTAGCAGTGTGGCGGCTTTCCTTAGTTGTCGCTGGGTGTTCAGTTATTCATTGTATAGCGTGCGGTTTGACCATGTCAAACAGCATAAGCCGCCCGACTTGTATTCAGTCACACATCGATTGTTGTATTCTCTAATCTCCCCCAATTTCTATAAATAAGGGGGCAGACCTACGTAATGATTATCTTTTTGGAGCAATAAAATTTGCGATTTATTTAGCTCTTTTTCACTCGTACTCATATTTCGTTGTTATGTTCAAGTCTGTCGTATTTCCTTTAGCATTATTTTCTTTCCTTTGTAGTTCTTTCTTTTTTGGTGTCGATTGTAAGTTCTATTGCAAGGGACCCAATGTGTCTTGTATTAGCATGAATAAAGAAAGTCTATTTTCTCTAACCCTAAAGAGATCTTGGAAGCTCTCTCTTTCTCTCGAGCACGCTCTGCTTCGGCAACCGTGGTCAAGGCTCCGTAGTATCTCCGCCCCTGTCACCTCCACTGTCAGCCTCTCCTCCGGCAACATTCCAAAACCCATTAACAACTTGGCATCAGATCCATCCTTCCTCCATTCACGCACGCCAACATCTTATGAGCTCGACGTTCCCTATTGAAGAATACGCGGCATCTCAGTAGTCACGGTCGACTTCGAGACCCATCTCCTGCTCCGAAATCTGTCATTTAAATACCGTCGGCGAGCCCTACGATATCTGCATCAAGCCGCCGCAGATTCGGGATCATTGCTTGCAGCGACTAGTTCCAGCAGCGACCCGGACGCACAACACCGTTGAGCCCCTGCACTCCAGCAACACATCCTCCCGACCATAGGAAGTCGACACAGAAACTCCATTGACGGAAACCAGCGCCCAGCCTTGCCACTGCATCGCACGTCACCTGATCGTCGCTTCTCGACGAGGTCACGCAGAGCAACCGCCGCTGGCCATCCACGCGCAGAATTCCTTGCTCTGTCGTGTCGTCTTCTTCCCGGAACTGCTCGGCTCCAGCAATTAGGAGGCGTATCCCATTGAGATTCGACCTCTCCTCCGGCCTCTCCATCAATTACGCGCTCGACGCCTGTTTTGGAAGCTAATCTCCACAAAATAGGTGATCCCATATCGCAAGCAAGCATGCAGAATTACTATATTCCTGTTCGGGCCGACCGGATGGAATTCATTACGGGCCAGAAAGGAAAAAAAATAACAATCAGATTGGGGCCCCTTAATTAATTTTTGAGGATTATTACATATCAAATCATTCAGTCATTTTTCTGACAAGTGCGGGATTGGAATAACTTAAAATCACACCATTGGGAAACGACGTGGCTCTTGTGACAACTCCCAAACAGCCGACTCCGAGCAATCTAGTCGTCCCGTCATCCACTTTATATCTCGTGCTACATCCATACCCAATATGGTAGACTCGGACGACTTCTTGGATGTTATGAACCGGCTTCACGCAGTCATATCTGCATTGGATGCACTCCTTCAAGACGTGGAGGTACACTTTTGGGATGCTGAAGCGCGTCATCAGGACGACATGGCAGCCCTCACCACCAAGCTTAATGGAATAACTACAACACCTCCTGTGGTGACCACCCCACCCACGGATCACGCCAGCAGCTATCAAGTTCTGTTACCGTCGCTCATCCGCCATGAGCAACCACCGCAAACCCTCTTCCGCCGTGAAATTGCAAGGTTGTCAGGATTGAGATCCTAGATGAGATCGTTTTGAGGTTGGATCGGATCGGGTGGTAGGATTGGATCCTATGATCCGGATCGCGATCCTGACAACCATGCCCTGAAGTTGTTATCCCGCTATGTTATACACGGTTGGAATTCCCCGCCTACGATAGGAAAACAGATCATTTGGGCTGGCTCACAAACAATTCTTTGGTCATCAACAAACTTCGGCAGTTGAACATCTTCATATAGCCTCCTTCCACCTTCTTGACTCGGCCTTGCTTCGGGTCACTCGTCTCCTCAGTGATCAGTCGGTTCTGACGTGGGAAGACTTCAAGCGATTCTGCAACCTGCATTTCGGCCCTCCAATCTACAGCAACCCCCTCGGTGTCCTCACAACACTCCATCAGACGAGCTCTGTGGACGAATATCTGGACCAGTTTCAACTTCCGGCACATGTCACACTTCCCCCGGAGAAGCAGGTCAACATCTTCACCGTCAGATTTCGTGAACGCCTACGAATTGATGTTGAATTCGAGGCTCCTCCAGACTTAGTGACTGCTATGAGTTTGGCCAGGCATTGTGATTGTCGCCTCCAACTGGCACAGGAGAATTATTTGCTCACCGACCCGGGCATTCGACCAGGTCAGTCTGAGGTACATCCAGCCCCACCAGTCCGAAAACTATCTGGGAGTAGATGATCGAACGACACGGTAAGGGCTTATGTTTCAACTGCGAAGAGCCTTAAACGCGCGGGCACATGTGCAAATGACTTTTTTATCTGCAAGTTGAGGCCGCTGACGATGAGGGTGTCGGATAGCGCGAGAAGTCATGGATCTCCCTCGAGCTTGAGTATAAGCTCGTTTTGCAAGGCGGGAGAGATGTTATGGGTGGATATTATGGTCGTATTATATTATTTATTTGTTTTTATGTCGCATTCCAATTCCGTCGTTATGTCCAAGTCTGTCGCATTTCCTTTAGCGTTATTTTATTTCCTTTGTAGTTGTCAAGTCCTATTTAAAGGGACTCGGTATGTATTGTATTGGCATGAATAAAGAAAGTCTATTTTCCCTAACCCTAAAGAGATCTTGGAAGCTCTCTCTCTCTCGAGCACGCCCCACTTAGGCAGCCACGATCAAGGCTCTGTAGTATCTTCGCCCTTGTCACCTCCACTGCCAGCCTCTCCTCCGACAACATTCCAAGACACATAACACCATGATACGTAGGCTATAAAGGGCGATTCTCCCTAGAGAGAAAAAAACAGAAAGAATTTGAAGCTCGTGAACTCTATCCCTCTCCCTTACGGAAGGGTGAGTTCCTTCTCCCTTTAGCTTTTCTCCTCCATTTTCTTATACATGATTTTTTCCCCCTTCATCTCTCTATGGATTTCGACGCTATCATACTTCTTCTACCACACCATTGCTCTGTCCTACTTGCAAGCACCCGCCGCCTTTACTCTATTTGTGTGAGAAGTCTCTCATCTTTCACAGGATATTCCACTGACCACCAACCACCACCACCATTCATCTTCACTCCTGATGAGATCTAAATTAATTGTTGGGTCCGCCTCTGCCTAATTTGCAGTAACCAACATACTTTCTGAGGGAACTGTTTTCCTTGCTCTATCGTTTCCTCTAAAGTTAATTTTCTTTTTCTCAACAAATATTTTGTTACTTTTAATTTTATTGATTACCGCTGTACAACCTCGGGCTCGCAGAGAGCCCTCAAGAAGCAAAAAGAGCGAGACAGGCAAAGGGTACCAAGAGGGCCCACTCGCAAGCGGCGAGATGATGGGCCCTCCAAAGGGCCAAATACCCCCACCCAGAGGCGAGAGGGCCCCCCAGAGGCGAGAGGGCCTCCAGAAGCGAGAGAACCTCCAGGGGCGAGAGGCGCCGGCGAGACGGGCGGTGGGTCCTTCTCGCCGACAGTGCCTTTCCTCTCGCTAGAGGGAGAGGAGGCTTTTTTATTTTTTTATTTTTTACTCTTCTACCCCGGGTATCTTTACCCTTTTACCCTTGGTGGACTGCGTATAGCTCCTCAGAGCAGCGGAGTTTGGCTGTTGGCAGACCCAGCCAAGGGTACCCCGGTAATTTCAGGCCGGAGCAGTTCTGTTATAGGCAGTTCAGATTCTGAAATCTATAAATAAGCCCATAAGGGTTCTTCAGAAGGGACCTTTTTTTTAGACTCTGGAGAGGATTCATTGGCACGGTCTTCTGAGGAACTCCAAGCCCAGCTTTTGGCTTTGGAGGGGAAGCTCTCTGTGACCTTCCGGGTAAGCGGTGGGACCTCCCTGCTGCGGCTTTGGGCCAGTTTTTTTTAGTCCTTCACGACCAGTCGGAGGTCGGAGCTTGCGCCAAGTAGGTGTCGGCTACGCCCCTATTTTGTGAACATTTGTCGGAGTCAAATTTTGGCTTCAACAGTTCTGGTGCGGTGAGCGTAGAAGTAGCCGGTTCAAGAAAAGTTTGAGTTTGGTCCTATGACAGGAGGTGAAGGAGAAGGATCTGGTTCTGGAGGTTCCCCCTCCCAGGTAGAAGAGGCGACGAGGAAAATGCTGGAGGACTTCAGGCGAGAGGTCATGCAAACCATAAGCTTGGCCTTCTCGGCAAGGAGCGAGTGGGCGACACCTCAGGTCCCAATCGAGGTGGTCCCGCTTTTGGGCGAGAACGCCTCTGGACAGCGCCCGGGAAAGGAGGTCCCCACAGAGGCTGGCGAGAGGGACGTAGCGGCGCGAGAGCTCTTCCCAGGCCAGCGCCCCGGGAAAGAGATCCCGGCAGAAGACGACGAGAAGGAGGCAGCTGTGCGGAAGCTCTTCCCTGGGCACGGTCTCGCAGATCGGGCCAGTCAGCCGAGGCCGCGAGACGTGCCCTCTCGGCAAGCAGTCGGCGAGATCCCGTTCAGTGAACTTGTCATCTCGGCTCCGGTGCCGGAGGGGTTCCGGGAGCCCGACATGTCCTACTACTCAGGAAAGGATGATCCGGTACAGCATGTACAGTGGTTTGAGGATGTGGTTTCGATCAGACAAATGACGGATGCGTTTAAGTGTCGGCTGTTTGCCATCACCTTGAAGGAGAAGGCGCGAGATTGGTTCCACCAGTTACCGGCAAGATCGATCTATTGCTTCGAGGATCTGCGGAGGGGCTTCTTATTGAGGTTTTCAACATCAAAGAAGCGTAAGAAGGAGGCGGAGTGCTTGTTCTTAGTAAGGCAGAGCCAGGATGAGACGTTGGGTCACTATGTGGATCGGTTTCAGGAAGAGATCCTTCAGGTCCAGGAGGTCCCTGGGTACACGCTGATGCTCGCGTTCACCCTGGGACTGAGGCCAGGCTTCTTCAGCATGGAGTTGAAAAGGGTGCCCCCCCTCTCTTTTGAGGAGCTCATGGAGAGGGCGGCGAAGGAGACTGATTTCGAGAGGGCCAATCCAGCGTTTGCAAGGAGGTTAGCCAGGTTGGCGGAGGATGACGCAAAGGAACCAGGAGCAGTGAAGCAGCAGGAGCAGAGGGAGCATAGAGAAGAAAGAAGGAAGGAGGAACCCCGAGGCCAGGGGCACCAGGGACAGATTCATCGGGGGGCCCGAGAGCCGAACAACCGGATAGGTTGGAGGCCTCATGAGGGTCGCCCCCAGGAGTTGGGAGGAGGCTTCCAGGGAAGAGATAATTTCCACGAGCCAAGGAGGTTCGATCAACCAACATGGAGACAGGGAGCGAGGGATCGTTTTCAGCATCAGCAGGAGGCAATGGGGATCGGTCGAGGAAGGGGAGCTCGAGGAGGAAGGAGAGGAAGAGGAGATGGAAGAAGGGGTGGGGTGGCGTTGCCTTTCTGTGACTTCCATCAGGAGAGAGGTCACGCTACAGCCACGTGCCCAGAATTTTTGGAGATGAGAGAGGCCAGAGGTTTGAGAAGGCAGGATCCGCCGGTGAGGATCGAGGAAGTGCAGCAAGGGGAGGCGGAAGATAGGTGCGAGGACCGGGTGGATGTAGGAACCCGGGGAGGAATCGGGGCCATCCATGGGGGGATTGGGATCGAGGCCACCCGGAAGGGGAGCTTCCAGACCATGTTCCGAAAGGGGGTAGCCTCAACCTCCCAGACCCCACCCCCGCTAGAAAAAATTACCTTCTCTTCAGAGGATATGCCGGAGTACGAGGACCCATTCTGCGACGCCTTGGTGATTCAGACAGCGGTGGAAAACTTTACGGTCTCCAAGATCCTAGTGGATAACGGGAGCTCCGTGAATGTGATTTTTAAGAAGGCCTTCGATGAGATGCAGGTGGAAGCCAAGAGGGTTTTGGCCTCGGATGGACCGTTGTTCGGATTCTCCGGGGAGAGAAAAGAAGTGGAAGGGGGAGTAGGGCTGCACGTGAGGTTGGGGGGCGTATCACGGAACTGCCGGTTCGTGATTGTGGATGCCCCGAGCAGCTACAGCGCCATCTTTGGACGTCCCCTCATCAGCGCCTTTCGCTGCGTCCCCTCCTCTTTCCATCAATGTCTCAAGTTTAACAATGGAGGGATGCAGGTCAGGGTCAGGGGAGATCCAAAAGTGGCGAGGCAGTGTTACGTCACGGCGGTTAATACCATATCTTGGATGGCAGAGGCGGAGGAGTTGGAGAGGGAGAGGGAGATGGCAGCGCAAGAAGAAGCTATGAGGGAAGAAGAGGCGAGCCCAAAGGAGGGCGGGGGAGAGGAGACCGGGAAACAGCAAGGAGGTGTGCAGGAGGTTCAGGAGGGAGGTGAGGTCGAGCAGCAACAGGAGAGCCCGGAGGGGGCAATGGAGATTGAGAAGGAGCAGAGGGGAGGAGATGCGCGGGAAGTCAGGAGGAGCGGAGAGTTGGAGCCGCGGGAAAGAATGCAGGAGAAAGAGGGAGAAGGAGGGGCAGAGGAGGAAGCCCAAAGGGACATGGAAATTGAGCTACAGCAGGGCGAGGTGATAGAAGTTGAGGAAGCAGGAGGGGAGGAAGAACGGGAGCAGGTAGAAGAAGCAGGGGACGGCTGGGAGCAGTCACGGCTAGAGGTGGCCGAGGAAGTGGTGGAGGTAGAGGTCCGCACCAGCCAGGGGCAGGTACGAAGGGTACGGATCAGCGGAGGCTTGAGTCCCAAAGACCAGGAGCGGATGCGGGTCTGCATCCAGAGCAACGTCGACATCTTCGCGTGGAGCGCGGCGGATATGTCGGGCATTGATGCGGACGTAGCCTGCCACCGCCTAAATCTGGACCCTCGAACGCGCCCCATACGCCAGAAGATGCGAACCATCGCCACCAAGCTGGAGGAGCCCATTCGCGAGGAGGTCAAGAAGCTCCTGGAGGCGGGCTTCATCTCAGAGATCCAGTACCCAGGCTGGATCTCCAATGTTGTAATGGTGAAGAAGGAGGGAGGAAAATGGAGGATGTGTATCGACTTTTCATTATTAAATAAATCGTGCCCCAAGGATTGCTACCCCCTGCCTCGAATCGACGCGCTGGTTGATTCAGCCGTTGGTTTTTCTGTTATGAGTTTTCTGGATGCTTTTTCAGGTTACCATCAGATCCGGATGCACCCTCCTGACGTCAAGGACGTCTCCTTCATCACAAGGGAAGGGTGCTTTAGTTATAACATGATGCCCTTTGGGTTAAAAAATGCGGGAGCGACATACCAACGGATGATGGATCGAGTTTTCCAGGGCCAGAGGGGTCGGAACCTGGAAGTCTACGTTGACGATCTTATGGTAAAGAGCAAGGGGGTGAACTCGCATCTCCAGGATCTGGAGGAGACGTTCGCCACCTTGAGAAAGTTCAAAATGAGGTTGAACCCCTTGAAGTGTGTTTTCGGGGCTAGTCGTGGGAAGTTTCTCGGGCACCTTTTGACCCCGGCGGGAGTAGAACCTAATCCTGATAAAGTAAAGGCCATTCTGGAACTAGAATCACCGCGAAACGCTAAGGAAGTACAGCGCTTGACAGGAAAGCTGGCCGGCCTTAGCAGATTCCTCTCTAGGTCAGGGGAGAAGTGCTCGCCTTTCTTTAAAGTGCTACGAGGGAATCAGAGATTTGAATGGACAGCAGAGTGCGCAGAAGCTTTTCAAAAACTGAAGGAGCAACTCTCCCGAGCTCCTCTGCTTCAAAGCCCTAAAGAGGGGGAAGATTTGACCTTGTACCTAGGAGTGGGAGCAGAGGCGGTGAGCTCCGTCTTAGTCAGAGAAGAGGGAAAGAAGCAGCTGCCCATTTATTATGTTAGCAGGATCCTAAGGAAGGCGGAGCTCCGCTACCATATCCTAGAGAAACTGGCATACGCCTTGGTTATTTCGGCCAGGAAGCTCCGGCCATATTTCCAGGCCCATTCGATCAGGGTGGTCACGGACCATCCTCTCCGAAAGATTTTTGAAGGGGTAGAGCACTCGGGTAGGCTAGCCAAGTGGTCTGTCGAGTTGAATGAGTTCAATATTTCGTTCATACCAAGGCTCTCCATTAAGGCACAGGTGGTGGCCGACTTCTTGGCAGACTACGTCGCGGAGGATGGGGCCGAGGAGCCGCAGCGGCCAGAAGCATGGAAGATAATGGTCGACGGGGCCTCAGGAAAGCACTCCCTTGGAGCAGGGGTGGTACTGACAAGTCCTCAGGGAGTGACCATAAAACATGCCGTCGCCTTGCATTTCCCCACAACCAACAACCAAGCAGAGTATGAGGCAGTCATAGCCGGCCTTCGCTTGGCTAAGGAGCTCGAGATCAAGGACATTGAGGTTTTCACGGACTCATTGGTGGTGGCATCTCAGATACGTGGAGAGTTCGAGGCCCGGGAGCCCACCCTGGTAAAATACTTGTCCAAGGTGAGGACGATCATCGGGGGGTTCCGGACGTTCTCCATCCAACACGTCCCCAGAGAAGAGAACACTGCTGCCGATCAATTGGCCAAGTTCGGACCTTGGGAAGGGGGTGCCCTCACTGATTTATTCCACTCAGCGATTGAAGAGGGGGAGCTAATGGAGGTGGATCGGCGGCCCTCGTGGGTAGATCCTTTCGTTACCTTTTTTCTGACTGGAACCCTCCCTGAGGGGGTCAAGGAGGCAAGAATCTTCCGCCATAAGGCGGCCCACTATCTCATGCATGAAGGAGGATTGCACCGGAGGATGTTTTCGGGTCTCCTGGCTCGATGCGTGACGGAAGAGGAGACCAGACACATTCTGGAGGAGGTGCACTCCGGGGAATGTGGTAGTCATTCCGGAGGGAGGACATTGGAAGCAAGGGTGGTCAGGCAGGGGTACTTCTGGCCCACCCTAAGGAAGGACGCGACAGAGTTTGCGAGGAAGTGCCAGAAGTGCCAGCTCTACGCCCCCCTCCAGCTCTTGCCGGCTCAAAGACTCTGAAGCATCACAGCACCATGGCCTTTCGCCATTTGGGGAATGGATCTAGTGGGGCCTTTTCCTCCAGCTAGTGGGCAAAGAAGATTCCTCCTGGTTATGATAGATTACTTCTCCAAGTGGGTGGAGGTTAAGGCGCTAGCAAAGGTGACCTCTCAAGTCATCAGGAA
Source organism: Platanthera guangdongensis (assembly GCA_039583875.1). Lineage (NCBI taxonomy): Eukaryota > Viridiplantae > Streptophyta > Magnoliopsida > Asparagales > Orchidaceae > Platanthera > Platanthera guangdongensis. The sequence continues at coordinate 28,156,902 of CM077167.1, forward strand.
CTTCGTCTGGGGGGGAGATCATTTGCAGGCACGGGCTGCCTCAAGCCATCGTCACGGATAACGGCCCCCAGTTCGCTAGCGAAGAGTTCATCAGCTTCTGCTCTCAGCAGGGCATCGACCTCAGGTTTGCCTCTGTCCACCACCCCAGGAGCAACGGTCAGGTGGAGACGGCGAACAAGATTATCGTTAACCTACTAAAGAAGAAGGTAGAGAATCTGAGAGGGAACTGGGTAGAGCAGCTCCCCTCGGTCCTGTGGGCTCTAAGAACGACCCCGAACACGGCCACTGGTGAGACCCCTTTCAAACTTTCCCATGGTTGTGAGGCGGTACTACCAGTGGAATTCGAGGTCCGATCCCCACGAGTTGCGGCCGCAGGTGATGGAGACGAGGCGTGGAGAATGGAAAATGAGGAAGGTCTGCGCCTCTCGCTAGACCTGGCAGAGGAGCTGCGAGACGTGGCAGCCCTCAGACAGGAGGAAATCAAGCGACGAATGGCAAAGCACTTCGACAAGCATATCAGGATAAAACAATTCGCGGAAGGAGATCTAGTACTAAAAAAGGTTGATGCGGCAGGGAGATCCGCCCCGGTGGGAAAGCTCAACCCAAATTGGGAGGGACCTTATATTGTAAAGAGAGTGTTGAAAGCAGGGGGTTACTACCTTCAAGATGTGGAGGGTAGGACCTTGAACCACTCCTGGAGTGGGGATGACTTAAAACGCTTCTACCCATGAAAAGGGAGAGCGGTAGATGTGTACTTAAAACATGATCAATATAATATATTTCTCAAAACATCTCTTGTCTTTGCTTATTATGACGCCCTAAAGGCAGGATCAAGAGATCTTCATCGGCACCCCGAGCTCGGCTCGGCCCCAGGTAGACCCGCTGCGCAGGCTCCCATCTAGCTGGCAGGTCCGAAGGCTCGCCTGTGGGGGATAGGTTTTGAGTTGAGATCTTCATCGGCACCCCGAGCTCGGCTCGGCCCCAGGTAGACCCGCTGCGCAGGCTCCCATCTAGCTGGCAGGTCCGAAGGCTCTCCTGTGGGGGATAGGTTTTGAGTTGAGATCTTCATCGGCACCCCGAGCTCGGCTCGGCCCCAGGTAGACCCGCTGCGCAGGCTCCCATCTAGCTGGCAGGTCCGAAGGCTCGCCTGTGGGGGATAGGTTTTGAGTTGAGATCTTCATCGGCACCCCGAGCTCGGCTCGGCCCCAGGTAGACCCGCTGCGCAGGCTCTCATCTAGCTGGCAGGTCCGAAGGCTCGCCTGTGGGGGATAGGTTTTGAGTTGAGATCTTCATCGGCACCCCGAGCTCGGCTCGGCCCCAGGTAGACCCGCTGCGCAGACTCCCATCTAGCTGGCAGGTCCGAAGGCTCGCCTGTGGGGGATAGGTTTTGAGTTGAGATCTTCATCGGCACCCCGAGCTCGGCTCGGCCCCAGGTAGACCCGCTGCGCAGGCTCCCATCTAGCTGGCAGGTCCGAAGGCTCGCCTGTGGGGGATAGGTTTTGAGTTGAGATCTTCATCGGCACCCCGAGCTCGGCTCGGCCCCAGGTAGACCAGCTGCGCAGGCTCCCATCTAGCTGGCAGGTCCGAAGGCTCGCCTGTGGGGGATAGGTTTTGAGTTGAGATCTTCATCGCCACCCCGAGCTCGGCTCGGCCCCAGGTAGACCCGCTGCGCAGGCTCCCATCTAGCTGGCAGGTCCGAAGGCTCGCCTGTGGGGGATAGGTTTTGAGTTGAGATCTTCATCGGCACCCCGAGCTCGGCTCGGCCCCAGGTAGACCCGCTGCGCAGGCTCCCATCTAGCTGGCAGGTCCGAAGGCTCGCCTGTGGGGGATAGGTTTTGAGTTGAGATCTTCATCGGCACCCCGAGCTCGGCTCGGCCCCAGGTAGACCCGCTGCGCAGGCTCCCATCTAGCTGGCAGGTCCGAAGGCTCGCCTGTGGGGGATAGGTTTTGAGTTGAGATCTTCATCGGCACCCCGAGCTCGGCTCGGCCCCAGGTAGACTCGCTGCGCAGGCTAACATCTAGCTTGCAGGTCCGAGGGCTCTCCTGTGGGGGATAGGGTTGGGTCAAGCAATCTCCATCAACATCAAACTGACAAGGCAGAATTCATTTTGGCGGAATAGGGTGAAAAGTCCCCTTAAGCGGCACTACACCTTAGTATCCCCACTTAGTCCTAAAGTACAAAAGTAAACTAAGGAAAAAGGGGTGTGGAGTAGGGCAGGAGACAGCACTCGCAGCAGACGGCTTTTGAGGATCGTCTCGCCGTGGCGAAAGGGCACTCGCGGGGCAAGCCATTGCGCCAACTCGCGGACGTTGAGCGCGCCGGGAACCCGTCTCGCGTAGGGCATAACAGCAGGAAAACATATGCACAGAAAAGTTACGCGGCGAGACGAAGTAGTAGCACCGTCCCGCAGACAAAGCAAACCAGAGATTAACTCCACAAAAAAATAAGAAATAAAGTAGAAGACAGCTAAATTGAGCGCTCGCTCGTCACTTGGCAGATGCCACAAAATATAGTTTAAAGTCTTTACATCAGGAGGAGGAGAGAGTGATTCTAAATCTTGGAGGCGGCGCATCAGTCCTCCTCGCCGGATGAAGAATCATCGCTCTCCTCGCTATAGAGCTCGGGGACCAAGTCGCGCGCGGTTACTGTCTCAGAATCGTCCTTCACGACCCCCAGGTCTTTCATCATCTGTAGCACCAGCTCAGCCCCGCGGACGCCAGCGTCTCGGCATCGTTCCTCGACTTCTTCATAAGAATAATGTGGCGGGGGAGTCTGGAAGGGTTCGCGGCGAGATGACGACGCGGCAGCAGCCTGGAGGCGCGCATTCTCAGCCGTCAGCGCCTGGACCTCCTCCAAGGCCGCCACGCGCGAACGAAGTTGTCCCGCCGTCTCGGCATCCTGCGGGATGACCTAGCAATTAGCCAAGAATCGTGGAAAAGAAAAGACCCAAGGAAAAAAGAGAGTTGTGGCTTACCACACCGTCTTGGGCCTTTACGAGGAGTGACTCGGCATCTGACAGCCTTCTTGCCAGATCAGCAGATTTCTCCCGTTCCGCCTCCAGGTTTTCCTCGCTGGCCTTCCATTTTGAATTGATGTAAATAAGGCGGCGAGAGGAACGGTGCGAGAATTCCAAGGCCCGCATCTGATGGTGGCAGGTCTTCAACACGAGGTCCTTGGTGGACTCGCTTTCAGGCGGAGAGGCGTCTAGGCCACCATAAAGGCCGTACCCGATGGCGAAGGCATGGCTGGAAGGGACCTCTTGCTCCTTCCATGATGGAAGGAGAGTGGAGATGGACACACGGTTGGCGTCCCGCCCCCACAGCAGAACCGGGTCGCCGACGGCATCGTGAACCACGGGACCCAGGTTATAATTCATGTGAGAGGCGGGGCGGGACGGCCAGAGGAGTCGCCCTCGCGAGAAGAGGTAGCAGCCACCGACTCAGGAGCAGCAGCTCGCGGGTTGGAAGCAGTGGCGGGCAGGCTGGAAGCAGCAGCAGGTTGACCAGAAAGCACCGTCTCGCGGATAGGCTAGACGGCCTGGTGATTAGGCGAGGGAGGCGGTGGAGTTTCCCCTAAAGAGATAGGGCTCCCTTGAGGAGCCTTCCCCTTTTCCTTGGAGATAGCTACAGCTTTCTTCATCTTCTTTTTTGGAGGGCTGGAGCGAGAGGGGACGGTGTCATCTCCGGGACGCTTCGGCGGGACAACCGCCAGGGACTCTCTCGCCGCCTCTGCCGCTGCATTGGCGAGATCAAGACCCTTGGCAGGGTGAATATTGCTCTTATAAGGAGGGGATGTTGGGATAATTCGCTCACCTAAAAGCGAGTGGGTGGGGGTTAGGAAAAAGCGAGACGACAAATAGCCAAGAGAGAGGAATAGAAGAATACCCTCGCCCGGGAGCACTGGGAGAAGCGAGTCGAGGCCTCGCCGCAAGAAGTTGACCTCGAAGTTCTTGCCAGCAAGGTACTCGCACAGCAACTTCTCTGGCCCGCTGACTTGGGGGGTGGCGTAGAAGCTCTCTGGCGGAGAGACCGGCGCGAGAGGGACGCCGCCGAAGTCAGCCCGGTCTCCCTGGATGAAGACGAATCGGGTGAGCCAGTGATGGTTCTTGTTAGGCGTCTCGCATACCTTGAGCCCCTGCCCAGTGAAATACGAGACGCCATCGGCGTTGGCGTGGTAGATGAAAAGCTTGCGGAAGGCCGTCAAGCTGAACTCGATGCGCTCTCGGCGCATGTAGCAAGCAAACGCAATCAACACCGAGATGGCGTTGGGATTGAACTGTGCCGGGACAACACCGAAGTACTTGAAGACCTGCTTCACCTCAGGCCAGAGGGGGAGTCGCAACCCCGCCTCAAAGTGCGAGACGGGGAAGGCGAGTTCACCAGGGTAGTATGTGTTGATGCACTCGCCGACCTTGGGGGGCCGCGACTCGATCCCCTCCCCCAGATACTCGCGGGCGAACTTATCATGGTCTTCCCGAGGGAGCCTGCCGAGCGGGAAGTCGTGGTCAGTAAACCTCTTCCCGCAACGGCTGCGCCCCTCGCCCTCCTCCACTTTCTTCTTACCCATCTTCTTTGGCGAACTGGTCCTAGGCGAGACGAAGGAGTTAAGAGGCGAGAATGGGCTGGCGAGACGGAGAGGTCAGAGGCCCAAGACTTGGTTAACGGCGAAGGCGGAAAGTGCGGTATCTAGTCCAGGACTAGGCATATTTATAACTGATGCAAGGCCAATGATTAAAAAGGCGGGAAAATAAGGGGGAGAGGAAGAGTCAGCGTTTTTTCTCTCTCCTATACCTCGAACGGCGCGACCCGTCACAGTCAGCAAAAATTATAAATAAATATCTAGCATAAATTAAAAAGGAAGATTAAAAAAGAGAGAAAATTAAGCCTTAAAAAATATATATATATGCGATCAGACATCATCCCGCAGGAGGCCAAGCTCCCGGCATACTTTGGCGAGACTGCCATCATTACAAATCTTGCGAGAAGAAGAAAAAGATAAATAGCGGGACGGACATTCGTCAGTATGGGCGCCACTCCCAGCGGCCGCCGCGTGCTCCCCCGCGAGGAGGCCTACTCTGCGAGTGGAAGGAGCGGATGGTTTGGAGGCCACGCCGCGCGAGACGGAGCTGCATATCGGTCTCATTGATGATGGCCTCAGGGTCGGTGCCGTCGACATCCGGCTCGGCATTTGCTCCAGAAGATAGACAGGCGCACTCGCCCTCCAGCGACTCGATGCGCTTCTCCGCAGCCTGTTTGTCTAAAGTCAAGGAGTGAATGAGGCGCGCGTGCTTTCGGAAGAGCTCAGCCGTCTTCCGCTTCATCTCCACTGGATCTGAGGGATCGCCCAGATAGTCTTCAATCCCGTCTGCAAGAGGAGGCGAGACGGAGAGTTTCTGTGGCCGCTCCTCAATGGGAGAGTTGGCTCGAGAATCTGCGCAAGGAGTGCAGGGGCAAGGTGGAAGAGGCACTCGCAGGAGAGAGTGAGAGTAGCGAAGGGGATTCAAAAGAGCGAGGGAGAATCCCTTACCAGGATGGCGAGAGGTATCGGCAGCCGGGGAGGGGTCGTCCCTCCTCTCGCTGGGAGTAGTTGGAGGAGTAGATGAGGGTAGCGAATCAAGTTCCTCGCAACGGACAGAAGAACCATCTCGCGGACTCTTCGGGGACGGCGGAACCACAAGAGCCCCCTGAAAAAGCGGTAGTCAACAAAAGGGCACCCGGTCGCAGAAATAACAGTAGTAATCGCGAGTACCCACCTCTTTTTCCGTGGAGAGCGCACGGGGAGTGGGGACAGGTTTCAAAGAGGCGCGAGACGAATCTACGGCTGCAAGAGAAGGGCCCCCAGCCTTCGTCTTTTTCGAGCGAGACGACGGGGCGAGGGGACGAACCAGAGAAGAGGTGAAAGCAGCCACGTTGGCCTTATGTTGCTCTCGCACCAGGGCGAGACGTTCGCGAAAACTTTGACTGTGCGTCATTCTGTAAAAAAACTCAAGGACAGGGAAGAAGAAGAATATGCAGAGCGGGGCATCAGGAGCGCAGGGCAGGAGTCATATATTTATAGACCCCGGTGGGGGCCTCAGAAGATTCCTCATAAATACGTTTTTTTAATGCACCTTAAATAACGAGCCTCGGTTGAACATTCTTTTTGAGCTTAAAAGTAATCTCAAAAAAAACGGGGATTGTGTACAACCTCGGGCTCGCAGAGAGCCCTCAAGAAGCAAAAAGAGCGAGACAGGCAAAGGGTACCAAGAGGGCCCACTCGCAAGCGGCGAGATGATGGGCCCTCCAAAGGGCCAAATACCCCCACCCAGAGGCGAGAGGGCCCCCCAGAGGCGAGAGGGCCTCCAGAAGCGAGAGAACCTCCAGGGGCGAGAGGCGCCGGCGAGACGGGCGGTGGGTCCTTCTCGCCGACAGGTGCCTTTCCTCTCGCCAGAGGGAGAGGAGGCTTTTTTATTTTTTACTCTTCTACCCCGGGTATCTTTACCCTTTTACCCTTGGTGGACTGCGTATAGCTCCTCAGAGCAGCGGAGTTTGGCTGTTGGCAGACCCAGCCAAGGGTACCCCGGTAATTTCAGGCCGGAGCAGTTCTGTTATAGGCAGTTCAGATTCTGAAATCTATAAATAAGCCCATAAGGGTTCTTCAGAAGGGACCTTTTTTTTAGACTCTGGAGAGGATTCATTGGCACGGTCTTCTGAGGAACTCCAAGCCCAGCTTTTGGCTTTGGAGGGGAAGCTCTCTGTGACCTTCCGGGTAAGCGGTGGGACCTCCCTGCTGCGACTTTGGGCCAGTTTTTCTTAGTCCTTCACGACCAGTCGGAGGTCGGAGCTTGGGCCAAGTAGGTGTCGGCTACGCCCCTATTTTGTGAACATTTGTCGGAGTCAAATTTTGGCTTCAACAACCGCATGTCAAGATTGTCATTCATAGGATGTTTGTGCCGCTAAATAAATTAAATTATTTATTTTGTGCAGGTTGCGCTATAAATTTGTCTGTTAGATATAATGTTGCATTCTTGATTTAAAAATTGCATAAAAATTATTTTCACAAAAAAACTTGCAATTTTTTGAGTTTTAGTAATTCATATTGTTGTCCAAAAAAATTTAATTTATCATTTTGGCATACCTCATAACATCAATTCATATTAGAGTCCATCATAGGATCCATATAGCAAAGTAGTTGCATCCTTATTTTGTTTTTCACATTTTCATGGCTAACTCGAGAAATCAAGGGCAAAATACAACCCACGCCATGAAAGAAAAGTGGCATGACACGTTTGTTTACCAACAAGAATTACAAGAAAGGCAAAAAAACCACCCTAGATGGCCTTAGGCAACAAATGAAGATCCTCACTACCACACTCAACGCGGGAAGCATTCCCCAACCTATCATAAATAGGCCAAGAGAAATTAGAGCACCTATAGAGGAAAATTTTCCTTAAAAACCTCATCAAACCAAGAGGCACCATATAGTTGAGCGTGATGATCAGAGTTAGGAACAAAGAATTCAAGTTGATCGTGATGAGTTTGGATGGAAATTGAATCATGCTGAGTTTTTAGAATTGGTAGAAAAAATTAAGCATTTTTTTGAATGGAAGGAGATTTCTGATGATAAAAAAGTCAAATTTGTGAGTCTGAAACTTACCATTCATGCGGTTATTTGGTGGAAAGCATTACAAACAAAAAAGGTAGGACAGAGGAAAGAGAATATTGTAGAATGGGATCAAATGAAATGAACTTTTTGGAATATTCTTGCCCGCTGATTATATTTGGGAGTCCTGCTTAGAAACTGTCATACTGGCACGGATAGACTACACAATTTTTTATTTAGGGTGAATTTCTATTTAAGGGGTCACGCTTATTTATCATTAGGGATCACTTAGAGAGTGTCTTATTAGAGAAATTCATAGTCGAGGACTAAGAGGTCATTTTGGTGAGACCAAAACTATAGCTTCTGTTGAGGATAGATATTTTTGGCCGAGATCATGAAACTCTTCCAAACCATTCTCGCGACTAAAACTCCAAAATGGACGCCCTCAACGCACGCTTGGATGCCCTACAGGGGGTGCCTTCTCCTCCGCCTATGAACACGGTTGATCACCCTTCGACAAGTTGGGTGGACTCCGCTGCTCCTATAGGCGCAGACTACCCCGCCTATTCACAAACTATCCGGATGGATTTTCCCATCTACGAGGGCCACGAAGATCCTCTTCATTGGCTTACCCGTTGTGACATTTCTTCCGCCAACCAACGCATGCCAGATGACGAACCCGTAGGCATCGCCTCCTTCCACTTACTTGGCCCGACGCAATTGTGGTTCACACAAATTATGCGGGAACGCCCCAATCCTTCATGGACAAAATTTAGTGTGGCATGCACCCTGCGGTTTGGTCCTGCTCTACACGGAAACACACTCGGAGACCTTGTGAACCTCAAACAAGTCGGCTCCATTGACACCTATTTAAAACAATTCCAGATTTTGCTGTCTAGGGCAACGTCCGTCTTACCGGAGCAACAAGTTCCCCTCTTCACTGTCGGTCTTCATGAGCGGTTACGTTGGGATGTGGAATTCCTACTGCTACATGATCTCAACACGGCTATGAGCCTCGTCAGGGCTTGTCAACGGCGACTGCTATTAGATCGTCCACCCTTGGGATGTCGGGACTATCAGACAGCCTACTCTCTAGCCAGCTTGCCTGAGAAGGATTCAATCAGGGAAGAGCCATCGCGGCCTATTGTCCGCCGCCGTTTGTCCCGCCCCGAAATGGTCGAGCGCCGCGAGAAAGGCTTGTGTTATAATTGTGATGAACATTTCACGTCGAGACATTGATGTAAACACTTATTTTGGCTCGAAATAGATGATTCTTCCAATGATGACGCGACAGGCGGAAAAGAAACTGGAATATCTTTTGATCCAGCTTGAGGACAAGTTGTCTTCTGACAAAGGCGACAATGTTATGAGGCGTGATGACGCCAATTATTTCAGTTTATCTTAAATTATGTTGTGTTATTTTTAATAGTATTTTGCTCATATGTCATAAGCCCAAATGTGGGGCGTGTTTGTGAACCTACTTATTTGGTCGGCGAGGCCTTGGTTGGTATGCAAGAAATTAAAAAGCTAAACCTCTCTCTCCTACTTTCCCTCTTCTTCATATCTCTCTCCAACCCCACGGAAATTCCAGTGTTCTGCCCTAGCCGCATCTCGCGACACCCCCGTCTTCTGCAAATCGACTCTCCCGCCGCTCCTCTTCGTCAACCATAGCTACTCCTCTGGCGCATCCTCCTCCCTCGAGGCCAATCACAAGATCGCAGAGGCAAGCTAGTAACAATGTCATATTTCATTTCATGCAGAAAAACATCTAATGCGTCAAATGTAGTAGATTTATATTTTAGGGAAGTTGTTCATCCGCACGACATACCTAAGACATATACATTTGATCGCGACACTAGTTTTCTAAGTTATTTTTGGATAACACTATGGATAAAAGTAGAAACCAAACTTCAATTTAGCAGTGCATATAATCCTCAAACTGATTGGCAAACTGAAGTAGTCAATTGGAGCCTAGGTAACTTAAATGTCCTGCGGGAGAAAAAACCAACTCAGTGGGATTTGATACTTCCACAAGCCGAATTTCCCTACAATAACTCCATGAATTGTTCCACTGGTAATACCCCCTTTGAGATCCTTTATGGTCATCCTATTTCACACCTATTAGATAGGACTCCTTTAACTTTTCATGGTAGGATTAATGTAGATAGTGGTGAGCTTAATGACCAGATCCTAAAGGTCCAATTGGAAGTACTTGAGAGACTATGTATCTCAAACGCATGGTACAAGACAATTGTCGATGAGCATAAGAGAGAGTAGTATTTCACGAGGGAGATATGGTGAACACATACTTTCAGCGACAGAGATTCCCAATTGATGCTTACAGCAAATTGAGCAGGAGGAAGCTTGGTTCATTTTGTATACTTTGTAGATTGGGGACTAACACATACTTGTTAGATCTCCCACCTACCGTGACTGCTTCCTCTGTGTTCAACATTACTGACCTGATAGCCCACACAGGAGACGACGGATGAGGTGAACTTAGAGACAACCATTTACACATGTGGAGCAGCTAGAGACTGACAAGATCGACGACATCGTGGATATTTGTACCACTCAGACTCGACATGGGGTACGTCAACAATTCTTAGTATGTTGGCGAGAACGACCATTGATAGATTGTTTGTGGATCGAGGCCGAGGAGACATTGAGACGTCACCCTGACATATTATAGTATATCACTAAGGCTTTCTTGTCAGGGGACGAGATTCTCCAACCTGGGGGAATTGATGCTGACAGGCAACCGCAGCACCAAAGTTTATTTTACGCAGGTTCTTTTTTTAGTCGTGTTAAACACTTTTCTTTTATGTCGCGCACGTGTTTTGTACTATTATTTTCCTGTATTTTTATGTATTGAAGAGGTTGTAATAGTATATTCCCTATGACGTAATTAACTAGGTTGAACAGTTAGTTGCTTTAAATTAATCGGAGGCGTGATTCTTTGATTCGGGTAGATCGAGCCATATTCATTTCCCTAATCTCATTTTGAGCCTTAACCACTATTTCAATCCTACACCTATTTAATTCTCATCTAAAAATTTTGTAGCGTTCTGATTAAAAACAAAATAGAATGATGGTCTGATATCAAATTAGAAGGCAAATATTTATCATGTCTTAATCTCACATGAAATTCACTGGTCACGTGAAGTGTGGGATACGTGCACATAAGCAGACGATTAAAAAGGAAAAAAGTTATTTCTTCACGGATGATTATGTGAAGTGGCCGACACTAACTGAGTTAGTGGAGCACCAGAAAGTCCTTCACTGCCTCTAACACGAAGCCATTATATGAGGGCTATAAAGGGTGATTCTCCCTGGAAAGAAAAAAACCATAAAGAAAATTTGAAGCCCGTGTACTCTACCCCTCCCTATACGAAACTATGAGTCCCTTCTCCCTTTATCTTTTTTCCTCCATTTTCTTTTATGCGATTTCTTCCTTCGTCTCTCTGCGGATTTCGACGCCACCATACTTCTTCTATCACGACACAACTCCATCCTCCTTGCAATCGCTGCCGCTTTTACTCCATTTGCATGAGGAATTTCTTATCTTCCATCGAACATTCCAATGACCACCACCACCATTCCTCTTTACACCCAGTGAGATGTATCTAAATTGTTGGGTTCACCTCTGCTTAGTTTATAGTAACTAACCTAGTTTCCGAGAGAAATCTGTTTTATTTTTATTTCTTAGCAAATTCTCTTGCTTCCTCTAAGTTAGTTTCCTTTTTCTTGACACATAATTTTGTTACTTTGGATTTTATTAATTGTCGCGGGATTGTCATGTGTCTGTTGTTTGCTCCGTTAAATAAATTAAATGGTTAATTTTGTGCTGGTTGCGCTCCAAATTTGCTTGTTAGATCTAATATAGCTTTCTTGATTTAAAATTGCATAAAAATTATTCACATTGCATTCATCTCATTGGATGCAACTACGACTGCATCAGGAGGACAAGTATAAGGGGCCCTATAGCGACTACGAGGCAAAAATCCATGAACCAAATGGGTATTCGGCGTGTTTACTTGTGAGGCCTCACACCACGAGGTCCTTTCGGCTGGGTACCCGCCAAAGATCAGAGAACTCACAAGGAGACCTGCATGTATTCACACAAACTCGAAACCTCTCGTAGGGAGAGTAAACGATAAAGGAAAACAGTAACCACTCACCCTTTCCTCGGAGATTGAAAAATGTAGGTCGCGATATGGAGCGATAAGAGATCCCCAAAAGTATTATAGGCTGCCCGACGGATAGGATGTTGGGCCTATATGTATTCACGATGCAGATCGTTTAGGGACGAGAAGAATAAATGGGGATTAAAAAGAATAGAATGCTGGATATGCTAGAGGCAGAGGTGGAATGTCCATGAATAGCTTATGGAGTAGTCGAATGGAACCCTAGAAGTCTGGCATCGACGAGACTGGAGTCCTCTAATGAAAACCTAAAAGAGAGGCGAAGATAGGACTGACGTCGAGCAACACCCCAGAGGATCACGAGAGTTACATTTCCAAGGGAGATCGCTAAATGGAACCTAACGACATGATATGATGGGATTTGCAAGTGAGTATGGAAAATTTTGGAGAGTGAAATATAACAACAAATTCTCCATCGTTCCCTCTTGGACCACGATAGGAAAAATGGTAAATTTTTGGGTCTGAGCCCCTTTCCAGATTTGGAGATGGAACCCTTGCGATGCTGCCATGTGGTAGTAATGACCATTTGCAATTATTTTTTGATCGCAACACAATTATTTTTGACTATTTTGCGTTCACATTTTGACCGTCTGGATATTGTTTATGATATCCGGCCATACAAAAATTAACGCAGGAATATCATATATGATATCTTTACAATCAAATATAAAGGTAAGGATATAACTTCGGTAAAATGATATATGCGATCATTTTTAGATATATGCGCTACCACATGGCAGCATCACAAGGGTCCCGTTTCCAAAGCTGAAGATAGGGCCCGGGCCCAAAAATTTCCAGAAAAAACAGACCGGCTACTTTTTCTCGATAAAAGCAATATTGCGACAAATAAATAAAAATTTTTGTTTGTTTTGGATTCTTCAAAAAATGGGTTCGCTGCATTGTTATCGAGTAGACCACTTTAGATATTGGTAGACTATTTTTTTATTATATAAAATTTAATTGCAACTACTTCTTGATTGTTGTCATTGGAATATGCCCATAGACACCTGCTTATGTATTTGGACACTTGGAAAAAAAATTGAGCTTAGCTTTGAACATATTCTTTAGGCGTGCAAGTCTGAACCTAAAAGCTCAGCCCGGGGTCAACTCTATTAAAGCCTCATTATGTATGGGTATGGCTACGTTTGAGCCCAGACTTGAGCCCAACCCAGGCCAGGTCTTGGGGCTCAAACAAGCCCCTCATTTAAGATGTGGACGTCTTGGTGCCCGACTCTGACAAGGGAAAAAGGGTCTGGAAGAGCACTACCCAGTTATAGTAATCGAGACCACTGTCAGTAGTAGCACTTGACAGACACCTAGCAATAATGTTGTGCAAATGCCTTACTTTAGCAATCCACGTCCGCCCAACACTTATTGTAAGGCAATCCAGCACTAAATGTTGGTCGGCAACCCAACAATTACTACTGGATCGCGCCTAGCGGCCTAGCTGGACGGACCTACCAAGGGTTTGGTCATAATAAATCCCGATCCTTGCAAGCCTAGATTTGTCAAACATTTTGTGCACGATTATTTTTTTCAAACCTCAATTTGTGTGGTCTTAGCTACTTTGTCGCATGTTAAATCTTGTTAAGTCAACCTCGCATTCATTCTTGCAGTGGAAATACAAACACAAATAAGTTGTCCCTTTGACAAAAGCTTGTGACCGTACATTTGGGATTAGATAAGCATATTATAGTGTGTAGGAGAAAAAAATTGTTTCAAAGTGAAATATTTTTATGCAATGTATTCATAAAAAAGTTCATGCACTTCTAGTCTTCTATGCAAAAAAAATGTTTTAAGAACACTTAGGCAAAAAATTGCCAGATCCAAGTAAAAAAACACGTTGAATCTTTGTAGCCAAGCATTAGAAAGTTGAGTCCGGTAAATTAGTGACTACTAAGGCAATATTTTCCGCTTATTATTTTTTGGATACTATAAAGATGAATAATATCACGAAAAAATCATATATTTCTATACAAATTTTATTTTGAATAAGTATAGTTGGTCATGAGTTGATTTGATAATTAATTATCTAGATTTTCATCACATTCAATCATACACGCTGTCATCAAGCCAAACTATACAAAGAAGGATAACAAAAGAATGGTCAAAAGAGAGGGTGATATTGATACCTATATTTTTCTCAAGGCAAATGATATATAGGTAAGCAGAGATCAGGCCAACATCGCAAGGTGGGGACTAGGTTATCAAATAATGTCAAAAACAAGTGGGCATGTCAGTGCCGCTATCCGACCCAGATCAGCCACCCAATGAAGTATAATATAAAAAGTACTCATACCTAGTATAATATTACTATGTGCGCCCTTCTTTCTGAAATAATTTTAGCCCCATTAGCTTTACTATTACCCCCAAGAACAACATCCCTTCTTTCTGGAATGGTTTAAGGGATATTAGCCTTTGATCTGTTTTTAACAAGATCATCACCAAAATCATCTCTAGAAGCTTAGCTTTACTCTTGCTTAAAATCCTATCTCCTAACCAAAGTGGCTTCACCAAAGGCAAACACATTAGATAAAATCCTCTTGGGTAATGAATTTATGCAAGACATTAACTTAGATTCACGTGGCCAAACCACAATTATTTAACTGGATCTCACCAAAGCTTTTGACAAAACACAATGAGAAATAATATATAAAATTCTTAATAGCCATGGGTTTTCGTTGAGCTCATCTCGCAGTGTAATGGCAATAACCGGTTCTTAGTTCTGGATAATAGCACGGTTTGTGGATTTTTCAAGTCACCCCGCGGCTTGAGACAAGAAGACCCGATATCCCCTACCCTCTTTGCCATCGTCGCCAAATATATCTCTCTTAGTATGACAAAGCTCTTCAAGGACTATCTACTAACGACATATAGGAACTCTAAAAAAAATGTTGGTTTCTCACTTTAGCTATGCGGATGATATGATCATTTTTTGCAATGACACCATCTCTTCCATTGAGAAACTTATTCGGCTTCTAGAAAAAATTGAAAGTGCCACCAGACTGGCAATAAACCACTCTAAATAATCATTTACCGATACAAAATGTATGTCTGCCACGATAATTACATACTAAATCCTACGCAATTTAAATTGCAAAACTTTCCCATGATGTATCTAAGATCCCCTCTTCATGTCGGACACAAAAATACTCATTTGTTTTGACGATCTAATCCAGAAGATACAAGATAAACTAAACGAATGGATAAAATCCTTTCCCCATGTGGCAAAATCATCCTGTCATTGTGTTTTGGAATCAATAATTACTTACACTTCACAAATGCACGCCCATCTATTTAAAACAAAAAACCACATCAAAAAACTTTTCAAAATATTTTTTTGAAGTTCATATGATCATACACATAAAATTCATTGGGCTTCATGGCCTACGATGTGCTTCCCTACTTTGGAGGATGGACTTGGATTTCAGAGTATAAACGACCTCACTAAGACCCATTCCAACAAACATTTAGTAGAAATTTTGGGAAAATAATTGTATGTGGGTCAACTTCATGCACCTCAAGTACACCCAATTTACACATCCGGTCAATGGCGTTGTCAAAAACATGACAACCTAAACATGAAGAAGGTTGCATAACATTAAGACACACAGAGAAAGGTACATCGGTTGGCAACTTGCCTCTGGTCGGGTCTCTTTTTGGTATGACACGTAACGCTCAAATTATTCAAAATGGTAAAATCAAGTAAACAGCCTCGGAATTAATCTCAGTCAGTTTCGTTAGACTTGTAACGACAATACAAGCCCAACAAAATTGTCCGCATGTGATTCTAACATTCATTAGAACGTTTTTCGACGTTTAACTCAAATTGAACCGAAAATGCTCCGAAAAACGTAAATTGAGCAAACAAACTAAGAATCGACCTCTGATCATTTTAGTGGGTGCGTATCGCCGAGAGGGTGGTCGTAACGAGTCTGCCCAGGATAAAATCCAAGTCCTCTAGAGAAATCTACAAATTTTTGAAGGGATTAGGTTAAGGGTTCGTATACCTAATATTATGATATAAATATATTATAATAACCTAAACCTAAACCCTCCTCGCATGACCGAGAACCGACGACCCTCCTTCCCGATCGCCCTCTCTCGCACAATTACTTCAACCCGACGACGACAGTCCGACGGCTCCCCCCCCCCCCCAGCGAGCAAACCTGGCGACTCACCCAAGAGCATCTCGACGTCGACCAAGAAGAGCGTGAGATCTACTTAAGGCGGGGAAAAAAGATTGTCAACTAGTTGTGACGTCTCATACAAATGTAGAAGAGTAAGATGCTTCCCTTAAGGTATGCAATGGCACTTGGGTCTCCTTAAAAAAAATTTTGAAAAGTCGGAAAGAAATTTTTGATGGGTTATTACAAATGGTTGAGATGGAAGATGAGAATCAAGACTTGTTAGTTGAAATCGATTCTAACGAGCAAAAACCTTTATCTTTACAAAAGATCGCAATGAAAATGGGTAGCAATGGTCCCATTGCATTCCCATTGTTCTCGTCATGAGGTCCATGTTTGAAGAAGAAGATAGAGATGGAAATTTTTTTGGTATCAGGACGCACTGGGATTGCCGCGGAAGTTTCACAAAGTGTTTGACCGACATCCTCATGTGTTCCGCCTTCTTCTCATGAGCAAGACTTGCGTCATGGTTCTCAAGGAGTCTTAATGGATGTTCGGCTTCTACAATTGAAACTCACCCTTTGTTGAAAGTGAGAAAGAAGGATGTCAAGTTATTGATCAAGTGATGCAGCAGGAAAGGCTGATTTTTGAATAAGTGTTGTGGAAGGGCAATTTTGAAATTTTGGTTTTTTGAATTGTATCTATAAAAGTGTGGGAGGTTTACATGGGAGGGTATGTTGATTCTAAGCTTGTAAGCAAGTAGTTGTGTTTGTCTTGCTGCGGAGAGGAGTTGTGCTCAAACTCCCTAGCCGTGATAATCATCCGTTCAGAGATTCATCTATCTTAGGATTTGATTTTTTGTTGTTCTTCCTTTGGTCTTCTCGGTGGGTGTAATCCTCTTAAATGCCGCATTTCAATTTCTTAGTTACATTCCAACAATTGGAATCTCTGTGAATTTGTTGCACCTATTCTATTTTCGAGATTTATAACTCGATTTCAGAAAGGAACACATCATTGGTATCAAAGCAGTCGATACACTTTCTCATTGCGATGTCGGTCTCAGATTCTACTAGATTTAAGGATTCACCATCCGATTTGGAGCTCCTGAGGTTGAATCGGGAAGAAATGGATAAATCCCTTCAATCTCTGCAAAATCAAAATAAGCACACCATGGAGGAGGTGCGTGCGATGTTCGCCAACCTGCGCATTGAGAATACTGTGGATTATGGAGGTGGATCTTCTGCTTTCGAACCACGGTCGTCGCCTTTTCCATCTACTTTTGTGTCTACCAGAATTGCTAGCTTAGATTTTCCCCATTTTGGGGGAGAAGCTCTTCTCGATTGGATCTATAGGGATGAACAATTTTTCAACCCGGATGCCACTTCGGCCGATCTCAAAGTCAAGGTTCCTTCCGTCCATTTGGAGGGCAAAGCATTATATTGGCATCAGACATACATGAAATCTAGTCTCTCATGACATTGGCTAGGATAGGATGAGTATTGTCAGGCTCTGCATACCAAATTTGGTTCGATCTTGTTTTACAACCGTGTGAGTGAACTCAAGAACTTGTGCCAAAAAGTGTCAGTCCAGCTTTACTTGGATGAGCTCGATCTCCTCTTACAGATGGTGCAAATCTGAGAGGAACATTCCATTAGTTTTTATCTTGCCGACTTGAAGGATGAGATTGAATTTGCGATTAGGATGTTCCAACCAAAATCTCTTCAAGAGGTCTTCTCTCTATCTAGCATGCAGGGGCAAAAAGATAATATGAATTCCAAATGGACTCTAATCAACTCAGTGTGTCCTCTGATAAAACTCATTTTTCATTGAAAATTCGTTCCAAATTATCTACTCCATATTCTTCGGGAGGCACTTCGCATGTCTCCACTTCATCTTATATTCCCTACAATGGGAGAAGGCTCACTTCAACGGAGATGAATCACAAAAGCATTCGTGAATTGTGTTTTTGCTGTAATAATAAATACACTCTTGGTCACCGATGATTAGAGAAGTTGCAGTCTTACTCCTTGGAATTACTTACAGAGGAGGACAGGTTGATAGATTTTGGCGGGGAAGTGATGCATGTAATACTTGACCACGAAGACGACAAGATGCAGGGTTGACGGGCACCCCACATTTTTATACAATGAGAGTGACCGCTTCATATCAAGGACAACCCATGAGCATATTGATTGATTCTGGCAGCACTCACAGTTTCTTAGATCTCGTGATGACAACAAGGTTGTGTTGTCCTCTGGTGCCTATAGCTCCTTTAATGTTGTCATAGCTGATGGAAAAAGTATTTACAGTGCTCACAAGGTGGTTGATTTTCACTGGCAAATGCAAGGAGTGTTGTTTGCCTCTGAGATGTTGGTGCTCCCCTTGGGAGGTTGCGAGGACTTTTAAGTGTGCAATGGCTCGTTACTCATGTTGTTGTCTATTGGGACTTCCAGAACTTGAAAATGGAGTTTATGAGTCAAGGTAAGAAGATCTCGTAAAAGTGTGGGAGGTAATTTGTGTGGATATATATATATATATATATAATACATAAATATATATATAATTATATATAGATGAATGTTGTAAGTGAGTGTGATTGCGTGAATATATAAATATATATATATATATATATTGATTTGATTTAAAACACCCAGCACAGGCCGGTTCAAAACAGCGGAAGCAGAGCACTGTTCTTCTCGGTTCTGTGAAACTCGCGGGTTAGGGCTCGTTGTCCTGGAACAGCCTATTCCGCCATTTCTGGCCTCAAACCAAGCGGGATTCACAGTCCCCCACTCGCCCGATACCGCTCTTCGAAGCCATCAGCGACCACGTCGGCTGCAACCGCAAAGCACGACGCCCTCCTTCCTGGCGGTTCAGCTCCACGTTCCAACTTCTTCCATGGTCGCCAATTTAGAGTTTGTTTATTTTATTTTATTTTATTTTATTTTTAATTTCATTTCAGTTATTTGTAAACCTATAAAAGGGGTTCCCGAGTTCTGTAATGCGAGGTGAATGATTGATGAAAAAATTAAGAAAGTGTTGTCTTCGTTTGTGATTCCTGTGAGAGGGATTTGGTGTTTGTGTGATAGTGTTAGTGATTGATGATGTTGATGAATGTATTGTGTTGAAACTTTGCTGCGAGTATTTTTTTAGGAGATTAGTTCTGTTGTTCGATTGTGAAGAAGATGAACAGTGGAGTGTTTAGTGCTTTAGAGTGGTGGTTGATTGAGTTAGGTGTTTGGTTCCCGGCCAGTTATTAGACGACGAGACCGTGACCACTACTGATGGTGATTTTCAGAGATATTTGGTTCGTTGGCATGACAGACCAGAGACCGAGACTAGTTAGGTCTTGGCCGAGAAGGTAGAGCACATGGATGTTGATCTTCTACAACACTACCGCTCGGAGCACTCACCAGAGATGAGTGATTTCGAGAGGGGAGTTGGTGGAGACCAGCACGGATCAAGTCAACGCAAAAGTGTCCGACGTCGCACCCATCTGGATCTCTATCGACCCTGAGCATTGAATATTTTATTTGTGTTATTTTTTTTGTTGTTTGTAATTTGTGTGGATATCTATACATAAATATATATATATATATGAATGTTGTAAGTCAGTGTGATTGTGTGAATATATATATATATATATATATATATATATATATATATATATATATATATATATTTTGATTTGATTTAAAACATCCAGCACAGGCCTGTTCAAAACAGCGGATGCAGAGCACTGTTCTTCTTCCCGATTCTCTGAAACCCGCATGTTAGGGCTCGCAGCCCTGGCGCAACCTATTCCGCCATTTTCGGCCTCAAACCAAGCAGGATTCACGCTCCCCCACTGTTGTTCGATTGTGAAGAAGATGAACAGTGGAGTGTTTAGTGCTTTAGAATGGTGACCGATTGAGTTAGGTGTTAGGTTCCTGCGTTAGAGATTGTTGTAGCTTGTCGTGTGCTTTAGGAGATAGGATTGGTAGACCTGCCTCCTTGTGAGGAAGTTATTTTAGGTGATTGTTGATTGCTTCTTGGAAAGGGGCGGTCAATTTGTTAGAGTGCTTAGAGATATCGTGGATCCACCTTGAGCGATTAAGATTTTGTGGACCCTCTTGCGAGTGAGGTAGAGAGTGAATTAATTTCGTAGAACCACTTGTGTGAGAGCGAGTGAAATTTAGGTTGTTTAGTTTGAGGCTTGCTTACACTGTTGAGTGCTTGAGATTCCGTGGAACCACTTTCGTGTGAGACTAAGTGAAATTT
This sequence comes from Platanthera guangdongensis, assembly GCA_039583875.1. Taxonomy (NCBI): domain Eukaryota; kingdom Viridiplantae; phylum Streptophyta; class Magnoliopsida; order Asparagales; family Orchidaceae; genus Platanthera; species Platanthera guangdongensis. The sequence goes on from CM077167.1 coordinate 28,177,076, forward strand.
TTCTTCGGTGCTCGTGTGTTATAGCGGCCGACCTCAGAGCGGGAGATCGAAGGTGACGAGGAATTCCTCGTGTGATCTCCATCGACTTCGAATACGGAAAGACGCCTCTTTTCGTAGGTAACTTGTTTCTTTCTCCTCCTTTGTATGTGTCTAAATATTTTTTCGTAGGATAATTAAATTTATTGTTTGATTTTTGCTCAAATTTTGTCAGTGAACGCTACGTCGAAAACTCCTAACAGAATCATATTTGGAGTTCTCAATTTCTGTTTTGCTATAACAAGGGAAGCGAAACGAAAGTTGTGAACTTGCTTTCACGGATTCAGCATTGAACCATTATTTTAAGAAAATCCTTTTTTTTTACAAAATAGTTTTGTGTTTTACAAAAAACAAACGCTGATTAATTTCATAAAGCCTGCGCAATGCCCGCTCAAATTATTTTGACAAAATTCATATTTCATTACACGCATTTAGGGTTTCTTAAAAAAAATCGACAGGCGCGCAAACCCTACGCGTCGTCCTACATCACAACCACATTCATTTTAAATAATCAGCATCAAATAACAGTTCATCTTCTTAATAACATTTTCCATTTATTTTACTCATTAATCATTCATTACTATCATTAATATCTCTTAAAAAATAAAATCAATATGGTCACTTGCAACATATCTAAGTTCCAACGCTCGATTTGTTACACAAACACTAACTCATGCAAAATGAGATCTTACATTATTTTTTTGTTTATTTTGAAAAACAAATCACCAGAAATCGCACGCAGGCGTGCCTTTTATGCTTCAAAGACGCAAAAAATACACGAATGTGCAAACCTCTGAGCATGGTGAGTCTTGAGCCTAAGGCGCGCCTTTAACAACATAGTGGAAATCTACAACCGTATCGATACCCACCTTTGTAGAAATCAGAAGTTGATTAAGGAGATGTCATCTTTAGGCATTATTCGATATAACAAAAGCTCTTACGCCTCACCGGTGGTTCTGGTTAAGGATGACAGGTCTTAGACGCTGTGTTGATTAACGACGATTGAACAGCTTCACAGTCAAGGAGAAATATCCAATTTCAGTCATTGATGAGTTGCAGGGTGTTATGTTCTTTTCTAAACTTAACTTGAGAGCGGGTTATCATTAAGTCTGAATGGCCATGGAGGAGGTTCATAATACCGTCTTCCGCACTCATCAAGGTCATTACGAGTTTTTAGAAATGCCCTTTGGGTTAACGAATGCTCTGTCGACGTTCAAAAGCCTAATGAATAGGTTATTTGAAGATCATCTCAGGCAGTCCATATCGGTATTCTTTGACAACATTTTGGTGTTTAGTTGACCCTGCACAGAGCATCTTCAACACTTGCAGTCTACGTCATAGGTTTTATAGATGAATCAACTTTTTCTTAAGAAAACTAAGAGTGATTTTGGGAGCTTACAGGTTCACTACCTGGGACATTTGATTTCTCATCGCGGGGTGGAAACTGATCCTTTGAAAATTGCAGCAATGATTGAATGACCAATTCCTACGACTCTTAAGCATTTGCGGGGTTTTCTAGGGCTCGCAGGATATTACCGGAGATTTATTCAAAGATATGGTATTATTGCTAAGCCTCTCACTAATATCTTGAAGTTGAAGATGTTTATGTGGACTCCAGAAGTTGTTGCAGCTTTGAGCAACTGAAACAGGCCGTCACCACACTTCTTGTGTTAAGCTTATTGAATTTTGACAAAATCTTCACGGTGGAGACAGATGCATTCAATAGTGGGATCAGAGCGATTTTGTTGCAAGAGGGACGACCGATAGCCTATTATAGTAAAGCATTAAGGGCAAAAAAATCTTCTCTGTTAGTACGAAAAATAACTCTTAGCACTGGTAATGGCAATTACACCATTGGCGACACTATTTAGTTGGTTGTTCTTTATCGTTCGAACATACCATCACAGTCTCCCTTTTTTATTAAAGCAAAAAGTGGTCCCTCCTACTCAACAGAAGCATTTGGCGAAGTTATTGGGATATGATTTTTAGATTTAATATAAACGGGAAAAGAAATTTCTTGGGTTGTTGCTTTATTTAGGTGCCATGAGGGTGTTGGGCCAAAGTTAAAGGTCATGGTCACAATATCTTCCGACATTTTGCAGCATATCAAAAATTTGTGGTGGAATGATGACCACTTACATAAAATAATTGTGGAGAAAGAACTGAATGAGCTAAGAAAACCCAAGTATGTGTGGTGACAAGGCGTCTTGAAGCAGAAGGGTAAATGGTGGTAGGACAAGATGCAATTTTAAATCTCAAACTTCTCCAGATGTACTACGATGGCGCGGTGGGAGGGCATTCTGACATTAATGCCACTTATATTATAGGTTGAAGATGTTTTACTGAGAAAAATGAAGCCCAAAATCTACTATGTACAAAAGTGTGATGTTTGTCAGAGGTGTCATATTCCCATGCCCGGGCGAATATGGCAAGATGTGGCCATGGATTTTATTGATGGATTACCTATGAGTTATGGCAAAACTACAATTTTGGTGGTGGTGGGTGGGTTGACCAAACAAGCTCATTTTTAGCACCAACACACCATACACGGCTGAGAAAGTGGCCTGGACATTCTTGGATTCGGCGATCGAAACATGGCATTCCACAATCAATGGTGGGTGATCGGGATGTTGTGTTTCTTTGTGAGTTTTGGCAAGAACTTCTTTGTGTTCTACAGGTTGAACTCAAAATGGTGAAGGTGTACCATCCCCAGAAGGATGGTCAAACGAAAGTGATGAATAGGTGTGTCGAAAGCTATTTGAGGTGTATGTGCTTTGAACGGCCTAAGGCATGGGCTCAGTGGTTGCAACTTGCGGAATGGTCGTACAACACCTTCCAAAGTGCCATTCCATGACCCCTTATGAAGTTTTATATGTGCAAGAGCCGATTTTGCATTCCCTCTACATTGATGGTACCGTCATTTCTGAAGTTGTGGATCGTTCCATGGTGGTCAAAGAACGGGTTATTTCTATTTTGAAGCGCAGCCTGAGTGAGGCCACGATGCATCCAAGAGCGCATCTGTTGGACTCACGCACATCGAAGGAGGCATCCGCTTGACTCACGCATCTCTTTTATTCTTTCATTATTTTGTCTTCATTTTACGCATTTTGTGTTGTTTGTGCTTTGTCACTTTATTGATTTTGTTTCCTTTTATTGTGTATTGTAATTTTGTTGGAGTCACGGTTTATTTTTGACGTGTTGAATCGACCGTCCAACACAACCTTGAATAAAAAAGGTTCGGTAACAACAAAGGATGCGTAAAGCAAGAATAACTCAACATTTTAATTGCATGGAATTCATTTAAAATAATTAATTCCAAAAGTAAAATGAAATTAACTTGCTTAAATTTGGAATTAATTATTTTGGGGAGTTTTCTCATCTTTGTCTCACTTTTCCATAAGACCTTTAAGTTTCGAAAACCTCCCTCTTAATTCATCCTCAAATGAATTTTCATAACCCCCAAATTAAACACTAATTTAAACCCCTCAATCCCACAGTTTGCAGCAGCCAGGAAAAAAGGAAAACAACGAGACTCTCAGTCCTCATCGTTTCCCTCATCCGGCGCCTCTGTTCCCCCCCCCCCCCCGACTTCTCCCCTTCTCCCTCAACATTCTTTTTGTTATTGGACGGTTGCCAGCGAGCTCCTCCGAGGTGGATCTACGTTCGGCGAAAGCTTCCCGGTCATTCTACAACGGGTTTGAGAAGCCTGAGTGTGTTAATCGTAGATCTTCGTACCTCCCACCGCAAATCCTGACGACGTCTACGACACCTCTGCCTGAGGGCCGACCGACCATCGTCCTCACCTTCCCGGATGGAACGAATTAGCACCTTCCTGTTCGTTCAAGCTTATAAACAGATCAATATGCGAACTCACGGATTTCATAAGCTATCACTCAAATTTTTTGGGCCCTTTCACGTGCTGGAACGAATTGGCATCATGGCATACCATCTTGATTTGACAGTGACAGCAAGGATACATTCGACATATCACATCTCGCAGCTCTGAGAACATCATGGTGACCCTCCTCTTCAGATAATTCCTCTGCATTCAATTGTGACAATGGATGGTACTCTTCAGGTGGAAGTGTGGAACCACTGGAAGTACTTCAACATCGGATCGTTCAGAGACAGAGAAAGGTGATTGTACAACTTCTCGTGCAGTGGGTCAATGGCACGGACGCGGAAGCAACCTGAGAGGATTTGTGGTTGCCACAACAACGCTATCCCCATTTTGTTCCTTGAGGACAAGGAACAGGTGATAGGGGAGGAAATGATACATTCTAAGAATATCCTCTTTGTTTAGGGCAGCGGGGAAGGCTGATGTTTGAATCAGTTTTGTAGGACAATTATGTAATTTTGGTTTTTAAATTGTCTAAAAAAGTGCAGGAGGTCTGCATGGGAGGTATGTTGATTATGAGCATGTAAGCGAGTAGCTTTGTTTGTCTTGCTGCGGAAATGAACTATGCTTGAACTCCCTAGCTATGATAATCATCCATTCAGTGATTCACTTCTCATAGGTCGTGGGTGTAATGCTCCTAAATGTTGTAATTCAATTTTTGGGTTACATTGCAACAATTAGAATCTTTGTGAATTTGTCGCATCTATTGTTTTTTTGAGATTTATAACTCAGGGAGGGGTATACCAATAAAGACTTGGAATGAAACTATAAAGAAATACATGATGTACATAGGTATTAGTGAGATTATGACAAAAGATAGGGCACAATGGCGACAAAAGATGCATATAGCCAACCCCACTATAGTGAGATAAAGGCTTGAGTGTTGTATAACTCAACTTCAAGAAGGAACGCATCAAGTGTGAGGCACTCTCCAAGGGTAACGATTCTTCCCTCCAGTCTTAGGACCGTTGTTTGTAGTTTTACTTTTCATAAAAATGCAATGAGAGTCCCCTGTCACCGCCAAGTTGAGTACGGGGACTCCGCCAGGATGTTGGATTGCATCTCTGGCATACAGAATAGCCTTTTCTGCATTTTTAAAGTTCCCTCACCTGATTGGTAGAGGATCGATATGTGAGGCCCCAATTCAGACCCCACAAGAATGTTGTATCAAAGCTACTTTCAAGTTATTCGCTCCAGGATGAAATAAGAAGAGTATAAAATAAAACACGTAATAAAAACGTAATTCATACCTTGGGTCGCTCTGCTGCGAGTCTTTATCATTCTTTCTCGGCCAACTTAATCTTTCTTTACGCACTCAGGGTCTCCTCAGCTACCTAAACAAAATGATAATGGGCTTAGTCATAAAAATATGACTAAGTGATGAGCATGTCTCTTTAACTGTTGTACATGCAACCAAGAGATTTTAGTATCAATATGCATAAGTTTTTCAACTTCTCAATTTAGTATAAAAATATAATATCAGCAACATTATTTGTTATTCAAATTATATTATTCAATTATTTAGGTCATTTTGTGTATTCTTCCTACTGCTTGTTTCTCTTTTTCAATCAAATTCTCAATCAATCTTAGTCAATAATGGATTCAATTATTTCATTAGTCCTCTCATTCAAATTCAATTATTCCAAACTTATCATTCAAACATTAATTCAATTATATAGCATAGGAAATGTCAAGGCATGCATCAAATGTGGGCCCCGCCCCTTTAGGGAAAATGTAGGCAAACCCCCTACATGCAAAATTCATCAATAGGTACCTCCTCACATCATAGGATTTAATCTAATCCTTAACATTTCAAATATGCAAATTTTTACGCATCTTTTATCTTTTCCTACTACGTTACGATCTATCATATTTCGTTAAATCACGCATTATTATTCCATTTTACATATCATTAATTGCATGAAATTCTCATATCGTGCATTCTTGTATCATCTTGTTTTGCATTTCTATATTCCAATATGAAGTCTTCTATCATTTCCAACATCTTTTTGTGATTTTCTCTCTTTTCATATCAATACACAAGCATGAAATTCATTTTTGTAAGAAAAAAGCAATACAATTTATATTCTAAAAATACATTAATCTAAACATAATTAAAGTGATAAGTACTCATTGTTGTTACCATCTTTCCCTTCAATTACTAGGAATTGTCATCAGGCAATCATGAAATGCCATATATGAAAATATTTGAAATTGTAAGCATCTTTAATTGGGTTGCATTACTTAAATAAATGTGATGTTAACAAAAAAGGTTTATGTAGACTAGGTTGATCCATCATTTAATCATAAAGTCTAATCCCTTTCAGACTCTAATTAAACTATTTAATTTCTTCCCTTGTGCAAAATTCGCTTCCAAACCTCTACCCTCACGCCATAAAGGAAATCCAGAAGTAGTAGACTCCCATTTGATTATGAATGGACCAAAACAGTTTTACTCTTAGCCGATTTCTAAAATCAAAGCCGCATCAACCTCATCAATCAACTCACAACACCAAATTAAACCCATGAATAATACAACATCACATAATATCATCCTTTCTCCTTAAACTGAAATGCAAACCCCTAAATAAATATTAACAACAAGCCCTAACAGCCAACAAGGAAGGCCAAAATAGTAGAATATTAAACAATAACAGCCGGCCATTAGATGCAAAGCTATATGATGTCCCCTCCCCTCCAGCCTGACATAATAGGCCAAACAAACCAACAATACACAACGAGGGCAGCTACACATACTAAAGCAAGGAAAAATTAGCAAAAGCCCCAAATCTAAAACTCGAGTTGGCATATACATAGACTCTTAAATGTCATAACTCGGATAAGGAAGTGAGGGGGAGAGGAAGAAGGCCCACAGTGGAGGAATTCAGTCAAATTCTGCCGGTTGCGGTCCAAAACAGCCAGCCAAGAACAGCAAAACTGCAGGGAAAGGCAGCAGCAGGACTCTCCCAGCATCAACAATCAAGGAACAGTGGTTGTCGAGCAATGAGGAGGAGAATCGAAGCAATTCCAACCCGTCAAAAGCGTCAGACGGCAAGAAGCACGCAGCAGCAAAAATCTACGGCAGAAAAGCAGAAACAAGCGGCACAATTGCCCTAAATCAATGGCTGAAGCAAGGCAGCAGCCCTAGGTCAGCCGTAGAAAGCTCAGAGAGGGAGAGAGGGAGAGAGGGAGAGAACTTGCACGAGAGGGAAGTAGAGGGAGTCCAGGAGGAGCAGCAAGTAGTGCACGAGAGCAGAGAGCAGCATTGGCGCAGAACATTGGAAGAGAAGGTGTGTACGAGAGAATGAAGCCGATTGGCATTTTATTAGCGTGAATAGGCGGTGAGCGGTGAAACCTACCCAAAAAAACTTAATACACCGCTTTCATCTTTATACTATAAGCAAACTCCAAAGAGTCATGGTGTAACATTCGTCTTCCCAAAATACCCCTCAGCCATGGTGTAATTTTTTAATGCTAAAATACCCCTCATTTTTCTTATTCCTCTACTCATTTGCATGATTTTTTTTGTCATTTGATCATAAATTTTTTTATTCGGCTACTCATTTGCATAGTTTTTTTTTCTTATTTTCCTACTCGCCTCCCCGTCAATGTCGCCGCCCCCGCTCAATGTGGCCGCCCCCGACCATTGTCGCCGCTCCCGACCAATGTCGTCGCCCCCGACCAATGTCGCCGTCCCCGACAAATGTCGCCGCCCCCGACAAATGTCGCCGCCCCCGACAAATGTCGCCGCCCCAAACCAATGTCGCGCCCCGCACGGGGTCTCCCGTGCACGACTGCTTGTATACTATATAATATAGGGCTTGCAAAGTTATCCAGCTAAACAACCAGTCGGTCCACAAAAATCCCCAAGCGGCTCCATTTGATTCCAAATATGCAGCCACATCATTTGGCAATTAATTCCAATTCAGCCATCAAGCTGATTTTGGATCTATTTTGGAAAGGGGGTTATTACAATGAAATCGTACATGTCGCTTCTTTGGGATATTTAAGTTTTGGGTTCTCGTGCCTATGATCGAGTTTCAATTTAATCAGAACCACCTTATGGACCCTGGGTTTTGTGTTGTGGTTAAGGATGAGGAATTAACATAGTTTCTCGTTGTTACGTTTAGGACCAAAAGTCAGAGGTTTGTACCCTTCCTGTCACCATTGGTGAGGATTGGCGATGAGTCCCCATGCCCCATCACTATTTTTGGACAAGACATCCTTTTCCATGTCTCTACGCTCATCGACAGAAAGCATTACTTCTGTCGGTAAGAGTTTTGGACACAACGAAAAATCTACCCTCTCGGTCGTGGGGTGTTTGGACTGTAGGTGAGTTTAATCTACTCCCTTTGTCGCTAGGTGATCGGACGGGCAGTGTTCACACGCTTTAAGTCACAATTTATGTGGTTTGAATGACGTGAATGTATTAGATCATCGGGTCACAGACCCTCGCGAGACACGACCCGTGTGTTGATGAAATGATGTTTTGCTAGAATTCATCCGGCTTGGATGGGGGCTGTGGGGATCCCTCTGGTGAATCCAGTTATCATGCATTGCTTCTAGGAACGCTTTATTTTCATGCTCAACTTACACCCTATGTATTGAGTATTTCACCATGTGTAGAGTAGTTCTTTTATACTTACAATACTTTTCTATTTTGATATATATATATCTTTAACTACATTAAAGAAGTAGTTTTGAATTTTAAAATCAGATCACGACCGTTGAATATAAACCGAACATTTGATCGCAGCCGTTCATCACAGCAACGAATCAGGACCGTTCATATTTTTTCATAGGCCTCCTAAACTTATATAGGGCCTCTAAAATTTAGGGCACCCTATAATTCATCAGCTCAGTCCAAAATAAAAGCCCGTCAGCCCGCCCACCAAGCGCCCACAATACACAACCCGCCCGCCAGCCTGGATAACCATCTAAACCCGCCCCTTTGTATCACATCTTCACACTGAAAGAGACAAAATACCTTATATACTCATAAAACAAAACCAAAATTGGCGGTGTGGGACTAAATCTCACACTGTCAATTAAGTATACGGTTGTACGGGCAAGCCATTTTGAGGGTCAAGATGGTCCTAAATTGAAAAGTGATCAACATGAAAGTTGTAGATCTCGACGAGACGAATAACTTTCATGTTGACCACTTTTTGATTTGAAGCCGTCTTGGACCTCGATTTGGGCCCCGAAATCGGGGGCGACGGAATGGTTTACTGTAGCAGTTCCGTCGCCCCCGATTTCGGGGCCCAAATCGAGGTCCAAATCGGCTTCAAATCAAAAATTGATCAACATGAAAGTTGTTCGTCTCGCCGAGATCTACAACTTTCATGTTGATCATTTTTCGTTTTGAGACCATCTTGACCCTCAAAATCACTTGCCCGTACGCCCGCACCTAATGGTTGCCCGCACAGTATATGCCCCCTATATATATATATATTTGTATGCATCCCGATTTGGGAGAAACGACAGGAAGTAGTTGACATTTCAAAATACCAAATGAATTTTGAAGACTATCACATTGTAGCAACTAAAACATTCCATAGCGAGGTTTGTGATAAAAAGAAACTAAGGCTTTGGAAAGATTTAGAACGGGAGGTCGCAGGATCACTCTCAACTAATCAAGAAATGTAAGCCACTAACAAGAGAAGATGAAAGTGGCGGGGGCGGGGGGGGCGCAGCTCGCCGCGGGGCGGGCGCAGGCAGGTGCGGGCGAAGCTCGCCGTCACGGTCCGGGTACTGTGGCGCGTAGCCATAGGGGCGGAGCCCCGTGTCGGGCACTAGTATATATATATATATATGTATGCTTGGCAACATGCGTACTCGTAGAAGTGCGATAACTCGCCCGGAAGTTCGCTGAGATGGTCGGGGGAGGGGTCATTACATAGCGTTGGTTAGTCTCGTGTTGATACATGTTTTTCATTGACACATATTTAGTTGCAGGGAGCATAGCTCATGGTGCTTCATACCCATGTTGTGCAAAGATCATAGTTTGCGGTGTCGTTGCATGTCATTACGTTGTTAATAGATTTTGACCTTGAATCCAATGAATAAGATCTTTATCTTCTTGCATTGTTTTCTTTTAGTATTTTTCGGTCTGCATACTGAAGTATATTTGTCTCTTGTTTGCACTTTTCATGTTGGATTGTATAGGTCATAAGGCTAGATTTGATTTGTTTGCATTCCCTTTTAGTGATGAACATTCTTTCAAGGTTTCCTTTTTGTTAGATTGTTTTTGCTAGTAGTGTAGTATTCTGTGTTGGGTTTGATTACTTTGCTATCATTTTATAATATTTAACCTGTGATTGTGGTATGACGTGGGGGCCAGACGGACCCATGTTATAATAAGTTTACAGGAGAAATGTTACATGACAACTGGCTTACGAGTGACCCTCTCCACCCCAATGTTATTCATATGGATGCATTGGTGCAAGATAATTTAAAAAAACATAGTTGGGAAATGAACAAACTACTAAATATATTTGATAACAATTTGGTTAGCATTATTTCTCAAACGCCTCCTAATAACCATAACACAAATCATGTTATCTTTAGATACGATAAGCACTCCATATTCCATTTCAAAATCGTTTGGTAAGATACTAGGCAAAGGCACAATCATTCCAACATTGGATACTAACTCAAAATTCATGAAAATTGAAGTAGAAACACTTGGGAGTAAATAGCTACGAAACATGAGATGGAAGTTCAGTGGAAAAAACCCTAACATGATCACGCAATAATATTGTTTTCATGTGTGAAAGCAAAAAGTATCATCCCAACAAAAATCAAGATCAATTTTTTTGATATAATGACTGATTTTATGATCAAAGCACAATCAATTTGTAATTAAAACCAACACACACATACACACACATATCCAATACACATATCCAACACATACACCACTCCAATCACATACACACAAAAGCAAACACACACATATATACAGCACACACAAAATCGAGAGGGAGAACACACAGCACACACATACAACACACACATACAGCACACACAACACATGCAATACAGCACACATTCCAGAATTGAAATATACACAGAAAAAAATCAACATTAGAAATCAACATCTCAGAAATAAACAGTAGAAATCAACATCAGAAAAAAAAAATCTCAGAAATCCAATATACACATCTCAGAATTGCACAGCGCAGCCAGTTATCCTCTTCCTCATCAGTTGACACTGCAGCGAGAGCGAGAACGGATGAAAAAAACTAAAATTGCAAAGCAGGAGAAGGGGTATACCTCAGCAAGAGGGAGAACGGTGGCGCACCAGATCTGCAGGAAAAAACGACACCTGAAACCTGCGGCAAACCAGCAGGTGGAGGGGAATCACGCCGATGCAGGGAGAACAAACAGCGGAAGACGGGATCGGGAGAGACGGCGGACAAACTAACCAGAAGTGTGCGCCGATGCAAGGTATTCACGCCGTCGTCGACAGGTGATTCGGGATCTGGAGAGACGCAGGCGATTCGCGGGTCGTCGTCGTTGGGGAAGAATGATCGCCGCTTGCGCTAGGTTTTCGGGAGAGAAGGATCAGCAGGATGGGAGAACGGAAGAAAAAACAGCCGCCGCTGCTTTCGCGAGTCGCGACGGTGCGTTTCCACCGCACCGCGGGTAAAAAAACCCAACCAAACACAACCATCTGGAGTCTGATTCCAAAAAATTGCCCTTTGCAGGTCTTGGCCTAAACTCATTTCATTTAAAATATAACAAATTACTTTAATACCACATCTTAATCACTTATTATATAATAATATGTTTTATATTAATATTATTGATGGGGTTTCCCCCTAAGAATAGTTCAGTCAAGCCCGAGGACCACCCCGTGTAAGACCCCCCCCCCCCCCCCCCTCCCGGATCCCAAAACAGTGCACGAAGGAGGGTCTTATGCCCGAAACAGCCGTCTTGCGGTAGCATCAGCACACGGGCTAACCTGTACCACAAGACGTCTATTCCGCCGGCTCCAACAATATCAATAATACATGCCAACCCAACCAAGTATATAAAAAAAAAGAGAAGACAAATCCACATTAAGCATTTAGTCCAAATACATCAATAAAGGAGAAGCTAAAACATGCTACTACAGTATATCAGAGTACAGCTAAACATTGCTCAAACGGGCTACATCAGAGTATCAAAATACTAATATCAGTAACCGACGGTATCGACGGCACCGTCCCTTCAGGCCCTGTCGTCCTGGCCTGGCTGTCCTGCTGCGTAGTCTGCGGCTGCTCTACCTGCGGCGTGACCTACTAAAAGGAAGACGTAGCAACCGTTAGTCGAAACGACTAAGTGGTTTCACATCCGCTCCCCCGGTGACTCCTCGGCATCAGGCGGAGAGAAGGAACAAGGGTAATATATATATATATATATATATATATATATATATATATATATATATATATATATATATATATATATATATATATATGCAAGTAAAAGAGGTACAAGCAGGTGGCAAGGTACATGAGTATCAATGTATAAACTAGCAGTCCTACAAGAGCTATCAATGTATAATCTAACAATTCTACAAGAGCTAGTATAACATCAAGTGTAAGAAAACTACAGCAGGTAAGTAACTTAACTTATAAGGATATCCATACAGGCTTATAAGTTAAGTGTCGATTTGCATAAAGTAACTCATTGTATAAGAGTGCCCATACAAACTTATATGATGAGGATCTTGTTGTGCAATGATATGAAATGATATGTATGTTATGCAATGACTCACCCATGCACACCCATGCAACTGCTATGTCGACATAGACCAATAGTTCTCACTTTTCGAGCAGGTATCTAACCTCTCAGGCATCAGCCGTCGTGGCCAGGCGGTGACAGTAGAGCGGGCGTCTCTACTACTAGGCGGGTATCCACACTACTTCACCTAGGCCTCCGTACGCCTCAACGCTAAGAACACAACAGCGGAGCCCATGCGTACTATGGCCAAGTGGGAGCCTCGGGTAGATGTGCACCGAGGACCAAGCCCCGAACTGACCTTGTGTGACCCGGAAGGAGCCTCAGAGCGAGCACGAGGACCAAGCCCAACCGTTCACCTGGCGCGGAAGGAGCCCCGGGACGTGAACACCGAGGACCAAGTCCAACCGCCTAAAGTCTAACTGTCGACTCCCATCGGTGTGACGACTGGCGAGCCCGTAGACCTGTCACACTATCCTTAACCCATGATTACGACACCGCGTGTCGACTCACACCACATGCAAATTCCACATCATCGTGGCATGGAAGGAGCCTCGGATGAAGGCACGAGGACCAAGCCCAACCATCCGTTTGTCTCTTCTCAAGCTATCCAAGCTTGCGATGGTCAACACTGCACTTATATCTCTCCCCAATACTACCCATAGGGAGCCGACGCTCTAAGTATTGGATTACTAAATTTCATTCATCAATCGAACATACACATGGCCATAACTTATCATCCCATAAGACATCCCAAATGATCCCAACATAATACATATATGATGCGCATGTAATAATCTATAAATTTCTATCAAGTCATTTCGTTCAAGCAATCTTGCATCGCAATTCGGTTGTAGGAGATCTGCTTCCGACATTATATAACAAGATATGCATCTATAACAACTTACCAAATTCTATCAAGTCAATTCATTCAATAAGGCTTGTTTCACAATTAGTTGTATGAAATCTAATTAACAAGATTCATCATTCATAGCATTACGGTGGTTAATTATGAAATATTTCATCAAAAACCTCAAGCTAATTTGCAACATCGATTCACCGAACCCAAATCCATATTATATAAAACCCAGAATTTTAAGTGCAGATTGAATCTGGGCAGCAACTTCAACCGGAGATTCCCGAGGCTACAAGAATCCGGTGAAGACGTGTAGCCCCCCCTCGATGGAAAGGTCTTTTCATGGGTTACAACTTTCATATTCAGCCCACAACCCAGATTTGAATCTATCCTATTTGAATTTGGCTTCAAAGTCCGTTGCGCACAGAACACTATTCTGCATGCAGGATTTATCGGATGTCATTTTCGTCCAAGCTTTCCTGTGGCTACAGACTTCGTCTGAAGTCGTGCAACCATTCGTTGGAAAGGTATTTTCAAGGGCTTCAACTTTCGTGTTTAGCCGAAAGCCTAGATCTGGCCATATCATAGCTAAAAATGACCAGGAAGTTCGTTGCGAGCAGAATACAGATTCTGCACGCATCTTAAGGCGGAATGAACGGCATCGGTTCATCTTCCTCCTCAAGGCGATCTTCCTAAATCGTTCCAGAAAACCTCCTCCCTTATTCAACCTCAAGAGGTCAATACCCTTCACGAAACCATCCCATATCATCACATAGAAGAAGTGAGTGGTTAAAGAGATCTAAAACTTAGGACACAAGTCCTAGCATGGCCCTTCCTAGAAAACTCCTCCTCTCCATCAAGACTCTTTTGAGTCGATGTCTCGCCTAGGAAAATAACTATAGACCTAGCACCAAGGGAGAGGGTAGGAAACTCACCTCATTTCCAGCGGTTCCATCTCCGGCGATAGACCTTGTGATTCTTCGCGGCGGCATCCTCTCTTTTACGGCGATGGCGGATCTCCTTCCCCAGATCTTCCTCCAGCAAACTCCCTTTCTTCACAAGACTTCTCTCAGAAAAATACGGCTGGGAAGAAGAGTGAAACGGCTAGGGTTTTCCACGGGTCCTTATATATATAATGTGACACGGGTAGGGACACGCCCATGTCCATACCCGTGTCCCGCTCAAGCGAAGCGTTTCAGGCAGTTACAATGCTGATTCAATAATCGACACGACAGACACGCCTTGGTCACGCCCATAGTCATGCCCGTGACACCGGGCGTGATGCCTATCATCGATCGGGATTCGTCGAACTCAACTAAAATCGTCTAACGGAGAACACACCCAGGTCACACCTATGGTCACGCCCATGGTCACGCCCGTGACATGGGGCGTGTAACCCTCTCACTCGAGAACCGACCACCTACTCGAGTACCTTAAGCACCTACTCGAGTATCTTACGTCACGCCCCTGGGTCACGCCCGTGACCTAGGGCGTGTAACCCAATTTATTCGAGTAATTTGAAAACTACTCGAGTAACCGCGGCAGCTACTCGAGTTTCTTCAGTCACGCCCCTGGGTCACGCCCGTGACCAAGGGCGTGTAACCCAATTTACTCGAGTGATTTGAAAACTACTCGAGTAACCGTGGCGGCTACTCGAGTACCTTCAGTCACGCCCCTGGGTCACGCCCGTGACCCAGGGCATGTAATCCAATTTACTCGAGTAATTTGAAAACTACTCGAGTAACCTCGGCAGTTACTCGAGTACCTTCAGTCATGCCCCTAGGTCACGCCCGTGACCCAGGGCGTGTCACCTGCTCTGGACTAACTTCTCCAGACCACAAGTGCCGCCCTTTTTCCTCCACTTTCCTGAGCTCAAACTTGTCCTCCTAACTCAAAACTCGCACGGGGGCCTAGCGCGAATCGGGACGTTACAAATCCTATAAACAAAATAAAAGATTTCGTCCCCGAAATCAGGCTAGGGCTATGGGGAAGACAAGCATACAAAAAATAAACAAGCCTTTAGTCAAAATTACCTGGAGGAAATAATCCCGGATAGCATTTTTGCATCAAGTCCACCGGCTCCCAGGTAAACTCTTCCTTCCCATGATTGGACCATTGTACCCTCACCAAGGGAATGCTCTTGCGGCGCAATGTTCTTGTCTCGTTGTCACCAATCCGCACCGTCTCTAGTCGCACAGACCTATCCGACGCTACTGCACCATCAGTAGTGGGGGTATACTGATCGGGCTGTAACAGCGCCTTTCGAAGTGACGACACATGGAACACGTCGTGGAGGTTCTCTAGTTCTGGTGGTAACTCCAACTGATAGGCCAACGAGCCAATCCTTTCTAGTATGGTATAAGGCCCAACATATCTTGGGCTGAGCTTTTTCACTTCACAAACCCGTGACACTCCATGCATCGGCCGAATCTTGAGGAACACTTTATCACCCATTTGGAACTCCACCATCCGGTGCTTTGCATTGTAATATTTCTCCTGCCTACTTTGAGCCTCCAACATGCGATCTCGTATCAATCTGACCGTTGTATCAGTATCATCTATATATTCATTTCCCAATGTCTTCGGATCTTCATCCTGTACCCAAGACAAGGGGGTCCTGCACCTTCTTCCGTAAAGGGCTTCATGAGGTGTCATACCGATGCTCGCCTGATGACTGTTGTTGTAGGAGAATTCCACCAGTGGTATGAGTCTTTCCCACGGCTCACCCCTATCCAACACACATAATCTCAGCAGATCCTCCAATGTCCTAATGGTCCTTTCAGACTGCCTGTCTGTCTGAGGGTGAAATGCGGTGCTGAAGGTAAGGCGCGAGCCCAAATATGCTTGTACCGCTTCCACTCCTTGGAAGTAAAGCGACCATTACGGTCAGAAACGATTGTCTTAGGCACGCCGTGATATCGTACAAACTGCTCCACAAAGAGGCGTACCAAGACGTCCACGTGAGCCTCTTTCTTCATGGGAATGAATCGGGCTACTTTTGTCAGCCGATCAACATTAACCCACACTAAATCATTCCCGGAGCGTGAGCGAGGTAGCCCATGGACAAAGTCCATGGAGATATCCTTGAACTTCCATTCGGGGATGGGCAACGACTGCAACAAACCACCTGGACTCCTGCATTCAGCCTTCACTCTTTGACAGGCTTCACAGTGAGTAACATAATACCGGACATCCTTCTTCATTCCAGGCTAACACATGGTCTTTCGTAAACCGGCGTACATCTTAGTAATACCCGGGTGCACTGAATATTGAGAGCTATGTGCCTCTCTCAAGATATCCTCCCAGATTTTACCGCCCTTGGGAATGTAGAGCCGGCCGCGAAAGTAAACGAGGCCGTCTTTGAGTGTATACTCGTCGGCAGTTCCTTCTTCTATTGATTTAATAGCCGGGGCCAAAGCCGCATCCATTCCTTGCTCCACCCGAATCCTGTCCCGAATATCACAAATTATGCTCATGCTTGCCAAAAATTCTGTATACTCTGCTGAAGGAGCCTTGAATATCAAGGTAATATCCATCTCTTCGATCATCCGAGCCAACTCCATGCTCATCAACCGAGACTCTGGGCTAGAGCCTGACACTTTTCTACTCAACGCATCAGCCACCGAGTTCGCCTTTCCGGGGTGGTAGTTCATGGTAAACTCATTGTCGCATAGAAATTCTAACCACGTTGTTGCCTCAAGTTCAACTCCTTATGTGTATGAACATACTTCAAGTTTTTATGATCTGAAAAGATCTCGCAGTGGACGCCGTATAGATAGTGCCTCCAATCCTTCAAGGCGAACACCACTGCTCCCAACTCCAAATCGTGAACCGGGTAATTGATTTCATGCTTCTTCAGTTGCCTTGAAGCATAAGTAATTACATGCCCGTGCTGCATCAATACCGCTCCCATCCCTTGATATGACGCGTCCGTATAAACTTGAAATCCTTCCTTCCCAGATGGAAGTGCAAGGATGGGGGCGGAGGTAAGTCTATCCTTCAACTCTTGAAATGCCGCTTCACATTGAGGTGTCCACTCAAATGGCACACCCTTCTTCGGCAAAGAGGTAAGAGGAAGGGCAATATTGGAGAATCCTTTTACGAACTTGCGGTAGTACCCGGCAAGTCCAAGAAAACTTCGTACATCGGACGCCGATTTCAAGGGCGACCATTCCTTCACGGCCCGTACCTTGGCCGGATCCACCGCTAGTCCAGCTCCACTGATTACATGGCCTAAGAAGGTAACCTCTTTGAGCCAAAATTCGCATTTACTGAACTTGGCGAACAAAGCATGCTCTTTTAATTTCTTCAGAACCAAGGCTAGGTGCTCGGTATGCTCCTCCTCCGTCTTTGAGTAGAACAGTATATCGTCGATGAAGACGATGGCGAAGATGTCCAAATAGGGTTCGAATACCTTGTTCATCAGGCTCATGAAAGCCGAAGGGGCATTTGTGAGCCCAAACGACATTACTGTGAACTCATACAACCCATATCTTGAACTGAAGGCCGTCGTCTGGGTGTCCTCCTCCTGTATCCTCAACTGATAGTATCCCGAGCGCAGATCCAGCTTAGAAAACCAATGCGTTCCCACTAGTTGATCGAACAACTCGTCGATCCGAGGTAGCGGATAAGTGTTCCGCACCGCCAGCCGGTTGAGTTCCCGATAGTCTATACACAACCGCAGGGTTCCATCCTTCTTCTTCACAAACAATACAGGGGCTCCCCAGGGTGACGAACTGGGGCGAACGAACCCTGACTACACCAATTCTTGCAATTAAACTCTAAACTCCGCAAGTTCCTTCAGAGCCATTCGGTAAGGGGCCTTGGATACAGGCTTGGCACCCGGTACTAGGTTAATTCGGAAATCGACTTCTCTATGAGGGGGTAACCCTGATAGTTTTTCTGGGAACACCTCGGGGAAGTCCCGCGCTACCCGAACATCTTTTACCTCCAATGGTACCTCTTTCAACTCAAACCAGATCATGAAGGCCTCATCCCCTTTCATATGGTCCTTTATAGCCCGAACTGAAGATAAGAGCATACGGGGTGCAAAATTAATACCTTGGAAGATAACCTCGGTGTCCCCATGCCTCAGATAGATCTTCTTCTCCGCGCAGCCGATCGTCGCGAAGTGTCAATTCAACCATGTCATGCCCAAAATGATGTCGAACTCCGGCATCTTCAGGACCGTCGCAGGCATATCGAAAGCCTTTCCTTCAATAAATATCTCAAACTCGCACTTGGCGGTAGCGATCATCTCCGAGCCGTCCGGGAGGCGCACTCGTCGGGCTATCCAAAAAAGTATTGTATGCCCTCCATACCTTTAATGAAATCTTCGGACATGAAAGAGTATGAGGCACCGGTATCGAACAGCGCATATGCCGTCTTCCCACCGATTACCACGGTGCCTAAGTACCAATAACCAAACTCAACCACTAGGTATCTAGTATGTCTTGAACAATTTAAATTAAATGACAAAATTTGAGAAGGTTAACTGCACGTACGATCTATAACATCCTGGGGATTCCGCTCTTGCGCCATGTCCAGCGCATACACCTGATCCCGGACCGGGCCGGGGTTTCCTCTTGGCGGTCCTCATCCTCGACCACGCATATATCCCCGTCCTCGTGGGGCTGCTGGAGGGAGAGCGGGAGGGAGAGCAGGAGGGAGAGCAGGAGGGACGTTCCCATATAGCTGTGGGCAGTAGCGTCTAATGTGGCCTGGTTGATTGCACTCGAAACACACCAACCCACGACGCCCCTCTGGTTGCCGAAATTGCTGAGCCTGTGGTGGTGGAGGCAGCGCAGCCGGCTGCTGGACTGGGTGCTCCACTCTATAGTTTCGGTGGAAACACCCTCCACCCCTCTGGTATCCCCCTCCTCCTCTACTATCCCGTCTCCTCCTATTGCTCGGACCGGCCTCTATAACGCCTTCTGCAGGCCTCTTGCCACTACTCAAGTGATCCGCCTCCAACCTCTTCACCATGTCAATAATCTCCGCCAAACTTCCATCCGCTATAAACAAAAGGGACTGCCTTAGGGAATCTCGCAGCCCTTTGTAGAAACGTTTGACATAACCTCTATCGTCCAACTCATAAGAGTTCGCAAACCTTGCGAGATGCTGGAATTCCCGCTGGTATTCCGTAACTGAGTTTGATCCCTGCTTTAGTAGTAGAAACCTCTGCTCAAGCTCATCTCGGGCCGAAGTAGGAATGAAGTGCTCCAAGAAAACACTCGAAAATTCGCTCCAACTTATCTCTGTATAGACTCGGCCATGGAAGGTAGAGCCCATAAGGGACTTCCACCACCTCTTAGCATGTAACTCCAAGACGGACACTGCCAATGACACGGCCATGTTGATTGGGCAACGGATACCAGCCAATAGCTCTTCTACTGTGTCGAGCCATTCCTCCGTACATACGGCTGACTCCGTCCCACAATAGACGGGAGGGGAGAGAGCCCGGAAGGTGCTCAACCAGTTAGAGCCCGGGGCCTGTTGTTGCACCGGAGGCTGTTGCGCCTTAAAAGCATCAAGAATGGCGGTGAGCGTCTGCCCCAACTCAGACTGTTGGAACTGAGTGGGTATAGGAGGGGTAGGAGTACCCCACATCGGCTCAACATGTAGTGGAACCTACACGTACACGACAAATTTGTGGTCAGGTTGGCTAAACTTAAGGTCAAAGTTGGACAAACTTAATGTGAATTACATATGGGCACACCACAGCTTCCGTTAAGTTAGTTTGTCCCCAAGCTGACTAATCGAACGGGGGTGGCACCATTGTTGAATGACTTCTTAGTTGAGGATCGTGCCAAATTGATACCATTTGTAAGACCCCCCCCCTCCCGGATCCCAAAACAGTGCACGAAGGAGGGTCTTATGCCCGAAACAGCAGCCTTGCGGTAGCATCAACACACGGGCTAACATGTACCACAAGACGCCTATTCCGCCGGCTCCAACAATATCAATAATACATGCCAACCTAACCAAGTATATAAAAAAAGAGAGCAGTCAAATCCACATTAAGCATTTAGTCCAAATACATCAATAAAGGAGAAGCTAAAACATGCTTCTACAGTATATCAGAGTACAACTAAACATTGCCCAAACGGGCTACATTATAGTATCAAAATACTAACATCAGTAACCGACGGTATCGACGGCACCGTCCCTTCAGGCCCTGTTGTCCTGGCCTGGTTGTCCTGCTGCGTAGTCTGCGGCTGCTCTACCTGCGGTGTGACCTCCTAAAAGGAAGACGTAGCAACCGTTAGTCGAAACAACTAAGTGGTTTCACATCCGCTCCCCCGACGAATCCTCGGCACCGGGCGGAGAGAAGGAACAAGGGTAATATATATATATATGCAAGTAAAAGAGATACAAGCACTAGGCTACCCCGCTCGAGCATTGGTTTGCGGACAAACTATGCTGCCGAAGCAATGGTGTGCCCATGTGTAAAAAAGTCACATAAAACAGTCCACCTAAGCAATGAGTTAGGCCAATTCTAATATAAACCTTACCTTTATGCAGCCTCCACAGGTCGTCGTTGTTGAAACCGGAATCCGGTCTCTTGTGGAGTTCGACCCTTGGGGAAGGGGTGGTCTCGCGCCTACTTTGCTCCTGCAAGAAAAACAACGAGAGAGACAAGAGAAAACAGACCCAAGGGCTCGGCAGGGAGGTCCCACCACAAACCCGGAAGATCTCTGAGCGCTTCCCCTCCTTAGCCAAGAGCCGAGCTAAGGTACCCTCAGAGAACGCTTGAAAATGAGAGTAAGGAGCCACCGAAAAAGCGTCCGTTCTGAGATACCCCTTGGGTCTTATTTATAGATTTTCAGAATCTGAACTGCCAATAACCAAAAGGACTGACCTGGAAATACCAAAAAGGCCCCTGGTTGGGTCTGCCAACAGCCAAACTCCGCTGTTTTGGATAGCTATGCGCAGTCCAACCTGGTCTGCCAACAGCCAGGCTCCGCTGTTCTGAATAGCTATTCGCACCCATGGGGAGTCAGTTCGCCTCCGGTTCCCCCGCAGGAGGCGGGCGCGGCCTGGCCTCGCGGCTCGCCTATCCTCCCTGGGCGAGCGCGAGACGATATGAGCGAGCTGTTCGTCTTCTGCCGGGCGGACCGGCAGACAGGTCGCGTGCGGGTTGGCCGGCGATCGTCGCGACCTTGATCGACTCGCCAATCACGGGTCGCCGGGCTTATCTACTTTGGCCAAGGATTCCTTGTGCGACCCGCTCGCTCGCCTGCCGGCTCGCCCGCCTGAAATGAGCGGGAGCGGGCCAGCCCGTCCGCCGTATAGCCTGTTTCGTCGCTCGGGTGCGGGTCGCGGGGCCAGGCCTGCTGAACCTCCCCGGCGGGACCCGCTCGCCGGACACAGGGTTGTACACAATCCCCGCTCTTTTTGAGCTTGAAACAAGCTCGGAAAGAATCATCCAACCCGCGTGTTCGGCGAGCTTTGTGCTGAGCTGGCAGGGAATCTTTTGGTGGGCCCCCACTGTCCGGCTATAAATACATACCGCTGACCCCTGTAGGAGGCTCCCCAGATCCCTTTACTTTCTCTGAGCAGACTTTTGTTTCTCGATGCCGGTTAGCGAAGAGGTGAGAGCTCGCCTGGCGGCAGCGGTCCTGCAGACTCAGGAGGAGGCTCTCGAGGCCGCCCCATGACTAGCACGCGGGTCTCCCGGCCCTCTCTTCAGGCCGGCGAAGGGAAAGATTGTTAGGCGTTCTCTTGCGGGTGACTGTCCGGCTTCCAGCTCGGCGGCGGGTGCTGAGGTCGTCCCTGGGGTACGTGGCCTTCCGCGGATTATCGTTGTCTCTCTGATTTTCTGTTTTGTAGGTGATTCCCTGTGAGGAGGTGGAGAACCGGGGAGAGGATCGTCCTCCTCCTTCGTCGCCTGAGAGGGTCGCGAGTTCCCCAGGTCCGGACCGCCCTCCTCCGGAAACCCCCCAGCCGCCGGCTTCCCACGGACTGGGAAAATCCCTCGAGTCCCTTAGGGGAGAAACCTTTCGGGGTCGGCCGGGCTCTTCTCGCCTATCCGCCGGTGCGGGCGACGTGCCAACCCCTGGTGAGCTGGTATTTACCGCTGGGCTTCGTCTCTTGCTCGCTCCTTCTGACTCGCCCTGTTTGCATGCTATAAAAGGGCCTCCTCTGAAACCGAGATGAGCGAAGGATATTTGCCCCCGCCCGACGTGGACAGTGTTTCTGACTACCTGGGCGACCCGACCGATGCGGTCGGGATGAAGAGGCAGGTGACGCGGCTGTTCCAGAAACACACACTGCTGTTGAAGGAGATCATGAGGAGGGTCGATGAAGACAAGGCCGAAACTGAGGCCCGACTCACGGCCTTGGAGGGCCCTCCGCGTGAAGCGGAGGACGACGACGTCACCTCGCCGGGCGTGCATATAACGCGGGCCGAGGGACATCTTAGGAGCGCCACAGAGCAGGTCGGCATGGCTCAGCGGGAACTGGTTGCGGTTCGCGATTACCACGATCCTCGCGTGCCGCCGCGATCGGGAACAAAGAGGCGGCACAGGTGGAAGTGGGTCGAGTACTGACCCAGCCTTCTGCCCCTCGCTTGCGGGATACCACCGGGTTGTTGTCCTTTCGCAGTTATCTTGTATTTGTAACCGCTAGCGACTCTTTCAGCCCGCCTATGGGCCTAACTCTTTTATTGCTGAGATGTATCGAAATTATCGTGCTGTTTTTATTGTTTTTCGTGGGCGGGTTAAGGGAAAGGTCTGTTCTTCCTTTTGCGCAGATCGGGGCGAGGGCGAGCCGAGGAGCTCGCCGGACGGGAGTCTCCCGTCTCGCGCGGAACAGCGTGCGGGTGCGGGTTGAGGCTCGCCCGCGCTGGTCTCTCGCGGTTGCAGCCGGGCGAGAGCCGTGCCGGAGCGACCTTTGAGGTGCGGTCGCGTGCGGGAAGTCGAACCGTCGGGCTGATTTTTGGCTATCCGCACCCCATCTTTCGGCGGGAAGTTTCCCGCCCTCTTTCTTTCCCTATAAATAGGCCTTGCCGGCCCTTATTTCTCCATCGATTCCAAACCCTCCTGCTTCCCGTTCCCCGCGGAGTACCGTCTGTGCTAGCCTTCTGTCTCTTCTTCTCGCGTTCGGCGGCGACTCAATGGGAATGGGCGGAGGCGGCGGCGACGTGGACGGCCGAAGCAAGTGCGCTTGGACCTTCTCCGAGCACGATTTTCCCCGTGCCGTCCTCTCCGAGCGCGAGTACCTGGATGCCCTTGGCGACCACGTTCCGCCGGGCTTTTCCGCGAGGCGACCCGGGGATGGGGAGAAGATCAACGACCCGTCTAGGGACGAGCTCGCCATCCCTCTCGCTCACTTTGAGGTGGGCCTGCGACTCCCCCTCTGGCCCGAGGTGCGACAGGTGTTGAAGTATTTCGGGGTTGTCCTGGGCCAGATGACCCCGAACTCCATCGCCGTCATGGTGGGGTTCGCCTGCTTCCTGCGAGAGGAGCGAGTGGAGTTCAGCCTCGCCGTGTTCCGGAAGCTGTTCTCCTTCCGGGCGAATCGAGACGGGACGACCTACTTCTCCAGCGCCCACCTCAAGGTGCGGGAGACAGTAAACAAGAGTCACAATTGGCTCAAGAGATTCCTGTTCGTCAAAGGGGACTTCAGCAACGTCCCCTTCTCGCCGGTGCAACTTAGCGAGGCGAGCTACCGGCCCCCCAGCCTAGGCGGTCACGAAGCTGACCTGTGCGCGTTCTTCGCTGGGAAGAATTTTGAGGTTGCGTTCCTGCGCCGCCACCTTGACGACCTCGCCGCTGTTCCGCCGGGGGGAGGTTTGTCACTCGCCGCTGTTATACCTTATTCCCTTTCTTCCTTTATCTCACCCCTTCCTTTTGTCAGGCGAGCGCGACATTCCTCTTCACCCTCCTTACGAGAGCGCTCGCATTCCCCCCGGGGTTCTCGCCCATGCGCAGGCCGCGGATGCCGCCCAGCGCGACATCCCCTCGGTCCCGGCCAAGAAGCGGCCGGGTGGCGGACAGCCAGCCCCTCCGCCGAAGGTGGCGAAGACCGTGGATCAACAACTCACCGCGAGCCAAAGAAATGGCAAGGCCCCCGTAGTCCTGCCGACTGAGGGCCCCTCGCCCCCGCTGGTTGCTTCGACCGGCGACTCCCCTGTCAGGGCGGCGGGCACCTCCGCGTCGCCGAGCGGGTCTCAAGCTGCTGCGGAGCTGGTGCCGAGAGGGCATCGCAACTTCGGCTACGGCGAGAGGTACCAGGACGAGCTCGACGTCCCGCTCCTGGCGTGGGATAAGGAGTCGAACCGCGCGATGATCTCGACCCTGCTGCCGAGCTGGATGGAGCAGGATACCATCGGCGGGGAGGCATACAACTTCTCCTTCGGCCTGTACTCGCGCGAAGATGCCGCCATCTATAACAGGGAGGAGACGCGAGTGCTGATTCATGAGAGCGCGCGGGCCCAGCTGCGCGGTCTGGAGCTGGCTCACATGGTGGGGAGGCGCTGCACCCAGGTGGAGCGGAATGCCACGTCCATCCAAAAGATGGCGGATGAGAAGGAAGTGGCCCGAAAGCTCGCTCAGGCGGACGCGGACCTTCACAGGGGGCGAGCCGACGCTGCCGAGGAGACCCTCGCGCAGTACCTGGGCGGGGTGGTACGTGCTCAACCTGAATTACCCTTCCCCCTTTTCGCGGGCACGGATCACGATTATTCTTATTCCTTTCCCCAGGACGCGGCGACGGCGAGCCGGATGGGTGCCGAGATCGCCACCCTTGGCCAAGAGAAGGCGGCGTTGGAGGCGCGGGTACGCGAGCTGGAGGCCGCCGCCGCTGTCCCTCCTCCCGTCAGCAGGGTCTGCCCGCGCGAGCACCTCTCCGACTACGACCTGGAAGTGCTAATGCAAAAGAACGCAGCCAGCGCAGCGAAATACACGATGCAAACGCTGCGGCGCGCGGATCTGCTTACGAGCGAGGCAGCGGGACTCTCGGCGGAAGACGTGGTGCCGGCGCTGTTTCTCCCCGTGCCGGAGCCTGGCGACAAAGACTTCCAGCCAATTTAGGATTTCTCGACCCAGATCCCGCGTCTTCCCTGCCTTTTGTAATTTACTCTTCAGATGAACATTATTATGTATATCTGTCTGTTTTGAGATGTATGCGCGGGTTGCGCCAATACTTCGTGTTTTTTAGCCATTGCTCTTTTTATAAGTGCTCTCTCGCCCGCTTATTTTTCCAACGCCGTTATTGCCGGGGTGGCGCGACCTGCCCCCCGCGGCCTGGTTCGGACGAGGCGGCTGCCCGTCCGCCGAGCGAGGCGAGCCGGTTCGTCCCTCGAGCGAGGCGAGCCGGCTCGTCCCTCGGCCGTATGCCTATTTCCCTGAGGGCTCTCGCCCAGGCTTTTGCGTTTACCCGACCGCCTCTCCTGGGGCTTGAGGGTGGGGCTATGCTAGGCCCTTTCTCCCTTTTTTCTGACTAACCCTTGTGATTCCGACCTGCTGCTCATGCCTTTCGAGTAATTCCCGGCCTCGCCGGCTAGGTGGGAGTCCGGCAACGTGATATGTTCTGGGTTGCAGGTTATCGCCTACTGAGTCATTCCATCGAGTGACTTCCGGCCCTGCCAGCTAGGTGGGAGCCTGGCAGCGGGATCTTCTCGAGGCTAGGGATGACACTGAGTGACTTCCGGCCCTGCCAGCTAGGTGGGAGCCTGGCAGCAGGATCTTCTCGGGGTCCAAATACATTCCATTGAGTGACTTCCGGCCCTGCCAGCTAGGTGGGAGCCTGGCAGCGGGATCTTCTCGAGGCTTGGGATGACACCGAGTGACTTCCGGCCCTGCCAGCTAGGTGGGAGCCTGGCAGCGGGATCTTCTCGGGGTCCAAATACATTCCATCGAGTGACTTCCGACCCTGCCAGCTAGGTGGAAGCCTGGCAGCGGGATCTTCTCGAGGCTAGGGATGACACCGAGTGACTTCCGGCCCTGCCAGCTAGGTGGGAGCCTGGCAGCGGGATCTTCTCGGGGTCCAAATACATTCCATCGAGTGACTTTCGGCCCTGCCAGCTAGGTGGAAGCCTGGCAGCGGGATCTTCTCGAGGCTAGGGATGACACCGAGTGACTTCCGGCCCTGCCAGCTAGGTGGGAGCCTGGCAGCGGGATCTTCTCGGGGTCCAAATACATTCCATCGAGTGACTTCCGGCCCTGCCAGCTAGGTGGGAGCCTGACAGCGGGATCTTCTCGAGGCTTGGGATGACACCGAGTGACTTCCGGCCCTGCCAGCTAGGTGGGAGCCTGGCAGCGGGATCTTCTCGGGGTCCAAATACATTCCATCGAGTGACTTCCGGCCCTGCCAGCTAGGTGGAAGCCTGGCAGCGGGATCTTCTCGAGGCTTGGGATGACACCGAGTGACTTCCGGCCCTGCCAGCTAGGTGGGAGCCTGACAACGGGATCTTCTCGGGGTCCAAATACATTCCATCGAGCGACTTCCGGCCCTGCCATCTAGGTGGAAGCCTGGCAGCGGGATCTTCTCGAGGCTAGGTATGACACCGAGTGACTTCCGGCCCTGCCAGCTAGGTGGGAGCCTGGAAGCGGGATCTTCTCGGGGTCCAAATACATTCCATCGAGTGACTTCCGGCCCTGCCAGCTAGGTGGGAGCCTGGCAGCGGGATCTTCTCGAGGCTTGGGATGACACCGAGTGACTTCCGGCCCTGCCAGCTAGGTGGGAGCCTGGCAGCGGGATCTTATCGGGGTCCAAATACATTCCATCGAGTGACTTCCGACCCTGCCAGCTAGGTGGAAGCCTGGCAGCGGGATCTTCTCGAGGCTTGGGATGACACCGAGTGACTTCCGGCCCTGCCAGCTAGGTGGGAGCCTGGCAGCGGGATCTTCTCGGGGTCCAAATACATTCCATCGAGCGACTTCCGGCCCTGCCAGCTAGGTGGAAGCCTGGCAGCGGGATCTTCTCGAGGCTAGGGATGACACCGAGTGACTTCCGGCCCTGCCAGCTAGGTGGGAGCCTGGCAGCGGGATCTTCTCGAGGTCCAAATACATTCCACTTTTCAAAGCAAGCTAGACATGACAATCCTGAGGGGGGAAGAGAAGAAAGACTTCATTATAACAAATTGCGTCGCTTACAGGAGCTTAGGGAAAAAACCTCTTCAAGTCGTCTCCACTCCAGGTGAGACTCAGGGCCTCGCCCTCTACATTTTGGAGCCGATAGCCCCCTGACCTCAAAGCTTCCTTCACAATGAATGGTCCCTCCCAGCTGGGGTTGAGTTTCCCTACGGATGCTGATCTCCCTGCCGCGTCCACCTTCTTCAGCACCAGGTCCCCTTCTGCGAACTGCCTGACCCTGACATGCTTGTCAAAGTATTTTGCCATCCTCCTTTTGACCTCCTCCTGTCGGATGGCCGAAAGATCCCTCAACTCTTCTACTATGTCAAGGGAGAGTCTCAGCCCCTCCCCGTTCTCGGCTTGCCATTCCTCTCGGCCCTCCCTGGCCGTTCCGACTCGCGGCGTTTGGACCTCAAATTCTATGGGGAGCACCGCCTCGCACCCATGGGAGAGCTTGAAGGGGGTCTCCCCTGTGGCCGTGTTTGGGGTGGTTCTAAGGGCCCAAAGAACGGCGGGGAGCTGCTCCACCCAGCTCCCCCTCAAGTTTTCCACCTTCTTCTTGAGGAGATTGACGATGATTTTGTTTGCCGCCTCCACCTGCCCGTTGCTCCTAGGGTGGTGGACCGAGGCGAACCTGAGGTCGATCCCTAGCTGCTCGCAGAAGCTGGTGAACTCGGCGCTGGCGAACTGAGGTCCGTTGTCTGTGACGATGGCTTGGGGCAGCCCATGGCGACAGATGATCTCCCCCCAAACGAAGTTCCTGATTACCTGGGAGGTCACCTTTGCCAACGCCTTCACCTCCATCCACTTTGAGAAGTAGTCGATCATCACTAGGAGGAACCTTCGCTGACCGCTGGCCTGGGGGAACGGTCCAACCAAATCCATTCCCCAGATTGCAAAGGGCCAAGGGGCCGTGATACTCTTGAGTTGTTGGGCCGGCTGTAGCTGGAGGGGGGCGAATAGCTGGCACTTATGGCATCTCCTTGCGAATTCTGCGGCGTCCCGGCCCAGGGTGGGCCAGAAATACCCTTGTCTGACTATCCTTCCTTCCAAGGTCCAGCTCCCGGAATGACTCCCGCACTCCCCGGAGTGGACTTCTTCTAGGATCCTCTGTGCTTCACCCTCGGCTACGCAGTGAGCCAACATCCCGGAGAGGGTCTTCCGGTACAGTTGCCCGTCCTTAAGGAGGTAGTAAGCTGACTTGTGCCTTAGCTTCTTCCTGTCCACCCCCTCCGGATATTCTCCCGTGGAGAGGAAAACTACTACTGGATCCATCCACGAAGGCTGCTGATCGATCTCCATGAGCTCTCCCTCTTTGATGGAGGGGCGGAACAGGTCGGTGATGGTGCCCCCTGCTCGGGGGCCATGCTTCGCCAGTCGGTCGGCCTGTTCATTCTCTCCCCTCGGCACGTGTCGGATGGAGAAGGTCTGGAAGGTCCCTATGACCCCCTTCGCTTTGGCCAAGTATAATTGCAAAGTGGGCTCCCTTGCCTCGAACTCCCCGTTGATCTGGGAAGCCACCACCATGGAGTCGGTTAGGACCTCCACGTCCAGCACCCCCAGCTCTCTGGCCAGGCGCAGCCCCACTATCACTGCTTCGTACTCGGCCTGGTTGTTGGTAATGGGGAAATGCACCACCACCATCTGCTTAATCTGAGTCCCTTGAGGGCTCTCCAGAACCACTCCTATCCCGAGAGAATGCCTTCCTGAGGCTTCGTCCACCCTCACCTTCCAAGGAGTCGGGCAAGTGAGCTCCTCCTCTGCTACTTCTACCACGTAGTCGGCCAGGAAGTCGGCCATCGCCTGAGCTTTGATCGAGAGCCGCGGAACGAAGGAGACGTCAAACTCGCTTAGCTCCACCGACCACTTGGCCAGCCGGCCTGAGTGCTCCACCCCCTCGAAGATGTTGCGGAGAGGATGGTCGGTCACTACTCGGATCGAGTGCGCCTGGAAGTAAGGCCGCAGCCTCCGGGCCGAGATGATTAATGCGAATGCAAGCTTCTCCAGGATCGGATACCGGAGTTCGGCCTTCCTCAGGACCCGGCTGACATAATAAATGGGGAGCTGCCTCTTCCCCTCTTCACGTACTAAGACGGAGCTCAAGGCCTCTGCCCCAACCCCGAGATATAAGAACAAGTCTTCACCCTCCTTCGGCCCCTGGAGCAGCGGGGCCTGTGTTAGCTGCGCCTTGAGGGCCTGGAACGCCTCCTCGCATTCCTTAGTCCATTCGAACCTCTGGCCTCCCCTCAGCGTTTTGAAGAAGGGGGAGCACTTCTCCCCTGCCCGAGAAAGGAAGCGGCTCAGTCCTGCTAGCTTCCCTGTCAACCGTTGGACCTCCTTTGTATTCCGCGGGGGCCCCAGCTCCAGGATAGCCTTGACCTTGTCTGGATTCGGCTCGACCCCCGCGGGGGTGAGGAGGTGCCCCAAGAACTTCCCCCGGCTAGCCCCGAAAACACACTTAAGGGGATTCAGCCGCATTTTATATCTGCGCAGGGTGGCGAACGTCTCCTCCAGGTCCCGGAGGTGGGAATCCACATCCCGGCTCTTGATCATGAGGTCGTCCACGTACACCTCCAAGTTCCTTCCCTTCTGCTCCTTAAAGACCCTATCCATCATCTTTTGGTAGGTGGCCCCGACGTTCTTCAACCCGAACGGCATCATCTTGTAGCAGTAGCAACCGTCCCCTGTGATGAATGAGACATCCTTGATGTCCGGGGGGTGCATCCTGATCTGATGGTAACCTGAAAAGGCATCTAAAAAACTCATTACAGAAAAGCCGACGGCTGAATCAACCAGCGCGTCGATCCGAGGCAAAGGGTAACAGTCCTTAGGACAAGATTTATTAAGAAGGGAAAAATCGATACACAACTGCCAGCGGCCGTCTCCTTTTTTGACCATCACAACGTTGGAGACCCAGCCGGGGTACTGAATTTCGGATACGAAGCCAGCTTTGAGAAGCTTCGCCACCTCCTCCCTGATGGGTTTCGCCAGCTTGTCCGCCGTGGAACTCTTCTTCTGCTGGACGGGGCGTGTTCCCGGGTCCAGGTTGAGGCGGTGGCAAGCCACGTCCGCGTCAACCCCCGGCATCTCCGCGGCGCTCCAGGCGAAGATGTCCACGTTCTTCTGGATGCACTCCAGCATCCTGCCCTGGTCCTCCGGGGTCAGCCCCCCGCTGACGCGGATCTTCTCCACCCTGCCTCCGCGGGTGAGCACTTCCAGCTCCACCACCTCCTCTGCGGCCTCCAGCCTGGACTGCTCCCCCCATCCTTCGGCGTCTCCTTCCTCCAGAACGGGGACCTCTACCTCCATCTCCCCTATCATGACCCTTACTTCGACCACTTCCTCCAAATCCCCTCCTTCCGCCTTCTCTGCGCAGCCCTTCACCCCCAGCTCCACCTCTCCGACTTCCTGCTCGTCCTCCACCATCCTCCGCCCCATCTCCTCGGCTCCTTCCTGCCAAGAGATGGTGTTCACCGCGGTGACGTAGCACTCCCGCGCCACCTTTGGGTCTCCCCTAACCCTGACCTGCACCCCCTCAGCGTTGAACTTCAGGCACTGATGGAAAGATGAGGGGACGCAGCGGAAGGCGCTGATCAGGGGCCTCCCGAAGATTGCGCTGTAGCTGCTGGGGGCGTCCACAATGACGAACTTACAGTTTCGGGACTGCCCCCCCCCCCCCCCCAGGGTGACGTGGAGGCCAACTCCTCCCTCTACCTCCTTCCTTTCTCCCGAGAATCCGAACAAGGGCCCGTCCGAGGCCAGCACCCTCTTAGCTTCCACTTGCATCGCGTCAAACGCCTTTTTGAAAACGACGTTCACGGAGCTCCCATTGTCCACGAGGATCCGAGAGACAGTGAAGTTCTCGATGGCGGCCTTGATGACCATCGCATCACAGAACGGATCCTCGTGATCTGGCATATCACTTCTGGAGAAGGTGATCCTCTCCTCTGGCAGCGGGGTTTGGGACGTAGAGGCGACGCTCCGCCGGTACATGGTGTGGAGGCTTGCCTTGCGGGAAGCCTCGATCCCCACTCCCCCGTGGATCACTCCGATCCCTCCTCGGGTCCCCACATCCACCCGGTCTTCGCAGCGATCCTCCTCCGCCCGAGGCAGGACCTCCTCGATCCTCACTTCTTGCCGCGCCTCCTCCTGCTGCTGCTGCCCCCTGTTCCCCCTCATTTCCAGGAACTCCGGGCACGTGGCTGTTGCGTGCCCCTCTTCTTGATGGAAGTCGCAGTAGGGCAGCTCCACCCTGAACTCCCTTCTCCTCCTTCTCATGATCCCCCTCCTGGCTCCCAGAGCTATGGCTATGGCCTCCTCCTGATCGGGGAGCCGGGGCCTCTGACCCTGCCTCCAGCCCGGTGGGTGGAACTGGTCCTGTCTTCCCTGATAGTGACCCCTTCCGAAGTTTCCCCTCTGTGGCCCCTGCCCCTGCCACTCAGGCCTCTAGCCCAGCCGACGGTCGGGCTCCTGGGGCCCCCACCTCGGCGGCTGCTGCCATTGGGGCTGCCTCTGCTCCCTCTGCTCCCTTTGCCTAAGCTCCCCCCTTCTCTCTTCCTGTCCTCTTCCTCCCTTCGACTCCTTTTCCTCCTCAGTCGCCCACCTGGCCAACTTCCTTGCAAATTCCGGGTTCGACGCCTCCCCGTCGACCTCTCTCGCCGCCCTCTCCATCAGCTCCTCGTAGGAGAGGGGGGGAATTCTCTTCAGCTCCATGCGGAAGAAACCCTGCTGCAGGCCCAGGGTGAAGGCCATCATCAGACTGTGGCCCGGCATCTCCTGGACCTGGGTAACCTCCTCCTGGAACCGATCCACATAGCTCCCCAACGTCTCGTTCACCCCCTGCTTTATGTGGAACAGGGACTCAGACTCCTTCTTCCTCTTCTTTGAGGTAGTGAACCTCAACATGAAACCCCAGCGCAAGTCTTCGAAGCAATAAATGGAACTAGCCGGCAGCTGGTGGAACCACTCCCCTGCCTTCTCTCGGAGGGTGATGGCGAAGAGATGACACTTGAATCCGTCCGACATCTGACGGATGGAGACTACGTCCTCGAACCACTGGACGTGCTGAACCGGGTCTCCCTTCCCGGTGTAGTAGGTCATCTCGGGCTCCCTGAACCCTTCTGGCACTAGTGCTGAGGAGACCAGCTCGCTGAATGGACTGCTTCCAACCATCGGGCGATCCGGCGAGTCCCGCGAGCCCAACTCGCCGAATCGACCTCGGCCTGCCGAGCCGGGGAAGAGCTCGCGCCCCGAGAGCTCGCTCCCCCGGCCTTCCTTAGCCACTTCCTTCCCGGCTCGCCTGCCAGGAGCGTCTTCGCCTAAAGAGGGGGCGGCCGCGATCTGGGCTGCCGGAGTCGAGCACTCGGCCCGCACGCCGAGTGCGATCTTGACGAGGTCCAGCACCTCGTTCCTGAAGTCTTCAAACATTCCCACTGTTGCGAGAGGCGGAGGGGGCGGCGAGTTCTGCCTATCGGATCCTTGACCTCCCGTCATTGAGCTCGCCGAAGCTTTTCTGCACTGACCACTTTCCACGCTCACCGCACCAAAATGTTGAAACTGTAATCCGGTCTCTTGTGGAGTTCGACCCTTGGGGAAGGGGTGGTCTCGCGCCTACTTTGCTCCTGCAAGAAAAACAACGAGAGAGACAAGAGAAAACAGACCCAAGGGCTCGGCAGGGAGGTCCCACCACAAACCCGGAAGATCTCTGAGCGCTTCCCCTCCTTAGCCAAGAGCCGAGCTAAGGTACCCTCAGAGAACGCTTGAAAATGAGAGTAAGGAGGCACCGAAAAAGCGTCCGTTCTGAGATACCCCTTGGGTCTTATTTATAGATTTTCAGAATCTGAACTGCCAATAACCAAAAGGACTGACCTGGAAATACCAAAAAGGCCCCTGGTTGGGTCTGCCAACAGCCAAACTCCGCTGTTTTGGATAGCTATGCGCAGTCCAACCTGGTCTTCCAACAGCCAGGCTCCGCTGTTCTGAATAGCTATTCGCACCCATGGGGAGTCAGTTCGCCTCCGGTTCCCCCGCAGGAGGCGGGCGCGGCCTGGCCTCGCGGCTCGCCTATCCTCCCTGGGCGAGCGCGAGACGATATGGGCGAGCTGTCCGTCTTCTGCCGGGCGGACCGGCAGACAGGTCGCGTGCGGGTTGGCCGGCGATCGTCACGACCTTGATCGACTCGCCAATCACGGGTCGCCGGGCTTATCTGCTTTGGCCAAGGATTCCTTGTGCGACCCGCTCGCTCGCCTGCCGGCTCGCCCGCCCGAAATGAGCGGGAGCGGGCCAGCCCATCCGCCGTATAGCCTGTTTCGTCGCTCGGGTGCGGGTCGCGGGGCCAGGCCTGCTGAACCTCCCCGGCGGGACCCGCTCGCCGGACACAGGGTTGTACAGTCGTACCGTAGAATATAGTTCCTCCCCCTCCGGTTGCCATTCCTTTTCAGCAGACGGAGATGGGGCAGACCCTGACAGCCATTCTTGAGGCCTTTAGAGACTAGCAGGTCCCGACACAACTGCCAAATCTGGGATCAAACTAGTTGTGTGTATTTAGGAGCTTGTCCCCGTCTATATACCACGGGACGGAGAATGCGGTAAAGACCGAGTAATGGCTCGAGGCTATACAGGAGATGCTGACAGGCATCATCTGCCCTGTCAGCCAGGCAGTCCCTTTGGCATCTTCTGCACTGGATGTCCATACAAAGAGGTGGTGGAAGTCCATGCTGGACTCCACCTATGCAGATAGGGCACTGCCAGATATTTCTTGGGAGGAGTTCAGCGAGGCATTCTTGGAGCATTTTGTGTGCACCACGGACCAGGATGACTTAGAAGAGAGGTTTTTTAACCTCAAACAGGAGACCAGGTCAGTGATCGAGTACTAGAGGGAGTTTTCCCATCTGGCCAGGTTTGCGGGGATACATGATTTGGACGACATGAGGTACGCAAAGAGATTATACCGGGGCCTTAGAGACAATTTGAGACATGCCCTACTATTCATCTCTCATGGCACTTCAGCTCAGATTATAGAGATGGCCAAGAAGCTGGAGGCAGACCAGCTGATGGAGCAGAGCAGGGGAAAGAGACCGTTGGATGGGTCGTCCTTCGGGGAGAATAGTCGGGGCTCACAAAGAGGCAAAGTTATGAGGCACAAGAGGGGTGGGGGACGCTATTGTCCCAACTTCAGGCAGGAGCAGAGGCCTCCTGCAGCACTAGCACCTCCACCACTATAGACACATGACAAGATGAGGCAGGATGATCGTGGCCAGCGACTGATAGTTTGTTTGGGGTGCCACCTGTAACGACCCTAGCCGATACAACGTGACGATGTCACGGCTCCGCTCTAGGCGACGCTACCGGGCTGCAGCCCAAGCACCCCAACCCCTCTCCAACCCACTAGCGGGTTGTTGGTGTTCATAGCCTCCCTTTGATGAGAAGTGAAGGAACTCCATAGTTAAGCGTGCTTGGGCGAGAGTAGTACTAGGATGGGTGACCTCCTGGGAAGTCCCCGTACGACCCAACTTAACTGTCGAGTTTGCTCATCAAAGGGAGGTTGTGGCCACCAACAACCCGCCAGTGGGCTGGAGAGGGGTTGGGGTGCTTGGGCTGCAGCCCGGTAGCGTCGCCTAGAGCGGAGCCGTGACATCATCACGTTGTATCGGCTAGGGTCGTTATAATAAAAAGTGCATTTTTTGTAACGTCCCATGTGCCGTCTCTGCGCCTCATCCCACTAGGCCTCCGTTAGACCGTTACCGGGCTGTAGTCCAGGCACCCCAACCCCTCTCCCTCCACAGACGGTTTGTTGGTGGCCACATCCTCCCTTTGATGAGCGAACTCGACAGTTAAGCTGGGCCGTACGGGGACTTCCTAGGAGGTCACCCATCCCAGTACTACTCTCGCCCAAGCACGCTTAACTATGGAGTTCCTTCAACTCTCATCACCAATTGAGCTGCAGCTTAACTGGTGATGAGAGTTGAAAGAACTCCATAGTTAAACGTGCTCGGGCTGGAGTAGTACTGGGATGGGTGACCTCCTGGGAAGTCCCCGTAGTGCGGGCTTGATTATCAAGTTTACCTCATCAAAGGGTGGATGTGGCCACCAACAACCCGCCTATGGAGGGAGAGGGGTTGGGGTACTTGGGTTGCAGCCCGGTAGCATCGCCTAGAGCGGAGCCGTGACGCTGTCACATTGGATCGGCTAGGGGCGTTACAATAAAAGTGCACTTTTTTTGTAACGTCCCCTAGGCCGTTCGTGGGAACTCCATAGTTAAGCGTGCTTGGGCGAGAGTAGTACTGGGATGGGTGACCTCCTGGGAAGTCCCCGTACGACCCAGCTTAACTATCGAGTTCGCTCATCAAAGGGAGACTGTGGCCACCAACAACCTGCCAGTGGGCTGGAGAGGGGTTGGGGTGCTTGGGCTGCAGCCCGGTAACGATGTCCATAACGAGACAAGCTGCGGCCTCTGAGCTCGGGCGTGGGGTCGTTATGATAAAAGTGCACTTTTTTGTAACGACCCGGGTTTAGGCCCACTGGGCCGCCCATGGCGTCGCCGGCCTACCAGCAGCCCGGGTTTAAAGCTCAGAGGCCCACAACACCCTTGTCTTGGGCGGCGGCTTGTCTCGCCCCACGGCACCACTGATAGTAAGCCTAAACATCAAGGCCTGCAGGCCCAATGCACCCCAACCAAATCTCCGCGCCTGTTTATCAGCAGCGGTAGGTTGTTGCCACGGGGTCTCGAACCCGCAACCTTGATAAGAGAGTCTTATTACCACTCCTCATCACCAACTGAGCTCAGTTGGTGATGAGGAGTGGTAATAAGACTCTCTTATCAAGGTTGCGGGTTCGAGACCCCGTGGCAACAACCTACCGCTGCTGATAAACAGGCGTGGAGATTTGGTTGGGGTGCATTGGGCCTGTAGGCCTTGATGTTTAGGCTTACTACCAGTGGTGTCGTGGGGCGAGACAAGCCGCCGGCCAAGACAAGGGTGTTGTGGGCCTCTGAGCTCTAAACCCGGGCTGCTGGTAGGCCGGCGACGCCATGGGGCGGCCCAGTGGGCCTAAACCCGGGTCGTTACACCACCAGCCGGGCCACATTAGATCTGAGTGCCCGCATCAGTTTCATCCATTTCCTCCTCCACCTCCAGTGGCCCCTCCAGTACAGCAGGGCCGAGGTCGAAGATGAGGTCGAGGCCGAGGCCGAGGACATTATGGATGAGGCAGAGGGCAAGAGCAGATGTACGCATTAGACCTCGCCGTGCCGAGGAATCCTGAGGATGTCATCACAAGTACTTAAATTGTATTATGAATTTAAGATTTTTCAATATATAATACTTGACCTTGTAGAATAACAACCAATTTAAAACTCAAATCAACCTCAGGCATAGTCTTTATCAGCAGCAAGCCCGCTCATACACTGTTTGATATGGTTGCTTCGCACTCGTTCGTATCAAAAGCATTTGTGGAAGGACTGGATGGCATGGAACGATTCACGGGCTCGACGATGAGGGTGCGGCTACCTGATGGATCGAGCTATTATAATCTGTCAAGTGCAACATGGAGGTAGAAATTGGCGAAAAGACATTTGAAGCACATGCAACGATCCTAAAGATACCAGACTTCGACCTGATCCTGGGCATTACATGGTTACATTGGAACCATGCCCATATCGATTGCCCGTCAAAGAGGATCACATTGAGGTACGGGGACTCCTACGTCATCGTCGAAGGTATTTGACTTGTCTCCTACCTTTTATTATCATTTGTACAGGTTGTCAAAGCCCACAAGCAGGGAGAGGAAGTGTACATTATCTGCTTTGAGATGGAGGGAGCAGAAGCCTCTATTGTTGACATCCCGGTGGTTCAGGATTTCTCTGATGTACTTCTGGAGAAATTGCCCGGATTGCCACCGGCCAGGGACATGGACTTCCGCATCCAGTTGGTGCCGGTAGCGAGGCCCGTATCTCGGGCACCGTATAGAATGGCCCCAAAGGAGCTAGCGGAGTTCATGACGCATCTACAGGAGCTGGTGGAGTCAGGATTTGTTCGACCGAGCTCATCACCATGGGGAGCACCGGTGTTATTTGTCAAGCAGAAGGATGGGTCGTTG
Organism: Platanthera guangdongensis; assembly: GCA_039583875.1. Lineage (NCBI taxonomy): Eukaryota > Viridiplantae > Streptophyta > Magnoliopsida > Asparagales > Orchidaceae > Platanthera > Platanthera guangdongensis. The sequence goes on from CM077167.1 coordinate 28,214,769, forward strand.
CGGCTCTGCATCGACTACCGGGAGTTGAACCGGTTGACAGTTCAGAACACATATCTGTTGCCCTGGATAGACGAGCTTTTTGATCAACTTCAGGGAGCTTTCTGGTTCTCCAAGTTGGATTTGAGATCCGGATACTATCAGCTGCGGATCTAGGAGGAGGATATTCCAAAGACAGCTTTCAGTTCCCGCTACGGATTGTAAGAGTTCACGGTGATGCCATTCGGGCTCACTAATGTGCCTTCTGCATTCATGAGTCTGATGAACCGTGTCTTCGAGCCCTACCTGGACGAATTTGTCATAGTCTTCATTAATGATATTCTGATCTACTCCCGGACACAGGAGGACCACACTCAGCATTTGGCATTAGTTTTGGTGAAGCTGAGAGAGCACCAGATGTATGCCAAGTTCTCCAAGTGCCAGTTTTGGCTGCAAGAGGTGGCATTCTTGGGGCATACTATCAGTGTGGCCGGGTTGGTCGTGGACCCGGCCAAGGTGCAGACAGTTAGAGATTGGCCGCGCCCAAAGTTAGCTTTGGATATACGCAGTTTTTTGGGAATCGCGGGATATTATCGCAAGTTCGTAGAGGCTTTCTTGAGGATAGCACTCCCCCTCACGTCCTTGACAAAGACGGAGGCAGCTTTTACTTGGATGGAGAAGTGCGAGGCAGTATTTCAGGAACTAAATGATAGGCTCACCTCTTCCCCCATTATTGCACTTCCATCTGAGAAAGAAGGATTTCACATTTATATTGACGTCTCATATCAGGGGATGGGTGCGGTCCTGATACAGCACAAACATGTTATCGCTTATGCTTTGAGACAGTTGAAGAAGCACGAGCAGAACTACCCCGTACATGATTTAGAACTCGGGATTGTGGTATTTGCATTGAAGATTTGGAGGCATTACCTATATGAGGTTCATTATGACATCTTCTCAGATCACAAGAACATCAAGCATATCGATATGCAAAAGGATTTGAACCTTTGCCAGAGGATATGGCTGGAGTTCCTATGCGACTATGACTACCAGATGCATTATCACCTGGGGAAGGCGAACACTGTGGCAGATGCCTTGAGCAGGAGAGCCGGCACTACTGGTCCGGAGCCCCAGGTGATGGCTGTGGAGATGATACAAATGCTGGAGGATATTCGCATTACTATAGTTTTCGAGTCCGAGCCAGAGAAATATCGGGAGTACTTGAACTCCCTGATCCTTGAGTGTTATATACGAGAGCGCATCAGGACACATCAGAGGCTAGATGCAGCTTTGGAGCCGGTATTCATGGCCCTAGAAGGGGGTAAGTCAGAGGATTATTCATTGCGTGATGACCTCGTTCATTTCCGTGGTCGTGTTTATATACCCGCAGGAGGTGGTATCTGGGAGGATATACTCAGGGAGGCACACTATTCTCAGTACTCAGTGCATGGTTTGCTCTCGTTCCCATGTTAGCTCCTCACGGCCACAGTTGTCCCACCAGACTATGACCATCCCGATTATCTTGTTCCATAACTGTTTATCGACTCTATCCTCGATCCAAATGGGCCTAACCTTCGTCATTAGCCCATACTCAACCGACACATGATCGTTCTCAATCACTTGAGCTGGATCTTTGATGGCTTTTCGAAGCACAGATATGTGAAACACATCATGCAATCCACTCAATTCTGCCGAAAGAGCTAGCCGATAGGCAGTTTCCCCAACTCGCTCCACCACTTCAAATGGACCAAGATATCTCAGACTTAACTTTTTCAGACGCCGAATCCTGGACACGCCTTTGAAGGGTTTAATCTTCAAATATACCCAATCGCCCACCACGAACTCCACGTTCCGGTGCTTGGCGTTGTAGTACTTTACTTGATGATCCTGGGCTATCAGTAGTCTCTCCCAAATAGAGCGTATCGTCGAGTTAGCTTCCTCGACTTCTTTACGCTTATATAGTTTGGATTCGCCTGCTTCTACGGAAAACTGGTAAGTCTGGCTTGGGACAGAATTCGTCGAGCTCTAAATAGAATTCGTCAACTGGAGTTCCAAGTTCGTCAAGCTGATAATTCCTGTTCGTCGACCAGAGCTCAGCGAACTGCATTCTGCAAATAACTAGCCAATTCTGCGCTCTAAGTTCGTCGAGCTAAGAATCTATCTTCGTCGAGCAGAGTTCAGAGAACATAAATTGGAAAGAATCTGTTGAAGTTAAACTCCAAAATTCGTCGAGCAGAGAATCTGTCTGAATGCAGAGATCATCGAACTGAGCTCGAATGTTGTCGAGCTCAACTCAGAGAATTAACTATGAGTTCATCGATTTGCGATTGACGATCGTCGAGCTGAGTTCGAATAATTTCGAACTGATAATTTTTGCTCTGAATTCTTCTAAGTCTGGGTCTACTAAGGTCTTCTGCTAGCTGGTCTATGAATGTTGAACCTAGTGACTTAGCCTAAACTCTAGGACTCATAGACTTGACCCTAGCTATACAATGTGGGTCAAAACTCATCCTAATTAGTGAACCTAGCCCAAATCCAAACTAGGGATCCGCCACAGTTGATCGTTGATGTGGTCTTTACAATGATAAGGCATAACATGAGGGACATGTACAACCCTCTGTTCCAATGGCGCATCCCGTGCCGGTTGGTGTACTTGAGCAGATGGCAAGGAGAAGAGTGTCGGCTCCGCCGTTGAATATGTGTCTGAGTCAAGGATCGTACATGGTCGAGGAGTACTTTCATGCAGTTGTTGAGTTGAGACAACATGCAGATTTTGTGTTTGAGAATGAGGAGACTAAGACCAACAGATTTTATGATGGTATGCGCGATGAACTACGACGTCTATTGGTGGGTCCAAAGTTAATTGGATTTGATGCCTTGGTAATGACTGCTAGGTCTTTGGAAATGGACTTGAATAAGTTCAGGGCGAGGCACGGGTTCAATGTTCCGATCTGTGCAAATATGCCAAAATCAAACTCTTGCAAGTGGAAGAAGAAATTACATCTATTGGACTCGACCTCTTCCACAATCGTGGGAACAAAGAAAAGGTGTGGTCCATATGTTTGCCTTTTGTGTGGTAAGGTAGGACATTGTGTCCGAGAATGTCGTGGTGATACAGCAAGGACAACCAAAGCTAAGGTTGGAGCAATTGCAGGGCGAACTCAACACATTTGCTACTCATGTGGCAAAGAAGGACATAAAGCCCAAGAATGACGACGTGGCCCTTAGAAAACACCAAATAAGGAGGGAATGTTGATGTATGTACATAAATACCTGTAATTATGTACCGTACAGTTCCTAGTAAGGAACTATGTATACAATAATACTTGTGTTCCATATATAAACATGGTTTGATGAATAGTCAAGAAGTCGTTCGCTTACGGCTTAATATATGCCTTATGTGCATATTTTGGCACCACAGATACGAGTGGAATGGCATGGCCGTAAGGAAAAGAGAGAAAATGATATGGTAAGATGTCGTTATGGGGTCAGATCAGGACATAGGAGCGTCTGTGTTGACAATAGTGGTGTTTGATGTGATCATAGGAATGGACTAGCTCTTGGAGCAGCGTACCGATATATATTACACCTTCATGGGAGTCACCCTAAGAAAGGTCACCGAACGATGGACTAAATTCGCTTATATGAGAGGATCGAGCAAGATATGGATGTCTGCTCTCCAAGTCGTCACTTGTTCGGCTATGCACGAAGTAATTCTTCATGCCTATAGCGGCCATTAGGCCTTAGCCCGGTTGAGTGACCCTCCTATTGTGTCAGTTTATACAGATGTGTTTCCTAATGACCTCCATAGGTGACGTCCCCTTAGGAAACCAATGACACCATTGCGGTGGTGCTAGGTGGGAAACCTGTAGCCCGCTCGCCCTATTGAGTAGCACCAAAGGAAATGATGGAACTAAAAGTGCAACTACAAGAGTTGCTGGAACAGGGGTATATACGCATAAGTATGTCACCTTGAAGCACACCTGTTCTTTTTGTGAAAAAGAAGGACGGTAGCTTGCGGTTGTGCATCGACTATCGCGAGTTGAATGAGCTGACAAAGAAGAACAAGTATCCAATACCTCGCGTTGATGACTTGTTTGATCAGCTAGTGAAATCAACTGTCTATTCGAAACTGGACTTGAAGTCAGGTTACTACCAGTTGAGGATCCGGGAAGGTCACATTCCCAAGACAACATTTGGAACACGCTACGGTCACTATGAGTTTACTGTAATGCTGTTTGGGCTATGTAATGTGCCCTTAGTGTTCATGGACTTAATGCATCGAATATTTCAAGAGTACTTGAATTTGTTCGTGATCGTCTTCATTGATGACATCTTGGTGTACTCTCAGTCTTAAGAAGATCATGCAAACCATTTACGAATGGTGTTGCACACCCTGAGGAGAAACAAGCTCTCTGCCAAGTTCTCACAGTGTGAGTTTTGGCTGTCATCAGTGGCTTTTCTTGGCCATGTGGTGAGTGGAGAGGGCATTGCGGTGGATCCGTTAAAGATAAAAGCCATACGGGAGTGGCCAATACTATCTTCTGTGGCCGAAGTCAGGAGTTTTCTTGGACTGACGGGCTACTACAGACGTTTCGTAGAAAACTTCTCACGGATTGCTTTGCCTCTTACCACACTAACGAGGAAGGATCAGATGTTCGTTTGGACGCCAGAGTGCGCACGAGCTTTTGAAGAGCTGAAGAGTCGCTTGACCACGGCGTCAATCTTGACGTCGTCATGTGGTGCAAATGACTTTAAAAGTTTTAGAGATGCATCAGGGAGCGGCTTAGGCTGCGTTATTCTTCAGTTTGGAATGACGATCCCTTATGGCTAATGCCAGTTAAAAGTGCATGAGCGGAACTATCCCGTCCACGACTTGGAGTTATCAGCGGTGATTTTTTCACTTAAACTATAGTGTCATGATTTATATGGCTTGAAGGTGGATATATATTCACGGACCATAAGAGCCTAAAGTACTTGTTGGATCAAAAGGATCTCAATATGCGACAACATAGGTGAAAGGAGTTCCTCGGAGACTACACCTTCCAGATTCATTATACTCTAGGTAATGGAAACGTCATCGTAGATGCCTTGAGTCGTAAGACTCCTGCAAAAGCAACTTGGTTGCAGATGCATGATGAGCGTTTGATCTAGGAGTTGGAAGCGTTAGATCTTTCTTATGTTGATAAGAAGCCCACTACAAATGTGTACCCGAACTGGACAGAGGTACAATATGACCTTGCAGATAGGGTTCTGCGAGCAATGGAACTCGATGAGAGTCTACAACGCTATGCAGCGGATGGGTCAAATGCCAAAGTCTCCTGGAACAACGGCCTTGTGCAGAAAGGTGGTCGTTTGTGAGTCTCAAGTATGGGTAAGTTAAGAGATGAATTGATGTATAAAGCTCACTTTATGAAATATTCAATTCACCCAGAGAGCACAAAAATGTATAAAGACATGAAAAAGCTGTTCTGGTGGCCGGGCATGAAGAAAAACATATCACTTTACGTGGCTAAATGTCAGACTTGTGCCTTAGTGAAAGCTGAATGCCAGAAGCCTGGAGGTTTCCCGAAGTTGCTACCTATTCCGGAATGGAAGTTTGATGATATTTCCATGGATTTCGTGCACGGTTTGCTAAGGTCTCAATGCGGTAACGATTTGATTTGAATGATCGTGGACCGATTGACTAAAGTGGCTCACTTCATTCTGAATAAGAGGGACGATTCAATGGAAATTTTGGCAAAGCTTTATGTTGAACAAATAGTACGGTTGCACGGTATTCCCCGTAGCATCGTAAGTGACTGAGACAGGCGCTTCACTTCAAATGATTGGAGGCTAATCCATCAGTTGTTGGGGACCAAGTTAACATTCAGCACGTGTTGGATCCCTAGTTGGATTTGGGCTAGGTCCACTAACTAGGATGATTGACCCATCATGTATAACCAGGGTCATGTCTGTGTGCTAGAGTTTAGGCTAAGTCCTTAGAATCAACCTTACATGGACCAGCCAACAAAAGACAGTAGAAGACTTAGACTTAAAAGAAAATCAAGTTCAGAAAGTTAGTTCGACGTTCGTCGAATTCAGCTCGATGATAGTCGTGCTCCTCTTAACAAACTCAGAGTAAATTCTCTGAGTTGAGCTCGACGATATTCGAGCTCAGGTCGACAAACTATGACAGTTCAACTTCAACACATTATGTCCAGAATACTTTCTCTGAACTCAGGTCGACGGAGATAGATTATCAACTCGACGAACTTGGATCACAGAATTGACAAGTTTATTCACAGAATACAGTTCTCTGAACTCAGGTCGACGAACTTGGATCTCAGGTCGACGAACACAAATTCTCAGGTCAACGAACATGATTTTTCTGGTCGACGAACTTTGATCTCAGGTCGACAAAATTTGTTCTCTGGTCGACGATTTCTATGCAGTTCCATACTTAGAATCTTGCTCATTTTGTCTTTATTCTCTAGCAGTAATTCCTGAGTAATTAATGCTTATATTCTCGGAATATAGCCATTTGCGGCAACATTGATTATGGTCTTCATCAGATTAATTACTTGCTCTTTTTAATGAGACAGTTGGGGAAATTCATTAATGAAGATATTTTCTCCAGCCGTATTTCATTCTCCAGGACGTCATCATTCAATGCAATGGAATTCAAATTTAAAGGAGAATATGACTGAATATATAAAAATAGATTTTTTTTCTCTTCAGGAGAAGCAGAGCTCTCAGCATACATAGAAGATCTACAGCGACAACATTCTGAACCTTCTCTGTACAAAAAACAGTTTGTTTTCTCCTTGACCTTGCTGAAGAAGAAGAAGAACAATCACCACAAATCAAGAGTCTTCTTCAACCTTCTCTCCAGGAGCTTTCAAGGACAACATAATCAAATCATTCAGAAGTTCCTGGACATCATTTTTATGTCAAGGCTGAAGACTGAAGACCTACACTCTGTGCAAGACTCCAAGTGATATTGAAAGGAGTTCTTGATAACATCAAATCCACTTGTCTTCTCTGTTGAATAGAGAAAGAGAAGTCACCATCAATCTATCTCCCTCGTCTGTATAAAGGGTTTATTAACTCCCTTCAAAAGTTTTTTTTGGTTTTTGAGCACCTGATCAAAAGCTCATTGGTGGTAGTCACATGATCAAAACCTGCTAGTGGATTCCTACCAGGGTGATAGAAGAGTGGATGTACCCAGGTTGAGGAACCACTATAAAACTTCTTGTGTTGTCTGGTTGCCCTTTTCTTATTAATCTTGCTGTGCCTGTGATAGATTAGGCTAGTTGTGCTGTGATATATATATATATATATATATATATATATATATATATATATATATATATATATATATATATATATATATGCTGTGTTAGAGTAGTTTAGCTTACATTATCTCTTCTTTGTTAATACTGGTATCACACTTATTTTCATTACTCTGATAATATTTAAAACAGCAAAAAGATTTTAGATTACTTTATTCACCCCCCTCTAGAGTAAATCAGGTCTAATCCCATCTTTCAATTGGTATCATAGCAGTTTTCTTTGATTGTACAAGCTAATCCTTGAACCAAAGGATCCTTTGTTAGATCTGATTTTAAATTTAGATTGTTTCACAGCATGACAGAGAACAAAGACTATGCAAGCACCAGACCTCCAGTTTGCAATCTGAACAAGTTTACAATTTGGAAGACAAGAATTAAGTTGTATATGAATTCAATTAATGAGGACATCTACAATTCCATTTTGACAGGTCTTCCTCAACCACCAACATTTACATCTACATCAACATCAAGCACTCATGTTGTTCCACCACCTGAGTGGACAGATGCACAGAAGAAGACAAAGATTGCAGATGCAAAAGCCATGAACATATTGGCTCAAACCATGTTAGATGACATCTTCCAGAAGGTGGATGAATGCACATCTGCCAAGGTAATCTGGGACACTCTCAACCAGATGGTTGCTGGCTTAGCAGATAAGAGAAAAGATAGAAGATCAACTCTCATTTCATAGTATGAGAACTTCAAGAAAGATGAAGTTGAATCTGTTAGTGACATGTACAACAGATTAAGCTCCATTATCAGTGAATTGAAGACCTTGGACAAATATATCTCTCTCACTGAGGTGAATGATAAAATCCTCATGTGCTTCCCAAGCTCATGGGATTCTAGGATCTGGCCAATCAAGGAGGCCAGAAGCCTTAACGAGATTTCCACAGCATCTCTCCTGGGAAAGCTCAAATCTTATGAGCAGTTAATCAAATCCAGGGAAGCTGCAGAACAAAGGACTCCTCCACCAGCAAGAAAGGAGCAGAATATAGCCTTCAAAGCTGCTGAAGAAACTGAAGCTTCAACATCAAATGACAAACTCCTAAGTCTCTTAGCCAAGAGATTCTACAAGATGGCTAGGAAGGACTTCAGGAGAAAGTCATCCAGGCAGGATGACAAACCCAGGTATGATAAAACACCCACTAAAGAAATAGTGTGTTTTGGGTGCAGGAAACCGGGACACTTCATCTCAGAGTGTCCAAAAAATCAAAAGAAAGAAAGAAGAAGAAAGAAGGACTCAAGAAAACAGCAATACAACATGCCTTCCTACAACAAGCACAAAAAGAAGGAGAAGGGCTTTGTTGCTGAAACCTGGAGTGACACAGAAGATGAATCCACATCCCCCAGCTCTAGTGAAGAGGAAGAAGAGACAAAGGCAAGGTAAGTCTGCCTCATGACTATTAATGCCTCTTGTAGCCCATCAGATGCTGAAGAACAATCTGACAATGAAGAATCTGAATCTGAAGCTGATCAGGTACTATCTTCATTTGATTATAATTCTGATAATTTTAAAATTGAATTTAAATCCATGTGTATAGATTTGATAATTTCTGAAAAGGAAATAAAATCACTTAGGGAGAAGTTAATTTATCAGGAAAATCATGTTTCAGAAAACCTTAAACTTAAAGATGAATTACCATTAGCTCAAGAGCCAATAATTTCACTAAAATCTGAATTGGCTTAGGCTAAGAAACTTGAAGAATCCCTAAATGGGAGAAGCATCAAGTTGTTGGACATCATAAGCACAATAAATGCCAAATTAAATGACAAGCTGGGCTTAGGTGCATCATCAAGCCAACCCCCACTAATTCAGAAAAATATACTAACTACTCCTATAAAATTTGTTTCTGAGAAGGGAAAAGAGAAAATAGAAAATAATGCTAATCAAACTGAATTGAAACCTAAAAATAAGAAAAGGAAAAATAAAAAAAAATCCTAACTTTAACAATGTTCAACAGATTTCGTCGAACGTAGATCGACGAAATATGTACAGTTCATCGAACCCCATTCAACGAACTCCGAACGCAAATTTCTACTACAATAATTCATTGAACTACGATCGATGAAACCGGTATGGTTCGTCGACCAGAGATCGACAATTTTGGGGTCCAGAGAATGGATATTCTTATTCTCTGAATGGAGTTCGACGAACTCACCCCCATTCGTCGAACTCAGGTCGACAAACTCACCTGAATTAATCGAACGCAGATCAGTATAACAGAGACTTAAATTCTTCTAAAAACTATAATCAACTAAGATATCCTAATAATCAATTCAATCAATGGATTATACCACTTATAAGATATCACCCTTTAGGATACAAATATCAACCTGAATATTCATTTATCTACAGTTTTAACTATATAAAGAAATAAGGACCCAAGGTAACCTGGGTTAAGAACCACTAATCTTTTCCTTTGCAGGTAAAGAGTTATCCAGCTTTTAATCAACAATAGTATCTGGACAGTGGTTGCTCCAAGCATATGACTGGCAGCACGGACAGCCTAAATAATTACAAGTCCAAGCTGGGACCAAAGGTGATCTTTGGTGACTCAAATTATGGCTAGACTGAAGGCTTTGGAGAAGTTAAGATTGGAGCAGTTAATTTCAAAAAGGTTGCATATGTAAGTGGACTGAAATATAACCTTATCTCCATAAGTCAACTATGTGATGAAGGTTATCAGATATCTTTTAACTCAAGCTCTTGTATTATTTCTACTAAAGAAAACCAAACTGTTTTAATTGGAAATATACAAGGCAACATATATGTAGTTAATTTTCAATCTGCAACATCAGATATTTGTTTATTTAATTTTGTTAGCAATCATAATGATTTATGGTATAAAAGATTAGGTCATGTAAATCTAAAAACATTGCTAGGTTATCTAAAGACAACCTTGTTAGAGGATTGCCTTCTGGTCCCTATAAGAAGGAAGGCCTCTGCAGGGCTTGTTAATTAGGAAAACAAACTAAATCTAGCTTTAAATCAGTTAATAAGAGTGATTCACTTAGGATCTTGTACTTGCTACACATGGACCTTTTTGTCCCTATTGTTGTATAAAGCCTAGGAGGGAAATCTTATACTCTAGTTATTGTAGATGACTTCTCAAGATTCACTTGGGTTTTTTTTCTCTGAGATCTAAGTCTGATAACTTCAAGGTTCTTATAGATTTTCTCAAGAACATACAGATTGAGTACTCTACTCCAGTTGCATTGATCAGAAGTGATCATGGTACTGAGTTTGAGTCTATTCTTATGCAAGAGTTCTGTAGGAAGGAAGGTATCAGACATTGCTTCTCAGCTCCTAGAACTACTTAACAAAATAGGGTAGCTGAAAGGAAGAATAGAACACTAATTGAATCAGCAGGCACATTACTTGCAGATGCTTACATGCCCCTATCCTTTTGGGCAGAGGGTGTGAACACAGCAAACTATGCACTGAACAGAAGCTTAATACATAAACTTAAGAATAAAACTCCCTATGAATTGCTTAAAGGGAAGAAACCTAAAATCACCTATTTTTAAATATTTGGTTGCATATGCTATATTCATAATAATGCCAAAAAATATATTAGAAAGTTTAAAGCTAAGGCTGCAGAGGGAATTTTTCTAGGATATTCACAAGTCAGCAAAGCTTATAGGGTGTTTAATAAGTCTACTTTAAAAATTGAAGAATCTGTTCATGTAACGTTTGATGAATCTAACATGTCCTATAAGGAGAAAGAAATTTCTACCAACAACACATTGCAGGTACCTCACTTGTGTGAGAGATTGAATGATCTAAGCCTCACACAAAAGTTCCAATACATCCCTCTCCACAAGTTGAAGAATAAAGTGACGAAGAAAGTTTAGAAGTCATTGAAACCTATCCAACAGATAATGAAATTCCACAAGAGGAATTTATCCCCCAAGCTATTGAACAACCAACTCCACCCACTGAATTTGTCACACTTAGAGATCACCCTGTATCTCAAGTGCTTGGAGACATTTCAGCTGGTGTGTAGATAAGACATCAACTCAACCCAGACTTGATGCATGCCTGCTTCATATCTCAAATTGAGCCCCAATCCATCAAAGATGCAGAGCAAGGTCTACACTGGATTATTGCAATGCAAGAGGAGCTCAATCAATTTGAGAGATGTAGAGTTTGGGATTTAGTTCCAAGACCCAAAGACTACCCAATCATTGGAACTAAATGGGTATATAGAAACAAGCTGGATGCCCAAGTTGTCATCATAAGGAATAAAGCAATGCTTGTTGCTCAAGGTTATAGGCAAGAGGAAGGGATTGACTATGACTAGACTATTGCTCATGTTACAAGGCTAGAAGCAACCAGGATCTTCCTTGCATATGCTGCCTACAAGAAATTCAAGGTTTATCAAATGGATGTAAAAAGTGCTTTTCTGAATGGAGAACTCAAAGAAGAGGTTTATGTTGAACAACCTTCAGGTTTTATCTCTTCAACCTATCCCTCTTATGTGTTTAAATTGCATAAAGCTCTCTATGGTCTAAAGTAAGCTTCAAGAGCTTGGTATGAAACCTTAGCAAGCTTTCTCATAGAACATAAATTCTCTAGGGACCTTGTAGATAGAACATTATTCACTAGACACCATAAGGATCAAACTTTGTTAGTGCAAATTTATGTAGATGATATTATATTTGGGTCTACAGATTCCAAACTATGCAAGAGGTTTTCTGACCTCAAACATTCAAAGTTTGAAATGAGTAGCATGGGTGAGCTCTCCTACTTCCTTGGTCTCCAAGCGAAGCAGCTACCTGATGGCATCTTCATATCCCAGGCTAAGTATGCTAAGTAGCTTATCAAAAAGTTTGGGATGGCTGATGCCTCAGCAAACAAAACACCCATGCCCACTAATGTTGTAATTGACTCTGATGAACATAGCAAGCTTGTTGATCAAAAACTATATATAGGCATTGTTGGGTCCCTATTATACCTTACATCAAGCAGACCAGATGTAATGTCCCCTGGGCCGTTCGTGGGCCTCAGCCCACTAGGCCTCCGTTAGACCGTTACCAGGCTGCAGCCCAAGCACCCCAACCCCTATCCCTCCACAGGCGGGTTGTTGGTGGCCGCAGCCTCCCTTTGATGAGTGAAATTATCCCGTTAAGCGGACAGCACGGGGACTTCCCAGAAGGTCACCCATCCAAGGACTTCTCCAGCCCGAGCACACTTAACTATGGAGTTCTTTCAACTCTCATCACCAATTGAGCTGCAGCTCAATTGGTGATGAGAGTTGAAAGAACTCCATAGTTAAGCGTGCTCGGGCTGGAGAAGTCCTTGGATGGGTGACCTCCTGGGAAGTCCCCGTGCTGTCGGCTTAATGGGATAATTTCACTCATCAAAGGGAGGCTGCGGCCACCAACAACCCGCCTGTGGAGGGATAGGGGTTGGGGTGCTTGGGCTGCAGCCCGGTAACGGTCTAACGGAGGCCTAGTGGGCTGAGGCCCACGGACGGCCCAGGGGACGTTACAATAAAAGTGCACTTTTTATTGTAACGTCCCCTGGGCCGTCCGTGGGCCTCAGCCCACTAGGCCTCCGTTAGACCGTTACCGGGCTGCGGCCCAAGCACCCCAACCCCTCTCCCTCCACAGGAGGGTTGCACTTTTTATTGTAACGTCCCCTGGGCCATCCGTGGGCCTCAGCTCACTAGGCCTCCGTTAGACCGTTACTAGGCTGCGACCCAAGCACCCCAACCCCTCTCCCTCCACAGGAGGGTTGTTGGTGGTCACAACCTCCATTTGATGAGTGAAATTCTCCCGTTAAGCAGACAACTCAATTGGTGATGAGAGTTGAAAGAACTCCATAGTTAAGCGTGCTCGGGCTGGAGAAGTCCTGGGATGGGTGACCTCATGGGAAGTCCCCGTGCTGTCCGCTTAACGGGAGAATTTCACTCATCAAAGGGAGGCCGCGACCACCAACAACCCGCATGCGGAGGGAGAGGGGTTGGGGTGCTTGGGCTGCAGCCCGGTAACGGTCTAACGAAGGCCTAGTGGGCTGAGGCCCACGGATAGCCCAGGGGACGTTACAATAAAAAGTGCAGCTTAATTGGTGATGAGAGTTGAAAGAACTCCATAGTTAAGCGTGCTCGAGCTGGAGGAGTCCTGCGATGGGTGACCTCCTAGGAAGTTCCCGTGCTGTCCGCTTAACGAGAGAATTTCACTCATCAAAGGAAGGCTGCGGCCACCAACAACCCGCCTGTGGAGGGAGAGGGGTTGGGGTGCTTGGGCTGCAGCCCGGTAACGGTCTAACAGAGGCCTAGTGGGCTGAGGCCCACGGACGACCCAGGGGACGTTACAATAATTCCATCACTTCTCATCACCAATTGATCTGCAGCTCAATTGGTGATGAGAGTTGAAAGAACTCCATAGTTAAGTGTGATCGGGCTGGAGAAATCCTGGGATGGGTGACCTCCTGGGAAGTCCTCGTGTTGTCCGCTTAACGGGAGAATTTCACTCATCAAAGGGAGGTTGTGGCCACCAACAACCCACCTGTGGAGGGAGAGGGGTTGGGGTGCTTGGGCTGCAGCCCGGTAGCGGCGCCATGGTGTCCAGAGTAAGTCCCTTTGGGGCAGGGGCCGGGCCGTTACAATAAAAAGTGCACTTTTTATTGTAACGCCTAGCCGATACAACATGATAGCATCACGGCTCCGCTCTAGGCGACGCTACCGGGGTGCAGCCCAAGCACCCCAACCCCTCTCCAGCCCACCGGCGGGTTGTTGGTGGCACACTTTGATGAGCGAACCCAACAATTAAGCTGGGCCGTACGGGGACTTCCCAGGAGGTCACCCATCCCAGTACTACTCTCGCCCAAGCACGCTTAACTATGGAATTCCTTCGCTTCTCATCATAGGAGCCGTGACGCTGTCATGTTGTATCGGCTATGGGGCGTTACACCAGATATAATGTTTGCTACATGTCTTTGTACTAGGTTCCAAGTGAACCTTAAAGAATCTCACCTAATTTTCTTAAAAAGGATTTTGAGATATATAAAGAGTTGTCCTAGTCTAGGACTTTGGTATCCCACTGAGTCAGAGTTTGAGTTAACTGGATACTTAGATGCTGACTTTGCTGGATGTAGAGTAGACAAAAAAAGCACCTCTGGAACATGCCAATTCCTTCATGCTAGATTAGTATCTTGGTTTTGTAAAAAGCAGTCATCTGTGTCTACATCAACTACTGAAGTAGAGTACATAACAATTGGCAGTTGCTGTTCTCAGATGCTATGGATTCAGAACCAACTTCTAGACTATGAGTTCAACTTAAATAATTCAACTCTACTATGCGACAACACAAGTGCAATTTCCATTGCACAAAATCCAGTCCATCATAGTAGGACTAAGCATATAGACATTAGACACCATTTCATTAGAGAGTGTGTAGCCAAAAATAAAATTAATCTTGTCTATATCTGCACTGATTTGCAAAGAGAAGATATCTTCACCAAATCTTTGGATGAAAGGAACTATCTGCTCTTCATAAATCAGCTTGGTATGATAAATGGAGAAGCCTTAATTTGATTTCTGTCTATGGTCAATGAATTTTTCAAAGTTCGTCGAACGAAGATCGACGAACTATGAAAGGTTCTAGAGAAATTCGTCGAACGGAGATCGACGAACTCTTTATGAGTGAAGCTATTTTCGTCGATCGGAGATCGACGAATTTGCTTCAGAAAATTTTCGTCGAACTGAACTCGACGAAATGTTTTCACACCTTCTGCCTGAGATCGATGAGCTCTTTTGACTATAAAATATCTCGTCGACCTCAGATCGAAGAATTTTTATTATTCGTCGAACGGAGTCTGCCAGTTCATATTCTGAAAACATTATATCTAGGTTTTCTTCGAGCTCCGTCCCGCGCTTTCAGTTCTCTTGCACTTGATCTCTTTGTTTTTGTTGTAGGCGAATTCATGGCGATTCCGGCGACTACTCTTGCTGCAATGAAATTTGATAGGGGATTTGATATTGACTATGAATCATTTCAGCATTCTGACCTAATCTTCATGGAAATTCTGAAGTTATTTGAAGATCAAAGTCTAAAATAGTTCATGACCCATAGAATCAAGATTTCCACGACAGAGATAAAAGAATGGGTTTTTACATCTGCAACACTAGAGGAAAACATTATGACATGAACAATTTCTAGTAACTCAGTTTCCCTTTCCCCCACTGTACTAACTGACGTCTTCGGTCTACTGAATGGTGATGAAGAAATCGAAATAGATAATGAGGAGTATGAAAATATGGTGATCAAAATGGGTCACTCTGGAGAAAACCCAAACAAGTTGTTAAAGAAAAACCTATCTGCCGAGTATAAGTTCTTAGCATATATAATTGGGAAGGTGCTGCTGGGCAAACACACCACCCACGACTACATAACCAGGCACCAGTTCATGGTGATGGGTGCTCTGGTCGAGAAGAAAGCAGCAAACTAGGGCAAGCTGCTGTTTGACTTGATTAAAAGAAAAATAATAAGAAGGAAGTATGTTTTGGACGGATTCTGGGAATCGTCCTTCATGCAAAGGCTCATGAACATCTAGTCTCCACGACCGTGTTCATTAATGCCTCCAAGAAGCTTACCTCTGCCCTGTTTGGCAGATGGGAGAGGAAGATCACCAAGCCCTCCAAGGCTTCTTCCTCCTCAAGAACTTCTGAGAGCATCAGGGCCATAACAGCCGCTGCTCCACCACCAGAAGAAGTTCCTTCCTCCTCTAACATTCTTTCCCCTCCACTACCTCAACCACAACAACAACATCATCAAATTCATCAACCCACACCAGCATCAACACCAGTTCCATCTCCTGAGCACATAACTCCACCTCAATCTCCACTTCCACCTCATTTAATTGCCACACACCCTGACATATTTATCTCATCCAACAATTTCAATGTACTGTTTCCTCCACCATCTCCACATCAGGAACCCATCTCCACTTCCACAACAACAGTTCCTCTTTATACAACTGCAACTCCCTCTATTCCCTTCCCCTACTCATCCAAACTGACATTCCATGTTCTGTACCTGACTACACACACACAGATATGTCCATTGCATTCTTTGTCTGTTCAAATTGTGGTCATCACACTCCATACTCCTCCACTGCTCCAGAATCCCTCTATCTTAACTTCTCTGACATTGCTAAATATCTGCTAGCATTCATCTCTCCCACCCTTAATAAACTTCTAGCTGATGCTCTAGCTCCTTTCACTGCTTCCATTAATACTCTTTATGCCAAAATTGCTGCTCTATCCCCTGTCCCTTCTTTTAGGGGACTGGCTCCAGGACCCCCTACAACTAGTTAGGGGGAGATGCTCCATGATGAAGAAGTCCCAGTGGCAGCAGCAGAAGCAGCAGAAGCAGAAACAGATTCAATGATGTCAGATTCTTCAAAGGAAGCAGCCACTCCTACTAACATAATATATTTAATTGATTCAGATACAGATATGGATAAGCCAGTTATAGCTGAAATTGAAACTGTTGGTGATTATATTCTAAATCCCATAGTTAATTTGAATTCTTTATTAGATTTATTCAATTTTGTCTACAGAGATATTCTACCCAGCTCTTCTCATCAACAATCCTTGGCTATAGTACCATACACTGCACCAATAAGCCCCACAGTTGCCAAGTAACTTAAGGCCAGACTTGCAGTAACAGATTCACAAAGTGTACCATCCCCCTCCAAGGACACTTCTTCTTCAGAAGCTATTTCAGCTCCAACATACAAAATGGATGACAGTCCCCTCCCTGATTTAGATGAAATCATCATGGCTGACATTAAAGAAGAAAATAAGTTAATGTCTGAAAATTTATTAGTTACTGAAAATGTTCATGAAACAGTTGCTCCAGCTCTTTTAGAATCTCAAGCACAACCTTAGGCTGAAAAGCCAATTTCTAAAGATCTTCTGAAAGCTCTTAATGATTTATATGATAATCCTCAAGGATCTTCTGATGATGAAGATGAGGATGATGATTCTGATGATAGCCCTACTGCCAAGAAGAAAGTCTCAAAGAAAAGAAAGGCTGCTCCCATTGCTGTTCCCAAACCAAATGCCACACGACACTCCATACTACATTCTACAAAATATCACTCCATATCCTGGGATGCCAACATGGATGTGACTTTCTAAAAATGAACAAAAATCTAGAAAGAAAAGCAGGAGGTACTCTCCTCCCCCTCCTCAAAGACACTGGAGAGGTCCTCCTCCTCCTCCACCTGCCGCTGGTGCTTCAGGTAGCACTTCTCAGAGGTCTACCTCTTATGCTCAAACTTATCATAGACATCATGGTAGATCCTCAACACCCCAAGGAAGCAGCCAGCAGAGGTATTCCTCCAGCAAGCAACATCAACAACATCAACATCAACAGCAACAACAATAACAAGCTTCTGAACAAGATAAAGATGAGAATCCTAAAAGGCCAGAGTCTCCACATATACCATTTGTGGATCCATAAACTGAGACAACCTCAAGAATGGCCAAGTTCCAGGAACTTGTTGGACTTTCATTGATAAATAAAGTTAAAGCTGAAGGGAAAGATCCATCCCAATATTCAACAATGTCTACATACAAAAAAGAAGAGTTAAAAAGGTATGAAAAAGCTAATAAATTCTTTAATGTAGATGCTTACATAAATCTACATCCAGAGGCTATTGTGCCTAGAGCTACATCTCTTAATATAATTAGAGTTGTTGATATGATAATGTCCAAGAGGCAAGCAGCTAATCCAAATAGAGAAATCAGATTTACAAAGCCTTTTGACAAAGAGAAAGATGACAAGCAAAAGGAAAAGCTGAAGAAGAAGAAATGAGAATATTTTGTCTCTGTGTGTTTGAACTCTATATCTATTTACTGTCACAAAACTACTATGTAAATATCTGCTGCTTATTTCAATTTTTCTACGATATATATATATATTTTTTCCTGCTTTGTGAATGTCTTTATTTCATTTGTATTAGTGTCCTCACCCAAATCAGGGGAGATTGTTGGATCCCTAGTTGAATTTGGGCTACGTTCACTAACTAGGATGATTGACCCATCATGTATAGCCAGGGTCATGTCTGTGTCCTAGAGTTTAGGCTAAGTCCTTTGAATCAACCTTACATGAACTAACCAACAGAAGACATCAGAAGACTCAGACTTAGAAGAAAATCAAGTTCAAAAAGTGAGTTCGACGTTCGTCGAACTCAGCTCGACGATAGTCGTGCTCCACTTAACGAACTCAAAGTAAATTCTCTGAGTTGAGCTCGACGATATTCGAGCTCAGGCCGACGAACTTTGGCAGTTCAACTTTAACACATCATGTCCAGAATACTTTCTCTGAACTCAGGTCAATGAAGATAGATTATCAGCTCGACGAACTTGGACCACAGAATTGACAAGTTTATTCACAGAATACAGTTCTCTGAACTCAGGTCGACGAACTTGGATCTCAGGTCGACGAACACGAATTCTCAGGTCGACGAACATGATTTTTCTGGTCGACGAACTTTGATCTCAGGTCTACGAAATCTGTTCTCTGGTCGACGATTTCTGTGCAGTTCCAGACTTAGAATCTTCCTCATTTTGTCCTTATTCTCTAGCAGTAATTCCTGAGTAATTAATGCTTATATTCTCGGAATATAGCCATTTGCGGTAGCATTGATTATGTTCTTCAACATGTTAATTACTTGCTCTTTTTAATGAGACAATTGGGGAAATTAATTAATGAAAATATTCTCTTCAGCCGTATTTCATTCTCCAGGCCATCTGCATTCAATGCAATGAAATTCAAATTCAAAGGAGAATACGACTGAAGATATAAAAAGAGTTTTTTTTCTCTTCAGGAGAAGCAGAGCTCTCAACATATAGAGAAGATCTACAACAACAACATTCTGAACCTTCTCTGTACAAAAAACAGTTTGTTTTCTCCTTGACCTTGCTAAAGAAGAAGAAGAACAATCATCACAAATCAAGAGTCTTCTTCAACCTTCTCTCCAGGAGCTTTCAAGGACAATATATTCAAATCTGTAAGAAGTTCCTGGACATCATTTTTAAGTCAAGGCTGAAGACTGAAGACCTACACCCCGTGCAAGACTCCAAGTGATATTGAAAGGAGTTCTTGACAACAGCAAATCCACTTATCTTCTCTATTGAATAAAGAAAGAGAAGACACCATCAATCTCTCTCCCCCTCTGTATAAAGGGTTAATTAACTCACTTCAAAAGTTTATTTTGGTTTTTGAGCACCTGATCAAAAGCTCATTGGTGGTAGTCACCTGATCAAAACCTGCTAGTGGATTCCTACCAGGGTGGTAGAAGAGTGGATGTACCCAAGTTAGGGAACCACTATAAAACTACTTGTGTTGTCTGGTTGCCCTTTTCTTATTATTCTTGCTGTGCCTGTGATAGATTAGGCTAATTGTACCGTGATATATATATATATATATATATATATATATATATATATATATATATATATATATATATATATATATATATATATATATATATATATATATATATATATATATATATATGCTGTGTTAGAGTAGTTTAGCTTAGATTATCTCTTCTCTGTTAATACTGGTATCACACTTATTTTCATTACTCTGATAATATTTAAAAAAACAAAAAGATTTTAGATTACTCTATTCACCCCCCCTCTAGAGTAAATCAGGTCTAACCCCATATTTCAGTACGACCTTCATCCACAAGCAGATGACCAAACTGAAAGGACCAATAGAACGATGGAAGATATGCTCCGAATGTGCGCCTTGGATTTCGGGAAGAGATGAGAAGATCATCTTTATATGGTAGAGTTCGCCTACAATAATAGCTATCACGAGAGTTTAAATATGACGCCTTTTGAAGCTTTGTATGGTAGGAAGTGCCGTACATCGTTAGCTTGGGCAGAAACGGGCGACTCTAAGTTATACAAGCGTAAGGAAGTCGAAGAAGCTAATTCGACAATACGCCCTTTTCGAGAGAGGTTATTAATAACACAAGATCGGTAGGCAAAGTACTAAAATGTCAAGCACCGGAACATAGAGTTTGCGGTTGGCAAATGGGTATATTTGAAAATTAAGCCATTTAAAGGCGTATCCAGGATTTGGCGCTTGAAAATGCTGAGTCCGAGGTATCTTGGCCCATTTGAGGTGGTGGAACGAGTTGGAGATGCTGCCTATCAGCTAGTTCTTTCAGAGCAATTAAGTGGATTGCATGATGTGTTCCACATATCAGTGCTTCAAAAAGCCGTGAAAGATCCAACTCAAGTGATTGTGAATGATCGCATACCGGTCGAATCTGGGCTAACGACGAAGGTTAGCCCCATTCGGATCGAGGATAAAGCGGTTAAGCAGCTGCAGAACAAGCCAATCGGGAAGGTCAAGGTCCAATGGGACAACTGTGGCCGTGAAGAGCTGACATGGGAGCGGGAGAAGACCATGCGTGCGGAATATCCCGAGTTGTTTAACTAAAAAGTTGTAACATTTGGTTTTGTTGAGTAAAAACTATTTGTTGCTGCATTCTGGTGCCATATATAAATTTCGGGATGAAATTTCTGAAAGGAGGGGAGGATTGTAACACCCCAAAATGAGTAGTGGTCATTAGAGGCTACCACGCGGCGATAGGCTTATTGCAGGCGGTAGCCCAGTGATTTAAACGACCTAGCGCTCGTGTTGGGTACCGCAAAGCTAGCGCGCTGCGGTAGCCACTCAACGCTTTTGACCACTCAACGCTTTCGACCACTCAATGCTTTCGACCACTCAACACTTTCGAGCACTCAACGGTGTCGAAAAATCGTCGAGAGCGCTAACGCCAGGCGATAGAAGTTACTGCGCTTCGCTAACCGATCGACAAAAGTCGAACGGGTTACCGCCAAACGCTAAAATGTTATCGCAGGGAGCTAGCTCTAATAGCGGCGCCGACTGGTCAAAGCACTTACCGACTCTGTTACCGCTCGGAGGTAGTAGTTACCGCACGATGGTATCTTTTGTATAAGAATAGACTTGAGATTTTATTCTCATCTTATCATATCCTTTCTCTGATCTACTTCTAGAGAGGGAAGAGGAGGTACATCCAGGAGCTTGTGTGAGGGTTGATCCAAGGTTTGCTTGTGATTGGAATCACAAGTCGACGCTAGATCCGCGACGAGGTAGTTGTGGCAATCAGTTCCATCCGGATCATAGATCACGGTCATGGCTCCGAAGAGATCTTCAAGGGTAACGATCTTCTTATTTGGACATGTGAAGTCCATAATTTGGCATATACATTGATTTCCCCCACCAAAAGGTGGAATGTTGAGGGATTTCCATTGGGTTGATGGTTTATATCACCGAAAGGTCTAGCATATAGATCCGGAAATGTGTAGTATGAAATAAGCATGTTGTGTGAAGCCCATCTGGACAGGTTGGTCTAGATTGGTGATGCTTTCTTTTGTGAACCGGAGAAGACTCTGCGTATAAACAATTATTTTTCGGAATCTGTAGGTTATGCCTGCGAAGTGGAGTAACAGGAAGTACTAGAGAGGATTTCCAGGAAAATACTCGGGTAAATTCACTGTTTTGGTAACTGTTGTTATCACCGGACGACAGTGGGTGTCGCTGATGGCAATAGCTCCTAGAGAGCTATTTGTGATGTGAAGGACCAGTTTTCTGGCACTGCAGATTACTGCAAGGTTTGGGTTGAGTTTGGGCACAGAAAGAGAGTTATGTGGATCCCGCCAAGCAATTGTGATGAATGCTGACATTAACTCCCCTTTTGATTGTGAAGTCAGTCCTTGGTGTACATTGTGGCTATTGGGATCTATGAGCTCTAAAAAGGCCTCGTGCTGAACAGATAAGGGAGAAGCCGACCCGCGTCACTTGTGGCGATTTGACCAACGGGTAGGGCTGACCTGACTCCGTGTTATGGTTGTCAACTTGAGTTTCCCGGGTTATTGAGCATTCGTTGTAGCACATAATGAGAGTCTTTGGCCAGCGTGCCATTAAGACTAAAGTCTCCGACTGTAGGTCGTAGAGCGCAATGCTAAAAGTTTCTGTTTGGAATGGTGGTGGGGCCTAATACTTCGGTACACCAAATATGTGCCCTGAGTGCACGAAACGTTTGGACGCTGAGGCATTCGTTTGTGATATGTTGAACTGTGAGTGAGTGCACATTCTTGTGATATACCTGCTTGTGAAATGCTATGCCTGAAGGGAAGGAATACCGCTGCCCCGGGTAAGGGGTAGGATCGTTATAAATTGGTCAGCCGAATGCTGACCATTGCTTTGTTTGCCACCATTGCGGTGGATTGTTCCCGTGCAGGTGCAGGAGAGCCGAGCAAAAAAATAGTGGGGTGAAGCCCTTGCTGTTGCTGCTGCTGCTATGTTGTCCCTCGAAGGCCAAATAATGAACTGTTTTGTGATTTTCATGTGTGGCCGGCCTGCGTGCTGATGTATGTAATCCACACGTATGTAGAAAACTTGTAAGGCCTTAAGGCCAAACATTTTGTGTATTTTGTAAACATTAATTGTAGATATATATAAATGTGGTTATTTATATATAGTGGACATTCATGATAGCTGAGTTCAAACTTAACCCCTAATGCTTTCGCTAGAATGCTCTGAGTTAGGATGCGTGGCTTGGTCTTTGATATTAGCATGTAACCTCGCCATCTGTTTGTGGCATATAGTATGGGGCCCTGGCCGGACCTTCTATTATATGTCGTGTAACGAATGGAGGTGTTATACAGAGTGATCCATGGGGAAGTGGGGATTGAGGCACCCATAAGGGGAGCTTTCAAACCATGTATAGGAGGAGCGTCACCTTGACCTCCTTGACTCCCCACCAGGAGGAGAAAATCACCTTCTCGTCGAAGGATATGCTCGACTACGAAGACCCGTCTGTGCTGCCTTGGTGATCCAGATGGCCGTGGAGAACTTCACAGTCTCTAGGATTCTGGTGGATAATGGGAGCTCCGTGAACGTAATATTCAAGAAGGCATTGAACAAGATGAAGGTAAAGGCCTAGAGGATTGTGGCCTCGGATGGACCGTTTTTTGGGTTCTCGGGGGAGAGGAAGGAAGTTGAGTGAGGGTTATGACTGCATGTGACGATTGGGGGGGGGGGGTATCGAGGAACTCTTGGTTCGTCATTGTTGATGCTCCGAGGAGATAAATGCCATCTTTGGGCGCCCCTCATCAGCTCCTTCCGTTGCATCCCCTCCTCATTCCATCAATGTCTCAAGTTTAGCAGTGGAGGAGTCTAGGTCAGGATTAGGGGGGATCTAAAGGTGGCGAGGCAGTGCTATGTGACTGCCGTCAACACCATATCCTGGATGGCAGAGGCGGAGGAGTTGGAGAAGGAGATGGAGATTGAGGAGGAGGTTGCAGAGGAGGGGGAGGTGAGCCTAGGTGAGGCTGGAGAGAAGGCTGCGGAGGAGCAAGGAGAAGGAGAAGCCGAGGTGTAGGCCAAGGGAGGCGGAGAAGTGGAGCCGCGAGAGATGTAACGCCCCCGATTTTCCGATGATATTATTTGATTTGGTATTGTCATATTTATGACGTCAGGGCGTTACCCTTTTTTTGTTAAGTAGGAGTTTTTCCTGAGCGTCTGTAGTTATCTCCTGCTGACGTGGCATCATGACGCGCATTTTCCCATACTCTGATATATCTTAAATGGCGGTGGAAATGCGGGTTGCGACATTAGAGCCTGATGAAGGCGATGGTGGTTGAAGAAGTTGGAGGTGAGGAAGACTTTGGGTAGGAGGAGCTGCGGAGCGGTGGAGAGTAATCCAGATTGGAGTCGGTAGAGGAGGTCATGGAGATGGAGGTCTTCACTAGGGCAGGAAAGGCGGAGAGGGTGTAGATCAGCGGTGGCTTAAGCCCTGAAGATCCGGAGAGGATGCGAGAGTGAATCCAAAGGAACGTCGATATCTTCGCTTAGAGCACAGCGGACATGCCAGGCATCGATGCGGACGTGGCATGCCACCGTCTGAATTTGGACCCCAAGACGCGTCTCATCCTTCAAAAGATGAGGACCATCACCACTAAGCTGGAGGAGCCCATCTGCGAGGAGGTCAAAAAGCTACTCGATGTAGGTTTCATCTCGGAGATCCAGTACCTAGGCTGGGTATCCAACGTGGTAATGGTAAAGAAGGAGAATGGTAGGTTGAGAATTTGTGTGGACTTTTCTTTATTAACTAATCATGCCCTAAGGATTGATACCCCTGCCTCGGATCGACGCATTGGTTGATTCAGCCGTTAGTTTTTCTATTATGAGTTTTTTTGGATGCTTTTTCAGGTTACCATCAGATCCGAATGCACCCCCTGATATCAAAGATGTCTGCTTCATCATAAGAGAGGGATGCTTCAGCTATAAAATTATGCTCTTTGGGCTAAAGAATACGGGAGCCACGTACTAGCATATGATGGAGCGGGTTTTCAAAAATCATAGAGGTAGGAATCTGGAAGTTTATGTTGATGATCTCATGGTGAAGAGTAAGGATGTGGGTTCACATCTACTTGACTTGGAAGAAACATTCACCACCCTACAGAAGTATGAGATGCGCCTAAACCCCCAGAAGTGTGTCTTCAGGGCAAGTCGAAGCAAGTTCATTGGACATCTTCTGTCCCCTGCAGGGGTAGAGCGTAACCCAGACAAGGTGAAGGCTATCACGGAGTTGGAGTCGTCGCGTAATGCCAAAGAGGTTCAACGCTTGACGGGAAAGCTCACCGGGTTGAGTAGGTTACTCTCTCAAGCTGGGGATAAATGCTCACCTTTCTTCAAGGTGCTGCGGGGGAACCAGAAGTTTGAGTGGACAAAGGAATGCGAGGAGGATTTCCAAGCACCGAAGGGTCAACTCTCCCAAGCGCTGCTTCTTCAGAGCCCGAAGGAGGGGAAGGACCTAGCTTTGTATCTTGGAGTGGGGGTGGAAGCCGCGAGTTCTATGTTGGTTAGGGAAGAGGGGAAGAAATAGTTGCCCATCTACTACGTCAGTTGAATCCTTAAGAAGGCGGAGTGCCACTACCCCATCCTGGAGAAGTTGGCCTTCTCCTTGATCATGTTGGCCAGGAAGCTCAGGCCGTACTTTCAGGCCCATTCGATCAGGGTAGTGACAAACTACCCTATGCGAAAGATTTTCGAAGGGGTAGAGCACTCAGGGAAGTTGGCCAAGTGGCCCATCGAGTTGAGTGAGTTTGATATCACTTTTGTGTTGAGGCTCTCCATCAAGACACAAGTAGTGTCCGATTTCTTGGCCGACTACATCGTTGAGGTAGAAGTTGAGAAGCCACCACCGCGGAATGCTTGAAAGATGTTGGTTGATGGAGCCTCGTGGAAGAATTCTCAACGAGGAGGGGTAGTGCTAGTAAGCCCTCAGCGGGTCACCATAGAACAGGTCGTGGTCTTGCACTTCCCCATCACCAACAATCAGATGGAGTATGAGGCTATCATAGCAGGGCTATGATTGGCCAAATGGCTCGGGGTGTATGACGTGGAAGTATTCACGGACTCCTTGGTAGTGTCATCGCAAATCAGGGGTTAGTGTGAAGCCAGGGAGCCTACCCTCGTGAAGTACTTGGCCAAGGTAAGGGAGATCGTCGGCGGGTTCCGGACATTTTCAATCCAACATGTCCCCAGGGAGGAGAGTACAACGGCTGATTAGTTGGCTAAGTTTGGGCCCCGGGGTGGAGGAACGTTTGGCCACTGAGGCATTCGTTTGTGATATGTTGAACTGTGCGTGAGTGCACGTTCTTGTGATATATCTGTTTGTGAAATGTTATGCCTGCAGGGAAGGAATACCGCTGCCCCAGGTAAGGGGTAAGTTCGTTATAAATTGGTCAGCCGAATGCTGACCATTGCTTTGTTTGCCACCATTTCGGTGGATTGTTCCCGTGCAGGTGCAGGAGAGCCGAGCAAAAAATATTGGGGTGAAGCCCTTGCTGTTGTTGTTGCTGCTATGTTGTCCCTCGAAGGCCAAAAAATGAATTGTATTGTGATTTTCATGTGTAGCCGGCCTGCGTGCTGATGTATGTAATTCACACATATGTAGAAAACTTGTAAGGCCTTTAGGCCAAACATTTTGTGTATTTTGTAAACATTCCTTGTAGATATATATAAATGTGGTTATT
Source organism: Platanthera guangdongensis (assembly GCA_039583875.1). Lineage (NCBI taxonomy): Eukaryota > Viridiplantae > Streptophyta > Magnoliopsida > Asparagales > Orchidaceae > Platanthera > Platanthera guangdongensis. Next base: position 28,241,188 of record CM077167.1, read on the forward strand.
TATATATAGTGGACATTCATGATAGCTGAGTTCAAACTTAACCCTTAATGCTTTCGCTAGAATGCTCTGAGTTAGGATGCGTGACTTGGTCTTTGATATTAACCTGTAACCTCGCCGTCTGTTTGTGGCATATAGTGTGGGGCCCCGACCAGACCTTCTATTATATGTCGTGTAACGAATGGAGGTGTTATATAAAGTGATCCATGTGGAAGTGGGGATTGAGGCACCCGCAAGGGGAGCTTTCAAACCATGTATAGGAGGAGCGTCACCTTGACCTACCTGACTCCCCACCAGGAGGAGAAAATCATCTTCTCTTCGAAGGATATGCTCGACTATGAAGACCCGTCTGTGTTACCTTGGTGATCCAGATGGTCGTGGAGAACTTCACAGTCTCCAGGATTCTGGTGGACAATGGGAGCTCTGTGAACGTAATATTCAAGAAGGCGTTTGACGAGATGCAGGTAGAGGCCCAGAGGATTGTGGCCTCAGATGGAGCATTGTTTGGGTTCTCGGGGGAGAGGAAGGAAGTTAGTGAGGGTTGTGACTACACGTGATGATTGGGGGGCGGGGTGTCGAGGAACTCTCGGTTCGTCATTTTTGATGCTCCGAGGAGATAAACGCCATCTTTGGGCGCCCCCTCATCAGCTCCTTCCATTGCATCCCCTCCTCATTCCATCAATGTCTCAAGTTTAGCAGCGGAGGAGTCTAGGTCAGGATCAGGGGGGATCCGGAGGTGGCGAGGCAGTGCTATGTGACTGTCGTCAACACCATATCCTGGATGGCAGAGGCGGAGGAGTTGGAGAAGGAGATGGAGATTGAGGAGAAGGTTGCGGAGGAGGGTCAGGTGAGCCTAGGTGAGGCTGGAGAGAAGGCTGCAGAGGAGCAAGGAGAAGGAGAAGCCGGGTTGTAGGCCAAGGGAGGCAGAGAAGTGGAGCTGCAAGAGATGTAACACCCCCAATTTTTCGATGATATTATTTGATTTAGTATCGTCATATTTATGACGTCAGAGGCGTTACCCTTTTTTGTGTTAAGTAGGAGTTTTGCCTGAGTGTCTGTAGTTATCCCCTGCTGACGTGGCATCATGACGCGCATTTTCCCATACTCTAATATATTTTACATGGCAGTGAAAATGCGGGTTGTGACAGGAGAGCCCGACGGAGGCGATGGTGGTTAAAGAAGTAGGAGGGGAGGAAGAGTTCGGGCAGGAGGAGGAGTTGTGGAGCTGCGGAGAGTAGTCCAGATTGGAGCCGGTAGAGGGGGTCATGGAGATGGAGGTCTTCACTAGGGCAGGAAAAGCGGAGAGTGGTGGATCAGCGACAGCTTGAGCCCTGAAGATCCGGAGAGGATGAGAGAGTGCATCCAAAGGAACGTCGACATCTTCGCTTAGAGTGCAGCGGACATGCCAGGCATCGATGCGGATGTGGCATGATACCGTCTGAATTTGGACCCCAAGACGCGTCTCATCCTCTAGAAGATGAGGACCATCGCCACTAAGCTGAAGGAGCCCATCCGCGAGGAGGTCAAAAAGCTTCTCGGTGCAGGTTTCGTCTCGGAGATCCAGTACCCAGGCTGGGTATCCAACATGGTAATGGTAAAGAAGGAGAATGGTAGGTGGAAGTTTTATGTTGATGATCTCATGGTGAAGAGTAGGGATGTGGGTTCACATCTATGTTGGAACACCCTATTACTAATTTGGGTCAGGATCACTATGTCTCTAGGAATCAAATGCTTGACCTCCTGTATAGCTCAATAGGTCAATTAGAATTGAGTCTAAGGGTTAGAAGTCTAGGTTTGGAAGCTGCCCTGAAGACCAAGATTTTCTGTTTGGAGACTAAGTCATATCGTCAAGCTTAGCACGACGATTCGTCGAACTCCGATCGACGATCGTCTAGCTCGACTTCGACAGATCGTCGAGCTCCATTCGACGATTGCTGAGCTCAACTTCATTATATCGTCGAACTCCGTTCGACGATCGGTGAGCTCAGGTCGACGATTTTGACTCTGCTTTGGATCTTTATCTCTGAGCTCAGTTCGACGATCTTTGAGCTCAGATCGACGATATTTTGCTGCTGTATATTTCCAGATCGCTGAAGCTCAGTTCGACGATAGCAGAGCTCAGTTCGACGATTTCAGATAACTTCAAGGATGTTTCTAGATTCAATTTCAAATCAGTTAAGGAGTTATTCTGCAATTAATTCAGAGATTTCCTAGCCGTTTTCATTCATTTCTGGACCAAGTTTCAAGGAATATTTCTATGGACTTTCCTCCAAAAGAGATTTTGCAATTAAGGATGACATTAATGCTGGCCAACGGCTATTCTTCTCAGAGAATGTTGTGTTCAGTACCAGAGAATAAAAATGAAGAATTATTATTGAATCTGATAAGAGAGATACACAGACAGACATCAATAATCTTAAACACGATCTTCTGTCTCAAGGAATTCTCAAGAACACTCTTCCAAGGAGATCAATCTTTTCAGAAATCTTCAGATCTCTCTTGTCCAAAGTGTTCAAGGCCAACATATTTCAAGACTCTAGACATTCAACATTTCAGCTATTGCTGAAATCATCTATTGCTGGAGTTCAATCTTTGAAGGCCTATCACCCTCAGCAAAGCTTTTCTTCCTGAAGATCTCAAGGATTCAGGGGGAGCTTTGACATCAACAATCCACATAATCTTCTCAGTTGTTTGAGAAAGAGAAGACTTCCATCACTCTCTCACCCCCTCTCTGTAAAGGGTTTCTCAAACTCCCTTCAAAAGTTTGAGCTTGGTTTTTGAGCACCTTGTCAAAAGCTCATTGGTGGCAAGACACCTGATCAAAAAATCTGCTTTGGTTTTTGAGCACCTTATCAAAAGCTCATTGGTGCCCAGGACACCTGATCAACTCATCCTGCAGTGGATTCCTACCTAGGGTGGTAGAAGAGTGGATGTACCCAAGTTTAGGGGAACCACTATATTTCCTTGTGTCTTCTGGTTTTGCTTGTGTTTATGTTTGTTTCTGGAATTGATTATTCTGTGATTAGCTTTTGATTAGTATAGTTCTGTGATTAGATTTATTTACTGCTTCCCTGCTCACTCTTATTACAACAATTGTTGTAAAAAGTTTCAAAGCACCATATACTCTATTCACCCCCTCTAGAGTATATCAGATCTAGCTGCACTTTCAATTGGTATCAGAGCCAAGTTGGTTAAACATACCATATCTGATTGGTTGTACATGCTAACACATGAACCCAAAGATCCCAAGTTAGATCTGTTTTCTTTTGTATTTTATTATTAGATTTTGTTTTCACAAATCATGGCCCAAAACAAAGCTTATGCTAGCACCAGATCTCCAGTGTGCAATCTATCCAAGTTTGCACTTTGGACAGCAAGGATCAAACTGTACATGAATTCTATTGATGAAGATATTTTTAACTCTGTTTTGACAGTGTGTCCAAGACCCCCAGAGAACACAAGTACAAATGCTGTTCCACCTCCATCAGGAACAGATGCTGATATCAAGAGATGGAAGGTAGCTGATGCCAAGGCTATGAACATCTTGGCCCAGACAATGTCTGATGACATATTTCAAAAGGTGGCTGAATGCAATTCAGCTAAGGAAATTTAGGACAAACTTTCTGAAATAGTCTCAGGCTCAGCTGATGAGAGGAAGGATAGGAGATCCCATCTCATCTCTCAATATGAGAATTTCAAGAAGGGAGAAACTGAGTCAGTGGGAGACATGTACAACAGGCTAAGTCTAATTGTCAGTGAACTCAAGACATTGGACAAAGAGATCTCTCTAACTGAACTCAATGACAAGATCTTAATGTGCTTCCCTAGCACTTGAGACTCAAGAATCTGGCCAATTAAAGATGCCAGAAGTCTGAATGAGATCACTACTGAAGCTCTATTGGGTAAGCTCAAATCTTATGAGATACTCATCAAAAATAGAGAAGATGAACAGAAGGCTGCCTCACCAGCCACAAGAAAAGAGAAGACCATAGCTTTCAAGGCAACTGAAGATCTGCCTGAAGACAAAGCCACAGACAATGATGAACTACTCAGTCTGTTGGCCAAAAGATTCTACAAGATGGCCAGAAAGGACTTCAGAAGGAGATCATACAAGGAGCAGGATAAGCCAAGGTATGACAAGTCCATTAGTAATAATAAAGACATTATTTGCTTTGGTTGTAGGAAACCAGGGCACATAGTTCCTGACTGTCCAGAAAAAAAAACAAGGACAGAAGGGACAGGAAAGAAAGAAGAAAGGAAAAAGACTCCAAAAGGAATGACAATGACAAACCCTCATCAAGCAAAAACAAACATACAAGAAAGGGGTTTGTTGTAGAATCCTGGAGTGAGACTGAAGAAGAGTCAGAAGCATCATCCAGCTCCAGTGATGATGAAGATGATGCAGAAGAGAAAGAGTTCTGCATGATGGCAATCAATGCCTCACAGCATAATTCAGAAGAAGAGGAGTCAGAGTCAGACTCAGAGACTCAACCTGAAGAAGATCAGGTAATTGGTTCTTTTGATTTTAGTTCAGAGGATTTTAAATCTGAATTTAAAGCATTGTGTTTAGACCTGCTAAAGTCTGAGAAAGAAATTATCTCTCTCAGAAATCAATTATCTGAACACAATACTTTAAAGTCAGAAAACCTCAAACTCTCTCAGGAGTTGGAGTGCTGTAGGGAACAGATAGCTTCACTGAAAAGTGAGCTCTCTGAGGCCAAGAAGCTTGAAGAATCTCTTAATGGGAGAAGTATCAAGCTGATGGACATCACAAGCACAGTGAACTCCAGATTTAACAGTACACTGGGCTTGGGTGCTTCATCCAGCCAACCTATAGTTCTAACAACTCCAATCAAATTCATTTCTGATAAAGGAAAGGGAGTTGTAGAGGTTGCTAAGAAAAATTCTGATCTGCCCCAGAAAACTAAGTCCCAGCAGAAATCGTCGAACGGAGATCGACGATCGCCGAATGAAGATCGACGATCGCCGAACGCAGCTCGACGATCTCAGGCAAAATCATCGAACACAGATCGACGATCTCAGCCAAGGTCGTCGAACGCAGGTCGACGATCTCAAATACCTGATCTCAGCCATAGTTGACCATCGAACGGAGCTCGACGATCTGACCCAAGATCGTCGAACACAGCTCCAAGATCGTCGAACAGAGATCAGAGCTCTGGAAAATTTTTCAAGGGCAAATCAAAATTGAATCCTAAGGGTCCTACATCCCAAATCTTTAACCCTTATACTGAATGGATTATAACTCCAAGGAGATATCATCCTGAAGGATATAAGAGTCAACCTGGGATGTCTTTCATTTCAGAATTTAAAGGTTATCAACCTAGGCCCAAGGTAAACTGGGTCAAAAACAAATGAATTGTCTTATGTGCAGGTGAAGACCTATCCAACATCTAACCAGCAATGGTACTTGGATAGTGGGTGCTCTAAGCACATGACAGGGAACAAGGACAACCTCACATCCTTCAGAGCCAAGCTTGGACCCAAAGTTATCTTTGGTGATTCAAACTTTGGACAGACTAAAGGATATGGTGCAGTCCAGATTGGATCAGTAACTTTCAAGAAGGTAGCCTATGTGGAAGGACTGAAGCACAACCTAATTAGCATCAGTCAGCTGTGTGATGAAGGCTACCAGGTGACCTTCAGCAAAGCCTTATGCAAAATCAAGTCAGAGAACAACACAACTGTGTTGACATGTAAAAGGAAAGGTAACATCTATTTAGTAGATTTTCTTTCAACTAATGTAGATATTTGCTTGTTTAACTCTGTCTGTAGACCAAATATTTTATGGCATAAGAGACTAGGACACCTAAACCTTAGAACTATTGCTAGGCTATCCAAGGACAACCTTGTTAGAGGACTACCTTCTGGCCCCTACAAGAAGGAAGGACTCTGCAGGGCTTGTCAATTAGGCAAGCAAACTAAAAACAGCTTTAAGTCACTTAATAAGAGTGATTCACCTAGGATATTGTATCTATTACATATGGACCTTTTTGGAACCATCACAGTACAAAGCCTAGGAGGGAAATCCTACACTTTAGTAGTTGTAGATGACTTCTCTAGATTCACTTGGGTGTTCTTTCTAAGGAAGAAGTCTGATAACTTTAAGTGTCTGACAGAGTTTCTCAAATATATACAGATTAAGTTCAATACTCACATTGCCCTGATCAGAAGTGATCATGGGATAGAGTTTGATTCTCTTCGTATGCAAGAGTTCTATCAGAGTGAAGGGATCAGGCATACTTTCTCAGCTCCTAGAACTCCTCAACAAAATGGGGTAGCTGAAAGGAAAAATAGAACCCTTATTGAATCTGCCACTACATTGTTGTCAGATGCTCACCTTCCTCTATCCTTTTGGGCAGAGGTAGTGAACACCTCCAACTATGTACTGAATAGAAGTTTGATACATAAACTAAAGGGAAAGACTCCCTATGAATTACTCAAAGGGAAGAAACCTAAAGTTGACTATTTTAGAGTCTTTGGTTGTATTTGCTATATACATAATAATGACAAGAAATATTTAGCAAAGTTTCAAGCTAAAGCTGATGAAGGAGTATTTCTGTGATACTCCATGATCAGCAAGGCTTATAGGGTCTATAATAAATTATCTTTAAAAATTGAGGAATCTGTTCATATATCTTTTGACGAATCTAACATGTCTTTCAAGGAGAAGATTTCTTCTACCATAGAACCCTTGCAGGAACATTCTCTAGTTAAAGACTTGAACAAGTTACAGGTTACTCAAGAGGATGAAAGCAGTGAAGATGAAGAAAATGCTCAACATATTGAAGAACAACTTGAAGAACAACTTGAAGAGCCAGTTGTTGTACCACAAGAGGAAACAACAACACAGGTTGGTGAACAATCAACACCCCCTGTTGATTTAGTAACATCAAGAGACCATCCAATTTCCCAAATAATTGGAGACATCTCAGCTGGTGTGCAAACCAGAAATCAGGTCAACCAAAACCTGTTGCACACTTGCTTCCTATCTCAAACTGAACCTCAGTCCATTCAAGATGCAGAGCAAGATCCACACTGGATCATTGCAATGCAAGAGGAGTTGCATCAATTTGAGAGGAACAAAGTATGAGAACTAGTGCCAAAGCCTAAGGATCATTCCATTGTTGGAACAAAATGGGTATTCAGAAACAAATTGGATGATCAAGGAGTAATTATAAGAAACAAGGCAAGCCTAGTTGCTCAGGGATACTCTCAAGAAGAAGGAATAGACTACGACCAGACTTTTGCACCAGTTGCAAGATTGGAAGCCATCAGAATATTCTTAGCTTATGCAGCACATAAAGGCTTCAAGGTATATCAGATGGATGTCAAAAGTGCATTTTTAAATGGAGACATCAAAGAGGAAGTATATGTCAGACAACCTCCAGGTTTTATCTCTCCAACTTTTCCTGATTATGTTTTTAGATTGAATAAAGCATTATATGGTCTCAAGCAAGCTCCTAGAGCATGGTATGAGACCCTAGCATGCTTTCTTTTGGAAAATGGTTTTATAAGGGGTAGAGTAGACCAAACTCTTTTCATTAGAACCCATAAGTCTCATACCCTACTAGTACAGATTTATGTAGACGATATTATTTTTGGTTCTACTGACTCCAAATTGTGCAGAAGGTTTTCTAACCTGATGCATTCTAAATTCGAGATGAGTAGCATGGGTGAGCTATCCTTTTTCCTAGGATTGCAAGTCAAGCAACATGCTGAAGGCATCTTCATTTCTCAAACCAAGTATGCAAATGAATTGGTTAAGAAATTTGGTATGTCTGAAGCATCTTGTATGAAAACACCCATGCCTACTAATGCTGTATTGGATGCTGATGAACATGGGAAACCTGTTGATCAAACAACATATAGAGCAATGATTGGCTCTTTACTGTATCTTATAGCTAGTAGACCAGATATAATGTTTGCTACATGTATATGTGCTAGGTTCCAAGTAAGCCCTAGAGAGTCACACCTAACACTAGTAAAGAGGATTCTCAGGTATGTTAAAAGTTGTCCAAATCTAGGTCTCTGGTATCCAAAAGATTCAGCATTTGATTTAACTGGATTCTCTGATGCTGACTATGCTGGATGCAGAATTGACAGGAAAAGCACCAGTGGAACTTGTCAGTTCCTTGGTGACAGACTTGTCTCTTGGTTTTGTAAGAAACAAACATCTGTGTCAACTTCAACTGCTGAAGCTGAATATATGGCTGCAGGCAGTTGTTGTTCACAAATCTTGTGGATTCAAAACCAACTCATAGACTATGACTACAACTTAGAGAAGTCTAAAATCTTTTGTGATAACACCAGTGCTATTTCTATAGCTCAAAATCCAGTCCTCCATAGTAGGACAAAAACTATAGAGATTAGACATCATTTCTTAAGGGATAATGTTGAAAAGAATAAAATTGAACTACAATATATCTCAACTGATTTACAAAGGGGAGATATTTTCACCAAGCCATTGGATGAAAAGAAACATACCTTCTTCCTAAATCAGTTAGGAATGTTAGAAGGAGGAAGTCTTAAATAATATCCAAGATTTTGAAAGCTTAAAAATTGACCAAGACTAGACAAACATCCTGATTTTTCTTAGTGTCTAGAATTTTTCTGATCTCTGAACTGCGCTCGACGATTTGCCCCAAGATCGTCGAACGGAGATCGACGATTTCCGAAATCGTCGAACTGAGTTCAGCGTTTCTCAGATAGTATGAACTATCTCTTCCGGTCAACGATCGTCGAACGGCGCTCGACGATTTTGTTCTCTGAACGATGGTCGAACGGAGCTCGACGCTCTCCAATATCGTCGAACGGAGATCGACGATGTTGAAGACTCTTCAGATTCCTTTAGAAGCCTCGATCGTCGAACTGAGTTCTACGATCTTTCCAATTCTGCGTCGAACCCTAATATAAAATTCATTTTTCGCCGTCGTTCTCCTTTGCGCTTTCGATTTCTCTGCAAGAATTTTCTTTCCCTCCAAACAGTTCTGCACTTGGTCGTTTTGTTTGTTGAATTTTTGCAGGTACCCATGGCTGTGTCAGTTGCTGTTCTTGCCGCAATGAAGTTTGATGCTGGTTTCGACATTGACATAGAATCCTTCAGCACAACGAACCAGGCTTTTCAAGATATTTTGGGATTATTCAAAGACCAGAACCTGACTGCCATTATAACCACAAGGATCAAGCTGACATCTGATGAGATAAAGGAATGGGTCTATACTGCCCACAATCAAGATAACTCCACCATTGTTGGGTCTATATCTTGAACTCAGGTACCCTTAACCCCAGCAATTTTAACAGAAGTTTTTGAGTTGAGGAATGGTGAAGATACTGCTGACTTATCTAGAGAAGAGTATTCTGACCTGCTTGCCAGAATGGGTCATTCAGAGGGCAACCCTAGCAAGCTCTTGAAAAGGAACCTATCTGTGGAATACAGATTTATGGCAGATATTGTTGGGAAAGTACTACTGGCTAAGCACTCTGCCCATGATACAATTTCAAGGTATCAGCTCTGCCTCATGGGAGCTCTTGTAGACAAGAAAAATCTGAATTGGGGAGAAGTGTTCTTTGACCTTATTAAAAAGAAAATCACCAAAAGTTTTGTAAACTTTGGTAGGATCATTGGGGTGTTTCTGCAGCACAGGTGCCCTGCCTTACTGGTCTCCTCTGGAATTCACATCAATGCTTCCAAGAGACTGTCTTGTGCCCTCTTTGGAAAGTGGGACAGACAAATCAGCAAGCCCAGCAGGCCCTCCTCTAGCACTCCTTCAGGCACAAGGACTCTAAGAGTCACTTCTCCACAGGTCTCTGCCCCTGCAGATGACCTGCCTGCTGTTGTTGCCTCTCCTCCTCCTCCTCCAATTCCATCCCTTCCCATACCATCTACCATTCCAGCTCCATCCACCATCATCATATCCAGCCCCTCTCCAACATCCACACCATCTCCAGTACCTATTCTTCCAACTCCAGAAGAACAATTCCATCCATTATTCTCCTACCCTCCACCAGATGTCACTTCATCCCCCTCCATTCCATCCTTCACCCTTATTGATGATTCCTTTATGGATGATTCACCATCCTCTCCTCCTGAGCTACCCTCATCCTCCACTTCCTTTCAAGACCTTCTACACCAAATCATTGACCAACCAACATTCACCCCATCTATCTCCATCCCTCTGTCCTCCATATCCACTTTACCAACACCTCAACCATCCCTACCCCACTACTCCAGCTCTCCACTACCAGAACCATCAGCTGCTCCTCTATCTTCTACCTCTGCTCCAGTCACCCTTGAGCAAGTAGACCTTCCAGCCCTTGCTGACAGGTTGTATGAGTTGCTTGCCCCCAGGCTCTCTCTTCTGTTGGAGACCTCCTTGGCTCCACTACACCTGTCAGTGGCAGCCCTCTCTGCCAGGCTCTCTTCCCTATTCCCTAAGGCAGCACCTACAGCAGTGTGCCTTGATCCAGACTTGTCTGAATCTAGGCAGGGGGAGATGCCATATGAAGTGAGTCTTCATGCTGTTGTTGTTGTTGCTGCTGCTTCTGTGACTGCTTCTGTGAGCCTGTCTGCTGCTGTTGCTGCTGTTATTGCTACTTCTTCAGCTTCTGATCTTGCTGCTGTTGATGTGCCTCAAGCACAAAGTCCTCCTGCTGCAATCCTTGCAATAGACCTCAGGTCTTTGCTTTCATCTTTTGATCAGTCTTACTTCAGCTGTCTGCCAGAGGTCAATGCTGTCCAGCCTCCAGAGGATCTATCCAAGGCACTTGTGCCATTTTCTTGCTGTGACCCAAGCATTATCACCTCCTTTGTCAATTCAGTTTATGCTGCTGCTTCTTCTGAAGAAAGCATTGTTGTTGCTTCTGATATTATTGCCTCTACTGCTGCTGAAGTTTCTGTTCTTACTGTTGAACCAATTTCCAAGGAAATTCTTATGTCAGAGGCACCTGAATTTGAGCCTTCTGCAGTTTCTGATGATGTCCCTGCTGTTGATGCTGTTGTTAGTGAATCTGTTGTTACTGCTGTTGTCACTTCTCCAGTATCTGTTGCTGCTGCTGTTATTGCTTCTACTCTAATTGTAACACCTCCAATGTCTGCTGCTGTCATTTCTGCTGTTACTGCTTCAACATCTGCTGCTACACCATCTGTTGCCTCATCTGCTTCTGTACAGCTCAAGAAGGATCTAATGAAGAAAATAGATGCTCTTTATGATGACCAGAGTTCTGAAAGTGATGAATTTAGAACAGACTCTGATGACTCTTCTGCTACCATTGCCAGGAAAAGAAAGGCAAGGAGCAAAGCTATGAAGAGAGTACCTCCTGCTAAAGTCAAAGACAACAATGATATTCCATACTACATTCTACATGACTGCCCTATCACTGAACACTGGATGCAGTACTCCAAAAATCAGCTGAAGGTAATGAAAAAGAAGAGAAAATATGAGAAGGGTTCTTCAAAATTCCAACACTCTCATCCTCCTCCACCACCTCCTCCTGATGCAGGTGCAGGTGGAAGCTCTGCAGCTCAACCCCCAGCCAGAAGTCAGGCCCCCTATCAGCCTCATGCCAGATCTTACCATAGGGAAAGCCAATCCAGGGGTTCTCATTCTAGGAGAGGAGGATACAGAGGAAATCAAAGAGATCTTCAAGTCTACTCCAAAGGTTACTCCAGGCAACACCCATATTCTAGGGGAGGACAAATTTCAACTGATACAACATCTGTTCCTTTCCCTTATAAGCTGAAAGAAACTGTGTCTTCCAGGCTTCCTCAAGACAATCCCTCTAATAGATATGAGCCACCTGCACCTTTTGAGGATCCTGAGAACAATCCAGCTGCCTGGGCTGCAAGATTAAAAGAACTAGCTGCACTGGATCAGATCAAAAAGGCTAGAGAGCAAGGAAAAGATTCCTCCAACATCTCAACTATGCCTGAACAGAGACAGAAAGAGCTAGAAAGATATGCATCAAGTAAATTCTTTGATTCTGACAGGTATATGGAATTACATCCTGAAGCTGTAGTTCCCAGGCCTAAAAAGCAAACATATTTAGGAGCAGCAGATGATACCAGATCAAACAAAGAAGCCCTCAACCCTAACAGAGAGATCAAACTTATTAAGGGCAAGGAAAAGAAATGATATTGTAAGGTGACATTCTCTGTGATTTCTGATTTCTATCTGGATGCTATATATCTCTGTGGTTCTGCAATGTCTGGCTTGTTGTTTTTCTGTTTTGCTGCTTGTATGTTGTTATTTAAATTTTTCCAAAGTTTGTAAATAGTAATCCTAACCCAAATAGGGGGAGATTGTTGGAACACCCTATTACTAATTTGGGTCAGGATCACTATGTATCTAGGAATAAAATGATTGACCTCCTGTATAGCTCAATAGGTCAATTAGAATTGAGTCTAAGGGTTAGAAGTCTAGGTTTGGAAGCTGCCCTGAAGACCAAGATTTTCTGTTTGTAGACTAAGTCATATCGTCGAGCTCAGCACGACGATTCGTCGAACTCCGATCGACGATCGTCTAGCTCAACTTCGACAGATCATCGAGCTCCATTCGACGATCGCTGAGCTCAACTTCATTATATCGTTGAACTCCGTTCGACGATCGGTGAGCTCAGGTCGACGATTTTGACTCTGCTTTGGATCTTTATCTCTGAGCTCAGTTTGACGATCTTTGAGCTCAGATCGACGATATTTTGCTGCTGTATATTTCCAGATCGCTGAGCTCAGTTCGACGATAGCAGAGCTCAGTTCGACGATTTCAGATAACTTCAAGGATGTTTCTAGATTCAATTTCAAATCAGTTAAGGAGTTATTCTGCAATTAATTCAGAGATTTCCTAGCCGTTTTCATTCATTTCTGGACCAAGTTTCAAGGAATATTTCTATGGACTTTCCTCCAGAAGAGATTTTGCAATTAAGGATACCATTAATGCTGACCAACGGCTATTCTTCTCAGAGAATGTTGTGTTCAGTACCAGAGAATAAAAATGAAGAATTATTATTGAATCTGATAAGAGAGATACACAGACAGACATCAATAATCTTAAACACGATCTTCTGTCTCAAGGAATTCTCAAGAACACTCATCCAAGGAGATCAATCTTTTCAGAAATCTTCAGATCTCTCTTGTCCAAAGTGTTCAAGGCCAACATATTTCAAGACTCCAGACATTCAACATTTCAACTATTACTGAAATCATCTATTGCTGGAGTTCAATCTTTGAAGGCCTATCACCCTCAGCAAAGCTTTTCTTCCTGAAGATCTCAAGGATTCAGGGGGAGCTTTGACATCAACAATCCACATAGTCTTCTCAGTTGTTTGAGAAAGAGAAGACTTCCATCACTCTCTCACCCCCTCTCTGTAAAGGGTTTCTCAAACTCCCTTCAAAAGTTTGAGCTTGGTTTTTGAGCACCTTGTCAAAAGCTCATTGGTGGCAAGACACCTGATCAAAAAATCTGCTTTGGTTTTTGAGCACCTTATCAAAAGCTCATTGGTGCCCAGGACACCTGATCAACTCATCCTACAGTGGATTCCTACCTAGGGTGGTAGAAGAGTGGATGTACCCAAGTTTAGGGGAACCACTATATTTCCTTGTGTCTTCTGGTTTTGCTTGTGTTTATGTTTGTTTCTGGCCTTGATTATTCTGTGATTAGCTTTTGATTAGTATAGTTCTGTGATTAGATTTATTTACTGCTTCCCTGCTCACTCTTATTACAACAATTGTTGTAAAAAGTTTCAAAGCACCATATACTCTATTCACCCCCCTCTAGAGTATATCAGATCTAGCTGCACTTTCAATCTACTTTACTTGGAAGAAACATTCGCCACCCTACAGAAGTACAAGATGCTCCTAAACCCCCAGAAGTGTGTCTTCAGGTCAAGCCAAAGCAAGTTCCTTGGACATCTTCTGATCCCTGCGGGGGTAGAACCTAACCCGAACAAGGTGAAGGCTATCACGGAGTTGGAGTCGCCGCGTAATGCCAAAGAGGTTCAATGCTTGACGGGAAAGCTCGCCGGGTTGAGTAGGTTTCTCTCTCAAGCTGGGGAGAAATGCTCACCTTTCTTCATGGTGCTGTGGGGGAACCAGAAGTTCGAGTGGACAAAGGAATGCGAGTAGGCTTTCCAAGCACTGAAGGTCAACTCTCCCAAGCGCTGCTTCTTCAGAGCCTGAAGGAGGGGAAGGACATAGCTTTGTATCTTAGAGTGGGGGTGGAAGCCGCGAGTTCTATGTTGGTCAGGGAAGAGGGGAAGAAATAGTTGCCCATCTACTACATCAGTAGAATCCTGAAGAAGGCGGAGCTCCACTACCCCATCCTGGAGAAGTTGGCCTTCTCCTTGATCATGTCGGCCAGGAAGCTCAGGCCGTACTTTCAGTCCCATTCGATCAGGGTAGTGACAGACCACCCTATGCGGAAGGTTTTCGAAGGGGTAGAGCACTCGGGGTAGTTGGACAAGTGGCCCATCGAGTTGAGTGAGTTTGATATCACTTTTGTGTCTCATCTCTCCATCAAGGCACAAGTAGTGTCCGATTTCTTGGCCGACTACGTCGTTAAGGTAGAAGTTGAGAAGCCATCACCGCGGAATGCTTGAAAGGTGTTGGTTGATGGAGCCTCGGGGAAGCATTGCCAAGGAGGAGGGGTAGTGCTAGTATGCCCTCCGGGGGTAGAACAGGCCGTGGTCTTGCACTTCCCCATCACCAACAATCAGGCGGAGTACGAGGCTGTCATAACAGGGCTGTGATTTACCAAAGGGCTTGGGGTGCATGACGTGGAAGTATTCACAGACTCCTTGGTAGTGGCATCGCAAATCAGGGGTGAGTGTGAGGCCGGGGAGCCTACCCTCATGAAGTACTTGACCAAGGTAAGGGTGATCGTCGGCAGGTTCCGAACATTTTCAATCCAACATGTCCCCCGGGAGAAGAGTACAACAACCGATCAGTTGGCTAAGTTTGGGCCCCAGGGTGGAGGAACTTTGACTGAGCTGTTTCGCCCGGCGATCGAGAAGGAGGAGTTGATGGAAGCGGATCGGTGGCCCTCGTGGGTGGATCCCTTTATAACTTTCCTAACTACGGGTAAACTTCCCAAAGGGACCAAAGATCCAAAGGCTTCAAGAACAAATCATACCACTGCTTAATGCATGCAGGAGGACTATATCAGAAGATGTTGTCGGGGCTCCTAGCGCGATGCGTGGCAGAGGAGGAGTTCCCGCGTATCCTGGAAGAAGTGCACTCCAGCGAATGTGACCGACACTCGAGAGGCAGAACTTTTGAAGCAAGGATGGTCA
Source organism: Platanthera guangdongensis (assembly GCA_039583875.1). Taxonomy (NCBI): domain Eukaryota; kingdom Viridiplantae; phylum Streptophyta; class Magnoliopsida; order Asparagales; family Orchidaceae; genus Platanthera; species Platanthera guangdongensis. The sequence goes on from CM077167.1 coordinate 28,256,488, forward strand.
GGCATGAGTACTTCTGGCCATCCCTAAGGAAGGATAGAGCGGAGTTTGCGAGGAGGTGCCAAAATTGTCAGTTATATGCCCCTCTCCAACTCTTGCCAGCCCAAAGGCTTCGAAGCATCACGACGTTGTGACCTTTCACCATCTGGGGGATGGATTTAGTTGGACTTTTCCCCCGACAAGCGGGAAGAGAAGGTTCCTTCTAGTCATGATTGACTATTTATCAAAGTGGCTGGAGGTCAAGGTGTTTGCCAAGGTGACCTCCCAAATCATCAAAAATTTCGTATGGGGGGAGATCATCTACCGACATGGGTTGCCTCAAGCCATCATCACGGATAATGGGCCCCAGTTTGTCAGTGAAGAATTCATCAACTTCTGCACCCAGTTGAGGATTGACCTCGGGGTGAAAACGAGTCGAGCTCAAGTAGAGCTTGGCAAAATTTTCAAGCTCGAGCTCGAGCTCATCGAGCTAATTTTGTACTAGCTCGAGCTCGAGCTCAATGTCTGCTTATCGAGCCCGAGCTTGACCTTCGAACTCGCGAGCTCGAGTCAAGCTCGAGCTGCTCGCGTACTTTTTAGCTAATGAGCCTGATTTTTCTTTATATTTTTTTTTATTTTTTTTTAAATATTGAAATTAAAAGCTCGCGAGCCGGCTCGCGAGCTCATGAACAATAATATTCGAGCTCGAGCTCGACTCATAATCGAGCTTGAGCTCGAGCTCCACATGCTCGAGCTCGAGTCGAGCTTTTTTCGAGCCGGCTCATCGATCTTTCGACCCGACTCAACTCAACTTGCACCCCAAGATTGACCTCAGGTTTATCTCCGTCCACCACCCAAGAAACAACAGCCAGGTGGAAGAGGCAAACAAAATCATCGTGAACCTACTTAAGAAGAAGGTATAAAGCTTGAGGGGGGAGTTGGGTAGAGCAACTCCCCTCGATGTTGTGGGCTCTGCGGACAAACCCCAACATGGACACCAGAGAGACCCCCTTCAAACTTTCTCATTAGTGTGAGGCAGTATTGCCCGTGGAGTTCGAGGTTCAGTCACCGCGAGTCGCGGCCGCTAGCAGAGGAGACAAGGAATGGATTGAAGAAAATGAAGGGTAGCTACGACTCTCACTAAACATGATAAAGGAACTCCGCGACGTGGCCGCCGTCAGATAGGAGGTGATTAAACGAATGATGACCAAGTACTTCGATAAGTATATCAGAATAAAGTAGTTCAAAGTGGGAGATCTAGTTTCGAAGAACGTCGATGCCGCCGGAAGGTCAGCGGCCGTTAGAAAGCTCAATCCTAACTGGGAGGGTCCCTACATAGTTGAGAAGGCCCTGGGGTCGGGGGGATACCACCTCCCGAATGTATAAGGGATGTTCATCGGTCACGCTTAGAGTAGCAACAACCTGAAATGCTTCTACCCTAAGGGTGGGTAAAATTGTATATTTCATTGTGATATGATATTTTAAAAATTGCTTCTCTCTAGGTTGGAATGTGTCTGTGAAATGAAATACCCCGAGTAGATCCCGCTGTCTAGTTGTCAGTCTCTGACTTGCTGGCAGGGCCGTAGGCTCGCTTGGGGGGTAAGGGAAAGAGGTAGTTTTAAAGACCCCAAGTAGATCCTGTTGTCTAGGCTCTCATTAGCTGACATGGCTAGAAAGCGCACTCGGCCCCGAGTAGACCCACTGTTAGGCTCTCAATAGCTGGCAGGGTCGTAGGTTCGCTTGGGGGGTAAGGGAAGAGGTAGTTTGAAAGACCCCGAGTAGATCCCACTGTCCAGGCTCCCATTAGTTGGCAGGGTTGGGAGGCGCACTCGACCCCGAGTAGACCCACTGTCAGGCTCTCACTAGCTGGCAGGGTCATAGGCTCGCTTAAGGGATAAGGGAAAGAGGTAGTTTGAAAGACCCCGAGTAGATCCCACTGTCCAGGCTCTCATTTGCTAGCAGGGCTGGAAGGCGCACTCGACCCTGAGTGGGCCCGCTGTCCGGCTCTCACTAGCTGGCGGGGCCATAGGATCGCTTGAGGGATAAGAGAAAGAGGTTGTAGTTTGAAAGACCCCAAGTAAATCTCGCTGTCCAGGCTCCCATTAGCTGGCAGGGCTGGAAGGCACACTCGGCCCCGAGTAGACCCGCTGTCAGGCTCTCACTAGCTGGCAGGGCCGTAGGATCGCTTGGGGGTAAGGGAAAGAGGTAGTTTGAAAGACCTCGAGTAGATCCCGCTGTTCAGGCTCTCATTAGCTGGCAGGGCTGGAAGGTGCACTCGACCCCGAGTAGACCTGCTGTCAGGCTCTTAGTAGCTGGCAGGGTCATTGGCTTGCTTGGGGGGCGGGGGGGGGGGGGGGGGGGGGGGGGGCGGGGTAAGGGAAAGATGTAGTTTGAAAGACCCCGAGTAGATCCCGCTGTCAAGACTCCCATTAGCTGGTAGGCCTGGAAGGCGCACTCGGTCCCGAGTAGACCCGCAGTCAGGCTCTCACTAGCTACAGGGTCGTAGGCTCGTTGGGGGGTGGGTAAGGGAAATAGGTAGTTTGAAAGACCCTTAGTAGATCCAGCTGTCCAGGCTCCCATTAGCTGGCAGGGCTAGAAGGTGCACTTGGCCCCGAGTCGACCAACTGTCAGGCTCTCACTAGCTGGCGGGACATAGGCTCGCTTGGGGGGGGGGGGGTAAGGGAAAGAGTTAGTTTGAATGACCCCGAGTAAATCCCGATGTCCAGGCTCCCATTAGCTAGCAGGGTTGGAAGGTGTACTCGACCCCGAGTAGACCCGCTGTTAGACTCTCACTAGCTAACAAGGTCGTAGGCTCGCTTGGGGGTAAGGGAAAGAGGTAGTTTAAAATACCCCGAGTAGATCCCACTATCCAGGCTCCCATTAGCTGGCAGGGCTGGAAGGAGCGCTCGGCCCCGAGTAGACCTACTGTCAGGCTCTCACTAGCTGGCAGGGCCATAGGCTCACTTGGGGGGGGGGGGGGTTAAAGGAAAGAGGTAGTTTGAAAGAACCCGACTAGATCCCACTATCCAGGCTCCCATTAGCTGGCAGGGCTGGAAGGCGCACTCGGCCATGAGTAGACCCATTATCAGGCTCTCACTAGCTGGCAGGGCTATAGGCTCGCTTGGGGGATAAGGGAAAGAGGTAGTTTGAAAGACCCCGAGTAGATCCCGCTGTTCAGGCTCCCATTAGCTGGCAGGGCTGGAAGGCGCACTCGGCCCCAAGTAGACCCGCTGTTAGGCTCTCACTAGCTGGCAGGGCCGTAGGCTCGCTTGGGGGGGCGGGGGGGGGGGGGGTGGTAAGGGAAAGAAGTTCTGGTTTGAAAGACACCAAGTAGATCCTGCTGTCCAGGCTCCCATTAGCTGACAGTGCTGGAAGGCGCACTCGGCCCCGATTAGATCCGCTGTCAGGCTCTCACTAGCTGGAAGGGTCATAGGCTCGCTTGGGGGGGGGGGGGGGGGGTAAGGGAAAGAGGTAGTTTGAAAGACCCCGAGTAGATCCCGTTGTCCAGGCTCCCATTAGCTGGCAGGGCTGGAAGGCGCACTCGACCCCAAGTAGACCCGCTATCAGGTTCTCACTAGCTGACAGGGCCGTATGCTCGCTTAGAGGGTAAGGGAAAAAGGTAGTTTGAAAGACCACGAGTAGATCCCGCCGTCCAGGCTCCTATTAGTTGGTAGGGCTGGAAGGCGCACTCGGACCCGAGTAGACCTGCTGTCAGGCTCTCACTAGCTGGCAGGGCCGTAGGCTTGCTTGGGGTAAGGGATAGAGGTAGTTTGAAAGATCTAGAGTAAATCCCGCTATCTAGGCTCCCATTAGCTGGCAGGCCTGGAAGGCGCCCTCAGCCCCGAGTAGTCCCACTGTCAGGCTCTCACTAGTTGGCATGCCCGTAGGCTCGCTTGAGGGGTAAGGAAAAGAGTTAGTTTGAAAGACCCCGAGTAGATCCCGATGTCTAGGCTCTCATTAGCTGATAGGGTTGGAAGGCGGACTCGGCCCCGAGTAGACCTGCTATCAGGCTCTCACTAGCTGGCAGGGTCGTAGGCTCGTTTGGTATGTAAGGGAAAGAGGTAGTTTGAAAGACCCCAAGTAGATCCCGCTGTCCAAGCTCCCATTAGCTGGAAGGACTGGAAGGCGCACTCGGCCCCGAGTAGACCCGCTGTCAGGCTCTCACTAGCTGGCAGGGTCGTAGGCTCGCTTGGGGGGGGGGGGGGGGGAGTAAGGGAAAGAGGTAGTTTGAAAGACCCCGAGTAGATCCCGCTGTCCTGGCTCCCAATAGCTGGCAGGGATGGAAGGCGCACTCGGCCCCGAGTAGACCCGCTTCCAGGCTCTGACTAGCTGGCAGGGTCGTAGGTTGGCTTGGGGGCGGGGTAAGGGAAAGAGGTTGTAGTTTGAAAGACCCCGAGTAGATCCCGCTGTCTAGGCTCTCATTAGCTGGCAGGGCTGGAAGGAGCACTCGACCCCGAGTAGACAAGATGTCAGGCTCTCACTAGCTGGCAGGGCCGTAGGCTCGCTTGGGGGTAAGGGAAAAAAGTTGTGGTTTAAAAGACCCAGAGTAGATCCCACTATCCAGGATCCCATTAGCTGACAGGGCTGGAAGGCTCATTTGGCCCCGAGTAGACCCGCTGTCAGGCTCTCACTAGCTAGCAGGGCCACATGCTCGCTTGGGGGGGGGGGTAAGGGAAGGAGGTTCTTAGTTTGAATGGACCTGAGTGGACCCACTGACCAGGCTCACATCTAGCAGGCAGGGCCGACAACTCGCTCGGTGGAAAGACGTAAATTGCTTGGAATAATTAGATCTAAAGCCGCTCCCACTGCCAGGCTCTCACCTAGCTGGCAGGGTCATTGAACTCATGATGAGTATTATGGAGCACTTCGATAACAGGTTTTCAAACAACTAACACCTATCCTGAGTAGGGTGAGATAATCCAAAACCATCTCGACACCATCCTCTCGGTACTTTTCTCTTGGCCGGGGGCTCTCGGCATGTCCCTTTCGGCATGACCCTCTCGACAGAATTTACTTGGTTTATTCATCGAACGAGTGGCGGTCATCACCTAAGAACCTAAGGCTTGCGCAAATGTGTAGATTCATTTGCGGATAATAAAATTTGGGATACAGAGAAAAGTATGAAAAATAATAGCCATTTCGGCAAAAAATAAGATCTTTCAAATAATATCAAAGTTGTTACATTAGCTGAGGAGATCTCGCCCCTTACAGAAATTCACAAAAGAAAAAAAACTACAAGTTAAAAACCAAAAGGGGCGGAAGGTCCTCGGGAAGAATCGCCAGATGTCTCGCTGGAAGATTCAACAGTGGACACGTCGCTCTCGCCGAGGATTATTTTGTCATCCTCACCCGGGGAGTCATCCTCTCGCGCAGGCTTAGGGATGAGATCAAACAGCCTGGGGAGGATCCCGCGCGGCGTGAGCGTCTCTCCACCCTCGCTCAAAAATCTAGATTCCCGCAACACCTAGATCACGCACTTATCGCTGTCTGTGCATTCTCCTGCATCATTACCTATATCTCAAAATTTGAGTATTGGTGGCGTGTGACCTTCTCGATCGGCGGCGACAAAACTGGTGCCTTGGCCTCCTACGCTTGCTTGAGCTCGGCCTTCAGCAGTGCAATCTCGCCCCTGAGAGGAGACTCGCCCGCATGCTATAGCTGGGCTTGTAGCTGGGCTTGGGCGGAATCATATAATAAATTCATTAGAACTAAAAAGGTAAATGACAGGAAGTCAAGAGGCAGAAGGCCTCTAAAAGTTTCACATACCTCAATCGCTGGGCGGAGGGCGAGAAGTTTTTGCGAGGCCTCCAGGTCGGCCTTCAGGGTGACGACCTCAACAGCTGCGAGATCCCACATCTTGTGCGCCTCGACTAGGTTGCGCTCAAGGCTGAGGCTACGAGGGGGGGGGGGGGGGGCAGATATTTGTGCAAGCTAAAATGCGCGCAGCTGGGCTCGAACAGCTTTGCGGGTCAGAGCCTTGGTAGACTCCTGATCATATATGCTTGCGTCCACTCGACTGTAGAGCCCGAAGCCGAGCGCGAAGGCTTCGCCACTGCTAGTTTCATACTCCATCCACGAGGGAAGGAGTGACGAGATCGAGACTCAGTTAGCTTTCGGGTCCCACTGTAGGAGGGGTTGGCCCTCTACATCCAAGTGATTCCCGCCCAGGCCAAAATTTAGATGCCCTCTCGGCACCGATTTGGCGGAGCCATCTTCAAGGCAGCGGTAACCTACGCTGCGATATCCTTTTTGCCCGTGACAGGCGGGGCTTCTACCAGGGTCTTGGCAACGGACTTGCCCTTATTCATCGCAGATGGCTTGGACTTCTTGGAAGAGGCGGAAGAGGGAGCGTTGGGCTTCCGCTTCCAGACGCTCGGCTGGGAGGAGCCCGGTTCGTTCCGGCAAGCGAGGGCTGCGGACTATGCGATAGCCAGGGTGGCGACGGAACCCATAGCCTCGTCAAAGGGTTGGCGGAGGGGGATCTCCCGCTCACCTATGAAAACCATAAAGGTTAGCCTTAAAATTTGAAGGAAAGAGTTAAATGAGCAAGGCGAAAGGGTACCTTCATCGGCGGGAACTGGTAGGAGAGAGTCGACATCTCGCCGCATGAACTTGACGTCAAATTTCTTGGTCCCGAAGAAGGATAGGAGGGTCGTCTTGCGTCCTCCAAGAGCCGGAGGCCAGTAGGTCCCCTCATCATAATGGACCGATGAGGAGGGGACATTGAAAAAGTTCCTGGACATGAAGACGAACTCCTGGGTCCAGTTGCGGCTCTTGTTTGCGAGATCGATGGTCTTGATCGTCTGCCCCGAGAAGAAGACAATCCCGCTCTTTGCCCGGAAGTTGAACAATTTCCGGAAGATGTAAAGGTTGAACTCGATCCTTTCCACGCACATGTAGCAGGCGAAAGCCATTAACAGTGCTGTGGAATTAGGGTTGAGCTGGGCCGGGACCACTCTATAGTACAAGAGGGCCTGACGCACTTCCGGCCAGAGGGGAGGTGTTGGATCTCGTGGCCAACCTTAGAGGGGGGGGGGGGGAGAGGTGAATAAGGTTTGATGCGTTAAATGAAATTTTAAAATATTTCGCACCAGGAAATCAAGTCCTGGAAGCTACCACGAGGCGTTAGGTATCTAACGCGTGGTGGTATGTCTGTGGACTCATTTTCCTGCGCAAGTTCGTTCGCAAACCCACAACACAAACACTTACTTTATACAACTAGAACAATCACACAATCAGATGAAGAAGAAATAAAAGTTCCGTTGCATGAATAAAAATTACAATTGTTCTAGGTGATTACACAAACGTAATCTCCGTGACGCCGTAGATCGAAGAAGATGAAATAAAAAAACTCTTTTGGTTTTCTATACCGACCCACCACCCAGACCGGTTGGCTCTCTCCCTTTCCCTCCAAGAAAGGTCTTCGAGCCGCTCTTCACCTCCACGCAAGGAAGGGTCTTCGAGCCCCGCTAGATCCTCCAAAACCAGACGTCCTTATCCCTACTACGATTTCCCACGGAATCCTTACCCGGAACACGACGACCCTTACCGGTCGATTTTCCTCTCCTCAAGGTTTAGAAAAAGACAAAAGGATTACAAAAGTAAGAGATATAAATATTCAAAAGAACGAAGTTCTCCCTATCAAAGACTACTCTGTTGAGCAATCCGCGACCGGTGCTTTAGATCTCCGTTTGTTGACAACAGGTCGGCTCTTCGTGTTCGTTGTAGATCTTGGATCTTCAGAGTCTTTTGATCACGAGCGGGATGGAGACAACTAGCTTCTTCTTTGACGGAGACTTGTGGAACAAAGTGCAAGAAGGAGGCCGAACCCGAGAATTAACGAACTCCCATCATTTCTTTTTCACCGAGACTTAAGACATAGAAACCAAGGCGGCCTTTTGTATGTCTTCGTGAAAATTGTCTACCGCTGGCGGTAAGACTAGCACCCGACGGTAAGACTAGCGCCCGGCGGTAGGTTCGCGTGCATGTTGTGCCAGCTATCCTCTAAATCTGGAAAGAAATATTCAAAACAAATATTTGTCATTTCAAATATGCTAGCGCCGCGCGGTTACCGCTTACGCCGCGCGGTGATATGGAGCACGACAATTCAGAACAGTTATGTCGAGTCGTCGAGAGGCTATCGCGGCTCGGTAATGGCTAACACCGATTTCTTCCCGAGCACTAGGGCCAAATAATTCATCATGATAGCGCCTGCGGTAGAACTAGCGCTAGGCGGTAGTCAAGCGCTCAAAAAATCTGGCTCGACATTCGTCGAAGGACTAACATCGCACGGTAAGTGATAGCGCTTGGCGGTAGCATCCACTCAACTCCACTATCTTGACGCACTCGACGCCATTCTTCTCAACGCTCTTGACGCGGTATTGAGTGAGCTAGCACGGGGTGGTAAAAGCTAGCTCTGTACGATAGCTTCCTGAGCGCCATGACCATTTAATTCCAGCTACCGCTCAGCGGTTACTTATAATGCCCGACGGTATCATATGTAGGAAGCTTCTTATCTTCACTTGAACCTGACAACCTACATACTCTATCAACAGAAGACATGATCAAATATAATCTGAGAGTTGATATTCTCAAACACAGGGCATGTGAAACATCGATTCCAACAAACTCCACCTTTTGATAATATCAACTTCCATTCATGAGAAATAATCAATAAGATAGAGTGCGTGGATAAAGAATAAACATTATGGGCTACCAACAGGTTGCAACAGGTTCTCTATATGGCTTCCTTACACATGCTCCCCCTATCTACATGTTCGACATGCTCCCCCTATCTATGTGCACTCCCCCTACATGTGAGCTCTCCTAATCCCATACTCAAGAGCGTACTCATGAACACTTTATTCTCCCCCTTTGATAATATCAAAAGGGCGGGGAAGTCCAACCAAACATGCAAGATGAAAAATAGTAGAAATGATGAGTGTTGTAAGAAATAGCAAGTAGTGCACACACAAAGGTAAAGATAAACATGACACGCATAGAGGTGACTCAACAAAAATACATATCAGAGAATTTCAACACATGAGTCATACAAATGGAGCAAGGTACATAGTCAGAGAAAATAAAGTTCAGATTAATCAAGAATTGGACAGCACAGACTAAACGAAGCACACAAGTATGTCTACAATGCTATAAGAGTAAGGAAGTAATCAAGTAAGACAAACATTAAAAAACATCATGAGTGTAAATCATGTGATAGTACGTATTGTGCAAAAGAGAAGGATAGTGTAGTTGTAGTCCAATTCTTATGCGGAGAAGTCTTAGACAAGGCAATGACATGTGTGCGTGTAGCATTGAAAGCGAGATAACACCAAGAGAGAAAAAAATGCATATTGTCCATGTGAATCTCGATCGGCTAGGAGCATAACACAAGAGAAATAAGATGAATAATCACCTCACATGTCATTCTATGTCATACCTAGGCAAAGAAACTAGGGGCACTAATCTAAAGATATAGTCGATGCACAAGATCGAAGTGACTCTTTAACCAAGGTGCTCATCCTCACAATGCTCATGAATACTTATTAGGAGGAGTGAGTAGTGCTTGGGGGGACTGTGACAAGAGATGTGATAACAAGTATATTTTTATTTTGTTAGCATAGAACTATCACTTTTGTTATCATTTTTTTATTCACAGAGCCCCGAGTCAATTGAAATCTATCCACCTAGATAAATACACTTTAACCTCTATACATACGACTTTTGTACTAGAGTTTTGGCCCAATGTTTCACACATAGCATAATCACTAATGTATCATGACATTAATTATTCAATATATTTCTAGCGTGTTAGAATATAGTGTCACGAGTTATAGCATGTACACATAACATGTTTTTCATCTTAAGTGCACCAGCTTAGGATGTGTGTATCATGTGAAGTCATTCCCTTATCTAAATCCTCACACATACCTAGAGGTATAGTCAACACACACGACCTCGTCTTGTCGCACTCAATAGCTAAGCACCTATAGATTCAGCCCACTATGACCGGAGGACAATGTTTACATAGATTACACGTCTAAACTCAAACATTGTACATACGCGTTATGGTCTAAGCCACAGTCATGTGAGCCCAGAGCATGATAAATCAACAACATTTTTTTTATTTTTTGTTAAAAACAAGAAAACTCAAGTAACCAAAAACGAAATATAACAGAAAAGAATCTCAAACAAATTTCATACATAAGAAACAAACAACACTTAGCAACACATTGAGAGAACAGAACATCACAACGAAGACCCGAAGATAGCACAATAGACCGTTATGAATGTAACTGAGTATTACGATGTATGAAGCATTGCTCGTGCTGTGAGTGAGCGCCCATGAGAAACCTCAAAACACATTTCACCTACGCATTGTGTCCACACTCTAGCCTCGTACTGAGTGACAGATAGGAATGAGGAGCTGCATAAATGCCGTAGGGTGGGGTGTCAATCCCATGTGCATACTGAAGAACCCGCTCAACCTAACACTCTTTCCCCCAGTGCCACACAAGGACCTACTGGAACCCTCCTCGGTTAAGTACAAGACGTGCTTTACAGGTTAGCGATCCTAGTGACGACACACCTACGCCCCCGCTAATGTATGAGACACTACACAGTGAACTGTGTGTTGTTGATGGTATTATTGAAAGTATGATGACACCATGTTTAAGAGGCTACCGTCGGCATTAAGCTTATCGTGTCGCGATAGCTTTCGAGTATATTGGCCTTGATTCAGATCTAGACCTACACACCTCCTCACTTCCACTATCTCCTACTGAAATTCTTATTCCCTGGAGCTTTTCTTCACTCCCTTAAGGTACTCACTTTCTCTCTCTCTCTCTCTCTCAAATTTCTTGTATTTTAGATTTCAGATCTATAAGTTTTGACTCATGTTTTAGGGTACAATCCGCGGCGATTTGTGGGCTGAAGGTCCATCAATTTTTTTTAAATTTTTTTTGCAAGTGGATCATAATTGTTTTTCATGTATCTGGCTTGTCTTGGCTCAGATTTCATGTCTTTGGTATTTTCAAACGACTAATTTGCCCAAAAATCTTGTTTCTTGGTAAGATCTGGAGCCAAAACTTCATCCATGTGGCTTTCCATGATTTTCATGTTGAATGAGTTTCTCTCATCGGATCTAGGCTACTATCTCAGATCTACTCAACAAACGCATGGATCTATGCTTTTTTATCGTGTTTGGGAGGGGATTTGAGCCGAAAATTGGGGTTTTGGGACCTATCCGGCAGAAGAAGATGAAGAACAGTCCGTCAAGCTACCGTCAGGCGATAACACATTATCGCACCACGGTAGGTTGCAGAAACCGGTATCGAACCCATTTTTTTTCATTTTGTTTTGTGGATCTGCTACTAAGGCAGTTTTTTGTTATTTTTTGTTTACTTGCAGGAATGGCTTCATCGAGCTCCCAGCCTGCACGCCGCAGTTTTTCAAAGAGGTCCCGGGTGCCGGTCTCCACCTACCTAGCCATAGATGAAGCCACTTTGAGCATTCCAATGATCATAGAGATTGATGATCATTATACTCATATCTATGAGTATTTAGAGGGATCTGGTGTGCTTTTAGTGATCTCATCCGGTTCTCCATTCTCCTATTCCCTCACCCGAGAGTTCTATAATAACCTTCAGGATCTTGCTCATATGCGCCTCGGTGGGGGTGCCCAATCCTGCATTGGGACGGAGGTAGTCACAATAACTCATGGAGATCTCGACTCTAAATATGTATGGACCCCCAACTATCTAATCCTAGACATCGTGGAATCTTTTAGAACTACAAGGGACTGGAGGGAGATGAACGAGGTTTTTCACGTTGTGGATGGGCATTCAGACCTCTTCACCTCAGTAGACACTCTCACTACCAACGCTCGCAGTATCCAGGATATACTACATCATTCCCTCATGTTCAAGGCTGGGACACCAGGAAGGTCACGACCCAGCTGTCAATGGTGACGTATTATATCCTGGCTCAGAAGTCCTTTAGGGTCTTAGATCTCATACTTTCCATGATGTGTTACACTTTTCGCCTCAAATCTTCTGACCGGCAGTGGGTGAACACACTACCACTGGGTGGTGTAATTTAGAGCATCCTGACCGAGAAGTACCCGGCCATTGACTGGTCTGCCTACCATATAGATAGCTTCATACAGGTCTACAAGATAGGAGAGATCCCTTCTTCTTCACGGGCACAAGCACCTCCATCGCAGCCACCGATACACCGCACAGGGTCCCTCAGGGAAGCCAATCGGGACATCTATGGCTTTGTGGAGGAGCAAGGTTGGGAGATCACATGGACAGCGAAGGAGGTGAAGAGCGTGAAAAAATGCTCAAGAAGATCATGGGCAAGCTTAATATTTCACCTACCTCTTTAGAGGAGTAGCTATATATATATATATATATATATATATATATATATATATATATATATATATATATATATATATATATATATATATAGTTCATGTCTTAACTATTATTGATTGATGTGTAATAAACAGGTGGTCTCCAGACTTAATTACTTATCATCTATCATGAGATGTGTTATGTGCAGTTTCTACACCCACTGTGATTTTTTGATATTATACTGTACTTAATTTAATATTGACGTCTTATCGTGCTAGATTACAGCAAGAAGAAGATACACTCAAAGGAGATACAAAAAATGTAATAAATAAATACAATAAAAATGAAATAAAAGAATAAGCATATCGTGATGTAGATTATTAAGTAGTTTTGGTTTGATTATTTCCTACATCACGCAATTCGTGGATACTAATGGATAAGAGACTTAAGTATCCAAAAGGAACCAGGGGTGGCGATTCCTTTGGGTACCCAAACATAGCGTGGTACACCATGAAGAGATAATAATGAATGTGCCCTTTTGAGTGGAGTAGGTGTGTTATTTTTAATTTTGGGTCTCCATTTATACTTTGGATTGATATTGTTTTTATGTTGTAAATTTCCATGTAGATTTCTACGAGTCTTTATGTGAAGATCTTCAATTGAAAGGGACTGCATTGGAGGTTTGAATGTATTGAAGCTGCTCTTCAAGTTAAAATTGTTTTGCTCAACACAGGGACTCCTAGAGTAGTAATTTCTAAAAGAAAATTTACGTTCATTTGATTTTATGAAGGGAGTAATTGGTTTCTTCACGTGAATATGATTTTTATGTTTAGGACCTTCGCACGCTCCAACTTGAGGTTTTCTACGCCTTTCGATTTGCTTAACTAATGGGTGTGAGCTATTGTTCAACATGCTTATGGCTTTTGCTTGATATTGTATGTTTATATTTTGCGAATTTTTCTTCATAATTTCCTTAAGGACGTTGATTTTCATTTCCAAATCCTTATTCTTTTTTTTTAGATTCAATGTAGCCTTGTTGTAAGCGATTGTGCTATTCTTAAGAATGGTGACTATAGAGTTAATGTGAGCTTCATACCTATTTTTGTATTCTTCAAAGGTCTCATCCATCTCCTTAATTTCAACTTTATAGTCTACGCATCTAGTACAATCCCTTTTTAAAGATGAGTTTTCTAGACATAGTTTCCTAGTTTGTTCTTTTGCCACAAAAAGCACCTTCTCCAACACCTATTGTTTTTCTTTTAATTTATTACACACCATACACTGTGTAGAGTTGTCATCAAAAATGCATGCAGGAGAACTAGACACAATAATGGCAGATTCTATATTAGCATTTGCTTTTAGGGCGTTATTCTCTAAACGTAGTTTTGAGTTGATACCTTTTAGTATCTTAATTCTACGTCTAACGATGTCTAGCATATTGGTTGTAAACATAGAATTGCATATGAGACGGGAGTTTGTTCTTCTTACAGTGCTCTCAGATGGGTCAATATTGGAGCATATAGTTTCTTTGACTTCTTTGTGTGTTGTCTTATCCATAGTTGAGAGTTCATCTTCCTTTTCCTGTGACGTGGTTGTACTGTCTTCTTCCAAGAGTAAGTCTCCATTTGGTTCTTCACTTGGATTCAGGAGAAATTGCTCGGAATCATTATCTGCAGAGGGAAAACTATAAGCTGACTCAAGAAATTTCCATATATCATAGGTAGTAGAAAACATGTAGATGAGTTTAAAAATTTCTTGACAAAGCCCACAAAAAAACTATTCATAGCTTTGGCGTTTATGTGACACTCGTGCTTAGCTAAGTTGTTTTGGGGTTTGGTACAAGTTCTGTTCCAAACTTCTATATCTAATAATATAAGAAATTTCTTCATTAATTTTCTCCATTCGTTATAGTTCACTCCTGTGAATAGTGGTGGTGCACATGAATTTTCTGTGTATAATTCTTCACCCCCACTAGTCGATTCGAGATGGAGGTTGGCCATTATTCCTAGTGATGAAACCGTTTTTGGAATAACCTCCCTCTAATACCACTTGTTGGATCTCTTAGCCAACCTTAGAGGGGGGGGGGGTGAATAAGGTTTGACGCGTTAAATGGAATTTAAAAAATTTCGCACCAGGAAATCAAGTCCTCGAAGCTATCGCGAGTCATTAGGTATCTAACGCGTGGCGGTACGTCTGTGGACTCGTTTTCCTGCGCAAGTTCATTCGCAAACCCATAACACAAACATTTACTTTATACAACCAAAACAATCACACAATCAGATGAAGAAGAAATAAAAGTATCATTGCACGAATAAAAATGACAATTGTTCTAGGTGATTACACGAACGTGATCTCCGTGACACCGGAGATCGAAGGTGATGAAATATAAAAACTCTTTTAGTTTTCTATAACAACCCACTACCCGGACCGACTGGATCTATCCCTTTCCCACCAAGAAAGTTCTTCGAGCCACTCTTCACCTCCACACAAGGAAGGGTCTTAGAGCCCCGCTAGATCCTCCAGATCTAGACGTCCTTATCCCCAGGACAATTCCCCATGGAATCCTTCCCCGGAATCCGACGACCCTTACCGGTCAATTTTCCTCTCCTCAAGATTTAGGAAAAGTCAAAAGGATTACAAAAGTAAGAGATATAAATATTCAAAAGAATGAAGTTCTCCCTCTCGAAGACTACTCTGTGGAGCGATCCGCGACCGATGCTTAAGATCTTCGTTTGTTGGCAACCGGTCAGCTCTTCGTGTTCGTTGTAGATCTTGGATCTTCGGAGTCTTTCGATCATGAGCGGGAGAGAGACGACTATCTTCTTATTTAACAGAGACTTGTGGAACAGAGCGCAAGAAGGCGGCCAAACCCTAGAATTAACGAACTCCCATCCTTTCTTTTTCACCGAGAGTTAAGGCACAGAAACCAAGGCGTCCTTTTATATGTCTTCGTGAACATAGTCTACCGCCGGCGGTAAGACTAGCGCCCGACGGTAGGTTCGCGCGCTTGTTGTGTCAGCTGTCCTCTAAATCTGGAAAGAAATATTCAAAACAAATATTTGTCGTTTCAAATATGCTAGCGCTGCATGGTTACCGCTTACGCCGCACGGTAATATGGAGCACGACGAGTCAGAACAGTCATGTCGAGTCATCGAGAGGCTATCACGGTGCAGTAATGGCTAACGCCAATTTCTTCCCGAGCGCTAAGTCCAAATAATTCATCGTGATAGCGCATGCAGTAGAACTAGTGCTATGCAGTAGTCAAGCGCTCGACGAATCTGGCTCGACGTTCATCGAAGAACTAGCACCGCACGGTAAGTGATAGAGCTTGGCAGTAACATCCACTCAACTCCACTGTCTCGACGCACTCAACGCCATTCTTATCAAAGCTCTCGACGCGGTGTTGAGTGAGATAGCACGAGGCAGTAATATCTAGCGCTGTCTGATAGCTTCCCGAGCGCCATGACCATTTAATTCCAGCTATCGCTCAGCGGTAACTTCTAACGCCCGACGGTATCATCTATAGGAAGCTTCTTCTCTTCACTTGAACCTGACAACTTGCACACTCTATCAACAGAAGACATGATCAAATACAATCTGGGAGTTGATATTCTGAAACACAGGGCATGTGAAACATCGATTCCAACAGGAGGCGGAAACCCACCTCAAAATGCTCCAGCGGTATGGCCAGCTCCCCATTCGGCAGGAAGTTGACCTTGTCATCGTTCCCGCGATTGCGCGCGGTGAACTCGGGGGGGGGGGGATATAGTTCCCGATTATAGAGGCAAACTCCATTTCGGTTAGGCGATAGGGGGAAGTTGTGTTCAACGAAGTTTTTCGCACACTTAGTGCGACCCTCAGTCTCGCCCGACATTGTGAACGAAGGCAGAAAGGGAGAGAAAGCTGGTATGTGAGAGGCTCAGGTTGCAGAGAACAGCAAGAGCATGAGGGAAGAAAGAAGACGGAAGTTCAGAAGCTAGTGGAAGTAAATGCGGTTGGTAAGCCAGCCTATTTATAGAAAATATGGTAATCATGACGTTTTTTCTAATGGCGGAAGTGCAGATTGCAATTTTTAATAATTCGACGCTTCACATTCCGCTATAATTTGACGCTTCACATTCTGCTCGGTCTCGCTAGTGCTTCCTGTACCTGCATTTGGCGAAAGCCTCCAAGAGGGGTCCCGTAATTTTTTTTATTTCAAATATCAACACAAAATGATCCCCGACAATGGCACAAAAAACTTGATAAGTAAAAAAACTAAGTTGAGATAGATTCGTGACACAACGCCAAAAATGAGGTAAGTGCTATATGGTGTTTGATCCCCGATAACGATGCCAAAAATTTGATAAGTAAAATGTGCGAGATAGTTTTAAATTGAAAATTAAGTTGGATTTGAAAAATAAGGCGTTTGTGTGTGCTATCTCTTTTTTACTTATATACTTCGATTAAGGCAAGCGTACCTATCGAGTAATAGTATAGTATTTTAGAATATCAAGGTCATATTTTTTATGGATCTGTGTTGAGTACTCTATTTTAAGGAATGAAACTTTTATTTTATCAAAAAGAGTTGAAGATTTTTTAAAAGTGAAAATAAACGTAATACTTATGGTTTTGTAAATAGATGAGGTAGAGAGCCCTCAAATTTTACTTAGTCTGGGAAATACTCGGCCGATGCTTAAGATCTCCGTTTGTTGGCAACCAGTTAGCTCTTCGTGTTTGTTGTAGATCTTGGATCTTCGTAGTCTTTCGATCATGAGCGGGAGAGAGACGACTATCTTCTTCTTTAACAGAGTCTTGTGGAACGGAGCGCAAGTAGGAGACCGAACCCTAGAATTAAGGAACTCCCGTCCTTTCTTTTTCACCGAGACTTAAGGCACAGAAGCCAAGACGGCCTTTTATATGTCTTCGTGAAAATAGTCTACCGCCGGCGGTAGGTTCGCGTACTTGTTGTTCCAGCTGTCCTCTAAATCTGGAAAGAAATATTCAAAACAAATATTTGCCGTTTCAAATATGCTAGCGCCGCGTGGTTACCGCTTACGCCTCACGGTAATATGGAGCACGATGATTCAGAACAGTCTGTCGAGTCATCGAGAGGCTATAGCGGCGCAGTAGTGGCTAACGCCGATTTCTTCCTGAGCGCTAGGTCCAAATAATTCATCGTGATAGCGCATGCGGTAGAACTAACGCTAGGCAGTAGTCAAGCGCTCGACGAATCTGGCTCGATGTTCGTCGAAGGACTAGCGCCGCGCGGTAAGTGATAGCGCTTTGCGGTAGCATCCACTCAACTCCACTATCTCTACGCACTCAACGCTATTGTTCTTAAAGCTCTCGACGCAGTGTTCAGTGAGATAGCACGGGGCGGTAATAGCTAACACTGTCCGATAGCTTCCCGAGCGCCATGACCATTTAATTCCAGCTACCGCTCAGCGGTAACTTCGAACGCCCGGCAGTATCATCTATAGGAAGCTTCTTCTCTTCACTTGAACCTGACAACCTGCACACTCTATCAACGGAAGACATGATCAAATACAATATGGGAGTTGATATTCTCAAACATAGGGCATGTGAAACATCGGTTCCAATAGGAGGCGGAAACCCACCTCGAAATGCTCCAGCAGTATGGCCAGCTCCCCTTCCGACAGGAAGTTGACCTTGTCGTCGTTCCTGGGATTGCGCGTAGTGAACTCGGCAGGGGGGGGGGGGGGGGGGGGGGCGGATATAGTTCCCGATTATAGAGGCAAACTCCGTTTCGGTTAGGCGGCAGGGGGAAGTTGTGTTCAACGAAGTTTTGCGCACACTTAGTGCGACCCTCAGTCTCGCCCGACATTGTGAACGAAGGCAGAAAGGGAAAGAAGGCTGGTATGCGAGAGGCTCAGGTTGCAGAGAACAGCGAGAGCGTGAGGGAAGAAAGAAGACGGAGGTTCGGAAGCAAGTGGAAGTAAATGCAGTTGGTAAGCCGACCTATTTATAGAAAATATGGTAATCATGACATTTTTTCAAATGACGGAAGTGCAAATTGCAATTTTTAATAATTCGACGCTTCACATTCCGCTATAATTTGACGCTTCACAATCCGCTCGGTCTCGCTAGCACTTACTGTACCTGCATTTGGCGAAAGCCTCCGGGAGTGGTCACGTAATCCTTTTTTATTTCAAATATCAACACAAAATGATCCCCGACAATGACGCAAAAAACTTGATAAGTAAAAAACCAAGTTGAGATAGATTCATGACACAACGCCAAAAACGAGGTAAGTGCTATATGGTGTTTGATCCCCGATAACGATGCCAAAAATTTGATAAATAAAATGTGTGAGATAGTTTTAAATTGAAAATTAAGTTGGATTTGAAAATAAGGCGTTTGTGTGTTCTTTTTTTTACTTATATACTTCGATTAAGACAAGCGTACCTATCGAGTAATAGTATAGTATTTTAAAATATCAAGGTCATATTTTTTTATGGATCTGTGTTGAGTACTCTATTTTAAGAAATGGAACTTTTATTTTATCGAAAAGAGTTGAAGATTTTTTAAAAGTGAAAATAAACGTAATACTTATGGTTTTGAAAATAGATGAGGTAGAGAGCCCTCAATTTTTACTTAGTCTGGGAAATACTTTTTAAATAATAAAACTCTATTTTTCTTTATTAATTAAAATACTTGACCGTGGACGTTCCCTTTATATGAGTGCACCTATATTGAGGATACATTGACCTGTGATTACGTATTTTGACTGAACTTTCGTATCTAATCAAACAAACCTTAATACACGCTTTACATGGTGAATCCCGCTATTTACCTCATACTAATATTCGAAGGTTCAACCAGAGAGGCTTACGTTCATCTCTTTTGAGAGTGAGGCATAGTTTCACTTACCTGAGAGTGATCAATTCGTGGACACGAACTATCCAGCTATGAGCTACGAAATACGGAAATGAAAACCATATATCGATTTTATGGTTCCACTCAACTTTAATTCTTAGGTAAATCTTAAGTTTTTCTTAATTTAGAAAATAGGAATTAAAATTGCAAAATTAATATCCTACCAAAGCACATCTCAATCGAGTGTTAAAAAGTTCTTAATCTCTCATCGGGATGGGGGTGGTAGTAGAAAAATTAAAAGACATATAAAGATGCAAAAATAATATCTGTCCCAAGTATCTCGGTTGATGCTAAAAAGTTCTTAGCCTCTCAATCGGGATAAGGGTGGTAGTAGAAAATTGAAAAGACTTATAAAAGTTCAGAAATAATATCCATCCCAACCATCTTAATCAAGCGCTAAAAAGTTCTTAGTCTCTCATCCGGGATGTGGGTGGTAGTAAAAAGAAAAAAAAAAGGAAAATACTTACGCACACACACAGTCTCAACAGAAATAAAAGCTAAGTTAAAGGCAACAAGAGATGAAAATTTACTGAAAACTAAAATTTTATTACTTAAAAAATGTTACATACTAGGAAACCCAAAATAGGGTTAGGAAAATATCACTCCAATGCTACTCATAAATACTCTATAGAACTATGTGGAACTCTACCAATTCTCTTCAAAACATCTGCCATGAAGACCTATTTATAGTCAAAAATTTGAGGTACATACCCCCTAGGGCGTGTCACCTCGACGTATCGCTAACGTGGCAGCAGTGGATAGAGCTTCGACGACTTCTTGATCAAATCGAATAAGTACACAGGTGTGACTTGAATGTCACGGGGGTGTAAGTTGGGCGTGACTGCATGACATGATAGCTTGGCTTCTTCAGGGCGTGACTGCTGAAATTCTGCTTGGTCATGACTGAGGTTACGGGCATGACAACAAGCACACAAGCATGTAGGCCGAGAGTGACTCAAACTTGCTGGATTTCGGAATTCGGCATGACACGACAATGGATTGATGGCTTGGTCACGAGAGATGTCACGGGCGTGCCTCCCGGCACACACGCATGTTAGCTGGGCGTGAATCGAGTTTGTTGTTCGAAATCTTCAGAATTGTTGTTTTGCTTATTTTAAAGTTAGACGCCCTAGGTCACGGGTGTGACCTAGGGGCGTGACTTCGGAATTTTGGTCGAAATTGCCCAAAATTACAGAAATACCTGTAGGGCACAAAAACATGTTAAGTTAGAACTGAAAATAAAAAAACAAAGCAACGACAAGTATAAAGAGAAACTATGGTGCGAGAGTTAATCATTCAGCAAGAATGACGTGAAAAAATAAGTAATATACAATGGGCCTCTCGCTGGGAGAGAGCCGTGTTAAATTGAATAAGTATTCAAATGTTAATTACACAAATATATAAGGATACATGCGAGAAGGGTAGACCGAGAGTTTGGGGGAAGAAGAAGTGAGAGCCCGCGGGGCTCAGTATTGTTCCCACCGCCAATGACCCCGACCTCGCCTCCCTGTCCTCGGGGGCACTCGCGGGTAGTGATAAGCCGTCACTGCTGTGAGCTCTTGGTGGACTAGGAGCAGCTAGTCCCCAGCCCGTGCGATGTGCCTCCCGGGAGAAGTCTCCTTGCTCACGCCTCTCAGACGGTCCGTCTCACCAAGAAGATGAGTATAGTCCCGCTCGATCACGCTCAGGCGCTGCTCAATCCGCATCAGGAGGGTAGTTTCCCGCAAGGAGTCCTATCTCCGCATCCATATAAGCTTTGACAGTACTTCCGCTATCCTCTCTCACTGCTTCTCGACATTGTCGGGGGCCTCAAGGAAGCTCAGCATCTTGCTCGGGGAAGGCGGCAGCGAGATCACCTCCTCGTCTTTGTTAGGCTCTTCCGCGGGCTCTTGATGATCTAGTGAGAGGACTGTCAGGGCCAATTCAGGGGGAGGGAGAATAATCAAGGTGCGAGAATGGGTAATGATTACCTGATTGATGGCGAGAAGGTCTAGGCCGCCCTTCAAAAGGCTTCCCAACGAGGGGGCGGTGCGTTTTTCCCCTACCCTGGGGAAGGCTATCTGCTCTAGCGGATGAGTCTCAGCCGGAGGCAAGAGGGAGTGCCCTCCCCACCGGGTAGGAGAGAGTCCAGCGCGAGAGCAGGGGACTTGACGACAGTTCACCTGGGCGAGAGGGGAAGGCCGGCTGTGGGATCGTTAGGGTCCATGACAACGGGAGTCCTGCACCACGGGCTAACGATATTCGGGGACTCGAAGGTGGACAATGCGGAAAGCTGTGAAAGTGAGAAGAGAAAAAGCAAACCAGTGAAAGCTGAGGCCAGGCGAGAAAGTTACCGGGAACATTCAAAGGCTCGGCCTGGGTTATCAGGGGGCAACCTCCGAGACCGGCAGTAAGCTTTCGGTAGGATGTCGGGTGGACTCGGTATCCATCAGAGGGGTATTGTAGGCGTCCTCAGGAACCATTCCCTGCGAGAAGGGTAGTGTATCAATATGACAAGCTAGTTTTGGGGGTTCGCGCCAAAAGGCGAGACAAGAAACATACCTCTGCCGGAGCAGCAGGCTCCTCACAGGCAAGGGTTGGGGTCGGTGAGGCTGGCTTGTTCCTGGAATGGTCTCGCCGAACCATCTTGGCCTTTTTTCGCCGGTAGGCTGAGTCTGCGGGCCTTTTTGCCGAGAGCTTGGGGTGAACCCAGTACAGTCGATGCGAGCCCTCACCTGAGCAGTGGCGAGACGATCCTGGACTTCCTGGGAGAGCGATTTCGCGGCTCGTTTGGCATACAAATTCGAAGCAATACGAGAGCTCAGGTGATAAACTATAACAGAAGGAATGAAGTCTTGGAGACATGCCCTAGCGTATATATATATATATAGGTTCAAAGTGGGACCCGCAAAAGATTCCTTTCCTGGTCAGCATGCACTCACCGAATATTAGGGGTTGGACTTTCTTTTCGAGCCAAAAACTCAGACCCTTGACCAGTTGGAACAAAAAACTGGCCCCAACGAGAGTTCGGACCCTGGGGTGTAGCTAACACCTACTTCTCCCAAACTCAGACCCTTGACCGGTTGTTGAGAACTAAAGAACTGACCCTAAGCTACAACACGGAGGTTCCTCCACTAACCCGAAAGATCTCAGAGCACTTCCCCTCCTTAGGCAAGTGCTGAGCTAAGGATACCTTAGAAAGCGCTACAAGACTTCAGAAAATGAGAAAAGATGGCCTTCTGAGGTACCCTGTGGGTCTATTTATAGATTTTCAATATCTGGTCTGCCAACAGCGTAGCTCCGTTGTTCCAAAAGGCTATTTGCAGCCCAAAGTGGTTTGTCAATAGCCAAACTCCGCTGTTCTGAGGAGCTAAATGCAGACCTTTAGGTGAAACCAGGTAAATTTACCTCTGGACCAAACTGGGCGGGAGGCTTCTCGCACACCCGGGCGGAAGCGCTACCGCCTGACCTACCGAGAGGCCAAAACCTGGCCGAGTGCGGGCTTGTCTACCACACTCGTTTGCTCTTATAAGAGACACGACCAAGTCAAAAAGCGTTGAGAGCGTTGAGTGGAAAGACTTCACTCAACGCCCGAGGACAAAAGGAATTGAGAGCGAGAGCTCTACTCAACGCCTTGGGTCCAGAGAGTTCTGCCCACCCTGGGGACTTTTCGCCGTCCCAAGCGGAAGCCTTCTCGCCTACCCTGTCGAAAGGCTCTTAAATAACATCTCTTGGAGGAAAACCCCACTTAGCGAATATGGGGTTGTACATGCAGATTTTGTTGGCTAGGTTTAGGAATTTAGGTTAAATTTCTGCTAGTCCCACATCTCAAAAACAAGATTCAAAAAAGCAATAAAAATATGTTTTGGGGGATTGTTCTGAATCTTATAAAATTCTACTTCGATAGCTAGCCTGAAACACAATCTAAAAAATTATGAGAAACAAAATTTGCACGCGAGACTAAGCTGTCTGCTGAGTTAGCAAAAACAGACTAGTTTGCGAATGATTTTTAGTTTATTTTAAGTTTATATTGGAAATTTGTTCATTTAAATTTGAAAAGGGAGGCATAAGTCTTCCAAATTGCTTGAACTTTGCTACAACGAATAAAGAGGTGTCCTAGGCTCTCACATTGTGCACTAAATTGGCATTTTGAAGCTAACATAAAGTTAGGAGATTGTATGGTTTCATCGACCGAGATGCAGTTTGAGAGTAGGGGTGTAAGTTGAGTTGAGCCAGCCCAAGTGCTTGATGAGGACGAGTTGATTAAAAAAAGTTGTTTTGAGCTCGATCCTGTTGAGCCCGAGCTTTATTTTGAGCGTAGCTCGAGCCCAATATGTCTTGTTCTTGAGCTCGCAAGCCGACTTGCTGAGTTTTTTTAAAATAATTTTTTACTTATTATATGTAATTACAAAATACATAATTGTTGCGGACTAACTCGACGTCCCGGACGGGCCGTAATTCTTGGACCGTCTTAGATTTCGGAATGGTCGAGCGCGCACACAGTCACAGAGAAAAAAAAGCTGATAAGACAACTTTTTTACGTGGATAACCCCAAAAAGATGTGAAAAATCATGTGACCGGATCTATGCCGACCAAAACTCCACTAGATCTGAGTGTTGTTACATGACTTTTTCAAGAACTCGATGGAGACAGGCCGTCTCTCGTTACAATTATTAGGGAGGAAGAGAGAGAGAACCTGGAGTGTGACAGACCGCCGCTCACAGGATAATTATTTTCTTCGGTGCTGCGGGGAGCGACGCACTTGTTGTATTCTGTTGTCTTCTAGTAATTCCTGGAGGCAAGAGCAGCTTGTCGTACTCGTTCTGATGTCTGGAGCTTAGAAGCTCGTGCAACGCGCCAAGCGTGTCCTATCTTCTGGGGATTGTCTCTTGCTGTACTTAGAAGATAAAAGAATTGTTGACTTGCTGACGCTTGGTGGGCTTGTTGCCGAGCTGTAGGCGTTGAATACTTGCAGCAGTACTGGGAGAGGAACACACATAGGTGTGTTCGAGGCGGACTTGACGGTAGAGCGTGCGGAGAGCTGGCCGATGGAGAGCATGTAAGATGCTTGCTGGAGGAGAGTGCGCAGAGCGCTTGCTGGAGGAGGGCGCGCTGAGCGGTTGTGGGTAAATAGAGAGCACAGGGCGCATGTAGAAGGAGAGTGTGTGGAGCGTGGGGGGAAGAGACCCGCATGAGGGAGCGACATGTGTGAGAGCACATGGGAGCACGTAAGGGAGAGACGCGCACAAGAAATCGCGAGGGAGAGGCGCGCGTGAGAGCGCGCAAGGAAGCGACGAACGAGAGAGCGTGCAAGGAGGCGACTCGCATGGGAGTGCACAAAGAGGCGGTGCGCGCGGGAGTGCACAAGGAAGAGGACGCTCGGGAGTGTGCAAGGAAGAGATGCGTGCTAGAGTGTGCAAGGAAGGCAACACGTGCAGCGGAGGTGACACACGCAAGGAAGAGAAATGGAGGAGAGATAAAATCAGTAGGATGATTTCCCGGATGAAGAAGATGAAGATCTTCGAAGGAGGCATCGAAGACGAAGGAGATCTTCGACGAGTGCTTGATGATCTTCGAAGAAGGAGAAGGAAATGAAGGAGGAAGGAGGAAGGAGGAAGGAGTGAGAGAATCCGTAGGTGGAATTTTCGAGGGAGGAGAGAATGAGAATGAGAATTAAAGGGGGGTCTGGGGTCCTATTTATAGGCTTCATGAGCGGTTATGGAGATTATGCGTTTACCCACAACCCATAACCACCATGACCGCTATTGATAGACTGAAATATTATAATTAATTTTATGGGACTATGGTTTAATATGCACATTAATTTTATAATTTATGTTAAACGCAGACCAGTCTATTTTTGGGAACGCATTATCTCCATTACGTGAGATCATGCGGGCGGTTACATGGGTGGTTACCCAGGTAAACGACGGTAGCGATCACGGGAGCATGATCGGACGGTGGATAATACACATGATGGACTACGGGCAGCGGCTGCGACGAGGAAGGTTGCCTACCGGCGAGGGTTACGCTTGACCGGAGGGACTTGGACGGCCATTGAGGAGAGGTCGGTCGACCGAGGGGAAGAGGAAACCACCCATTGGCGTTGCTGGCAGAGGACGGGCGGCGGAACCACTGTCCGTTCTGAGCAAAACAGGGACCGCCCCTATGAGGGGCGGTGGACAGAACGGGCGGCAAAATTGTCTCCCGTTCTGGGTGAAACAAGGGCAGCCCCTGTAAGGGGCGGCGACTAGAATGGGGGGGGCAAAATTGTTGCCCGTTCTGGCCGAAACACAGGCCTCCCCTGCCAGGGGCGGCGGCTCCGTCGGGCGTCTGGGTGGTCAAAGAAGTAGGTCATGCCTTGCGCGCGGCCTGGCCTTGCGCGCGGGTGAGCGCTTCCCGGAGCACGCATAGGTGCATGTGACCCAAGACGCGCGCATGCGCGTGCTTCCCGGGCGCGCGCTGGTGCGTGCTTCCCAGGGTGCGCGCTGACGTGCGCTTGGTCGGAAACTTACTGCTGGTCGGGGCGGGGTGGTACTCGGGCTTGACTGAACCATCCTTAGGAGGAAACCCCCATTAGATGCCCCCTATTCCTTGAACTCCATGGTCGGAGCGGAAGGAGTGAGGAGACTTGATTGCTGAATTACATGCATGAGTACGTCATGGAGAGGGGAATATGAACAGTGAGTGTCATACGTTGATGTGTGTGGTGGGTGCAGCATGCCCGAGGTGCACTTTTGGAATTTATGCGTGCATGGCGTAGAATGCACAAGGTGCAATATGTGTGGCATGTACACGAAGTGTGACGTGTGCATTACATAATGGGTGTGATGTGTAACAGGTACTATGTGCACGATGCGTGCAGCATGCGCAATGTGCACAAGGTGTAATATGTGTGGTGCGTAGAGCGCATAATTGTGCGAAGCATGCGACATGTGTGCATAGCACAATATGCACAGCGTGTGCGTGGGGCACAATGTGCATTGTGCATGTGAGGTGCAATGCTCGTGGTGTGTGCTTATCATGTGCAATATGTGCTGATTATGGGTAAGGCTGCAATATGTTTGGCGCATTAAGCACTCATACGTGGAGGATAAGTGGTTGTCGAGATGCGAGTTTCTGGTGCCCCCGAGTTTGCCATCTGGGTACCTTGTGCACATGGTCAGAGGAGGAAACCTGTTGTTGTGAGATATAG
Organism: Platanthera guangdongensis; assembly: GCA_039583875.1. NCBI lineage: Eukaryota > Viridiplantae > Streptophyta > Magnoliopsida > Asparagales > Orchidaceae > Platanthera > Platanthera guangdongensis. Next base: position 28,282,876 of record CM077167.1, read on the forward strand.
GGATGTGGATATGGCGCTTCCATCTTCATTGAGGCAGAAAGATTCCTTAGTTGGCGAGGTTCTCTTGTCACTCTGAGGGATGATCATGACCGAGACGTTTCTTGACTTTGCCAGATTGGATCGGAGCTGAGGGAAGAATTGGAGGAAGTTCGAGTATCTTTAGAGGTGGAGAATTCTCTAATGGAAAGGACTACACAAATGCTGATACGTGCTTAAGAGGAAATTTCTCGTTTGGACATGGAGCTTTGTGCGGCGAAAGCCTAAGCAGAGGAATTATCTTTTGATAACCTCGTGTCAAAGTTGAAGGCTGCTGGTCTTGCGGAGTACATAGAGTCTCTAGATTACATGCAGGATTGTTGCTTGATTGGCGAGGAAGTTCGCGATGAGATCTGGAGCAAGGAGATGGAGCCTCATATGGAAGACATTCAGGAGTTAGCCCTCAGGCGTGGAGTCTCGAAGGCTTTTCGTCTTGTTGGCAGGAGCTTGGGATGCGATGTGCCCGGCCTTATCTTTGATGATATCTCTGGCGTGAGAGTTCTGATGTTGATGTGGTTGATGTGTAGCGGTGATATTTCCATGTATTAGTGTGTTTGAGTTTTTTGCTTTTCTAGTTGGGTATCTTGTATGTCATCATTATTATTTGACGGTTCTTTTTTGGCGCGTTTGCGCATGTATTTGCACGTCACTGTGATGATGGTGCTCTTTTTAATCTTTTTTTCTGAGCACTATTTGACTCGTTGTGTAAAAGCTCCTGGTGGCATCAGGGAGTGTCTTAACTCAATCCCAGGGTCGGTGAATGTAAGGATTCTATCCGATTGCGAGGCCGAACATGGACAAAAGAGTATTGCTAGAGAATGTGAATATTCAATCAAGGTGTCGGATAATGTAAGTATTCAATCTGACAATGCGATTACTAGGGGGCAGGCCCTGGCGATGGCGGGATTGTAGTATCAGAGGAGAATGTGAGTATTCAATCCAACTGCCGGAGAATATAAGTATTCAATCAGGAGGTGCGATCGTGAGGGGGGTATGCCCTAGCGATGGCAGGGCGTTGGCCTGCAGTATCAGAGGAGAATGTGAGTTTTCAATCCAACTGCCAGAGAATGTGAGTATCGATCATGTTGCATGGCCTAGCCTGGCAATGAGCCGATTGCCGGAGAATGTAAGTATTCCATCCGGAGGTACGATCGCGAGGGGGGCAGGCCTTGGAGATGGCAAGGCGTTGACCTGCAGTATTAGAGTAGAATGTGAGTATTCAATCCAACTGCTGCAGAATGTGAGTATTCGATCCGGTTGCACGACCTATCCTGGCGAAAGAACTGGCTTCCAGAGAATGTAAAGATTCAACCTGAACGTGTCCGAGCCTGGTCGGAAATGGCTCACCGGAGAATATAAGTATTCAATCTGGGGAGTGGCCTAGCCCGACCGAAGAAGTCTCAAAGTGAAAATAAGAGAAACATAATGCAGTATGATTAAGTCAAAGATAGTCTGTGCGAGTCGTGGCTCACAACTTTTACGTTACTTAGAGTTTAAGAAAATAAAAGAACAAATATAGAAACATAGTTAAAGTAAAGTCTTGCCCCTGGCTGGTGCGAGTCCTTCTTCCTTTACGAAGAGCTTTCAAGTTGTGCGGCGTCCTTGTTGCGCTTGTCCTTGTAGAAATCTTTAGAGGAGTCCATGGCAGACGAGTCACTCGATTTCAATTTTTCAGTCCGGAACATTCTTCCGTAAGGTGATCGGTTGCGCGGTGAAACTCATAGTATTTTGTTTGGTCGACTCTAGGGTTTGGAAGCGATTTCCTTTGTCGTTGAAATGCTGGATCGTCATGTATTGCATATATCATGTTGTTGGGGGTTGTATTTAGTGGAGTGTATTCTTGAGGCGGACCCTGGCCCTCATTCCTTGGCGAGCCACGTTGACGGTTATCACTCCAGCAGTCATTTTGGCCTCGCCCTTCTTGCCTTACAGGGGCTAGTTCCTGCCCCTTCTTCCTTTTCTGTCTGCCCTCAAATTACTGATGATGCGCTTCGATGGACTCGTCGGCTGCTATTTGCGCTTCTACGTGATGTACAAGATCTGGATAACTGGGCACGTTTTCCCTCATGATGGGCGGAATAGAAACCGCTGGGGTGGAGTCCACCAAGAAAGGCACCTCTCAGAAGCTCGGGGCCCACCCCCGAGATTTGTCGTGCTTCCGTGGTAAACCGACGGAAGAATTACTTCAGAGACCCGCCTTCGTTTTGACGGATTCCTGACAAATGTGAAGGGTCTCAGACAATTCTTCGGTTGGTGATGAACTGGCCAGCGAATTGTCTTGTTAATTCTGTAAAGTTTGTGAAAATTCTCTCCCTCAGATAGTGGAACCAGCACCAACTTGTCCTTTGAGAGTGGCTGGGAAGACTTGGAAGAGTAGCTGATCAGGTGTATTATAGATCCTCATGATCATAGTAAAGTGATTGACGTGTTCTAACTGGTCGTCCGTCCCGTCGAAGGTTTCGATATTTGGCTGTTTAAAGCCATGTGGGATTGGATGAGCAAAAACCGGGGGTGCAAGCAGGGAGCCTTGGTGAAGTGGTCGACAGGGTAGAATATCTCGTCGGCCAACCTATAGAATCTTGGGTCTGGGGGTGTGCAGGATGCTACATGGATAATACTGGAGGTGATCTCCAGGATAACACCCAAGAATGGGGAAGAAGCGAATTCTGTCCCTACCGCACGACGGTAGTGCTACCGTCGGTGATATATTCTAGTGAGCTATGTTTGTGAGACCTGTCTCTGGGAAACCTGGGGGCCTTTTGTGCGCAGGAACTTAAACTATTTTTCGGAATGATGTGAATGGGAACTTAAACTATTCCACTATTCTTGAGTAGGAACTTAAATTGTTCTACTTGGGAAAGGGGGACGCTGAACCCATGTCATGTCACGACCATGAAGGTTTCGGCTTTCGACGCATGACAGTTTGAGCAATGGAATTCAGGTAACCTGTACCCACCTTATGACAGTCGACTTGGAGTGAGTCACTGGATTGGATCTGAAAGTAGAACTTCTTTGACTTTGTCGACACATAGGAAGAAAAGATAAATGCTCAAGTTTGACCATCAAGCATAAGACTGTGGATGGCGGTGGTACCTGGGAGATCCGGTACACCGAGAATGTGCCCTGAGTGTACGGGGCGTGTGACTGATTGAGCCTGCGTCTGTGGCGAATGGTGCTTAAACTGCACGTTCCTATGGTCAAATATATATATATATATATACATATATATATACATATATACATAGGGGCATATACTGTGCGGGCAAACATTAGGGCGGGCGTACAGACAAGTAATTTTGAGGGTTAAGATGGTCTCAAAACGAAAAAGGATCAACATGAAAGTTATAGATCTCGGCGAGACGAATAACGTTTATATTGATCATGTTTTGATTTGGAGCCGATTTGGACCTCGATTTGGGCCCCTAAATAGGGGGCGGCGGAACAGCTACAATAAACCGTTCCGCCGCCCCCGATTTCGGGGCCCAAATCAAGGTCCAAAACAGCTTCAAATAAAAACGTAATCAACATGAAAGTTGTTCGTCTCGTCAAGATCTACAACTTTCATGTTGATCAGTTTTCGATTTGAGACCATCTTAACCCCCAAAATGGCTTACCCGTACAACCCATATATTATACTTGCCCGTATAATATATATACCTTACATATATATATGTATATATACATATACATATATATGTATATATACATATATATGTATATATATATATATATATATATATATGTTGTTGTTTGCAGGGATGGAGAACCACCGCCCCGAGTGAGGGGTGAGGTCGTTATAAATTGGTCAGCTAATGCTGACCGTTGCTTTGGTTGCCATATTTTGGTGGGTCGTGCTATACAGGTGCTGGAGAGCCAAGTGTAAAGTAGCGGGCTGAAGTCCCTTGTGCTGCAATTGGCTGGCCCTTGAAGGCCCAATGGCGAACGTTTACTGTTTCATGTGTCCGACCTGCGCGCCGACGTATGAAAACACTTGTTGTAAAGGAAACAGTTGTAAGACCTTAATGCCACAACATTTTGTGTATTTTGTAAACATTCCTGATATATATATATATATATATATATATATATATATATATATATATATATATATATATATATATATATATATATATATATGTGGACATTCACATGTATTGAGTTCAAGTTAACCTATGAAGCTTCCGCAAAAATGCTCTGAGTTAGGATTCAGTTAGTAGTCTTTTGATATTAACATATAACTCCACCGACTGTCAATGAGATATGGCGTGGGGCCCCGACCAGACCCTCTGTTATATTTCATGTGACGGCTGAAGGTGTTATAATTTGGTATCAGCTTGTCTCGGTCTTCCTTCGGCAAATTCGTGGTCGAATTCTTTTGAGGGGTGGCGAGCACGTGTATGTGCTTATCGTTATAACAAAATGAACTCAGGAATATCCACTTAGGAATGAAAATACACCTCTTTAAGAAACTTGCGTGTTCCTATAATTGTTTTTGGCAAGATTGTGTGTTGTTTAATTGTGTGATTCACTCTTATAAGCAACGAGAAGTGGTGCGGGGCAGCAGAAACCCCAACACTCGGCAGAGAGTAATACACCACCTGAGGTGCCAACACCTCCTCATTCTATGGAAACTATATGGTTGGTTGTTGAAGCCATGTTCACATTAATTAATGCGTAACCAGGAGGGTGAGTACAACCTCCTACCCCTGAGGTGGTCCAGGAACCGGTTGGCATAGTTGAACATGTAGCGGTACGATAAGTGGCCGTTGAGCCAGTGACCACATGGAGAGCAACAGAAAAGTAATTGAAACAAATAATGAATTTCAATACTTTTGTGTTTGCGGGTAAGGGAACCCCTACACAAGCCGAAGATTTTCTCTCAAGAATAAAGAGAGTCCTGACGGCAACTGAAGCAGAGGAGTGGCAAAAAGTCATTGTAGGTGCCTTCTTGTTAGATGGTGAGGCGAGTCTATGGTGGGATGAACTAGAGCTGCACTAGTTAGCTGGTCGGCTATTGATTGAGATCTCAATGGAGGAGTTCTCAAGGTGTTTTCTAGCAAGATACATTCCATCTACACAGCAGATTGCAATGGAAAACCAATTTCAAAGGCTAACTCAAGGCGAGAGTTCTGTGGATAACTACTTACACGAGTTTACGAGATTGGGAAGATATACAGGCTTTACATTTGCAGACGAGGAACGAAAAATAAATTGGTTCTATTTGGGTTGAGGGATGACCTGCAGTTGCTTCTCTCAGGACCGATGATGCAAGGGTTTCTTACCTTGGTCAATACGACCCGTTCCCTCGAACTGGATATGAAGCGCATTCAGTGTAAGAATGACTTGGCAGTGAAGAAGCCAAATTTCAAAGTACCTAGTTCTTCAAAGCCTGGGTATCGCCGGTGGAATAAGAAGTCTAAAACTTTTACACCGACTCCTTTTATTACATCGGAAGCAATATTTGGGAGAGGTCCGCTCACATGTTACACATGTGGCAAGGTGAGACACATGGCCCGAGACTGTTAGAGTGGCCCTCCAAAGACTGTACGAGTGTGACTTATGCTGAAAAGGGAAAAGTTGTGGTGGAGTCAACTGCATCTCAAGCGCAATCCCGAGTCTATAATCTTATCCAGCAGAAGGTCATGAAACAAAGTGAATTCGTAATAGGTATGAATGAGGATACAATTTTTACTTCTTTCCATACTTAGTACATTGTGCGTTGTCTGTGTATGATTTGTTTGAATTAGACTTTGTTCTGATATCAGAATATCCTGCGAGAGCACTGTTCGATATAGGAGCTTCTCATTCCTTTCTGTCTGAAGGACTTCGTGGGGCGTATCAGAGTGCTGTCATTTAAACTGACAGATCGAGTGAATGTGTTGCTACCTAACGGGTGCTTGATGCGTACGGATCAAGCCTACTATGTTGAGGTGCGGATAGGAAGTCATGACTTGGGTTTGGACCCATCTGTGCTGCTGATATCAAAGTTTGATGTAATCTTTGGTATGGACTGGCTCTTGGAGCTGCGTGCCTATATAGATTACAACTCTAAGGAAGTCACATTGGGACAGAAACACCGAACAAGTGACTAAGTTCGCTGGTATGTGAGGATCAAGCAAGATATTGATGTCTGCTCTCCAGGTAGTCATGGCTGTTCGAGGGGCGCATAGGTGTTCTTCATGCTATTGGAGGCTATTGAGCCGAAGTCTAATTTGAGTGACGATCTTATTATATTAGAGTATGCAGATGTGTTTCCTAAGGCTCTCCCTGGGTTACCACCCCAGTGGGAGATTGACTTCGTTATAGAGTTGGTGTTAGGTGCAAAACCCGTGACCTGGTCGTTGTACCATGTTGCGCCAAAAGAGATGGCATAACTAAAGGTTCAGTTACAAGAATTGCTAGAGCAAGACTATATACGTCCAAGTATGTCACCGTGGAGTGCACCGGTCATCTTTATGAAGAAGAATGATGGAAGCTTGCGTCTATGCATTGACTATCGAGAGTTAAACAAGCTGACGGAGAAGAACAAGTTTCTGATTCCATGGATTGATGACTTGTTTGATTAGCTGGTGGGATCAACTGTCTACTTGAAGTTGGATTTAAAGTCTGGTTATTACCAGTTGAGGATTTAGGAAGATGACATTCCCAAGACAGTGTTTGGTGCACGCTACAATCATTTTGAGTTCACTGTAATGTCGTTTGGGCTAACAAATGCGCCATTGGTATTCATGGACTTAATGCAACGAACATTTAGAGAGTACTTGGAATTATTTGTGATTATCTTTATTGATGACATATTGGCATACTCTCAGTCCGAAGAAGATCATGCAAATCATTTGCGGATGGTTTAGGGTTTAGGGTAAGATGACATTCCCAAGACAGCGTTTGGTGCACGCTACAATCATTTTGAGTTCACTGTAATGTCGTTTGGGCTAACAAATGCGCCATCAGTATTCATGGACTTAATGCAATGAACGTTTAGAGAGTACTTGAACTTATTTGTGATCGTCTTTATTGACGACATATTAGCATACTCTCGGTTCGAAGAAGATCATGCAAATCATTTGCGGAATGGTTTTGCACACCCTGATGAGAAACCAGCTTTATGCCAAATTCTCAAAGTTCGAGTTTTTGCTGTTGTCAATGGCTTTTCTTGGCCATGTGGTTAGTGGATAGGGTATTACGGTGGATCCGACGAAGATAGTTGAGATACGGGAGTGTCCTGTCTTGTTTTTTGTAGCTGAAGTTAGGAGTTTCCTTGTACTTGCGGGCTACTACAAGAGCTTCGTAGAGAACTTTTCGCATATAGCCTTAGCTTTCACCACACTGACAAGGAAAGATCAGAAGTTCGTTTGGACACCTGAGTATGCACAAGCTTTTGATAAGTTAAAAAGCTGTTTGATCACGTTGCCTATCTTGAGTTCGCCATGTGTTACGGACGACTATGAGATTTATAGTGATGCTTCAGGGAGTGGCTTAGGTTGTGTTCTTCTTTAGTTTGGAAAGGTTATTGCTTATGGCTCATGTCAGTTGAAAGTGCATGAGCGAAACTATCTAGTCCACGGCTTGGAGTTGGCGGCTGTGATTTTTGCACTAAAGCTGTGGCGTCATTACTTGTATGGCGTGAAACTGGATATATTCACGGACCATAAGAGCCTGAAATACTTAATAGATCAAAAAGATCTAAATATGCGACAACCGAGGTGGATGGAGTTTCTCGGGGACTACACCTTCGAGATACACTATACTCATGGGAAGGGAAATGTGGTCACAGATGCCTTGAGTCGTAGGACTCTGGTAAGGGCAAGTTGGTTGCAGATGCATGATGAGCGTCTGATCCAGGAGTTGGAAGCCTTAGAGATTTATTGTGTTGACAAGAATTCTACTGCAAATGCGTGCTTAAACTGAATGGAGGTACAATATGACGTCACTGATAGGGTTCAACGAGCAAAGGAACTCGATGAGAGTACGAAACGATATGCAGTGGATGGGCCAAATCCTCAATTCTTCTTGGATGACGGTCTTTTGAGAAAAGACGGTCTTTTGTGCATCCCGAATGTGAGTAAGCTACGAGAGGAGTTGATGTATGAAGCACATTTCACGAAGTACTCAATTCACCCAGGGAGCATAAAGATGTATAAGGATATGATAAAGATGTTATGGTGGCCGGGTTTGAAGAAGTACATATCTCTTTACGTGGAGAAGTGACAAACTTGTGCCGTGGTGAAAGCAGAATGTCAGAAGCCTGACAGTTTCGTGAAGTCATTACCAATTCCGGTATGGAAGTTCGATGATATCTCTATGGATTTATTGCATGGGTTGCCGAGATCGCAGAGTGGGAATGATGTCGTGTGAGTGATCGTTGACTGATTAACAAAGGTATCACACTTCATACAGAACAAGAAGGACGATTTAGTGGAAACGTTGGCCAAGTTGTACGTGGACAACATAATACAATTGCACGATGTGCCCCGTAGCATCGTCAGTGACCGAGATGGGCGCTTTACTTCGAATGATTGGAGGCTAATCCATCAGTTGTTGGGTACAAAACTGCAGTTCAGTACGACCTTTCATCCACAAATGGATGGTCAGACCGAGAGGACCAACAGAATAAGTGAGGATATGCTCCAGATGTGCGCATTGGATTTCACGAAGAGGTGGGAAGACCATCTCTATATGATCGAGTTCGCTTATAATAATTGTTATCAAGCTAGCATTCAAATGACACCCTTCGAAGCTTTATACGGTAGGAAGTGTCATCCTCCCTTAGCTTGGGCAGAAATAGGCGAATCAAAGTTTGTAAGCGTAAGGAGGTTGAAGATGCAAATTCGACTATACGCTTGATACGCGAGTGGCTATTGGTATCCAAGGATAGGAAGGCAAAATACTATAGCGCCAAGCACCGAAACGTGGAGTTTGCAGTGGGTGATTGAGTATATCAGAAGATAAAGCCATTCAAAGGCATGTCTAGGATTCGGCGCTTGAAAAAGTTGAGTTTGAGGTATCTTAGTACGTTTGAAGTGGTTAAGCGGATTGGAGAAGCTGCCTATCGATTAGCTCTTTCGACAGAGCTAAGTGGTTTGCACGATGTGTTTCACATATCGGTGCTGCAGAAAGCTTTGGAAGAGCCGACACAAATAGTGGCTGGTGATCAAGTACCGGTCGATGGTGGGTTGACGACAAAGGTTAGGACCATTCAGATTGAGGATACAGAGGTCAAGTAGCTACTAAACAAGACAATCGGGATGGTCAAAGTCCGTTGGGACAATTGTGGTCGTGAATAATTGACATGTGAGAGTGAGCAAACCATGTGAGAGGAATTTCCTGAGTTGTTTTTGTAAAGTCATGTTGTAAACTTGTGTACTATTTTCCTTTACAAATATATCAAATTTCGGGATGAAATTTCTATAAGGAAGGGAGGTTTGTAACGCCCCAAAAATCCTAAAATGGAAGAATTGGAAGTTAACGCATGATAATAGTGTTAACATCGGCGTTAGCCCTTGTATTAAATCGACTGCCAGCTCGGGTATCTACCACGCGATGGTAGTAAAGTTAGCGTGTAGCAATTACCACTCAATGCACTCAATACTTTCGACGAAGCATTGACAGGACTACCGTGTGGCGGTAGTGGGCTAGCACATGGCGCTATCACTTAACACTTTCGACACAGCATTAAGTGACTACTATGCGACAGTAGGAGTAAATGCGCGGGGATAGGTCAGGTTAAAGTACCGCTTGGCAGTAGTAACCTGACGCACGGTGGTAGCTTGCCACGTGACAGTAAGGTGGGGCTGTTTTGGAGCGACGATGCGGTGTTGATTGGGCTAAGCAGTAACTGCCTATGATACCGTGTGGCGGTAGTAGATACTGCGTGGGGTAGCCTCTCTATATAAGATGGGCATGAGATTGAACTCCCACTTTTCTCTCTATCTTGGTACTTCAAGTTCTTGAGGGAAAGAGGCCGGTGCTTAGTGTTGCAAGCTTGGTGAAGGAGATCCCGTGATCAGAATCAAGAGCGAAATAAGATCTGTGACGAGGAAAGAGAGGCACTCCTTTCCATCTTGATAGAAGACTCATTCATGGCTCCGAAAAGATCTATAAGGGTAATGACTTTCTCCTTGCACAGTGAAGTCCTAATCTTGCACATGTGCATGTATCCCATCACCAAAAGGTGAAGAAAAGGGTGGTTTCCAGCGAGTAGATCGTTGTGATCCCCGATAAAACTTGCATATAGATCCAGAATCAAAGTACAGAATAGACATGTTATGTGAAACCCATCTGGACAGGTTGGTCTGGATTGGTGATGAACTGATTTGTATGTTGGAGAAGACTCTGTGGATAAAATATGTGGTTCAACATGTAGAATCCGGGGTCTGGTGGTGTGCAGGATACTTCAGGGATAGTACTAAAGGTGATCTCCAGAATAACACCCAAGAATGGGGAAGAAGCAAATTATGTCCCTACTGGGCGGCGATAGTGCTACCTCCGGCGATAGCTTCCAGTGAGCTATGTTTGTGAGGCATGTCTCTGGGAAACCTGGGGGCCTTTTCTGCGCAGGAACTTAAACTATTTTGCGGAATGATGTGAGTGAGAACTTAAACTGTTCCACTATTTGTGAGTAGGAAGTTAAATTGTTCTACTTAGGAATGGGGGGCATTGAACCCGCATCATGTCATGGCCATGAAGTTTCAGCTTTCGGCGCATGATGGTTTGAGCAACGAGATTCAGTTAACCTGTGCCCACCTTATGACAGTCGACTTGGAGTGAGTCACTGGATTGGATCTGAAAGTAGAACTCCTTTGACTTTGTCGACGCATAGGAAGAAAAGATAAATGCTTAAGTTTGACCATCAAGTCTAAGACTGTGGATGGCGGTGGTATCCGAGAGATCCGGTACATCAAAAATGTGCCCTGAGTGCACGGGGCGTGTGGCCGATCGAGCCTGCGTCTGTGGCGAATGGTTATTAAACTACATGTTCCTAAGGCCATATATATATATATATATATATATATATATATATATATATATATATATATATATATATATATCTATATCTTTCACTATTATAATGGAAAAGTTGTCTTTGGTGAAACATTCAAAAATACCAATTATGCCCTGATTTTTATATTTTAATGACTTGACATATATTATAATCTATTTCAAAGAAATTAAAACACAATGTCTATTCAAGTAATTACACTATCAAAAAATTATAAATAATGATGAAAATCCATTTAAATTCAAAAAGTTTTTAGTAGAGCTCCTACACCTACTATGGTAGGTTGTCATTAGGCATGTCTGCGGTCTATTCAAGGAAGGTTGTCATTAGTCATATCAGTGGTATTTTTGAGGTGATGACATTAAATAAATCAACTTTATTAAAGTCAAAGTTAATATTTTTAGGTCAAAATTTATATTGTTTTACAAATAAAAATTATAATATTTATGTATATTTTTTTACGGTCATTTTGAGTACTCATTTGCATATGTTGCGGGCGAAACCCGCCTTGATGGGGCGGGCGAAACCCGTCGTCATCGGTCATGTTTTGCCCCCATCCATTTCCTGGATGCGGTCGAAGGCCGCCCGAGAGCATCGAGCCGGGACGGGCGAAGCCCGCCGTCGCCGGTCGGGTACTGTCGCGCCTGACCGTAGGGGCAGAGCCCCGTGTCGGGCACTCGTATATACATATATACATATATGTATATATATATGTATATATATACATATATGTATATATATACATCTATATATATGTATATATACACACACACATATATATATACATATATGTATATATATATATATCTTTATCTATTATAAAGAAGTATCGAAATCAGATCACGACCATTGAATATAAACCAAACATTTGATCGCAGCCGTTGATCACAACAACGAATTGAGACTGTTCATATTTTTTCTTAGGTCTCCTAAACCTATGTAGGGCCTTTCAAATCAGCATATTTTTTAGGGCACCCTACAACCTATCAGCGCAGTCCAAAATCAAGCCCAAAATCTTATAAATGCAAGCCCATTAACAAAACAACACAACACAGGCCCGCCCGCTAGCCATGCAAACCCGTTGACCCGACATCAAGACAAGCAGAAAACCCATGAAGTATCAGGCCCGCCATCAAACAACTTGATTTTAAAAGGCTGCAAAAATATATATACCCGAATAGGAAAAACATGAGGGCGGTGTGGGACTAAATCCCGCCTGGGATTAATTTACTCCCAGGTGGGATTAATTAGGCGGGATTAATCCCGCCTAATGAAGCGGGATTAATTCCAGCCCAGTCCTGCCCAAAAAGACTGCCCTATCAGTCCCGGAATTGAAATAAAATAACATTGAACGAAAATGAAAATTATATTTAAGTTAAAATAAAATATGAAAATTACATTTAAATATTCAAAATTGAAATAAAGTGAAAAATAAAATATATTTTGTCTAATTATTCTTCTGTCGCGTTTCCAAAACTTAAGCTATTCATCTCGTTTTCTACTTCGCACTCACTATTTTCAATAGACGAGACGTGTTGCCTCCTCCTTATAACATCCAAATGATTCTTGTAGCAAATGCAAATCTCCAAAGATTGCTCGTTCAAACGGCTTCTTCGCTCGTTCATAATCTTGCCACTCAAAGAAAAAGCAGACTCCGAAGCTACCGTACTAGCTTGGATTGTTAGTAAATCACGGGCCATTAAGGCCAAAATAGGATAAACATTTATTTTAGTTTTCCACCATTTTAAAATATCAAAATTTTCTATTTCGCTTGCGGTCATATAATCTTGAAATTGTGTTTTTGTATATAAACCTAATTCATTTAAAGTACTCGAAGTTCGTTATTTTTTTAGAGGCTAATTCTAAAAGTTTTTTTTTTAAATATCTTTTGTTTTAGGTTGGGTGGATTCTTCACGAGATCACGATCCATACATATTATCATAATAATTATAGAAATGGGTAAAACCAGAATTAAATTTTGAAACGCTTAAATTAACAAAATCACTATCCGTTTCGTTTAAATTTAAAATTCGATTAATTTCTTCTATAAAATTTTCTACACCGTTCACACCCATTAAAGGGTTTAAAGTTGCGACGCATGAAAACATGGGTGGTATTTTTTTGTAATATTTTAAAAATTTATCCTCCATTACTAATATTAATGGATGTCACATTTCATTTGTTTTGTATGTTTTAAACATTTCAGTAATTAATAAAATATTTTCAATAACTAATGAAGAAGTAGGATAATAAACTCCGGATAGAATCGTTGTTGATCGATAAAAGCATTCTAATAAATTTACGTAATCTTCGAGTACCGCCCAATCTGACGCACCTAAATCATATGCTTCTACACTATTATAAAATTCTATTAATAAGTTTTTTTGTGTCAAGGCTCGATTTAGCATTTAAAAAGTTGAGTTCCAGCGTATATGCATATCATTAGAATGACCTAAAAATTTTTTACCTTGTGAAATGACAAATTTTTTAAAATCTTGTTTTCTTTTTTTTGAACTGTAAATAACTCGTAACATAGTTCATATTTTAATTACGCACTCGTTCATATAAACCAAACTGTCTTGTACAATTAAATTTAAAATATGACAGACGCAACGTGTATGAAAAAAATTTCATTTAACATTGGTTGTAAATTTTAAATCAAATATCTTATGGCGGTCGCATTATTTGAAGCGTTATCAAAAAAAATACTCATAATTTTTTCTTTTATTTTAAATTCTCTAATACACTTAATTATTACCGGGTAAATTGTTTTACCAGTATGCGGATATTCAAATCCTTCAAAAAAATTATTCTTTTATTTAGTTCCCAACTATTGGGATCGATCCAGTGAGCGGTAATGCAAATATATGAGTGTCCCTCAGATATACCGCTTGTCAAATGTTTCAAAATAATTTTTAAATATTTTTTAAATTGCATATAAACCGCTAAAGCATTGCGTCTAGTGGTAGAACGACTTACCTGCTGATATTTGGGTTAAAGTACCTCGTGTATGTATAATGTCATCTTTTCATCTTCGTAGTGGCTGAATGGAAATCCCTTTTTGATGACGTTCTCCATTTGTCGCTCCCGCTGCCGAGCTTGATCGTATGTCCAAATGTGCCCGGACGTCAAAATTTGAGCTTGAGTAGACTCCGGTGATTGTTTTGAAATGCACGATTTCACATGCTGGACGAGCGTTGTATTGTTACCAACGGCCATTAGCTTCCCGCAAAGTTTGCACTTCGCCTTCAATTTGCCGTCGATCCGCACTTTGTCGAATTTCTCCCAGACCGCCGTCTTGTGGTGGTGTTCTACTAATTCGTGCCCGACGGACGCAGAGGAAGAAGTCGGCATGGATGAGGAAGACGCCATTCGAGACTTGAGACTTGAGAGTTGAGAGTGAGTGAGAGTCGAGAGAGAGGGAGAGGGAGAGTAAGTGAGAGAGAGAGAGAGATGAAAAAGAAATTTTTAAGAGGGAGGGGGGGGGTATTTATAGGATTTGATTTTTTAAATTTTATAAAATTTAAATTTTATATAAAATTTAAATTTTATAAAATTAATTATTTAAATATTTAATTTAATAAATAAAATTAAAAAAAAACAAAATTGGTGGCTGACATGGCCGGCCGGCCATGCCAGCCACCAATAAGACCAATGGCTCTTTAAAGAGCCGTTAAAAATGGCTCTAAAAAGAGCCGTTTAAGAGCAACTCCAATGGCTCACGTGTCGACACAAAGGCTCAAGTGTCGACACAAAGGCCTTTGTGTCGACACTTGAGCCTTGGTGTCGACACTTGAGCCTTGGTGTCGACACAAAGGTTCAAGTGTCGACACAAAGGCTCACGTGTCGACACAAAGGCTCAAGTGTCGACACAAAGGCCTTTGTGTCGACACTTGAGTCTTGGTGTCGACACACTGGTGTCGACACTTGAGCCTTGGTGTTGACACAAAGACTCAAGTGTCGACACAAAGGCTCTTTAATTACCGGGACCGGTAAAAGTTTCCAGTCCTAGTCCGGGACCGGTCAAAGACCGGTCTTTTACCGGTCCCGGTCCTAAACCAGTTTTTGAAGTGAAATGAGGGACTTCTTGGGACTTCTGGGACCGGTCCGGGACCGGGGACCGGACCGATCCCCACCGGGACCGGTCTTTAGCCGGTCCTAACCGGTCCAGTCCCAACCAGACTGGTTAGGACTGGTTTTTTTCTACACCACTATTCCCGCCTAAGCAGGCGGGATTAAATCCCGCCTATGTTAGGCGGGATTAAATCCCTCCTAACTTAGGCGGGATTTAAGCGGGATTTAATCCTGCCTAAGTTAGGCATTTTAAAAATATTTTTAATATTTTTTTAAAATATTATATTAATATTATATTATTTTTAATATTATATTTTTTTAAGTATTTTTTTAATATTAATATTTTTTAATATTATATTTTTTACATATAAGTTGTGCCCTCCTCCAAGGGCGCAGCCCGCTGCGGGGAGGGCACAATCAGGTGCGGGCGAAGCCCGCCGTCATGGGCCGGGTACTGTGGTGCGTAGCCATAGGGGCGGAGCCCCGTGTCGGGGGTGCAGCCTGCCGCGGGGTGGGCGCAGCCAGGTGCGGGCGAAGCCCGCCGTCACGGGTCGGGTACTGTGGCGCATAGCCATAGGGGCGGAGCCCCATGTCGGGCACTCGTGTATATATATATATATGTATATATATATACACGAGTGCCCGACATGGGGCTCCGCCCCTATGGCTACGCGCCACAGTTCCTGGCCCGCGACGGCGGGCTTCGCCCGCCTCCGGCGGGTCACCCCGTGACAGTACCCTAATCCATCGACGGTGGGCGTCGCTAAGCCCCTGGGCTGCTGCGGCGGCGTTGAGTGCACTCAACACCCCGGGCTACTGCCGCGGCATTGAGTGCACTCAACGCCCATTGAGTGCAACTCAACGCCCCTGGCATTGAGTGAGTGCCCACTCAACGCCACTGCCTTTGAGGGGGCACTCGACGCTCCAGGCATCGTGTGCCCACTCAACGCCTCAGGAGTCGAGTGCCCGCTCAATGCCCCAGGCATCAAGTGCCGGCTCAACGCCCCTGGGGTTGAGTGCCGCTCAACGCCCCTGGCGTCGAGTGCCCGCCCAACGCCCCTGGTGTCGAGTGCCTGCTCAATGCCCCTGACATTGAGTGTTGCCCGCTCAACGCCACCTGGCGTTGATCGGGGCGTTGCCTGAACAGGCGTTAGTGCGCACTAAACGCCTACAGAAGAAGTTTGGGGGCCTTAGATACATGTGTACTTCATAATTTTCTTTAACATTTGCTTTTTTATGCCTTGATATCAGGCATGGGAGATGCCTTTTTTGATTGATTGTTAGAGAGGTGGCTTTTGATTGATTGACATAGGTTTTTTTTGTGCTCATCATCTATCCCTATTTACGGCTATTACATGCATGAAATTAAAATTCATTTATTCTCTAACCTCTACTTTAGTTGAAGTATGAACTCAAACCTCTAATTTAAATGGAGTTGTTAAAAGAACATGACATCTATGCCTTGGGTGAGGGTTTATCTATGCCTTGGGTGAGGGTTTTTTGAAATTTAAATGGGAAAGAAAATTTGCAAATATCATTGTGCACAATCATAAGAATCTCATACCAAACTTTAGAATAAGAATCTTGTATACTTTTCGAGCAAAAGTGTTAGTAATTATCAAGTATTCTAAAAATGAATGGCACCAAGGCTCCATTTCGGAGGGTACTATCGGTGGTTCCGATAAAAATGGAGCTCCAACCCTTCATTGGAAATAGAGCCCAAAATGGAGTTTTGGCATTTTCTATTGCACCGGAGTCCCAAAGTGGAGATTACCCAACTCTTTCATTTCTCGTGTGAGTGAAACCAAAATGCCACAGGAGCAAAATTGGAGTACTAAAAAGAGCCTGAGTCAATGCGACCAACTTATTATTGTTAAGAAATGTCCATAGAAGTCGACATTGACTCTATCAAACATTCAACTAATCAAGAATAGCACTCGTGACTGGTTCTAGGAGAAATTTGAAACAATCAATGTTTATAGTGATCCTAATTACACCTCTAAAGTTAGCAAGAAATGGTTAAAATAATGAATTGACATGATTAAATGGAGGACAACAATCAGCAAAGTTTTAAGCTGCATATAGCCCTATTACTGTAACTCTACACATATAGATTAAGTAGCAAATATATAAAATTGCACATACACAGCACCAATAAACCTTCTATCTGACTTTTAAAAATATTACATAATCAGATATTGATTTTAAATCACCAGCTAGCACAATAAAAAATCAATTTAATTTTATATAAAGGATTGATATTACAAATCAAGAAGAATTGTATTACATTAGATTTGCGATCAGAGATCCCATCGACTTCAAAAAATAAAGCACCGGGAATATGAGCAGCTTGAATAAAGACAAATGAGAAGATATATTTCAATTGCAAAGAAAATATGGAAGAAAAGCAGAAATCCATCACTACATGTGACTATCTTTGATATATAACTTTCATAATAAACTAACATGGTAGTATTTACGAAAGTCTAAAATGATGCAATGAGTTGATCAAACGGTTTTAATTTTGTAATAAGAGGACAACCCGACCAAGTGCGTCTTCGGAAGCAAGCAAAGTTGTCATTTCAGTGAAGAATTGAAGACTGTGATTGTGTTTGAAGAGCATGTCAAGTTAAAAATTATCTAATCGACGATGATCATTTTAAGCCCGCTAATTGAATCCAATCAAAAACTTTTTGAAGAGCATGTCAAGTTAAAGAATGGTGATTTCTAACCATTTAATGCAAATTTGGACTACTTGAGTTCTGTTCTTACTTCAAAATGATCGGTCTCATTCTTTATGATAAGGTCAGTCTTGGGACAACGGTGGGGTAGTTGTGCCATTTTTGAACACAACTACGAAGACCAAAAAATATAGTTGAAACATGCCGTAGTTTTTGAATTCTGTGTTGGATGATAGTGATACATATGCCTTAGTTTTTGAAATCCATCATATACCTTAGAGAAGGAATTTGTGGAGGATGGAGTGTTGTAGGATGATACATATACCTTAGAGAAGGAATGCCACAACAAATTCGAGCAAGATGATACCACAAAACGCAATCAAACATTCATCAATATCTCCACACCCTAGACGAAAATACAAAACACATACCTTGTTATAGGGTTACAAACAAAGTAGAAGAAAAAAAAAGTGCCGGCAGAAATCCGTATGGCTATGCGCCGCAGTACCCGACCCGTGATGGCCGATGCGAGCGCTAACCCGGCTGGCTTCGCCAGCCCATGCTCGGGGGGTGTCGGGGGCTGCACCCGCATCCATGCGAAATCCCAGAGATGTTCTAAATTCTTTAACATAATTTAATAGACGCGAAAATTCCATATTGTGATTACGCACATCTTTACACACATATTTGAACAAACCAAATAACTTAGATAAGCTCCTGATGAGATCACAAAATGCAGAATAACCCCAAAGTTATAAATCTGATAAGATCAAGCAACATGTATACAACTACAAAGTCAATAAGTACCATTAAAAGACTAACTTGGAATTCTAAAATCAGAGCATTACAAAAATATTTTGAAACCCTACCATTGTTAGTTGCGCCTAGTGTCCATGGGAGACCCTGTTTTCATGGAGGAAGGGAGAAATAAGCAAATAACTCGATGTAACGTAGCAAATGAAAGAAAGTTTTAAATTACTATACATGTTCATTGCTAAGCATTGCCTCCTTATCATATCGTAAACAAATTGTCATTCTTCTTTGGCCTTCAAGCCCCTTGGCACTGCCGGTATAAGTAGCCTAAAACCTTCAACTTTAGTACGCAGAAGATCAAACCACCTGGTTGGACTCATGGGGAAAAGTTCATCGTAGTAATCAAAATCGGTGTCACTGGTTGCACTGGTATTACAGCTGTTATCCGCTGAGACTGGCAAACCTGAGAAACCAATGATACAGTTTAGTTAAGCGATAGTAGTTATCTTCTCACTGGCATTGTAGATTATTTAAAGTTAACCGAATTAGATCCGTACACTGTAAGGCACATACCTCAGTTAGGCACATCCCGGGCTGGCATTGGCGATGTTGGCACAGTGTGATTTTGGTCTGCCATCCGCATGGATTTGATACAAAATTACGTCAGTACTATTTATGAGCAAAGTTGTCTATAACTGTCAGTGTACACACCGCATTAGCATTTTTTTTAAAAGCAATCTCTGTAAATGTTGATGAATAAATAACAAAATTAAGAATGGAGCGGGGCATAACAACCTATTCATAAAAAATCACAGTAAACATATATATCAAAGTCACAATCAAAAACAGTCATATAATATATAAAGAATCAGGTAATCTTTGTCATAACAGAGATTAATAAATTTTAATTATAGGAAAACAATAGATGTAAATGTTGATGAATAAGTAACAAAATTAAGAATGGATTGTTTACATTGAGTGAACGAGAGGTTTATCTATGTATGAGAACGTAGAACGAATCCTCAAAATGAAGTTTTAGAATATTGTCAATCTCCCCGTAATACGATCAAACATCTTGCAAACTTGTCAATCTCCTCGTAATAAGATCAAAAATCTCCTTGTAGACGATGTTCTTAGTGTACACGCCTGCATGGCCGTCGACTGCAGAGTTCTTGACCAATATCTTTATTGTACTTTCCGAAACCCCACGTGATAATGCAACGTACAGTTGGCCATGACTGAACACATGGTTTGGCTGGAATATTCCGACATTACCAATTGTCTGACCCTGAGATTTGTTGATTGTAAGCGCGAAACTTAAACGCACTAGAAATTGCTTCCGTGTCAATTCGAATGGCATTTTAGCATCCTCCGCACTCTTGAGGGGCATGAGTGGAAGAAACACTCTGAGGCCTTTGAACCTACCTCCTAGGATATCCACTTCGATGACATTTCTCCCAAAGGTTCTACATATAAGCCTCATGCCGTTGCACAATCTGATTTTTCGGTCGACATTTCGGAGAAGCATAATAGGTGCGCCCCTTTTCAAGGTCAACTTGTGTGGAGGTAGATTCCCCGGATTAATAGAGTTCAACAATTCAGGTATGTATAAGTTTCCAAAATCGTCACTGATAGAGTCAAAAGAGTAGTAAGTGGTCTCCTCCCCAGGAAAAAGATGTAGTCATGTTGTATTTAGCTTGTTGACATCCTAGTTAAGAGCAGTAATGAGAGCCCTTGTTTCCATGTAAGTCGAGTCGTCACAGTTGAAGTAATATTCCTTCAAATTAGGGAAAACAAAATTTATTAAATCAATAAGAGAGTTCTCTCCGTCCCATGACATAGCCATATTGTCGGGAATTCGAATCATGTCGTCGTTAAGGCAAGGTTCTTGTCCATCCCCAACCCTAAGTAAGTATTCAGAGAACTGAACATCACCTCGGGCTCTCATATTGTCTATTAACTGCAGCAAATGGACATCGGACCACAGAAAGGATTCAATGATTCTAGCACGAATAATCTGCAGTTTCGTACCGTTGACCACAACTGGCATAACCTGCCGAAAGTCTTCTCCCAATAAAACCACTTTCCCACCAAACGGTTTCTCGTTACCGAGCACATCTCGAAAAGTATGAACAACTGCCTCAAAAGCTTTTCGATTGGCCATAGGAGCTTCATCCTAAATGATTGCAGATGCTCGTTTAAGTAATACACATATTTCAGATTGTTTGTTAATATCACAAAATTGTTTTTTATCGAGGTTGATAGGAATTTTCAGTTTAGAATGAGCAGTGCCCCATCCCGAAAGCAAGTTTGCTGCAATGCCTGAGGATGCGGTTGCTAGAACAATGTTTCCCTCGTGTCGAAAGGTCGACAATAATGCTCGATATAGAAACGTTTTACCAATTCCCCCGGGTCCATCTACAAAGAATATCACACCCTTCTTCTATCTCACACAATCACTAATAATGTGGAAAGTAGCAAGCTGCCCATCATTAAGATTGTCGACGGTTGCTAAATCAGCTACTGACACTGGGATAGAGAGTTCGTCTTTGATTAGGCTCGAAATGTTAGCAAAATCCAGCATGTCCCTGCATGCGCGTGGCAAATCAAAAGATAGAGTACTCTTGTTATACTGATGCAACATGGTATCCAAATCGTGAAGTAATTTGTTAGTTAAGAAAGTAGTATTTGTAGTGCTTGTGCTCGTATAATCTTCTATCCAAGCAGAGAAATTATCATCCCATAACCTCCTAACGTCAAATGGTTCACAGTACAGTAAAATAGTTGCAAAAAGCCTTCATAGAGCGGATGGCATTTTGAAGCCCCGTACCTCTTCCAAGCAATTAGAAATGTTACTGTCTTCCTCGAGAAGCCCCAAATGCTCAGCTGCTGCTTTGAATGTTGTACATTTGCGGTCATTAATCGTTCGTAGGTGCGCGAAGGACTTAGGTCCAGGAATGTGATTCAACAAAAGATGAAGATAGAATCTTTCACCCTCAGCGGGCGATACGGCGTATAACCAGCCCACAACCTTTCGAGCTCTGTCCCTTCTCACCCACTTCCTAGTTGCGATTAACCATCTGTAGTGTTTTGCAAAATCAATGTACAAATAAGCAGTTCCTTCTAGACCGTCATTATATATTTTGAAAAATTCAGTTAACATAGTTTTTGAATTTCTATCATCAACCAACACTTCTGAAACAGATCGGTTAATCCGATACTGAACTTGATGTTGATTAGGCAAGTGGATCTGCAGACGCACCACTGATGGGTAGGTTTGATACATTTGGAACTTAAATAATTTCCACAGAGCTTCCGGTGCACAAATCCAATGGCCGTCAACATACTTATTGACTTTGTCATAGTTGGGACCTGGTCGCACCTCGAACGACACTAAGTCTGGGCACTTGTAGACATATTTATATAGATATTTGATGCTCTTTATGCTACTACATATTTCAACATTGATATGGCAGTCATATCTGAGTAATAGCCAAGGGTTATATGAAACAACCCATCTATTATCAACTATCAAATCCACATTCCTACCCCAGGCAATGCGTCTGTTATCATTCCGACGACGATATAATTGGTATGAATCCATACCATGAGTAGTGTGCTCTACATATTGTTTCGGAAAGCCCTTCTTGCAACGATTATTTTGCATGCACTGTGCATTTGGCACGTAATGACCACACGGACCATGGATCATGTGTTTTATAACTGTATTATATAAATCTAGCTCGTCAATCTGAACTGGTATTTCTAATCTGACAATAGAGTCGTAATCATCGGGATTGTTTAACTTATCACTGTCTTGAAAAATAATGAGCATGTGTGCATGTGGTAGTCCTCTCTTCTGAAATTCCACAACATGGACGTGTGCGAAAACCATACCAAAAATACCTTTATGAAAAATGTCATCCTTCAAACATTCAAATTTAGCATTGAAAATTCTGGATACTAAATCTGGATGGTCCTGATGTGTTTGTCCAGGGCACAACTCTTTTGTTATTTCCCTCCAAGAGGGATTGCAGGTCATCGTTAGGAAGACGTCTGGCCTGCCATAATTGCGCATGATAGCCATAGCGTTGAAAGAATTAGTGCCTAACCACCTAAATGGGGGTGAATAGGTGTACTTTTTCTTTTGCTTTTAAGGTAGAAAATCAGTTCTGTTATTTAACCAGAAATTGCAAATTCTACAACTACACAGCACAACAATCACAGAAACATTCAATCACAGAGTGTACACAGATTTTATAGTGGTTCCCCAAGGTCTGGGTACATCCACTTTCCCCCTTCGCCTATATAGCAGTGTGCTAGATTCGGCCTAACTTCTGCACTTCACCTCAGATCCTCAAATATTACAGCTCAGAACCCAAACCAAGTTCCTACAACTCAGAGTGTATCCACACTCCTACAACTCAGGCCAACTGCCCTACCTCAGCCTTCAACAAGGCCTACACTCAGAGATCACAATCTCCTACACCTCAGGCTCACATCCCTACCTCAGCCTTCAACAAGGCCTACCACTCAGAGAAAATATTCTCCTACACTCAGCCTTTATATAATGGGCTTACAACTCAGATCTAGAATAGATCCTACAGAAAATTGATTAAACAAAATATATTGCCACCACCCTGAAAGAGAGAGAATGGATGGATGGCTTCTTGATCAGTTCTTGGAAGAATCTGATGGCAGAGAACAACCTCTCTTAGCTTTCTTCAAAGCTTCTTGAATCTGAACTCAGTAGGGTTGAATCTCCTGTGTTGGGTACATTGGTCAAATGTACCTGATTTGAACAAGCCTCACCTAACTCAATGATATACATCATAATGTATTTGATGTGTGTTTGAGTTACTTGTGCAGGTTAGGTATTCACTAGACTGAAGCTAAAAGTTTCTAAGTCCATGTGTCGACACCCAGAGGGAAAGTGTCGACACTTGAGAAAGCTTGTGTCGACACCCAGACAAGCAGTGTCGACACTTGGAGTCATTGTGTCGACACCTGGGAAGAAGAGTCGACACCAGTCAGAAAGTGTCGACACTTGGAGCTGTGTCGACACTCAGTGAAGAAGTATGCAGAAAAGCTGTGTCGACACTTAGCAGAAGTGTCGACACCTAGAAGAGCTGTGTCTACACCAGAAAGTGTCGACACTTGGAGTTGTGTCGACACTCAGCAAAAGTCTGCAGAGTCTAAGTAAAAGTGTCGACACTCAACATAATGTGTCGACACTATGCTGAAGAGTCAGTATTTGAAGTAAGTGTCGACACTCAACACAATGTGTCGACACTATGCTGAAGAGTCAGTATTTGAAGAAAGTGTCGACACTCAGCACAATGTGTCGACACACAACCAGAAGAGTCAACACTTGAAGAAAGTGTCGACACCCAGCACAATGTGTCGACACTTAATTAAAGACTCTACACTTGAAGAAAGTGTCGACACAAGGAGCTGTGTCGACACTTAGCAAAGAACAGAAAAGTTACAAAATATTCTAAGTACAAGTGTCGACACTAAAGGAATGTGTCGACACTCAGCTGAAGAAACAAAGGTGAAGACTTGTGTCGACACCAAGAAGTAGTGTCGACACTTGACAGTTTCAACACATGAAGATGTGTCGACACAAAGGAGATGTGTCGACACTTAGAAGGATACAGTTAAAGAATGAAGTATAAGTATTTGTGTCGACACTCAATTTCAGTGTCGACACATACAGAAGAATCTGTGTCGAGACATACAAGGAATTGTGTCGACACCTTGTAGACTTGTGTCGACACTTACACAACATGTGTCGACACTTGGTCTATAAGTGTCGACACTTAAGAACAGAAAGTCTCGACACTATCTGACAGTTAGAGAATTTCAAGAAGTGACTGGTTGACAAGACAGCTGCCGATCCAGCCGGTCTACATCAACTGTCAGAGATATCAGAAGTCTGTTATGAACCGGACCAGCCGGTTACCATGAAGGAAGCCTATAAATAGGCACTCATAGTTTACAGACGAAGATTGATGAAGTGATATAGAAGTGGTTGAAAAAGTTTTTGATAGAGAGAGTTCAGATCTTTGTAAAAGTGGTATATTGAAGTATCAACTCAAGAAGATCTTGCTGTGCATCGGCAGATCTAAGAAGTTGGAGAGAGAGAGCTCCAACCAAGTTTTCAGTCTTTGGAACTAAGGCTGAGAAGAAGAATTCAGAGTCATCTGGATTTCAAGAAGCAGAATTCAAGGAACAACTGCAGAAGATTCAGACTAATTCAGTTCTAATCAAGAAGCTTTGAAGGAAGCTAAGTCAGTTTGAATCTAACTGAGTTCTTCCAAGAACTCTTCAAGAATCTCTCAACTCCTCTCTTATTTTCTGAGTTGTAGAGTTAGCTATTGTACTTTCTATTTTAACTTGTAGGATCCATTGGATCTGAGAGAATTGTAAGCCTATATTATAAAGGCTGAGGGTAGGGCTTGATTGCCTGAGTGTAGGAGTTGAAGAACTCTGAGTGTAGGCCATAATTGGCTGAGTGTAGGCCTGGGTGGCTGAGTGTAGGCCTTTTGGCTGAGTGTAAGGCTTTGGGCCTGAGGTGTAGGAACCTAGTTGGGTTCTGAGCTAGTGGAGAAGTTTGGCCGAATCTAGTACACTGCTAGATAGGCGAAGGGGGAAAGTGGATGTACCCAAAGATTGGGGAACCACTATAAATTAGTGTGTCTGCTGTGGTTTACTGAGGTGTGCTGTGAATAGACTGTTTGATTTCTGTAATTGTTGTTAGTTGTAATAATCTGTGAAATAACTGTTGAGCTGCCGACAAAATTGTAAAAAGGTTTAGGTCACCTATTCACCCCCCCCCCCTCTAGGTGTTTAGGTACCATATCTTTCAAGTGGTATCAGAGCCAGGTTCCTCAAAAAGGACTAACTGTCTGAGGAGATCCAGTTTGGCAGATTCAGTGTAAGTCAGGAAACAGTTTCAAGAAAATCAAGAAACATGGGTTCTTCAGAGAATCACAAGGAATTGGGTTCAATGAAACTGCCCATATGCAGAAAAGAGATTTTTGGAATCTGGAAAGAAAGGGTAAGGCTGTTCATGGAGGCCTCTGACCCTAGGATCTACATCACAGTCAAAGAAGGGCCTTATGTGCCCATGAAGATTTCAGTCTTGGATGCTACACAGAGAAATCCAAAGGATTTTTCTGAGATGACCAAGGATGAGATTGTCCTAGCTACAATGGACAAAAGGGCACAGAACATCATAGTTAGTGCAATTGATGATGCCACCTTCCAGAACCTTATTCACTGTAAAATAGCAAAAGAAATGTGGGATACCCTCATTGTCTACATGGAAGGTTCTGAAGAAGTAAGACAAGATAGGAAGTCCTTGCTTAATCAAGAATATGAGAGCTTTAGGCAAGGAAGAGGAGATAGCATCACTGAATGCTACAAGAAGTTTTATAGAATTGTTAATGAACTCATGTCCTATGGAAGAGAGTTCTCTAACTATGAATTGAATGATAAATTCTTAAGGTCCCTAACCAAAGACTGGGACACCAAGATCTGTGCCATCAGAGAAATGTCAAAGTTGGGAGAAATTCCTCCTCCCACACTGTTTGGCAAGTTGTTATCTTATGAGATGCAATTGTCAGTAAGAAAAGAGGAGGAAAAGTCAACAAGGACTGAACACAGGGAAAGGACTGTTGCCTTTAAGTCAGAAGTACCTAGAAAGAACAGGACTAAGTCATCAACTCCTCCTCCAGAGGTAGTTGAATCAGAATCTGATGAGTCTGTTAGCACTAAATCTACAAGCAGTGAAAGTGATGAAGATTTTGCTGCATTCACCAGACATTTTCAGAAATTCCTTAAGAAGAAACAGTGGAGGTCCAGACCTTCATATTCTAAAGGGAAAGAAGTCCAGTATCAGGAGAAGAAGCCTTCAAAGAAGGATAAGAAAAAGACAAAGACTAGTAAGGCAACTGGGTCTAAGATTGTGTGTTACTGCTGCAATAGACAGGGTCATGTTATTGCTGATTGTCCTGAAAGAAGGAAAGAATCCAGTGACAAAAAGAAGACTCACTTCAAAGGAAAGAAGGAGAAGTCCTTTGTTGCAAAGAATGAGAAGACTCTTTCAGACATTTCTTCTTCAGACACTGAGACAGATGCTGAAGCCTACATAGGGCTATTTGCTGAAGAAGAAGAGGAGTTTATGCAGATCATGGAATCAATATATGAACAAGAAGAGTGTCAGTGCCAAGGACTGATGACATTGACTGAAAGTACCAAAATCCTGGAGCAGCCAGGACCTAGTCAGGTACAATGTCCAACTCCAAGTTCAGATTCCAGTTCTAGTTCAGAGTCAGAATCATCTTCATCAAGTGATGGAAGTGTTTCTGAATCTGAGGGAGATATTCATCAGCTCTTAGATGAATACCAAGTACTGTTGCAAGCCTATAAGAAGAGCAAGATCCTAGCCAAAAGTCAGGCAAAGGAGATTGCTGATCTCAAGGCAGCTGCAACAGATTTTGAGAAGCAGTATGATCAAAAACTGAATGAAGTAGCCAGGCTGAAACACATTACTGTGATTCAGATGGGTACTATTACATTTAAGAATGATCAAATTAAGTTACTAGAGATTAATCTCCAGAAGGAAAGAGAGCTAGTTGCTAGGTTTTCAAAACCTAAATCAGTGCTACCCTTGATTGATGAATTTGTTCATCATAAAGGAAAGGCTGGATTGGGTTTTATTAAACCAGCTAGGACTGTTCAGGATCAGTCCAAGTCCAAGGGCAAAGCCCCAATATTCAACAAGCCTGCTGTAGTCAAAACAGCAAAGGTTGTACCTAAGCAAAGGTACAACAAGTTTGAATGCTGGTGTTGTGGCAAGGTTGGCCACTTTGCCTTGGACTGTTGGCACAATGCAAGTGTCATTGGGAGTAGCAAGTTACCTGCTGGAAAGCCAGCAGGTGGCTTTATCAAGTTGCAAACTAACAATCACCAAGGACCCAAGTCTACTTTGGGTTCTAAGGTTCATTAATTTGTTTTGCAGGTGAGTCCAAGTGGCCATACCCCTACATGGTACTTGGATAGTGGATGTTCCAGACACATGACTGGAACTAGGGGACTACTGAAGGATTACATTCCAATCAAAAATGGTCCTAAAGTGACCTTTGGTGGTTCTGAAAAAGGAATCATCAAAGGGTTTGGTAACATTTCTTCAAACCTTGTTACCATTACTCAAGTGGCTTATGTTAAAGGGTTGAAACACAACCTCATTAGTATAAGTCAGTTAAGTGATGTAGGGTATGACATCTCATTTGTTAAAAATGGTTGTCATATCAAGAGGTCAAGTGATCAAGAGATCATTTTGACAGGATATAGGAAGAGAAATGTCTATTGTTTAGACATTATGATTGAGAACAATGGTTCTCCTGTTTGTCTTGTAGCTGATGAGACAATCTCTCATTGTGTCAAGTGGCACAAGAGGCTAGCTCATCTTAACTACAAGACTATTAGCAAACTCTTTAGAAAAGAGTTAGTGAGGAATGGTCCTCAAGTTAAGTGTGTCAAAGATGGCATTTGCTCAGCTTGTCAAAAGGGCAAGCAGACTAAATCCACCTTTAGAAGCTTAGACAACAAAGATGCTGTGAGGTGTTTATACCTCTTGCATATGGATCTATTTGGTCCAATGCCAGTTCACAGCTTAGGTAGGAAGGTCTACACCTTTGTAGTTGTTGATGACTACTCAAGGTTTTCCTGGGTGTTCTTCTTAAAGCAGAAATCTGAAACACCTAGTGTCTTCTATAGTTTTGTTAAGCAAATTCAGAATGAATTGAACTGTACAGTGGTCAAAATTAGAAGTGACCATGGTACTGAGTTTCAGTCTGAAAGCATGACAAAGCTGTGTGAAGACTATGGGATATTTCAAGAATTCTCTTCACCTAGAACACCTCAGCAAAATGACATTGCTGAAAGGAAAAATAGGACCTTGATAGAGGCTGGTAGAACTCTATTAAGTGATTCATCACTGCCAGAGTATTTCTGGGCTGAAGCAGTTAACACTGCATGTCATGTGATAAATAGGGCTACCATCACTAAAAGGTTAAATAAGACCCCCTATGAAGTTGTGAAAGGCAGGAAACCAAATTTATCCTACTTTAGAATCTTTGGTTGTAAATGCTACATACTTAACAATGGAAAGTCTTACCTAACTAAGTTTGCTGCCAAGTCCCAAGAGGGAGTGTTTGTTGGGTACAGCAATAATAGTAAGGCTTATAGAGTCTACAACTTGACTACACAAGTTGTAGAGGAGTCTGTGCATGTAGTTTTTGATGAAACACAACTAATTAACAATGAGTTGTCTAGTAGTGTGTGCAGCCCCACAGGTCTTACTAAGAAGATGGACAAGCTAGCCATAGAAGATGTACCTGCTGTAAGACAGCAAGTAGAAGAAGATGGCTTATGTCCAGGGGGAGAACTACATGTACCAGGAACTGAAGAAGTACAAGGAACTCAGCATGATGAAGATGCTGTAGAAGTTCAACCAGAAGTAAGGATGCCTCCAGCCAACAGGCATCTAAGAGATCATCCAATAGAGCTAATTATTGGAGATCCAAGACAAGGTGTTCAGACAAGGAGCAGAAATCAGAATGCTGTAGTATATTCAAGTTTTCTGTCTCAAATAGAACCAAAGAAATTTGAAGAAGCAATACAAGATCCACAGTGGACTGAAGCAATGCAGGAAGAGCTTAATCAGTTCAAAAGGTGCAAGGTATGAGACTTGGTTCCTAAACCTAAAGATCACAATGTGATAGGAACAAAGTGGATCTATAGGAATAAGTTAGATGAACAAGGAGTTATCATCAAGAATAAAGCAAGACTGATTGCAAAAGGATATAGGCAAGAAGAAGGTATTGATTTTGATCAAACCTTTGCTCCAGTAGCCAGACTGGAAGCCATAAGGATGTTCTTGGCCTATGCAACCTATCAAGGATTCAAAGTATACCAAATGGATGTGAAGTCAGCATTCCTTAATGGTAACTTGAAAGAAGAAGTCTATGTGGAGCAGCCTGCAGGTTTTGTTGATCCAACTTTACCTCATTATGTATATAGACTTAGGAAAGCATTATATGGGTTAAAACAAGCACCTAGAGCTTGGTATGAAACCCTATCTAGTTTCCTCATTGAGAACAAGTTCTCAAGGGGGAAAATAGATAAGACTCTATTCCTTAGGGAATCTAGAGGCAAAGTCATACTTGTCCAAATATATGTAGATGACATTATATTTGGGTCTACTGAAAGTAGCCTTTGCAAAAAGTTTGCAAAGCTTATGCAAAGTTAATTTGAGATGAGTAGTATGGGAGAACTGAAGTTTTTCTTGGGTCTCCAAGTTAAACAGACTGAAAATGGTTTATCCATATATCAGTCCAAGTTCACCCTAGAACTCATAAGGAAATATGGTATGGATTCCTCCAGTACCATGAAGACTCCTATGGGGTCAAGTATGTCTCTAAGCAAGGATGATGCAGGGAAACCTGTAGATGAAACCTTGTATAGAGGGATAGTTGGCTCCCTACTATATTTGACTGCAAGTAGGCCTGACATTATGTATGCTACATGTGTTTGTGCCAGGTATCAAGCCTGCCCCAAAGAATCTCACTTGACTGCAGTCAAGAGAATCTTGAGATATCTAAAGGGCACTCCCTATCTAGGCCTCTGGTACCCTAGGAATGGAGATTTTGATCTAACAGGTTATTCAGATGCAGACTTTGTAGGATGCAAAGAAGATAGAAAGAGCACAACTGGATCCTGTCAATTCCTAGGTGGAAGACTCATTTCATGGAGCAGTAAGAAGCAAACCAGTGTGGCTATTTCCACAGCTGAGTCAGAATATGTAGCTGCAGGAAGTTGCTGTGCTCAACTTCTGTGGATTCAACATCAGTTAGAAGACTATGGATTTCAGGTAAGTAGAACTCCACTTTACTGTGATTCTACTAGTGCTATTTCAATAGCTAACAATCCTGTATCACATAGTAGAACTAAACATATTGAGATTAAATATCACTTTCTTAGGGAACATGTAGAAAGAAATGATATTGCACTTGAATATGTTAGAACTGATAATCAGATAGCTGATATGTTCACTAAGCCCTTAGAAGAAGCTAAGTTTAATAGGTTCAAAATTGAACTAGGTATGATAAACTTAGACTAAGTTTACAGAACTAAAAATTGGCTAAGTAAAAAGGTGTCGACACATAGACAAGTCTATGTCGACACAGAATAGTAAGTGTCGACACTTCAGGAAAATGGTGTCGACACATCCAGGAAGTTGGTGTCGACACTTCAGAATGTTAGTGTCGACACATGTCGAGTTGGTGTCGACACTACAGAATGTTAGTGTCGACACATGTCGAGTAGGTGTCGACACATCCAATAAGGTGTCGACACTTAAGTTTTACTCAGAATTTTCTAAGTAAAGTCTCGACTACATGTCGAGTAGTGTGGTGTCGACACTTAGCCAAGTGTCGACACATAAAATCTGTTGACTAAACTTGTGTCGACACATGAGTGTCGAGACATTATAAGTCAGTGTCGACACTTATTGACAGTGTCGACACATGTTTAGCTCGCTATCCCGCCTGTTCGTCTTCAAACCAGAAAGGTATAAATAGGATTCTGTCTTTGTTTGTCGACACGCTTTCAAAAGTTTCGAGACCAAAACTCTTGTGTCGACATTTCTCTCTTCTCAAGACTAAATCTTCAAACCCTAATGGCTCCCAAGCTTGAGGAAAATGTTAACGAAGGGTATGAGCTCGTGCGAGGTGCTTTTGACGATGGCGATCAAGAAATCAAGTCGGTGGTAACCCTAGTCACCGATTCAGGCTTGGAGTTCTTGGTTTCAGAACCAACCAAGATATGGAAGAAGGAAGTTATAGAATTTCTTACTGGAGCATCTGTAGACGACTCAGGCTACAGAATTAAGTCAAGGGTGCATGGCACCAAGGTCAAGATTTCACCCAAGTCACTGAGAAAGGTACTTCAGCTACCTAAAGTCCAGGAAGAAGAAGAAGTGACAACATCTAAGACCAGGGAAGCACTTACCTGGTGTGGTCTTGATCCTAAGATGAAAATAGGATCAGTTTTCAACAGGAAGGGAATGAATAATCAAGGCAAATTTCTGCCTGAAGTTGTAGGCAAAGTTATACTAAGCAAACCAGGAGGACATGACAGGGTGTCAGCCTCTATGTTCAGTATTATGACCAGAATCATCTTCAACCTCAAAACAGACTGGTCTATGATTGTATTTGAGAAAGTGAAGGAAAGTCTGAAGAAGCCCAATCTGGGCAGGATACTAAGTCTCTACCTGGCTGGATCAATTCCAGAGGTAATGAGCACTGCTGCTGTAACTAAAATCAATCATATGAGGAGAATGGATTCAAGGATATTCTCCAGGTGGGAAAGGGTGCTGTCAAAGGAATTGACCACCCCTGAGAAACAAGCTTCAAGGAAGGATTCCCCTCCAAGGAAGAAGAGAAAAACTGCTATTGTGGCCCAAGTGTCCTCAAGCAGTTCTGGAAGTGAAGAACAGGTGGTGTTCACACCTGATACTCAAGTGGAGGAGATAGTAGAAAAGACCCCTGCTGCTAAAGATGTGGCTGAGACTCAGGGGGAGCTGCCTCACACTAGGGATCTAAGCCAGGGGGAGCCTCCAGCTGTAGAACACCCCTCTACACTGGAGAGTGAGCAAGCAACTCTCATTATCCAAGAGGTACTTTCTGACCTCAATACTTTAGATTTTTCTATAATAGATTCTGATTTGTCTGATATTCATCAGCAAACTCAGCAAGCAAACCAAGCACCAGATGTTGTTCTCCAAGACACATCTGCTGAAGTTAATGTACCCAGTACATCTCCTGCTCAGTCACCCCCAGAATATACAATGGAAGATCTATTTCTGAATTTAGATCAAGATGATTTTGACATGGAAAAGAATGCTGCTGATGAAGAGAAGGATGCTGCTGCTGAGGGGGAGAATCTGGAAGTTCAGGAAGAGCCTATCAGGCTAGACACTGAGAAGGCACAAGATGTGCAAGCTGAAAAATCATCAAGCCCTAAGGACAGGGTTGATATTGCCAGTACTTCAGACTCTGAGGATGATGAAGCTGAGCAAGATAAGCAGAAGCAGTTCTTTGTTTTCAAAAGAAGGAGCCAGTGCTACAAGAAGGCTCTACAAACTGTTGCTCAACACTCCTTAGTTCAACAAGCTCCATCCACTAATTACAGTGCTCTACTGCTTGCAATGCAAATCAAGATGGATGAACAAAGGAAAGCTATAGAAACTTATGTTGATGAAGGCAACAAGGCCCTTCAATCGGATCTGGCACAGGACATCAAGTCAATAAGGTTTGAAATGAACCTTAATAAAAAGGAGATGACTGACTGTTTTCAAAAGGGTGCTAATGCAGTGGTTTATCTGGCAACCCATCAAGAGACAATAAAGACTCAAGTGGATGATATAGCACTAAAGTAAGGCTATGTGCTGGAGAATCAATTGAGGATGAATGATAATTTGACTGCATCTCACAATGCAATAGTCACTGAACTCAAGAATAAGTCTGCTGAACCTTCAACATCATCTGCTGCTGCCAAAGCTGAATTTGATAAAGTCTTTCAGGAAGAAATTGCTGCTGTCAAGAATGCAATCAAAGATTCACAGAAGGTCATTTCTGAACAGCTTACAAAGCTCAGACCTTATTTTAAGGAAGGAATCAGGTACTTGGACAGTCAGATAAGATTTCAAAAGGATGATGTGAGAGATCATGTAGCACAAGAAGTCATAAAGGGGGAGAGGGTGTTAGTCAAAGCTAGCTCTGACCATGCTAAATGGATTTCTAATTCCATCAGAGCTACACTGGGCTATCCTCCCCTGTGTGATGATGACAATGTAGCTGAATCTGGTATTCAAAGTGCATATCTTGGAGGTGAGCAACAGGAAGTAGCTCAGGTGATCTATCCACCTCCAGATTTTGAAATGGTTCATGCTGATGTAAGCACAATGTACAGTCCAACTGCTGGTAAGCCTAATATTGTTCTGGAAAAGGTTGTTCAACCTATTACAGCAGCTATGCAAGAGGCTTTGGACAAAGAAGAAGAGACTAGGCTATCAAAGAAGAGGTTCAGGGAACTGGCTGAGCAAAAACCAGATTTTGAACAATGGAGCCCTACTTCTAGGAATATCATTCTCACAGCCTGGAAAGCAGCCAAGGACAATACCCATGAGAGGAACAAGTGGTTCTCAGAGGCCGAATGGAGGAAGCATGAGAGTAGGCAGGAAGCCATTGTCCAACATAGAAGAAAGGCTAAGTTAGGAAAGCTACCTCCAACAGCTGTGGAGCCTAGCAAGTACTTTCCTAAGCCCTATCATTACTTTGAGAGGCAAAAAATCAAGGCTGAAGAACAGAAGAAGAAGGACTCCAAAGGGAAGAAGACTGCTGAAGCTGAGCCTGCTGCTGCTGCTGTAAAGGCCAAAGTGCAAGCTGGAAAAGGCATAGTCATAAAAGAACCAGAGCAGAATTAGACTAAGATTAAACTGAAGAATGTTGTAATCTGTTACATCAAACATTTTGTGTAAATCATTGAAAATGTATTAACAACAATGTTTGAACAATTTTTGTTAAATAAATTTCATGATTGTTCAGATGAATGTGTCTAATTCTTGTTTGTTCTGTAATGCTGAATGAGTATACATGTGTGCTTTATTACATGTTTAAGTTTAACTCTGTTGACATATACCTGTTTTACATCATTTTATAATTTTTAATTATGAGTGGTGTATATCATTGACTAAGGGTTATGACTTCTCCAAATAGGGGGAGATTGTTGGGTACATTGGTCAAATGTACCTGATTTGAAGAAGCCTCACCTAACTCAATGATATACATCATAATGTATTTGATGTGTGTTTGAGTTACTTGTGCAGGTTAGGTATTCACTAGACTGAAGCTAAAAGTTTCTAAGTTCCATGTGTCGACACCCAGAGGGAAAGTGTCGACACTTGAGAAAGCTTGTGTCGACACCCAGACAAGCAGTGTCGACACTTGGAGTCATTGTGTCGACACCTGGGAAGAAGAGTCGACACCAGTCAGAAAGTGTCGACACTTGGAGCTGTGTCGACACTCAGTGAAGAAGTATGCAGAAAAGCTGTGTCGACACTTAGCAGAAGTGTCGACACCTAGAAGAGCTGTGTCTACACCAGAAAGTGTCGACACTTGGAGTTGTGTCGACACTCAGCAAAAGTCTGCAGAGTCTAAGTAAAAGTGTCGACACTCAACATAATGTGTCGACACTATGCTGAAGAGTCAGTATTTGAAGTAAGTGTCGACACTCAACACAATGTGTCGACACTATGCTGAAGAGTCAGTATTTGAAGAAAGTGTCGACACTCAGCACAATGTGTCGACACACAACCAGAAGAGTCAACACTTGAAGAAAGTGTCGACACCCAGCACAATGTGTCGACACTTAATTGAAGACTCTACACTTGAAGAAAGTGTCGACACAAGGAGCTGTGTCGACACTTAGTAAAGAACAGAAAAGTTACAAAATATTCTAAGTACAAGTGTCGACACTAAAGGAATGTGTCGACACTCAGCTGAAGAAACAAAGGTGAAGACTTGTGTCGACACCAAGAAGTAGTGTCGACACTTAACAGTTTCAACACATGAAGATGTGTCGACACAAAGGAGATGTGTCGACACTTAGAAGGATACAGTTAAAGAATGAAGTACAAGTATTTGTGTCGACACTCAATTTCAGTGTCGACACATGCAGAAGAATCTGTGTCGAGACATACAAGGAATTGTGTCGACACCTTGTAGACTTGTGTCGACACTTACACAACATGTGCCGACACTTGGTCTATAAGTGTCGACACTTAAGAACAGAAAGTCTCGACACTATCTGACAGTTAGAGAATTTCAAGAAGTGACTGGTTGACAAGACAGCTGCCGATCCAGCCGGTCTACATCAACTGTCAGAGATATCAGAAGTCTGTTATGAACCGGACCAGCCGGTTACCATGAAGGAAGCCTATAAATAGGCACTCATAGTTTACAGACGAAGATTGATGAAGTGATATAGAAGTGGTTGAAAAAGTTTTTGATAGAGAGAGTTCAGATCTTTGTAAAAGTGGTATATTGAAGTATCAACTCAAGAAGATCTTGCTGTGCATCGGCAGATCTAAGAAGTTGGAGAGAGAGAGCTCCAACCAAGTTTTCAGTCTTTGGAACTAAGGCTGAGAAGAAGAATTCAGAGTCATCTGGATTTCAAGAAGCAGAAGTCAAGGAACAACTGCAGAAGATTCAGACTAATTCAGTTCTAATCAAGAAGCTTTGAAGGAAGCTAAGTCAGTTTGAATCTAACTGAGTTCTTCTAAGAACTCTTCAAGAATCTCTCAACTCCTCTCTTATTTTCTGAGTTGTAGAGTTAGCTATTGTACTTTCTATTTTAACTTGTAGGATCCATTGGATCTGAGAGAATTGTAAGCCTATATTATAAAGGCTGAGGGTAGGGCTTGATTGCCTGAGTGTAGGAGTTGAAGAACTCTGAGTGTAGGCCATAATTGGCTGAGTGTAGGCCTGGGTGGCTGAGTGTAGGCCTTTTGGCTGAGTGTAAGGCTTTGGGCCTGAGGTGTAGGAACCTAGTTGGGTTCTGAGCTAGTGGAGAAGTTTGGCCGAATCTAGTACACTGCTAGATAGGCGAAGGGGGAAAGTGGATGTACCCAAAGATTGGGGAACCACTATAAATTAGTGTGTCTGCTGTGGTTTGCTGAGCTGTGCTGTGAATAGACTGTTTGATTTCTGTAATTGCTGTTAGTTGTAATAATCTGTGAAATAACTGTTGAGCTGCCGACAAAATTGTAAAAAGGTTTAGGTCACCTATTCACCCCCCCCTCTAGGTGTTTAGGTACCATATCTTTCATCCTGAGAAGTTGATCTTCAATCAGCTTCTAACTTGAGATTCAGATCTCAATCTGAATCTTTCTTGGCAGCCTGGTTCAGCAACTACACTTCTTAGATGGAGCTCTCTCTCTCCAAATTTTTAGATCTTTTGTCGAAGGTCTTCTTATTTTTTGTGTTGTTAGATATCTGTGTAGATCTTTAATCTTAATTGTAATTATTATCTCTTCTGTTGAAGGAGAAAGCCTTTATATAGTCTTCCTCCATGGTAACCGGCTGATCCGGTTTCTAACAAACTTCTGACAACTTTGACAGTTGCAGTAAACCGGTTAGAAATGGCAGCTGTCAAGTCATGCAGTCACTTCTTGAAATATTGTCTCTGTTTGAAAGTATCGAGACTGAACTTCATCATGTGTCGACACAAGTATACTAAGTGTCGACACAAGTGGAATAAGTATCGACACAAGCCTTGGTGGTATCGACATATCTCCTTTGTTGTTGTTAATACTTCTCGACACATCCTTCTGTTGAATGTGTCGACACAAGACTTTGTGGTGTCGACACAGTCACTTCTTTTCTTCATACAAATTTACTTTGTTGAAATTCTGTTATGTGTCGACACAAGTCCTGTGTGTCGACACATTTGTTGTCGACAAGATCTTCTATGTGTCGACACTACCTCAGTATATCGACACAAATACTTCTTCTCTTTAACTTTGTTGAAACTCTGCTGTGTGTCGATACA
This sequence comes from Platanthera guangdongensis, assembly GCA_039583875.1. Lineage (NCBI taxonomy): Eukaryota > Viridiplantae > Streptophyta > Magnoliopsida > Asparagales > Orchidaceae > Platanthera > Platanthera guangdongensis. The sequence goes on from CM077167.1 coordinate 28,320,100, forward strand.
AGTCCTGTGTGTCGACACAGTTGATGTCGACAAGGTCTTCTGTGTGTCGACACTGCCTCTTGGTGTCGACACAGTTGATGTCGACAATACTTCACTGGGTATCGACACTGCCTCTGCATGTCGACACAGTTTCTTCAGGTGTCGACACAGCCATTCCAAGTATCGACACAATTAACTCCAAGTGTCGACACAGCTTTTCTCCAGTGTCGACACAAGTCTTCATAAGTGTCGACACAGCTTCTCTAGGTGTCGACACATGGACTTAGAAATTTTTCTGCATTCCTGCATTTACTTAACATGCACATATAAACTCAAAACACATCAAATACACTTTGATGCATATCATTGAGTAGGGTGAGGCTTCTTCAAATATGATACACATTTTCCAATGTACCCAAAAATCTCCCCATATTTGGAGAAGTCATAACCCTTAGTCAATGATATACACCATTCATAACAAATACACATTATGATGTATAACAACGTTATATGACAGGATAAATACTTAAAACAAAACATATATAAGATATCATCACAGAATAATAATATTAATAGATTAAGCATTAAACATTGTTTTGTTCTAACTTCCAATAGTTTCTTTAACAAAAGTTTACATAGATTTTGACACAAAAGATTACAATGTTATAAAATCTAGTATAACTAATCTAAGGCTGCTCTGGCTCCTTGATGACAATGCCCTTGCCTGATTGAATCTTGGCTTGAAATGGAACATCAGTGTCCTCAACTGGCTTCTTGCCCTTTTGATCTTTCTTCTTTAGCTCTTCAGCCCTTATTCTTTGTCTTTCAAAATAATGAAAGGACTTAGGGAAATATTTGTTAGGCTCCTGAGCATTAGGAGGTAGCTTCCCAAGTTTTGCCTTCCTTCTATATTGAACAATGGATTCTTGCCTGGCCTCATGCTTTCTCCATTCTTGCTCAGAGTACCATTTGACCCTCTCTAGGGTATTGTCCTTCACAACTTTCCAAGCAGTCAGGATGATATTCTTAGATGTTGGGATCCACTGCTCAAAATCTGGCTTTAACTCTGCCTGTTCTCTGAATCTCTTCTTGGACAAAAGAGTTTCTTGCTCTTTGGTCAAAACTTCCTCAGACACTAGCTTGTCTACTTTCTCAAAGTTAATATTTTGAGCACCTTCTGGAGGGCTGTACATGGACTGTATCTCTTGATGAATCATCTCAAAATCTACTGGAGGATAGATTACTTGAGCAACTTCAGCTTGCTCACCTCCAAAATAAGCAGGATGCACTCCAGATTCAACCACATTGTCATCATCATACATGGGTGGATATCCAAGTGTGGCTCTAATGCTATTGGAAATCCATTTAGCATGATTAGATCCAGCTTTGACTAATACTCTCTCCCCCTTTATGACTTCTCTGGCCACATGATCCCTAAGGTCATCCTTCTGAAATCTGATTGGGCATCCAGAAAATTGACACCATCCTTATAAAATCCCTTTAACTTTAGCAGCAATCCAGAAATGGTCTTTTGAGATTGCTCAATAGCTATTTTGACAACAGCTATGCCTTCTTGTAAGTCCTTATCAAACTTCTCCTTATCAAACTCTGTCTTGGCTTTTGATTTATCAGCAGGCTGGGCTGTTTCAACATTTTTGAGTTCTATAACAATCACATTATGTGATTCTGTCAGATTATCATTCATTCTAATTTGATTTTCTAAGACATAGCCTTGCTTCACTGCTATATCATCCACTTGAGTCTTGATTTTCTCTTGATGTGTTGTAAGGAAAACCACAACATTTCCACCCTTGTGGAAATAATCAGCCATTTCTTTCTTATTCTGATTCACCTCAAATCTTATAGATTTGATATCCTGGGCTAAAGAGAATTGTAAATCCTTATGAGTTTCATCCAGATACGTTTCCATGGCATTCCTTTGCTCATCTAACTTTATCTACAAGGCCACCAACAATGAGCTGTAATCAGCTGTTAGGGCAGGTTGTGGAGCAAAAGTTTGTAGTGCCTTATTATAGCTTTGACTTCTCCTTTTAAAGACCATTAGCTTTCTCTTCTTAGCTTGAACCTCAGCTGCATCCTCTGAATCTGAGGTACTAGCAATATCAACTCTATCTTTATGACTAGGAGGCAAGTCCTGTACAGTTCTGGGTTGCTACCCCTGAGTCCTTTGCTCCTTAGTTTCAGTTCTAATTTGCTCCTCCTCATTTCTTGCAGTCTCCCCATGAGACCTCATATGCTCCCCCTCAAGGACTGCTTTCTCCCCCTGAGTCTCTTGCTCCATAGCAGTGAACAACTCATTTAGGGTAAATTCTTGTTGAGAAGGGACTGGAGATTCTCTTATCTCAGGAGCATCAGCAGCAATAGATGTATCTTCCAAGATAACATCTTGTGCTTGATTGTTTAGTTGTGTTGGCTGGTCAACATCAATCAATGATTCAGTTAGCATTTCATCCTCAATATTGAAAATTGATTGATTTACTTCATTGATTACCTAAAGAATAGTCTGTGTAGCCATCTCACTTGTCAGGTGGGTTGGTTCTTCCTCAAGGTGAGGCTCCCCCTGCACTTGAGCACTATCTGCAATATCTTGGGCAGGAACATCTTGTGCTGAAGATTGTTCAGGAATCTCTTGCCTTTCTTCCTCAGGCATATCCTTAGTTAGAACCCTATCCCATCTGGATATAATCCTGATGTCGATCCTTCTCATGTGATTAATTTTAGAACCAGCTGCTTGTTCCATTACTTCTGGAATAGTTCCAGCTAAATACAAGCTCACAATCCTTCCCAGATTTGGTTTCTTCATACTTTCTTTAATCTTCTCAAATATGACTGCGGACCAATCAGTGTTTAGTGTGAAGATTATTCTGGTCATTAAACTGAACATATGGGCAGAAATCCTATCATGCCCCCTGGTTTACACAGAATCACTTTACCTACAACTTCAGACAGGAACTTCCCTTACATATTCATGCCTTTCCTGTTTAGAGCTGAGCCAATCTTCATGGTGGAACCCAGTCCACACCATTGAAGTGCTTCCCTTAGCTTAGATGCAGGTACATCTACTTCTTCCTGTTCTCTTGGCAGGTGAAGAACTTTCCTTAAACTCTTCTGGGTGAGTTTCACCTTTACTCCATGGACTGTGGATCTAATCTTGAGTCCAGTTTGATCTATGGTAGCAGCACCAAAAAATTCTAGTGTTTCTTTCTTCCAGATCTTAGTTGGTTTAGAAACTAGAAACTCCAACCCATTCTCAGCAATTAGGGTTACTACACCTTTAATTTCAGATTCCGCTCCATCAAATGCGTGTGTACCAGCTCATATCCTTCATTGACATTATATTCAAGCTTGGGCATCATTAGGGTTGAGTGAAATCTTGAATGTAGATGAGAGAATTTGTCGACACAAAGTTTTGGTCTCGAAACTATGGAGAGCGTGTTGACAGACAATGTTGTTGACTTATTTATACCTTTCTAAAAACGAAGGTGAAAAGGCACGTTATAATCCTCTAAATGTGTCGACACTGTTGAAAAGTGTCGACACAGACTTCTAATGTATCGACATAAGTGTTGACTTCTATGTGTCGACACTTATACATCTGCGCTCGACGATTAGTCGATACTCCACTCAACGAAATCTGTGTTGAACTTAAGTGTCGACACCATCTCTGTATGTCTCGACACCTACTCAGGATGTGTCGACAGTACTTCTCTGAAGTGTCGACACCAATTTTCTAGATGTGTCAACATCATTTCTCTAGAATGTCGACACCACTTCTATGTGTCGACACAGACAACTCCTTGTGTCAACACCATTTTACTTAGCCAATTTTGTTAAACTAATCTATGTTCAACATTCCTAATTCAATTTTAAACTTATTGAATTTAGTTTCATCTAGAGGTTTAATAAACATATCTGCAATTTGATAATCTGTTTTAACAAATTCTAGTGAGATGTCCTCTTTCTCTAGATATTCTCTAAGAAAATGGTATCTAATTTCTATATGCTTAGTCCTACTATGTGAAACATGATTATTAGCAATAGAAATAGCACTTGTAGAATCACAATGCAAAGGTGTTCTACTTACCTGAATACCATAGTCTTCTAGCTGGTGTTGAATCCATAACAGCTGTGCACATCAACTTCCTGCTGCCACATATTCAGACTCAGCAGTGGATATTGCCACACTAGTCTGCTTCTTACTGCTCCAAGACACCAATCTTCCTCCTAGAAATTGACAGGTGCCTGTAATACTTTTTCTATCTTCTTTGCAACCTGCAAAGTCTGCATCTGAATAGCCTGTCAGTAGAAAATCTCCATTCCTAGGGTACCAAAGGCCTAGATTAGGTGTGCCCTTAAGATATCTCAAAATCCTTTTGACTGCAGTTAGATGAGATTCTTTAGGGCAGGATTGGTACCTAGCACAGACACATGTAGCATACGTGATATCTGGTCTACTAGCAGTCAGATATAGGAGGGAGCCAACTATACCTCTATACAATGTTTCATCCACATGTTTCCCTGCATCATCTTTGCAAAGAGACACACTTGTGAAAGTCCACCTAGTGTCAGCTATGTGCACCTATGGGGGGGGGGGGGAATAGGTGACGTGTAGCGCTTTTGCGGAATTTACGAATGTACCTGCACAATAAAAATAAAAAGCACAGCACACAGAATACACAGGCAATTTATAGTGGTTCCCCGACTTGGGTACATCCACTTTCCCCCTTCGACCTATCTCCCAACAAGGGACGACTCGGTCTCTTCTCCAACAGGATTGAAATCCAATCCCTGCACTATCGGAAGGAACCCTTCCACACGTGAGAGTCAACACTCCCACAAATCGGGTTGCACTCAACCCTTACAACACGGAACAAAAGTTCCTTTACAACAAAAGTAAATATAGAATGTACACGAGATACAAACTTCGTTTGGAGACTACGGTGTTCCTCTTCGTTCGACGACGTGTTCGTGAAGTCAACGAAGAGTCTACAACCTTGGTCTCTCTTGGAGAGGATCTCCCCGGAACCGGCGGTGGCAACACGAGCGGCGGCTAGCTTCGGGATCGGCGGATATGATGATGAGCGGCTGCTGAACTTGGAGATCCAAACTTCGTAGCGAAGCTAGCTTGGTCTTCCAACGGTCACACGAGGATCGGTCGTCTCGATCGATTCGGACGGGGAAGTTTTTCCCGATCAACAAATCGAGAGACAAGAGATCTCTGGATAGACACGTGAGACTCAAAGCTTTGCTAAGCTTCTGTCGCCGGAAATTGGGAAGAAAAGCGATCAGCAGCGGCGACGGACTAGCGCGAGCGGCGACGGATGCGGCGGAGGTATTTCACGATTTTAGGGTTTGCTCTACTCGGCTTCTTTCTGTCTAGGTATTCCGTTCAAAATACCCGTATATAAATACTGTAGATGCTTTCCAAAATGACCGTTGTGGGACCCACAAGCTGAATCCCTAAGTCCCGGTCCAGAATCTTAACAACGGCAGAATCCGGTTCAGGAAATTCCAAAAAAACGCCCAAGTCAAAATCGGTGAGAATCGAAAGTGATTCTCGCCGAGTCGCCGAGAATCAAAGGTGATTCTCGACGATTCGGCGAGAATCAAAGATGATTCTCGTCGAATTTGCCTTGGTTGCACGCACTGCTTTAGGCCAGGTCGAGACGGCGAGAATCAACCAGTGATTCTCAACGATTCGACGAGAATCACTAGTGATTCTCGCCGAATCGGCGAGAATCACTTGGTGATTCTCGTCGATTCTTACTTAGAAGCAGAGGTGCTTGCTTAGAAGTGGCTGGATCGAGTTTGGCGAGAATCAACTTCTGATTCTCGACGAATCGGCGAGAATCACAAGTGATTCTCGCCGAATCGGCGAGAATCACTTGGTGATTCTCGTCGATTTAAACTTAGACGAATTTTCGTCTTTCCACCTATGAGGTGCTTCTTGACCCATCCTTGCTCCTTGTCTGCTCCTGCATATTTACAGCCCTGTGCTTGAAAATAAGTGCACTCCAATAGAGAGAATACACGTAGGCCAACACACTGATCTGCTCAACGAGGGATTACGTCGTGCAGACCCGTGTATATTGACCTACTGCACCCTGACATTGGTGTGCACTTAGCGTGGAAAAACTGCAAGCACAACTAGAAAGACTTTATCAAATACATAGTCTATTAACCTTATCTTGTCCAGGGGCTTCTTCAAATCAGGTGCATTGTGGATACAATACCCAACAATCTCCCCCTATTTGAAGAAGCCTAAACCCTACAAGCTAAGGTGAATAGAGCAAATGGGAATGAAAACCATAAACTTAAAATTAAGTTGAGTGAGTTATCCCTTAGCAATACCAATTTCTTGGGAGTAAGCTTGGAGCCACCTTAGCCTTAGCCGAGAGGGTAATCTCCCCCTTTTCGGCTTCTGCAAATCGGGGTCTGTAGCGTTTGGCCCTTTGCTCCCCCTCAGTTCTTGCATCTGTACTCACGCTGGAGTTCCTTGCTCCCCCTCAGATCATGCACGAGCCTGGAGCTTCTGTAGTCTTCATTCCTCATAATTGAGCATCCCCAATTCGGTCTTGAAAAGATTGAACTTGGCCTCGTCTAAGGGCTTTGTGAATATATCAGCAATCTGCTTGTCCATGTGGACATAACAGAGAGAGATGTCCTTGTTTTCCACGTGCTCCCGAATGAAGTGGTAGCGCACTTCAATATGCTTCGTTCTGCTGTGCGATACAGGATTGTTGGCAATGGCAATTGCATTGGAGGATTCGCAGTACATGGGTACTTCCTTGAACTGAAGGTCGTAGTCGGCTAACTTGTTTCTGATCCATAGAAGTTGTGCGCAACAGCTTCCTGCTGAGATGTACTCGGACTCTGCTGTGGAGGTTGCAACACAATTCTGTTTCTTGCTGTTCCATGAGATAAGCCTCCTGCCGAGGAATTGACACGTCCCGGAGGTGCTTTTCCTGTCATCCCTACTCCCTGCAAAATCAACATCTGAAAAGCCTATTAGCTCGACATCATTGTTTCTCGGGTACCACAAGCCAAGATTAGGAGTACCTTTAAGGTATCTTAGAATTCGCTTTGCAGCGACATAGTGAGATTCCTTAGTGTTCACCTGATATCGGGCACAGACACATGTGGAGAACATAATATCCGGTCTACTGGCAGTAAGGTAGAGCAGGGATCCAATGATGCTTCTGTATTTGGTTTCATCGAAAGGTTTACCTTTCTCATCCTTATCCAGAGACATGGTGGATCCCATTGGAGTCCTCATAGAGGTTGCACTCTCCATACCGAATTTCTTAAGGAGTTCATTTGTGAACTTCGTCTGAGAGATGAAGATTCCATCCTCAGACTGTTTCACTTGAAGTCCTAAGAAATACTTGAGCTCTCCCATACTGCTCATTTCAAACTTTCCTTGCATAAGTTTAGAAAACTTTTTGCAAAGATTGTTGTCCGTTGAGCCGAATATTATGTCATCGACATAGATTTGCACCAGCAAAATCTTGCCTTTGACTTCCCTGAGAAACAATGTTTTATCTATTTTACCTCTGGAGAACTTGTTCTCAAGAAGAAAACTAGATAAAGTCTCATACCAAGCTCGTGGAGCTTGTTTCAACCCATATAAGGTCTTATTAAGAAAATAAACGTGATTGGGATAAGTAGGATCGACAAAACCTGGGGGTTGAGCGACGTATACTTCCTCTTTCAGGTCTCCATTCAGGAATGCCAATTTCACATCCATTTGATAGACTGTGAATCCTTTGTGTGAAGCATACGCCAGGAACAGACTGATTGCCTCGAGCCTTGCTACTGGTGTGAAGGTCTGGTCGAAGTCAATCCCTTCCTCCTGTCTGTAACCTTGAGCCACTAGCCTGGCCTTGTTCTTTACGATGACACCATGTTCATCCAGCTTGTTTCTGAAGATCCACTTCGTGCCAATCACATTCTGTTTGTATGGTCTGGGAACCAGCGTCCAAACATTGCAACGTTCGAATTGATGTAGTTCCTCTTGCATGGCCAGAATCCATGTCGCATCCTTGTTCGCCTCGTCGAACTTCTTTGGCTCTACCTGTGACAGGAAGCTAAGATGCAATACTTCGTTAATAGTACCTCTTCGAGTTCTGACACCGACACGAGGATCTCCGATGATCTGATCACTAGGATGATCCCTCACGTGCCGGAGCTCTAGAAGTCTGGCGTCTGGAGCTTCGACTACTTCTTGGGCTTCTCCTCCTTCTAGGAGATTTGTTCCATGGTCACTTCTGATTTTGACCACGGAGCAGTTAAATTCGTTCTGAACCTGCTTGACAAAAGTAGTGAAGATGTCAAACGTATCTGAATTTTGTTTCAAAAAGAACACTCATGTAAACCGAGAATGATCATCAACTATCACTAGCGTATAGGACTTGCCTCCCAAGCTATGAACTTGCATTGGACCAAACAAGTCCATATGTAAAAGGTAAAGACATCGGGAAGAGTCTTTGTCTGCGATGCTCTTAAAGGTAGCCCGAGTCTATTTGCCCATCTGGCATGCAGGACAGGGGCTATCTTTGATGCACTTGATGCTGGGAGCATCCCTTACCAAGTTCTTAGAAAACAACATACTAATTGTCTTGAAATTAATATGTGCCAGTCTCTTGTGCCATTGTTCACAAAGAGATGCACTGCCTGTTGCCACAAGGCATACAGGGGTAGATGAATCTAAACTGAGAAAATCTAAACAGAAGATATTTCTGCTCCTAATGCCTGATAATACCATTTCAGAAGAGGTACGTGAAATTATCAGACATTTATCCTTGCAGAACTTAACGTCATAACCTTTATCACATAACTTACTTACACTGATCAGGTTATGGTTTAACCCTTCAACATAAGCCACGTCGGTGATAGAGATTATATCGTTGGAAATCATACCATAACCTCTGGTGACTCCTCGATCTGACCCTCCAAAGATGACTTTGGGTCCATTCTCGACTGGAGTGTAATCACGCAGCAGGCTTCTTGTCCCGGTCATATGCCGGGAGCATCCACTGTCCAAATACCAGATCGGCATTTTGGTGGCCTTTGGACATTCCTGCAAAACAAAATTAATTTGCCTTAGGAACCCAATCGAACTTGGGTCCTAGATTCCTGGTTAGCACACTCCCCCTCGGTTGGTTAACCCTACGAGTGGTCGGTCTCGCATTGCTAACATAGGGAGTCTCGTAATTCCTTGGATTAAACCAACAATCCACGACAAAGTGACCGACTTTGCCACAGCACCAACAGTCGAATCTGTTGTACCTCTTCCTAGGCTCCTGCCTTACCCTGGGAACGGTGGGTACTGCTGGGGCCTTGGATCTGGAGGTGGAGGCCTCATGGTGATAACAGTCACATGACTTTGTCACCTTCTGTATAACAGGCTTGGCTTTTGGTGCCTGCTTTCCATTATGGCCGCTAGAGAACGGACCATAATTTCCTATGTGGATTTCCTCATAAGGTGCCTTGAAGGCACTCTCACCGAAGTTCCGGGGAAAGTTCCAACCGTCATACCGGCTCTTTGGCTTTGCAACCGAGGGCCGGAAATGATGCCCAAATGTTGACTCAAAGTCATGTTGGTTGCAAGGAAAGCCAGGCTTTCTGAACGCAACAGGACTAAGAGGAGCCTTACCCTTTTCATCAGCAGAGGCCTTCTTGGCGGCCTTATTCTTCCTCTGGTTCTTGTTTCTCCTAGATGAAGAACCAGATACCCCTATATGCCCCAAGCCAGCTCCTTTGGCCTGAGCAGAGAAGGTATCAACGACTGGAAGAACTGTTTTTGGCATGGAGAAGCTCTTGACGATCTTCCTTTCTGCCGCAAGTAGTTCTTCCAACTTGTCGACTTCCTCCTGCTTTAGATCAAGGAGCTTCAAAGACTCTGAATGCTTTGAAGTCAGGTCAAGGTGTTCCTGTCGGAGAGAAATCAAGCTAGTGACCTCTTCCCTTAGGGATACACACTCACCCTTAAGGAATTTTACTTCCTTCTTCTCAGCCTTCAGTCTCTTTCGGCACTCATCGAAAGTGTTGAGCAGAAGCTCATACTTCTCGAGGAGCTCAGCTTCACGGGCTGAAGGGCCATCCTCAGGTTCATCATCCTGAGACTCAGGATCAGAGTCGGAGTCAGAGAGAGGGGTGTGAGCTTTTACCTTCCCAGTAAATGGGGGACATTCTCCTTCTGAGTCAGAGCGACCCACCAGCCCGAAGTAGGCTTCCTCATCATCACTGGAGTCTGAGGAATCAGACTCACTTAGTGTCTTTGGCCTTCTGGCGATGTAGCTCCGCTCCTTCTTCTTATCTCTGGAGGATTTGAGCTCCTCTCCTTTCCCTTTTTCTCTTTTGCTTTGATAGCAGTCGGCCACGACGTATCCTGGCTTATTGCATCCAAAGCAAATAATATCAGAAGAACGATGTTTGTTAGGTTTAGATGCATACCTGTCAGAAGAATAATTTTTCTTCTGATGCCTGGAGGAGGAGCTGTCTTTCTTTCTTTGATTCCTCATCTTGAGGAACTTCTTGAACTCTCGGGTGATGAGGGAGAAATCCTCCTCCGACAGCTCTGAGCCAGAGGAGCATGGTTCAGAGTCCTCCTCCTCTTCCTTATTCCTCACACGGTATGACATCGCACCCTTGCCCTTTCTGGAGTAACTGGCTTTTAGGGCCACAGTCTTTTCTTTTGCAGCAGCCTTCTCTGCTTCTTCCTCTGCTTTCCTGGTGTTCAGCTGAAGCTCATAGGACATTAGCTTCCCAAACAGGATTTGTGGATCAGTTTCTGCTAGTCTGCCAAATTCTCTGATGGCGCAGATCTTTGTGTCCCATTCCTTAGTAAGGGACCTAAGGAATTTGTCATTGAGTTCACCATTGGTGAACACTCTTCCGTAGCCCTTGAGGGCGTTGACAATCTTTAGGAAGTTCTCGTAGGTGACTCCGATCTCTTCCTTAGGCCCTTGTCTGAAGGCCTCATACTTTTGGTTCAGGAGGGATCTCCGATCATCCCTCACTTCATCTGTGCCCTCCATTAGGATGATCAGGCACTGCCAGATCTCCTGTGCTGTCCTGCAGTTGCTGAAGTTTTGCATCATAGAGTCATCAACTGCACTGACCAGGATGTTTCTTGCCTTCATGTCAAGGCCCACTAGCACCATCTCGTCCTTGTCCATTTCAGAGAGTGTCTTCGGCACTTTCTTGGTGGGATCAATGGTGGAGGCCTTAGTGGGGACATAAGGTCCCTCCAGCACGATCATGAACAGTCGAGGATCCACTGCTTCCATGTAGAACCTGATCCTTTCCTTCCAGATAGGAAAGTTGAGCCTGTTGCACACTGGGATCTTGCCGGAGTACTTGAGCCCGTCCATGGTAGATGTATGCCTCCTTGTTGACACTAGTGGCAGGATTCAACTCAAGGTGTTAACCTTTTTGATGAGTAACCTGGCTTTGATACCACTTGAAAGTCCACCTAGTGTCAGCTATGTGCACCTATGGGGGGGGGGAATAGGTGACGTGTAGCGCTTTTGCGGAATTTACGAATGTACCTGCACAATAAAAATAAAAAGCACAGCACACAGAATACACAGACAATTTATAGTGGTTCCCCGACTAGGGTACATCCACTTTCCCCCTTCGACCTATCTCCCAACAAGGGACGACTCGGTCTCTTCTCCAACAGGATTGAAATCCAATTCCTGCACTATCGGAAGGAACCCTTCCACACGTGAGAGTCAACACTCCCACAAATCGGGTTGCACTCAACCCTTACAACACGGAACAAAAGTTCCTTTACAACAAAAGTAAATATAGAATGTACACGAGATACAAACTTCGTTTGGAGACTACGGTGTTCCTCTTCGTTCGACGACGTGTTCGTGAAGTCAACGAAGAGTCTACAACCTTGGTCTCTCTTGGAGAGGATCTCCCCGGAACCAGCGGCAGCAACACGAGCGGCGGTTAGCTTCGGGATCGGCGGCTATGATGATGAGTGACTGCTGAACTTGGAGATCCAAACTTCGTAGCGAAGCTAGCTTGGTCTTCCAACGGTCACACGAGGATCGGTCGTCTCGATCGATTCGGACGGGGAAGTTTTTCCCGATCAACAAATCGAGAGACAAGAGATCTCTAGATAGACACGTGAGACTCAAAGCTTTGCTAAGCTTCTGTCGCCGGAGATCGGGAAGAAAAGCGATCAGCAGCGGCGACGGACTAGCGCGAGCGGCGACGGATGCGGCGGAGGTATTTCGCGATTTTAGGGTTTGCTCTGCTCGGCTTCTTTCTGTCTAGGTATTCCGTTCAAAATACCCGTATATAAATACTGTAGATGCTTTCCAAAATGACCGTTGTGGGACCCACAAGCTAAATCCCTAAGTCCCGGTCCAGAATCTTAACAGTGGCAGAATCCGTTTCAGGAAATTCCAAAAAAATGCCCAAGTCAAAATCGGTGAGAATCGAAAGTGATTCTCGCCGAGTCGCCGAGAATCAAAGGTGATTCTCGACGATTCGGCGAGAATCAAAGATGATTCTCGTCAAATTTGCCTTGGTTGCACGCACTGCTTTAGGCCAGGTCGAGACGGCGAGAATCAACCAGTGATTCTCGACGATTCGACGAGAATCACTTGGTGATTCTCGTCGATTCTTACTTAGAAGCAAAGGTGCTTGCTTAGAAGTGGCTGGATCGAATTTGGCGAGAATCAACTTCTAATTCTCGACGAATCGGCGAGAATCACAAGTGATTCTCGACGAATCGGCGAGAATCACTTGGTGATTCTCGTCGATTTAAACTTAGACGAATTTTCGTCTTTCCACCTATGAGGTGCTTCTTGACCCATCCTTGCTCCTTGTCTGCTCCTGCATATTTACAGCCCCGTGCTTGAAAATAAGTGCACTCCAATAGAGAGAATACACGTAGGCCAACACACTGATCTGCTCAACAAGGGATTACGTCATGCAGACCCGTGTATATTGACCTACTGCACCCTGACATTGGTGTGCACTTAGCGTGGAAAAACTGCAAGCACAACTAGAAAGACTTTATCAAATACATAGTCTATTGACCTTAGCTTGTCCAGGGGCTTCTTCAAATCAGGTGCATTGTGGATACAATACCCAACAACTTGAACCCATAGGAGTTCTCATGGTAGTGGATGATTCCATACCATACTTTTTAATTAACTCCAGGGTGAACTTAGACTGAGTTATGGACAAGCCATCTTCAGTTTGTCTTACTTGGAGACCCAAGAAAAACTTAAGTTCTCCCATACTGCTCATTTCAAATTTCCCTTGCATAAGTTTCGCAAACTTTCTACAAAAGTTACTTTCAGTAGACCCAAATATTATGTCATCAACATATATTTGGACTAGGATTATCTTTCCTTTGGATTCCCTTAGGAATAGAGTCTTGTCTATTTCCCCCCTTGAGAATTTGTTCTCAATAAGGAAACTAGACAAGGTTTCATACCAAGCCCTTGAGGCTTGTTTCAACCCATACAATGCTTTCCTAAGTCTATAAACATAATCAGGTTTGAGAGGATCAACAAAACCTGAGGGCTGCTCTACATAGACTTCTTCTTTTAGATTTCCATTCAGGAATGCTGATTTTACATCCATTTGGAATACCTTGAAACCTTGATATGTTGCATAAGCAAGGAACATCCTAATTGCTTCCAGTCTTGCTACTGGGGCAAAGGTTTGATCGAAGTCAATACCTTCTTCTTGCCTATATCCTTTTGCAACAAGTCTTGCTTTATTCTTCACAATGATCCCATTCTCATCCAATTTGTTCCTAAAGATACACTTTGTTCCAATGATGTTGTGGTCTTTTGGTTTAGGAACTAACTTCCAGACCTTGCATCTTATGAACTGATTCAGCTCCTCTTGCATGACATCAATCCAATGTGGATCTAGAACAGCTTCTTCAAATTTCTTGGGTTCTACTTGTGATAAGAAGCTAGAGCATAGAACTGTGTTCAGATTCTTGCTCCTTGTTTGTACTCCTTGTCTTTGATCACCAATTATCTGATTTGTTGGATGATCCTTTAAGTGTCTATTAGCTGGAGGTAGTCTATCTTCAGGTTGTACACCTCCAGCCTCTTCATTATGCTGCACCTCTTGGTTTTCATCAGCACCTGGAGAGTCTTGTACTCCCCCTGGACAGCAGCTACTATTTTCCACTTTCTGATTTGTAATAGAATCTTCTGTAATGGTAAGCTTGTCCATTCTCTCATTTATACCTGTAGAACTGCAAGCACTACTTGGCAACTCACAGTTAATCAGTCTTGTTTCATCAAAGACTACATGTACAGACTCTTCTACAACTTGAGTAATCAAGTTGTAGACCCTATAAGCCTTACTATTGTTGCTGTACCCAACAAATATCCCATCTTGGGATTTGGCAGCAAACTTAGTTAGATAAGACTTGCCATTGTTAAGTATATAACACTTGCAATCAAAGATCCTAAAATAGGATAAGTTTGGTTTTCTGCCCTTCATAATCTCATAGGGAGTCTTTTTGTGGCTTTTGGTGATAGTAGCCCTATTGATCACATGACATGCAGTGTTTACTGCCTCAGCCCTGAAATATTCAGGGAGAGAAGTTTCACTCAATAGAGTTCTACCAGCCTCAATCAGTGTTCTATTCTTCCTTTCAGCAATACCATTTTGCTGTGGTGTTTTAGGTGAGGAAAATTCTGGAAATATCCCAAATTCTTCACACAGTCTTGTCATACTCTCAGATTGAAATTCAGTACCATGGTCACTTCTGATTTTGACCACAGTACTGTCCAACTCATTCTAAATTTGTTTGACAAAACTATATAAAACACTTGGGGTTTCAGATTTTTGTCTCAAAAAGAACACTCATGAATATCTAGAATAGTCATCTACCACCACAAATGTGTAGACCTTCCTACCTAGACTATGAACTGGCATAGGACCAAAAAGATCCATATGCAAGAGGTATAGACACCTCACTGAATCCTTATTTTCAAGACTATGAAAGGAGGATTTGGTCTGCTTGCCTTTTTGACAAGCTGAGCATATCCCATCCTTTATACACTTAACTTGAGGACCATTCCTCACTAACTCTTTGCTAAAGAGTAGGCCAATAGTCTTGTAGTTAAGATGGGCCAGCCTCTTGTGCCATTTAACACAATGAGAGACTCTCTCATCAGCTACAAGACAAATAGGAGAAACATTGTTCTCACACTTAAAGTTAAGATAATATACATTTCTTTTTCTATATCCTGTCAATATGACCTTTTGATCACTTGACCTTTTGATGTGACATCCATTCTTAATAAATGAAATGTCATATCCTAAATCACTCAGCTGACTTATGCTTATAAGGTTGTGTTTCAAACCTTTCACATAGGCCACTTGAGTGATTGTAATCTGGTTACTAGAAATGTTACCAAATCCTTTAGTGATTCCTTTTTCAGAACCACCAAAGTTTACTTTAGGGCCATCCATGATAGGTGTGTAGTCCTTCAGCAACCCCCTTGTTCCAGTCATGTGCCTGGAACATCCACTGTCCAAGTACCATATTGGGGCATGACAACTTGGACTCACCTGTAACACAGATTACTTAACCTTAGAACCCAAATAACTTTTGGGTCCTTGGTGCAAGTTAGTCTGAACTTTAACAAATCTGCCTGCAGCTTTTCTGACAGGCAGACTGCTACTCTCCTTGACACTGGAATTGTGCCAACAATCTATGGAAAAGTGGCCTACCTTGCCATAACACCAGCACTCAAACTTGTTGTACCTTTGTTTAGGTACAACCCTAGCTGAATTATCTACAACAGGTTTCTTATTTTGTACTGGGGCTTTGCCTTTAGAATTGGACTTAGTAGTCCATGTAGTTTTCTTAAACCCTAACCCAGCCTTACCCTTTTGAGACACAAACTCATCAATCAAGGGTAATACAGATTTTGGTTTAGAAAAACTAGTTACTATCTCCTTTTCTTTCTGAAGTCTATTCTCCAGATTTTTAATCTGATCATTCTTAAATGTGATAGTACTCATCTGCATAACAGTAATATTTTTCAGTATGACTATCTCATTCAACTTCTGATCCGACAATTTCTCTGAATCAGATGCAGCCATCTTAAGATCTGTAATTTCCTTAGCCAGAGTTTTGGCCAGGTTTTTGCTTTTCTTTAGTGCTTGCAGCAAATCTCCATATTCATATATCAGCTGATGGATGTCACCTTCAGACTCAGACCCATCCACATCACTTGATCCAGATGTTACTGACTCTGACTCAATACTACAATCTAAATTTCTAGGAAGACATTGTACCTTACTAGGACCAGACTGATCCTCGTATTTGTCTTCTTCTGACACAGCCATCAGTCCCTTGCACTGATGGTCTTCTTGTTCATATATAGAGTTCAGCACCTGGAGAAACTCTTCTTCTTCATCTGCTGCATATAGACCAATGTAGGCCTCAGCTTCAGATTCTGACTCTGAAGTAGATTGGTCTGTCAAGCTCTTCTCCTTCTTAGCAACAAAGGATTTCTCCTTCTTGCTCTGGTGTTGACTCTTCTTTTTATCTGCAGTCTCTTTTCTTTTATCTGGACACTCAGCCACAACATGTTCAGGCCTATTACAGCGGTAGCAAACTATCTTTGATGTTGTAGATTTGCTTGGCTTAGACCTGCTCCTGTCTTTCCTGGATGACTTCCTCTTTTGATAATACTCATCCTTAGGCTGAGATGTGGAAGGCTTAGACTTCCACTGCTTCTTCTTCAGGAATCTCTGAAATTGTCTTGTAAATGCTGCAAAATCTTCATCTGAGTCACTGTTGTCTCAATTCTGGTTGTCTGAATTATCTGAAGCAGTTTCAACAACTATCTTAGGAGGTGATGGAGACATCCTCCTATTCTTTCTAGTGGCTTCAACCTTGAAGGCCACAGACTTTTCTCTATGCTCCACTCTTGTACTTTTCTCTTCCTCTTTCCTAGCCATCAGCTGCATCTTATATGACAGTAGTTTTCCAAACAATGCTGGAGGTGAGATATCTGCAAGTTTGGCCACTTCCCTAATGACACAAATCTTTGTGTCCCAATCCTTTGTCAAGGATCTTAGGAATTTATCATTCAGTTCATAAGTACTGAAGATTCTTACATAGGACATCAACTCTGAAAGTGCAGGTTAGATCTTATATACTCTAGAGGGGGGGGGGGTGAATAGAGTATGGTGCTCACTAAAAACTTTTCACAACTTTTGTTGTATTCCTAAGTGAACAGGTAAGCAAATAAAATAAAGTAAGCACAACAACTATCTAAACACAGATCAACACAGAACAATCACATAGCACAGCCAGAAAACAAAACAAAAGAAAAGAGCAACCAGATGACACAAGGAGCTATAGTGGTTCCCCAATCAATCCGGGTACATCCACTTTTCTACCACCCTAGGTAGGAATCCACTGCAGGATGAGTTGATCAGGTGTACTGGGCACCAATGAGCTTTTGATAAGGTGCTCAAAAACCAAATTTGAAGTCTTTTGGAAGGATACTTGTAACCAGAATAATTTTGAAGGGATTTAAAACCCTGTACAAGAATTGGAAAGAAGGTGATAGTGTCTTCTCTGTCAAAAGTCAGAGAGAAGACTTGTGGATTGATTGTAGCAGATCTTGCTCCCCCTGAGATCTTGAGTTAGTCAGGAATGCTGGAGCACTACTTCAGGGTGATAGGTCTTCAATGTCCTAGAATGCCTGGACCAGAAATGCTTCAGGAACTTCTTCTGACAGATAGAACTTTGTTGTCCTTTGAAGGTGTCCTGAGAATAGAAAGAAGAAGACTCTTGATTGAATTTGATTGTTCTTCTTCTTCTTCTTGAGAATATTCCCTGGTCAAGGCTGATTGCAGTCAAGAACTTTTGATTTTAGAATGATTGTTCTTCTCTGCAACCTCAGAGTGTCTGTCTGATTGTGTGTATATGCTTGCTGGACTATGAGTCTATTACTTTGTTACTGCTTGATCCTTTTCTTTCTATGTCGCTCTATGTCTGACTGAGGAACATTAAAAATTTGAATGTTGAGCAGTAATTGTAGTCGGCTTTGGAAAGAATCAGCAATCAATGACTTTCCTAACTGTCCCATGGAAAAACGACATGTAATCATCCATAGTCAATGCGCGTTCTAATGGTAACATTCAGAGAAGATCTGGAAATAAATGTTCAGGAATCAGCGCCAAGAAACGGGACAAGAAACTTGAAGAAAACCTAGTCTGGATTCGTCGAGCGGAAAACACAATTCGTCGAGCTGCACTTATGTTCGTCGAGCTGAGCTTGAGTTCGTCGAGCTGCACTTATGTTCGTCGAGCTGAGCTTGAGTTCGTCGAGCTGAGCTTAAGAGAGTTCATCGACCAGACAATCTTCATTCGTCAAACAGACAGACTTTATTCGTCGAGCTGAGAACCAAATTCGTCGAGCTGAGAAAAGTTCTGGACTTAGACAAAATACTCTGCATTTGCTAAAATGCTGTGTCGACATAAGTTGATGTCGACAGATTGATCTTAGTGTCGACACAAGTCCTCTGGTGTCGACATAAGCGGGTGTTGACACAAATTGTCTGGTGTCGACACAAACCCTAAGTGTCGAAACAAAACCTCTGAGTCCAGAAATCGTCGAGTAGAGTACAACATTCGTCGACCTGAGAAGCTGACTTCGTCGACCTGAGAAATTGAGAACTTGAGGTCCAAGTTCGTCGACTGAAGCTTGAAGCTGGAGTTAGAAAAAATCTTGAAGTTTGTCCTGACTTTGGCTTGATGTAGAAACTGAGTCTTCGTCGAACAAAGAACACAGATCGTCGAGCTCAGCACTAAGAATTGTCTCATGATCGTCGAGCGCAGAACTCCTTTCGTCGAGCTGAGTTTGACGAACGTCGAACTCACTTTACTTGGTCTTGAAAACTTGTTAGACTGGAGTCTCTGATGGTCTTGTTGTAAGCTGGTCCATCTGGAGTTGAGCCTAAGGGCTTGACCTAGACTCTAGGACACAACTTGACCCTGACTATACATGATGGGTCACATCCGAAGACAGTGAACCTAGCCCAAATCAACTAAGGATCCAACAATCTCCCCCTATTTGGGCGAGGTCACTAACAGAGACTCAAAACAGAAAAACAAAGCAAGAAAAGAGATATATCTGGCAGAGAATTATAACACATGCGACATATATATATATACACAACTTTGTTTAAACAGATAGCATAGTTTGAAAAATAAAAACAGACAGAAATTGAAACAACAAAAAATTACTTTTTTGGCTTCTTCTGCTGAGGTTTGTCTTCTGTTTTCTTTTCTCCTGGCTTCTGGAAAATAATTTCTCTCTTTGGATCTCGAGCTTGAGCTATTGTCATAGTCATGTCAGCTGCCCCAATAATATTCAATGAAGTTGCTCTGGGGACAACTGCTTCTGGATGAAGTTTTATATAATCATCAACATTAAATAATTTGTTTCCTTTGTCAAACCTTTTCAGCTCTTCTTTTCTATACTTTGACATTGTTGAAAGACCAGAGATATCTTTTCCTTCTACTTTGGCTTTATTTATCAATGATAGACCAATCAGCTCTTGGTACCTAGCCATTCTTGCAGTATTAGCAGTTTCTGGATCTTCAAAAGGAATTGAAGGAGAGAGAGGTATTTTTGGACTTTCAGCTTTCTGAACTTTAGGAATCTTTTGCTGCTACTGATGCTGATGTTGTTGAATACCCGAGGAGGGATGCCTCTGCTGGCTGCTTCCAGAAGATCTCCCTGATTGTCTCTGATATGTTTGCATTGGGGCAGATCTCTGGGAGCTAGAGGGGCCAGAGGCACCAGCTACTGGAGGAGGAGGAGGAGGATCCTTCCTGTATCTGTGCACTGGAGGAGGGGAATATCTCCTGCTTCTCTTTCTATCCTTCTTTTGGTTCTTGGATAGCCACATCCATCCATGCATCCCCTTGTATGGAGTTACATTATGCAGAATATAGTAAGGGGTGTCAGCATTGGGATTTGGCTTAGGAGCTGGAGGAGGAGCAGCCTTTCTCTTCTTTGCCAACAATCTCTTTTTCTTAGTAGCAGTATCTTCATTTGAGTCATCATCATCATCTTCTTCAGACTCAAAACCTTGAGGGATGTCATATAGAGCATCCAAAGCTTTCAAAGCTTTATCAGAAATAACTGCTTTTTCTGGAGGAGGGGCAGAAGATTCAGGAACTGGAATATCAACAACAGAGGAGGAGGGGACTGCACATGAGTCAGAAACAATAGGGACAGAGCTTTCAGCTGCTGTCCTATTTTCTTCTTCTATGTCAGCATGAATAAGCTCATCTAAAGTAGGCATTGGAGAGTCATCCATAACAAAATATGGTGCTGAAACTGGCACTGAAGTATCTCTTGGAATGACCTCTAGGCTAGAAGCTGAGAGAGCAAAATTATCACAGAATTGCTTAGCAACTGCTGGACTAGCTGGAGAGGTATAAGGTACAATAGCCAAACATGGCTTAGTAAAATCAGCTGTAAGAGATTGCATATATACAGTATCAAAATTACTCAACAAAACAGACAAATTCACTGTGGGATTTAAATAGAAATCACCAATGTTAGAAAGTAGCGAAAAAGAGAGAACAAGCGGATAAACTTTTGAATAATTGAAATTTTATTATCCAAAAAAGATGACTATTACAAAGGTATGCCCTCCCTTATATAGAATGGAGGAGAGATGAGAGAATACAAATAAGAGATGTGGGACTAAAAATATACAAGCTAAGCGGACTATACAAAGTAAACCGCACAAGCCGCGCGGTTAGACAGAAGGGCTAACCGCACGGCTACAACAAGAGAAGCAGAGAGGTCGCCTGTGAAGATCGCTAGACCGCCCGGTTTACAAGCCGGCGAGTCAAACCGCCAGACCGCGCGGTCTTCAACCCGCCAAGACAGACCGCCCGGTCACCAACTTCAACACTCCCCCTCAAGCTGGAGCATATATATCAATCATGCTCAGCTTGTCGCAAACATGCAGAAACGAGGCGGAAATTGGCTTGGTGAAGATGTCAGCCAGCTCTTTATCAGACGTGACAAACGGAGTGCAAATTTGTTCTTTTAAAATCTCTTCACGAATGAAATGGCAGTCAACCTCAATGTGCTTTGTTCTTTCATGGAATACCGGATTTTTGGAGATGTATATGACGGCCTTGTTATCACAGAACATAGGTAGAGGATGGTTGTACACCTCTCCTAAATCTAGCATAAGAGTCCGCAACCATTTCAACTCACAAGTGGTTGACGCCATACTGCGATACTCAGCTTCTGCACTGGACCTGGAGACAACAGACTGCTTCTTGCTCTTCCAGCTCACCAGATTTCCCCCAACAAAGGTGCAAAAACCTGAGGTTGACTTGCGATCCCCTTTGTCATCAGCATAACTTGCATCTGAGTAGGCTTCAATCCTCAGATGACCATTCTTCTGAAAAAGTAATCCTTTCCCAGGCGCTGCTTTGACATACTCCAAGATCCGCAAGGCGGACTGTAGATGACACTCCCTAGGCGCTTGCATGAATTGACTCACCTTGCCCACAGCATAGGAAATGTCGGGTCTGGTCACTGTGAGATATATGAGCTTACCAACCAGACGCCTGTACCGCGAACTATCTGAAAGAGGAGGCGAATCATCTGTCCAGGTTTTGTCCTCCCCAGTAGCCATGGGGCATCGGGCAGGTTTTGCTCCAATTAATCCTGCCTCTTTTAAAAGATCAAGGGCATACTTACGCTGAGAGAGAACTAAGGAGTCGGGCTTCCGAGAGAGTTCGATCCCCAGAAAGTACTTTGGAGAGCCCATATCTTTAGTGATCAGATGTTGGCGAAGATGTCGCTTTGTCAGGGCTACCCCTTCCTGGTCATCACCAGTGAGAAGAATATCATCGACGTACACAGCAAGAACAACCAGCCCAGAAGGAGTTTTGCGAATAAAGAGAGAGTGATCAGCAGAGCTTCGCACAAAACCAACGGCCGCCACAATGCCGCTGAACTTGTCAAACCAAGCTCGAGGACTCTGCTTGAGGCCATAAATTGCCTTCTGCAGCCGGCATACTCGTGTCTCCCCCTGAGCAACATACCCAGGAGGTTGCTCCATGTAAACGGCCTCGTGAAGATCACCATAAAGGAAGGCATTCTTGACGTCCAGCTGAGAAATCGGCCAATCCCGATTGACGGCCACAGAGAGAAGGACCTGGATAGTGCTGAGACGAGCCACAGGGGAGAAGGTGTCAAAGTAATCAACCCCATAGGTCTGAGTAAAGCCCTTAGCAACAAGGCGAGCCTTATACCGATCCACAGTGCCGTCTGGGCTAAATTTGACCACAAAGACCCAGCGGCAGCCAACAACATCAGTACCGAAGGGAGGAGGAACAAGAGTCCATGTACCCCGCTCCGTGAGGGTCGCCATTTCCTCATCCATGACCAGCTTCCAGTGGGGAATAGCAAGGGCCTCCTGATAGGAACGAGGGGTGGCAGTGGCCGAGATAGCCAGTGCAAAAGCTCTGCGAGCAGGGGTAAGACGATCGTAGGAAACAACTGCAGCAAGCGGGTGTTGGGTACAGGCCCGAACCCCTTTGCGAAGAGCAATCGGGAGATCCAGGTCAGCAGGTGCCTCAGTATCCGGAGTATCCGTGGTGGACAGAGCTGGCCCGGGAGTAGAGAGAGATGGCAGCGGAGTGGAGGGAGAAAGCGGAGTAGAGGGTGGAGATGATGAGGATGGGGAAGACGGTGGAGTGGGTGGAGAGGGCAGAACATCAGTGGGAGCAGAGGGAATGGATGGGTTGGTATGAGAAGTAGGATCAGGAGGAGTAGAAGAGGAAGCGGGAGAGAAGTAAGAGGCATTGACAAAGAAGGTGACATCCGCAGAGACAAATTGCTTGCGGGTAACAGGGTCAAAGCAGCAATATCCTTTCTGAGTGGGAGAGTAGCCCAGAAAGACACATTTGGTGGCACGTGGTGAGAGTTTATCACGGGTGGCAGCGGGAGAGTGCACAAAAGCGGTGCACCCAAAGATGTGCAGAGGAAGAGGAAAGGGATCCTTGTCCGGATAAAGAATGGAGAAGGGGGTAGCACCGTGGAGAACTGTGGAGGGAAGGCGATTGATGAGATAGCAGGAGAGGAGGACAGCATGGCCCCAATAGGAGCGAGGAACATGAATTTGAGTCATCATAGTGCGAGCGACATCAAGGAGGTGACGGTTTTTGCGTTCCACCACCCCATTTTGTTGGGAGGTGTAGACACAACTTGTTTGACGAAGAACACCATGGTGAATACAAAAGGAGGAGAAGTCATGGCTAAGATACTCCTTAGCATTGTCTGAACGAAGGAGTTTAATAGACGTATCAAACTGAGTCTTAACCATAGAATAAAAGGAGGTCCAAACAGAGAACAACTCGGAGCAATCTTTGAGAAGATATACCCACGTACATCGAGAGAAATCATCAATGAAGGTGACAAAATAGGAACTACCCCGACCGATGGTGAGGTTAGGAGCGGGACCCCATATGTCAGAGTGAACGAGGTCGAACGGACGGGAAGAGCCCCGACTTTGCGTTGGTGGGAAGGATGAGCGGTGATGTTTGCCAAGTTGACATGCATCACAGTTTAGAGGAGGATGATGAGGAGGGAGGTGCGGCAGGAGCTGGCGGAGAATTCGGGGAGGAGCATGTCCAAGGCGGAGATGCCATTGGAGAAGATCTGTAGAGGAGGAGGAGAAGGTGGATAGAGCAGAAACGTTGTCGAGGAAGTAGAGGCCACCACTCTCAGTCCCGGTAGCAATTGTCCGTTGGGAGTCCGGATCCTGAAAAGCATAAGAGCTAGGGGTGAATATGACAGAACACCGTAGTTGCTTGCATAAAGAAGTAACCGATAATAAATTGCACGGAAACTTGGGCACATAGAGTGTATCAGCCAGGCAGAGAGATGGAGTGACTTGAACCATGCCCGTCCCATGGACCGGGGAGGGAGATCCATCATCAACAATGACCGGGGGCAACTGAGTATGTGTGTCAAGAAGAGAGAAACATTGAGGATTGCCTGTCATATGATTGGTTGCACCAGAGTCGATGAGCCATCTTCCGCGAGTAACAACATGAGCACTACCAGAAGAGGTGACCACGGAGGCGGACAGGCTGGAGGAGGGGAAAGCCATGGAAGTAAGAGAGGAGCAAGCCGCGACGATAAGAACAAGCCGCGAGAAGAGAAAAGAGCACCAAGCCGGGCGAACAGAAAACAGGTCGGGCGGCTAGGAAGGCCGCTACCAAGAAGCAGAGCAAAGCAAAGGGAAAGAAGTCGCACGGCTTGAAAAAGTCGGGCGAACAGAGGAGAACAGGTCGCACGGCAAAAGATGAGGCCGGCGCGACTAGCAAGAGGTCAAAGGCACAGCGGGGAAGAGGTCGCGCGAACTGAAAAGGCCGAGCGAACAGAAGAGAGGAGAAGAGCAGGTGACCGCGACCAAGATGCGGGTGAGAAAGGAACAACCCGCACGGTCAGGCAGATCACAGCAGCAAACCGCGAGTAGAGGGACAAGCGGATATGGGGAAAGCAGAAGCGGACAGGGAGAAGGAGTCCGCAGCGGGTAGAGACAAGCCGCAAAGACTAGGAAGTCGGAGAGGCAAGAAAGAGCAAGGAGCGCGGCGACAAGGAAACAGGTCGCGGCGACGAATAGCAGTAGGAGAAGAGAACCAAGAAGAAGCAAGCCGCGCGAACAGGGCAGCGGACATAAACAAGCTGCTCGAACAGGGTAGCGGACAGAAGAGAAGGCAAGCCGCGAGACAGGTCGCAGAAAGCAGAAAACAAGCTGCGAACAACAGAGAGCGCACAGAATCAGGATGAAATGACCGTGTCCTCTGATACCATGTTAGAAAGTAGCGAAAAAGAGAGAACAAGCGGATAAACTTTTGAATAATTGAAATTTTATTATCCAAAAAAGATGACTATTACAAAGGTATGCCCTCCCTTATATAGAATGG
The DNA here is from genome assembly GCA_039583875.1 of Platanthera guangdongensis. Taxonomy (NCBI): domain Eukaryota; kingdom Viridiplantae; phylum Streptophyta; class Magnoliopsida; order Asparagales; family Orchidaceae; genus Platanthera; species Platanthera guangdongensis. The sequence continues at coordinate 28,345,105 of CM077167.1, forward strand.
AGGAGAGATGAGAGAATACAAATAAGAGATGTGAGACTAAAAATATACAAGCTAAGCGGACTATACAAAGTAAACCGCACAAGCCGCGCGGTTAGACAGAAGGGCTAACCGCACGGCTACAACAAGAGAAGCAGAGAGGTCGCCTGTGAAGATCGCTAGACCGCCCGGTTTACAAGCCGGCGAGTCAAACCGCCAGACCGCGCGGTCTTCAACCCGCCAAGACAGACCGCCCGGTCACCAACTTCAACAACCAACATGTGTTATTTGTGCAACTGACTCATCCAAATCAATGTCAGTATCCCTAAATTGAATTAACTCAAGCATCTCAGAATCAAAAACTGTCAAAATTGATATATCCTCATCTGAATCTACATCTGCTGGAGAGAGAACTGCTGCTGTGACTGCTGCTGCTGTTGTATCTACATCTACTGCAAATTCATCACTGAGCATCTCCCCCTGCCTGGGTTTAGGAGAACCTGGAGCAAGGCCCCTAGATGAAGAGGGGACAGCAGATAGAAGAGATATTTGGGCAGATAAAGAATTGATGGAGGTCACAAGAGGTGTAAGGGCCTCTTGGATTAGGGATTGGATGAGAGTAGTGAGCATTGAGATGATGGTTGAGGGATCAAATGGGGAGGGGGAAGAGGATGGAATAGAGGGGGAATAATAGATGGAGTAGGTGCATCTGACATAATTATGTCTGAGGGTATGATGTAAGATGGAATGGTGGATAAGTGTGGGGGAAGAGGAGACTGAGGAGATATAAGAATGTGAGTGTCCTGAGGTGAAGCTGGAGGAGTAGGTTGTTGATTAACTTGCAGAGGGGAAGATGGAGGTGGAGATGGAATGTTTGTGATGTCTAGAGGTGGAGATGGAGGGGTAGGCACATGAGGAGGCTTCTGTGGAGGAAGGGGTGCTAGAAGAGATGATTGAGATGGAGGGACCTCTTCAGCAGGGAGGAGAGTGGCCTTTACAGCCCTTGTGCTCTCCAAAGTTTGGATGGAAGAGGAAGAACCCTTGGAGGGTTTAGAGAGAGTCCTCTCCCACCTGCCAAATAGAGCGCATGTGAGGCGCTTGCTGGCGTTTATGAAGATGGTCGGGGAGACCATACATTCAGTAGCCTTCTCTTGAAGAAAAACTCCCAAAATTCTGCCAAAGCAGACTTCCTTCTTGCTGTTCTTCTTCTTGATCAACTTAAAGAAAATCTTACTCCAATTGACAGAACGCTTGTTCACCATTGCGCACATGATCAAAAATTGATGCCGGGTTATGTAGTCATGCGTTGAGTGCTTTCCCATTAGCACTTTCCCTACAATGTCTGCCAGATATTGGTAGGCGGCGGACAATTGCTTCTTCAACAACTTGTTAGGGTTGCTACCTGAAAAACCCATTAGCTTCAACATATCATTGTATTCCTCAGAATCCATTTCCATATTATATTCTCCATTTACTAATTCAAAGATCTCAGAAATAATCACAGGAGACAATGAAACAGCAGTACTCCCTATGTTGCCGGTCAAAACATCTTCTTCAGAAATTATAGATGTATAAACCCATTCTCTTATTTCAGTAGCATGCGGTTTAATGCGCCTGGTCATGAAATCCTTTAGATTAAGTTCTTCCAGTAATTCCAAGATATACAGAAAGATGGGGTCAGAATGTTGAAAAGAATCGAAGTCTATATCGAATCCAGTATCAAACTTCATCGCTGCTAACGTGCTTGCTGGAATCGCCATTGATTACCTGCAGGAAAAACACAGAGAAAAACGACGATCAAGAGCAAAAGAACTGAAAGCGCGGGACGGAGGTCGAAGAAAACCTAGATATAAGATTTTCAGAATATGAATCGACAAACTCCATTCCACGAAAAAGAAACATTCTTCGAACTGAGCTCGATGAAATAAATTATAGACAGATAATTCGTCGATCTCATCCAGAAGAATCGAAAACAGTTCGTCGAACTCCGTTCGACGAAATGTCTTCTGAAGCAAAGTTCGTCGATCTCCGGTCGACGAAAATTGTTTCCACACACAGAGAATTCGTCGATCTCCGTTCGACGAGAATCTCTCAAACTTTCCCTAAGTCGTCGAAATCCGTTTGACGAACTCTGGAAAATTCGTCGAATGCAGACATAAACTAGATTAACTCTTCTCCATTAATCATTCCCAGTTGATTTATAAAGAACAGATGGGTTTTCTCATCCAATGGCTTGGTGAAAATGTCTGCTCTCTGTAAATCAGTAGGAATATGGATTAAGTTAATTTTCTTTTTGTCCACATTATCTCTAATGAAATGATGTCTTATTTCAATATGTTTAGTCCTAGAATGGTGAACTGGATTCTGTGCTATAACAATAGCACTAGTATTATCACAAAATAGAGTTGAATTACTTAAGTTGACACCATAGTCTAAGAGTTGATTTTGTATCCATAACATTTGTGAACAGCAGCTGCCAGCAGCCATGTATTCTGCTTTTGCAGTTGATGTAGACACAGATGTCTGCTTTTTACAAAACCAGGAGACAAGTCTCATACCAAGGAACTGGCAAGTTCCAGAGGTACTTTTCCTGTCCACTCTACATCCAGCATAGTCAGCATCTGAGTATCCAATTAACTCAAACTCTGACTCTGCAGGATACCAGAGTCCAGACTATGACAACTCTTTATATATCTCAAAATTCTTTTTAGTAAAATAAGGTGAGATTGTTTAGGGTTCACTTGGAACCTAGCACAAAGGCATGTGGCAAACATTATATCAGGTCTGCCAGCTGTTAGGTATAATAGGGATCCAACAATTGCCCTATAATTTTTCTGATTCACAGGTTTTCTTGTTGCATCAGAATCCACAACAGCATTTGTAGCCATAGGGGTTTTCATCCCTGAAGCATCACTCATCCCAAACTGTTTGATAAGCTCTTTATCATACTTAGCTTGGGAGAGGAAGATACCATCTGGGAGCTGCTTCACTTGGAGACCAAGGAAGTAGGAAAGCTCACCCATGCTACTCATCTCAAATTTAGAATGTATGAGGTCAGCAAACCTCTTGCACAATTTGGGATCAGTAGACCCAAAAATAATGTTATCCACATATATTTGTACTAACAGTATTTGGTCCTTATGATGTCTAGTGAAACGTGTTTTATCTATGGTTCCTCTTGTACATTTACGCTCTAAAAGAAAGCTTGCTAGGGTCTCATACCAAGCTCTTGGAGCTTACTTTAAACCATAGAGAGCTTTATGTAATTTAAAAACAAAAGTGGGTTGAGTTGGAGAGATAAAACCTGGAGGTTGTTCTACATAAACCTCTTCTTGAAGTACTCCATTCAGAAATGCACTTTTGACATCCATTTGGTAGACCTTGAATCTCTTGTGAGCTGCATAGGAAAGGAATATCCTAATGGCCTCTAACCTTGCAACAGGGGCAAAGGTTTGGTCATAGTCTATTCCTTCCTCTTGTCTGTAGCCTTAAGCAACAAGCCTAGCCTTATTCCTCACTATGTTGCCTTGAGCATCTAACTTGTTCCTGTAGACCCATTTGGTTCCAATAATTGGGTAGTTATGGGGTCTTGGAACCAAATCCCAAACTCTACATCTCTCAAACTGATTTAGTTCCTCTTGCATTACAATGATCTAGTGGGGATCTTGCTCTGCCTCATGAATGGTGAGAGGTTCAATTTGAGAGAGAAAACATGCATGCATCAAGTCTTGGTTGAGTTGATGCCTTGTCTGTACACCTGCTGAAATGTCTCCAATCACTTGAGATCTGGGGTGATCTCTAAGTGTGACAAGATCAGTTGGTGGAGTTTGTTGGGCAACAACTTCTGTGTTTAATTCCTCTTGGGGAATGATACTAGCTGTTGAGTGAAGTTCAACCACTTCCTCTTGACTTTCCTCTTCACTATCTTCAGCAATCTGTGGAGTAGGATGGTTTGATACCTCTTGGGTAAGGTTCAGTCCATCCATAGACTCACACAGTGGTGGAACCTGCAAAGAGCTTATGGTAGAAATCTCTTTCTCTTTGTATGACATGTTAGTCTCATCAAAAGATACATGAATAGATTCTTCAATTTTAAGAGTTGATTTATTATACACCCTATAAGCTTTACTGATCATGGAGTATCCCAGAAACACACCTTCATCAGCTTTAGCTTGAAATTTTGCTATGTATTTCTTGTCATTATTGTGAATGTAACAAATGCAACCAAAAACTTTAAGATAATCTACTTTAGGTTTCTTCCCTTTAAGTAATTCATAGAGAGTCTTGCCCTTCAGCTTATGTATCAAACTTCTATTCAACACATAGTTGGAGGTGTTCACTGCCTCTGCCCAAAAGGATAGAGGAAGGTGAGCATCTGACAATAATGTAGTAGCAGATTCAATAAGGGTTCTATTTTTTCTTTCAGGTACCCCATTTTGTTGAGGAGTTCTAGGAGCTAAGAAAGTGTACCTGATCCCTTCACTCTGACAGAACTCTTGCATAAGAAGAGAATCAAACTCTGTCTCATGATCACTTCTGATTAGGGCAATGTGAGTATTGAACTCACTCTATATGCATTTGAGAAACTCTGTCAAACACTTAAAGTTATCAGACTTCTTCCTCAGAAAGAAAACTCATGTGAATCTAGAGAAGTCATCTACAACTACTAAAGTATAAGATTTCCCTCCTAAGTTTTATACTGTAATGGGTCTAAAGAGATCCATGTGTAACAGATACAAAATCCTAGGTGAATCACTCTTATTAAGTGACTTGAAGCTATTTTTGGTTTGCTTGCCTAATTGACAAGCCCTGCAAAGTCCTTCCTTCTTGTAGGGGCCAGAAGGTAGTCCTCTAACAAGGTTGTCTTTGGATAGCCTAGCAATGGTTCTAAGGTTTATATGTCCTAATCTTTTATGCCATAATTCATTAGGTCTACAAATGGAATTGAACAAACATATATCTACCTTAGTTGAAAGAAAATCCACAAGATAAATGTTACCTTTTCTTTTACATGTCAACACAGTTGTGTTGTCCTCTGATTTGATTTTGCATGAGGATTTGTTGAAAGTCACTTGGTAGCCTTCATCACACAGTTGATAGATGCTGATTAAGTTGTGCTTCAGTCCTTCCACATAAGCTACTTTCTTGAATGTGACTGAGCCAATCTGGACTGCACCATATCCTTTTGTTAGTCCAAAGTTTGAATCACCAAATATTACTTTGGGTCCAAGTTTGGCTTTGAAGGTTGTGAAATTCTCCTTGTTTCCTGTCATGTGCTTTGAGCACCCACTATCCAGATATTTTTGCTGGTTTGATGTTGGATAGGTCTTCACTTGCACATAAAACAATTTATTTGTTTTTAACCCAGTTTACCTTGGGCCTAGGTTGATAATCTTTAAATTCTGAAATAAAAGACATCTCAGGTTGACTCTTATAGCCTTCAGGATGATATCTCCTAGGAGGTATTATCCATTCATTATAATGGTTAAACCTCTGAGATGTAGGACCTCTAGGATTGAAGTTTGATTTACCTTTGAAAGATTTTTCAAAACTCTGAGCTCTGTTCGACGATCTCTGAGCTGAGTTCGACGATCTTGGTTAAAATCGTCGAGCTCCGTTCGAAGATCGATTATGCCAGAGTTCAGGGTTCAGAGATCGTCGACCTGAGTTTGACGATTCAGCCTGAGATCGTTGAGCTCCATTCGGCGATCTTCGAGCTCCGTTCGACGTTTTCTGTTGAACTTTTATTTTCTAGGTAAATCAGAATTCTTCCTAGCCACCTCTACAACTCCATTACTTTTATCTGAGATAAACTTGATTGGGGTTGTTAACACTATAGGTTGGCTGGATGAAGCACCCAAGCCCAGTGTACTATTGAATCTTGAGTTCACTGTGCTTGTGATGTCCATTAGTTTGATACTTCTCCCATTGAGGGATTCTTCAAACTTCTTGGCCTCTGATAGTTCATTTTTCAGTGAGGCTATCTGCTCCCTACAACATTCCAACTCCTCAGAGAGTTTGAGGTTATCTGATTTTAAGGTTCTTTGTTCAGACAGTTGATTTCTGAGAGAAATGATTTCTTTCTCAGATTTTAATAGATCTAAGCAAAGTGCCTTAAATTCACATTTGAAGTCCTCTGAATTAAAATCAAATGAGTCTATTACCTGATCCTCTTCAGATTGAGTTTCTGATTCAAACTCTGACTCTTGTTCTGTATCAGTGTTATGTTGAGAGGCATTGATAGCAATCATGCAGAACTCCTTTTCTTCAGCATCATCTTCATCATCACTTGAGCTGGATGAAGCTTCAGATTCTTCTTCTGTTTCACTCCAGGTTTCAGCTACAAACCCCTTCCTGGTATGTTTGTTCTTGCCGGAGGAGGGTTTGTCATTGCTGTTTTTCTTGAAGTCTTTGTCTCTTCTCCTTTCTTTCCTGTCCTTCTTGTCTTTATTCTGACTTTCTGGACAGTCAGACATAATGTGGCCTGGTTTCCTGCATCCAAAACAAATAATTTCTTTGTTATTGGACTTATCATACTTTGGCTTTTCATGCCCTCTGAATGACTTTTTCCTGAAGTCCTTCCTGGCCATTTTATAAAACCTTTTGGCCAGTAAGCTTAGCAACTCTTCATTGCCTGTGACCTTGTCTTCAGGCTGATCTTCAATAGCTTTGAATGCTATTGATTTCTCTTTTCTGATTGCTGGCGAAGCAGCCTTCTGCTCTTCTTCTCTGTTCTTGATGAGTAGCTCATAAGACTTAAGCTTGCCCAAAAGAGCCTAAGTGGTGATCTCATTTAGGCTTCTGGCATCCTTGATTGGCCAGATCCTTGAGTCTCAAGTGCTGGGGAAGCATATTAGGATTTTGTCATTGAGTTCAGTCAATGAGATCTCCTTGTCCAAGGTTTTCAGTTCATTGACTATAAGACTGAGTCTGTTATACATATCAGCAACTGACTCAGTTTCTCCTTTCTTGAAGTTCTCATACTGAGTTATGAGATGAGATCTTCTATCTTTCCTTTCATCTGCAGATCCTGATACTATTTCAGATAGTTTGTCCCATATCTCGTTTGCTGAATTGCATTTAGCTACTTTTTGAAATATTTCATCAGACATGGTTTGTGCCAAAATGTTCATTGCTTTGGCATCTGCAACTTTCCATTTTTTGATTTCTGCATCTGTTCCTGAAGGAGGTGGAACAACACTTGTACTTGTATTTTCTGGGGGTCTTGGACACACTATCAAAATAGAATTAAATATATCTTCATCAATAGAATTCATGTACAATCTTATCCTTGCCTTCCAAAGTGCAAACTTAGATAGATTGCATACTGGAGGTCTGGTGCTAGCATAATCTTTGTTTTGGGCCATGTTCTGTGAAGAAATAAATGTAATAACAAACTTAAAACAGATCTAACTAGAGGGATCTTTGGGTTCAGGTGTTAGCCTGTGCAACCACTAAGGTGTGGTATTTTAACCAACCTCCCTCTGATACCAATTGAAAGTGCAGGTTAGATCTGATATACTCTAGAGGGGGGGGGGTGAATAGAGTATGGTGCTCACTAAAAACTTTTCACAACTTTTGTTGTATTCCTAAGTGAACAGGGAAGCAAATAAAATAAAGTAAGCACAACAACTATCTAAACACAGATCAACACAGAACAATCACAGAGCACAACCAAAAAACAAAAGAAAAGAGCAACCAGATGACACAAGGAGCTATAGTGGTTCCCCAATCAATCTAGGTACATCCACTCTTCTACCACCCTAGGTAGGAATCCACTGTAGGGTGAGTTGATCAGGTGTCCTGTGCACCAATGAGCTTTTGATAAGGTGCTTGAAAACCAAATCTCAAGTCTTTTGGAAGGAGACTTGCAACCAGAATAATTTTGAAGGGATTTAAAACCTTGTACAGGAATTGGAAAGAAGGTGATAGTGTCTTCTCTGTCAACAGTCATAGAGAAGACTTGTGGATTGATTGTAGCAGATCTTGCTCCCCCTGAGATCTTGAGTTATTCAGGAATGCTGGAGCACTGCTTCAGGGTGATAGGTCTTCAATGACCTAGAATGCCTGGACCAGAAATGCTTCAGGAACTTCTTCTGACAGATAAAACTTTGTTGTCCTTTGAAGGTGTCCTGAGAATAGAAAGAAGAAGACTCTTGATTGAATTTGATTGTTCTTCTTCTTCTTCTTGAGAATGTTCCCTGGTCAAGGCTGATTGTAGTCAAGAACTTTTGATTTTAGAATGATTGTTCTTCTCTGCAACCTCAGAGTGTCTGTCTGATTATGTGTATATGCTTGCTGTACTGTGAGTATATTACTTTGTTACTGCTTGATCCTTTTCTTTCTATATTGCTCTATGTCTGACTGAGGAACATTCAAAATTTGAATGTTGAACAGTAATTGCAGCCGGCTTTGGAAAGAATCAGCAATCAATGACTTTCCTAACTGTCCCATGGAAAAATGACATGTAATCGTCCATAGTCAATGCGCATTATAACGGTAACATTCCGAGAAGATCTGATAATAATTGTTTAGGAATCAGCGCCAAGAAACGGGACGGGAAACTTGAAGAAAACCTAGTCTGGATTCGTCGAGCGGAGAACACAATTCGTCGAGCTGCACTTGTGTTTGTCGAGCTGAGCTTGAGTTCGTCGAGCTGAGCTTGAGAGAGTTCGTCGACTAGACAATCTTCATTCATCAAACAGATAGGCTTCATTCGTCGAGCTGAGAACCAAATTCTTCGAGCTGAGAAAAGTTCTGGACTTAGGCAAAATACTCTGCATCTGCTGAAATGTTGTGTCGACATAAGTTGGTGTCGACAGATTGATCTTGGTGTCGACACAAGTCCTCTGGTGTCGACATAAGCGGGTGTCGACACAAATTGTCTGGTGTCGACACAAACCCTAAGTGTCGACACAAAACCTCTGAGTCCAGAAATCGTCGAGTAGAGTACAAAATTCATCGACCTGAGAAGCTGACTTCGTCGACCTGAGAAATTGACAACTTGAGGTCCAAGTTCGTCGACCGAAGCTTGAAGCTGGACTTAGAAAAAATCTTGAAGTTTGTCCTGACTTTGGCTTGATGTAGAAACTGAGTCTTCGTCGAACAAAGAACACAGATCGTCGAGCTTAGCACTAAGAATTGTCTCACGATCGTCGAGCGCAGAACTCCTTTCGTCGAGCTCACTTTACTTGGTCTTGAAAACTTGTTAGATTGGAGTCTCTGATGGTCTTGTTGAAAGCTGGTCCATCTGGAGTTGAGCCTAAGGACTTGACCTAGACTCTAGGACACAACTTGACCCTAGCTATACATGATGGGTCACATCCTAAGTCAGTGAACCTAGCCCAAATCAACTAGGGATCCAACAAACTCATTTGCTGTTCTATAGAACTTTTTATAACACTCAGTTATACTGTCAGACTTTCCTTGTCTGAAACTCTCATATTCCTGGTTCAACATAGATTTTCTATCTTGTCTAACTTCTTCAGAACCCTCCATGTAGACTATCAAAGTATCCCACATTTCTTTGGAGGTCTTGTAGTGAATCAAATTTTGAAAGGTTGCATCATCTATGACACTAACTATGATATTCTAGGCTCTCTTATCCATAGTCGCCAGGATGATCTCATCCTTAGTCATTTCTGAGAGATCCTTGGGAATTCTTTGGTTTGCATCCAGAATAGAAATCTTCATAGGAATATAAGGACCTTCATTGATTGTAATATAGATCCTTGGATCAGAAGCCTCCATAAACAGCCTGACCCTTTCTTTTCAGATGCCAAATATCTCCTTTCTGCATATGGGTAATTTCATAGAACCTATCTCCTTATGATTTTCACCTGAACCCATTTTCTTGATTCTTGAATCTGCCTTATGGATCTCACTCAGACTGTTAAGTCCTTCTTTGAGTAACCTAGCTCTGATACTACTTGAAAGAATTAGTGCCTAACCACCTAGAGGGGGGGGTGAATAGGTGTACTTTTTCTTTTGCTTTTAAGGCAGAAAATCTGTTCTGTTATTTAACCAAAAATTGCAAATTCTACAACTATACAGCACAGCAATCACAGAAACATTCAATCACAGAGTGCACACAGATTTTATAGTGGTTCCCCAAGGTCTGGGTACATCCACTTTCCCCCTTCGCCTATCTAGCAGTGTGTTAGATTCGGCCTAACTTCTGCACTTCACCTCAGATTCTCCGATCTTACAGCTCAGAACCCAAACCAGGTTCCTACAACTCAGAGTGTATCCACACTCCTACAACTCAAGCCAACTTCCCCACCTCAGCCTTCAAAAAGGCCTACACTCAGAGATTACAATCTCCTACACCTCAGGCTCACAGCCCTACCTCAGCCTTCAACAAGGCCTACCACTCAGAGAAAATATTCTCCTACACTCAGCCTTTACATAATAGGCTTACAACTCAGATCTAGAATAGATCCTACAGAAAATTGATTAAACAAAATATATTGCCACCACCCTGAAAGAGAGAGAATGGATGGATGGCTTCTTGATCAGTTCTTGGAAGAATCTAATGGCAGAGAACAACCTCTCTTAGGCTCTGTTTGGCACAGCTGCAGCGACTGCAGAAGTAGTGGTGGGAAGCAGTGGTGGAATAATCAGTTGTTTTGCAGAGTGGTGCCAGAATCTGTGAAACTGTTTGGATGAACAGCTTTTGCAGAGCTGTTTCAAACAGAGAAGCTGTTTAAGCTGTTTGAGAAAACAGCTGTGTGGTGCACAGTTCAATTTTTTTGAACTTAAACACAATAAACAATAACATAAAAAGAACATTTATACTTAATGCATTCTAAGTGCTCATTTTGATATTTTAGGCGATCCCTTGATATTCATAAAGATGCAAAATATGAATTTTGTTACCAAGTAGGTACACTTAAAAATATTATATTAAGTTAGTTAAAATATAATTAAGTTAAAAATAAAATTAAGTTAGTTAAATTATTATTAAAATAATATTTTAATTTTATAAAAAAAAATTTAAAAAAAATTAAAGCAGCGCTGCAGCCCTGAAAGGGCTGCAGCGCTGCTATCTTTCCTGCCGCGGGTGAAGACCCGCGATAGGAAAACAGCTGCACACAACTGTTTTTCACGGTGGCGGATGCCACCGTCCGCCACCGTGAATGCCTTAAACATTTGTTTGGCGCGGCGTTTCGAAAAATCGCAGTCCCCTGCCCTCAAAACATCGCGCCAAACAGAGCCTTAGCTTTCTTCAAAGCTTCTTGAATCTGAACTCAGTAGGGTTGAATCTCCTGAGAAGTTGATCTTCAATCAGCTTCTGACTTGAGATTCAGATCTCAATCTGAATCTTTCTTGGCAGCCTGGTTCAGCAACTGCACTTCTTAGATGGAGCTCTCTCTCTCCAACTTCTTAGATCTTCTGTCGAAGGTCTTCTTCTTTTTTGTGTTGTTAGATATCTGTGTAGATCTTTAATCTTAATTGTAATTATTATCTCTTCTGTTGAAGGAGAAAGCCTTTATATAGTCTTCCTCCATGGTAACCGACTGATCTGGTTTCTAACAAACTTCTGACAGCTTTGATAGTTGCAGTAGACCAGTTAGAAATGACAGCTGTCAAGTCATGCAGTCACTTCTTGAAATACTGTCTCTGTCTGAAAGTATCGAGACTGAACTTCATCATGTGTCGACACAAGTATACTAAGTGTCGACACAAGTGGACTAAGTGTCGACACAAGCCTTGGTGGTGTCGACACATCTCCTTTGTTGTTGTTAATACTTCTCGACACAGCCTTCTGTTGAATGTGTCAACACAAGCCTTTGTAGTGTCGACACAGTCACTTCTTTTCTTCATAAAATTTACTTTGTTGAAATTCTGTTATGTGTCGACACAAGTCCTGTGTGTCGACACATTTGTTGTCGACAAGATCTTCTATGTGTCGACACTGCCTCAGTGTGTCGACACAAATATTTTTTCTCTTTAACTTTGTTGAAACTCTGCTGTGTATCGACACAAGTCCTGTGTGTCGACACAGTTGATGTCGACAAGGTCTTCTGTGTGTCGACACTGCCTCTTGGTGTCGACACAGTTGATGTCGACAATACTTCACTGGGTGTCGACACTGCTTCTGCATGTCGACATAGTTTCTTCAGGTGTCGAGACAGCCATTCCAAGTATCGACACAATTAACTCCAAGTGTCGACATAGCTTTTCTCCAGTGTCGACACAAGTCTTCATAAGTGTCGACACAGCTTCTCTAGGTGTCGACATATGGACTTAGAAATTTTTCTGCATTCTTGCATTTACTTAACCTGCACATATAAACTCAAAACACATCAAATACACCTTGATGCATATCATTGAGTAGGGTGAGGCTTCTTCAAATCTGATACATATTTTCCAATGTACCCAACAAGCGTCTTGGTATCGCTGGTACATATCACGCAGACTACCAATGAAAGAAGATGACAAAATAGTTCTTCATACGATTGCAGCTGAAAATAGTTTACGTCATGTATTAGAGGTATATTAAAGTAATGTTATCGCAGGCAGAGGTGGCTATATATGTAATAGCTTATTAAAAGGTGTACATGTGTGATTTTATCCGACATTTAAACTATCCTGTAAACCCTGATAGAGCTCAGCACGAACATCACTCTTATGTGACGTAATCCACCTGAGTTTTTGTGTTTCAATTTTGATGTAGTTATCGACTACATATTGATGCAGCAAACGTCCTGAGTGGAGAAGCATTGATGGCGTACTGCCGCGAATCTAATAAAAAATTTTATCGTAAGCTTATAAAATTAAAAGTCTCAGTAAATGCATCAGTTTGATGTTTGATGAGGTTACCTGCAGCAAATAAGCGTAGTAATCACAATAGCTTATTCGTTCTGTTCGAGGTATTCGCTCGTCGCCCCGCCACCCATATGTTCTGTAAGGAAGTAACAATGGATACTGTAAAGGATCGTAATAGCCAGAATATTCCTTGATATGCACCAAATGACCATCAGTTGTCTCGACAATTATGTATCTTTCATTTGCTTCCATGAAATCTTCTCCACCATCTAATATTGCAGCGACTTGTGAGGCAGTCAGAAGCGAATATTGTCGCTCTACCAATGGTCTTTTCTTAATCAGTAACCTGCACTGTTGTATGTTAGGGTGCCCAGCAAGTTGCCTGAAGATTTGGACGAAAGGGTTAATTATATTAAGTATGCTGGTGATCCTTTTAATCAATCCTACATCGAGAGCTGAATTTTCACTCAACCAGTTATTTAATTTGTGTTCAATATCGTAAATGAACATTTGTAGGTACCGTGGTCGACTTCCAGGTGCAGGTAGAAGAGAACCAATTCGGTGATACATTGTATCGTGTGCCCTGAAACTGTAGTCTCTGTGATTAGCAGCTGGTATACGTTCGTTAAGCGTGACCCCCAACAATGTGAAGGAGAAGATGTGGTTGTAAGAACGTATATGTTGTCTAAAAGTGCGCGCCGCTGTGCTTTGCTCAGTAAAAATATTAAGCAATTCTGTGGATTCTGGAATGTGGTTAACATCTACCCTACCTCCAGAACAACACAAAGCAGAAGTCTCCTTGTGGAATAGCTTTTCATGGCAGTATGGACATGCAGATGGGCGCAAGAGATGAAGCTCTGGAACTCGAGTGGCGGGATAACAATTCTTTGCACATGGGTTGCGTGTAGTTGGGTGGGTAGGGGGAAGACGAACTTCGGTAGACGTTCCTTCGTCCAATTGATTTTGTGGAAACGACAAGGTAGGTGGACAATCATTGATTGTTCCATAGGAGATGTTTGGAACCATGACAGTAGGGACACTGAGTAATCGTCTTTCTTGAATACGTTCACTCCTTCTCTGATTTTGCAGTTGTAGTTGTGTCTGCCTGTGATTACGACGATTGTAGTTTCTTCGCAATGAAACTAATAAAAATAAAAAATACTATGGATCTCTCTGATAAACAGAATTTCGTAGAAGTTAACTTATTGTAATTTGCAGTACCTGGAGGGATTGTCACGCGGCTATTGCGTATTTGTCGAGTATTCATCCTTATTGTGGGTTGTCCCTCGCCTAAAGTTGTGTCGGACAGCATTGCGGCAGTTGTCATGACTGGATTGTGAGCAATAGAGCTTTGTTGGGCAGCTATAATGTGAATAATAGAAGAGTGTGAGTCATGTCGTCTGTATGTAGTTAGAATACTGATTGAAATATAAAAGTATTGAAGATGTACTCATGATAAGGATAGCCAAAAGGCGTAGTGTTGCACATGCTTCATGCCGTAAATCATGCACCGGTCGAGGCAACATTTCTTCGACCAAGTTAGTTTGTGGTAACGTTAGTGCATCTGGACAATCATTGGTCGCTACGTGGGTGGTGTTTGGATTCATGACTGTAGGTACACCGCGTAATCGAATTTCTCTAATACGCGCACTCCTTCTCTGACCTTGCAATTGTAGCTGTGTCTGCCGAATATTATGACGAATGTAGTTTCTTCGTAACGAACCTAATAAAAATCGAAAAAGTGCAGATCAGTCAGATAAATGGATTATGGTTGAAGCGTGAAGCCTATTAGAGTGAATTGAACCTGTTGTGAAGTGCAGTACCTGCGGGAATTGTCACGTCGGTATTGTTCAGTTGTCGAGCCGCAGTGGTATGCTCCTCGTGTACATGTGCATCGGATCGTGCTGCGGCAGGTATAATGTGCGTCGGATCGCGCTACGGCACGTCGATATTGCTCAGTTGTCGAGCTGAAGTAATATGAATATATCATTTTTAGAGAAGTCTTGAAGGTGTAATGGTGAGAAGTGTAGTTCAAAATCTTAGCTTAGTACCTGTTTCCTGTTTTTAATTATCTACCATTTGGTGTAACACATTTACTGGTTATCGTCCGAAATCTAACGAATAATGTTGTTGGCCAGTTTGCGTTTCTGGTGGTAGTTGTCTTGGCCCCCTTGGTCGTCTTCCCCTAGGGAGAAATGTGATAGGTGGGATGTTTGTTGTTCTACTCAAGACGGTATTTGTTGAGGTAGCTTATGAAGGTGGTATATTCAAACTCCTTTCAACAATGTTTAGCTGGGCTCGAAGGGCATCCTCCCGCAGATGACGAAGTTCACGTCTCCGCATGTTACATGCTTCTTGTTGTTCGGCAGTTGACATCTTAAAAGACTAAAAAAAATCAGTAACAACATTTGTTGTGTTCTCCTTGCAAGATACAAACATTTCTCATAAGTGGGCTCCTTTATAGAGTTTAAATGCTCCCAACCCTCATTACCCAACTATCTAACATTTAAAAAAAATTAAATTGAAGTTATGCAAAAAAATTTGAGTGCAGGCAGCCACATGAAGAGCAAAAATTAAACAGGCAGCTATCTAAAATTTATTTTTTCATCCTCTTATTTTTCCATGCTATCAGTGCATTTGATCGAGTTAAATGCTGGAAGAATGGCTTACAAAAAGAGAAGTTGCATTGAGTATTTGAGTTAAACGAAAACCATAAACCGGGCCTTCACAAAAATATATTAACAGAAGATCAAATGCACTAATTAAAATCCCGCACAGCGAACCCCACTACCGTTTGGGAATTCCTTAAGCCTATACAACGCAACCCTATTGCTGTTTGGAAGTCTTCTAAGCCTCAAAAACCTATTAAAGTCAATATTAAAGTGAAATACACAAGTTACAAAAGCAAATGTTAAACATGAACTATAATTAGAAGGATAAAAATTGAACTGTCCCAATGTTTACATCCATAAGAAAGTAACTTCTTAGAAACGACAAAAAATTCAAATTGGTGTGATTTCTGCGAGCAATCCCAGTGTTAAAAATTGGAATACAAATTCTTCAAAACGACAATACATCAAAATGACAACCACGGGCGGACCCACCCTAAGACACGGTCGGGCAAGTGCCCGAGCGTCTTTTTCGTGTAATCGCGCCTAGGGCGTTCTATTTCCTCACCTTCTTCTCCATGCGAGCCCTTCTCCCTTCCAATTTTTGAGGCGTCGATGATTGGCGAGTGGAGAGCTAGGCCTCTTCTGCAAAATCCGGCGAGATCGACGACTCTCCCTTCTGATTTCTTGTGTCGTTGACGAATCGCGAGCCCACTTCTACGACTCTGCCCTTTCTCCTTTTCGTTCAACCAATGGCTTTTGATACCCTAAAAAACTCATTGAGTCTGAACCCATCCCTTAGGTGATCTCCATTTGAGTACGACATCGCCGGATTCATCCACATTATTGATTGCGGCGAAGGAGATTAGGTTTTTGTTTGAATGTGGGACGCTTGCAGTACTCTCTTAAGGTGAGCATCCTTACCCAAGCTTTTCTGCTAGTTGTTTTTTATGTGTCTATTTTCTTTTTTTGCTTTTAATATGCTCGAGATATTGTAAATGGAATATCTAGTTTGTTCACGATTGGATAACATGACTATTATTTATCAAACAATCATCTTAGATTTGGTGAGTCCAAGACGTACAATTTGAACAGAAGGGGTTCGTTCATAAACAACGATTATTTTTCTAAATATGGGAAAATGATCACTCTAGCTCTATTTCCTCCACGATAAATTCAGGGATCTTATAAGAAGGTAGAGGTTATGAGCCTTTTTTGCTTACTGAGTTCCAATGTCAATTGTGTTAGCAAAGATAGTTGGAGATTCTAAGGATCAATGAATTAGAGCATAGAATTCAAAGTTGTTGTGAGATGGTTGTGTGAAGATGTTTTCATAAGAAAAGTCTCCATTTAGTATTACTGCAGAAAAAATTAACTTTATTATTATTCTGCCTTCTTTGATTTATCAAGAAGTTGTGACATAAACACAGCGGCCTTAGCGTCTACCTCATGGGCCTCTAATTTAGAGGGATAAGGAAGACAGAGACCCATCTAGCACACAATTGAACTCTAAATCCAAACAGAAAAAAACAGATAAGCAAAAGATCTACCAACAGATAAATGAAGTCATTCCACCAAAACTATAAGGATTTCAAGGAATTAACAACCACAATCAATTAACTATAATGTAGAACTATAATGTAGCACTACTTTAGAGGCAAATTGGAAAAGTCTCCACCAAAACTATAATGTAGCACTACTTGAAAACAAAAGGCATTAACAACCTTGCATAATATAATAATTATGCAATAATCATAGATGGTATGCCTCCTTCTACCCCCCATACATTTGCTATCTCTACCTACAATCAATTAACTTCATCCTCCATTTCCTTCAACAAAGATTAATACTACCTAACAATAAAACAACAAAAAAATGTATTATTAACAACCACAATCCTAATTTCGTCAATAAACAAAACTATAAGGCTTTCAAGGAATTAACAACCACAATCAATTAACTATAATGTAGCACTACTTTAGAGGCAAATTGGAAAATTCTCCACCAAAACTATAATGTAGCACTACTTGAAAACAAAAGGCATTAAACACCTTGCATAATATAATAATTATGCAATAATCATAGATGGTATGCCTCCTTCTACCCCCCATATATTTGCTATCTCTACCTACAATCAATTAACTTCATCCTCCATTTCCTTCAACAAAGATTAATACTACCTAACAATAAAACAATAAAAAATGTATTATTAACAATCACAATCCTAATTTCGCCACTGATGACAACACAAATCCTTCAAAATGAAATCATGTTTGCAGGGAAACAACATTGCAAACCAAAAGAGAGTATTACTAACATTTATGCAATCAAATGTGGAACCACTCTCTTGATCGGCGGCAGTCTACCTGGAAAACTGAAAGAGTTAAGTGGAGGGAAACAACATTGAAAACATAGAGAAGAGGCTGGGGGTGTACCTGGAGTAAAAGGAGGATCCCGGCAGTATAGCTGGAGAAAACTGCAGAGGTGAACACCGGCCAGTGAAGAGCACGCGGGAAACAAATGGAGCTCAAGAGCGAAAGAGGAAGGGAAGCAAGATCAAGAAGAAGGGTTACTCACAGAAGATGTTGGAGTAGAAGATCGAAATGGAAGAGCGAACTAGAAGATTACTATGGAAGGGGAAGTCACCGGCGGATGTCGTCGTGAATCGCACGATCAGCGCGATTAGGATGGAAGCAGAAACACAGCGCCAGGATGAAGTACTAGCGGGAGTGGAAGCAGAAACACAGTGCCAGGATGACCTACCGGCGGGAGGGTGAGAGGCTCAGAGATTGCCTTCAGAAATCACAGCGGAGGATGACCTAAATGCCGACGGATGATCCTTTGCAGCGCGGGTTTGAGGGGGTAAAAGGCGGACGCGAGGTTGCGGGTTAAATTCGATCGCGAAATTAAGTCTCTGGGGTTGTGCAGACGGCGGGCGGCACTATAGTGCCCCAAATTAATCCGAATTAATTTGGAATCCGATTTTGACTCCATATTTCAAATTTCTATGGATTGGATGGCCATGATATGTTGTATGGATTATATTAAACGGCTATGATGAGATGTGGAATCACAAGTCATGTTTAAATATACATCTTTATAATATATATATATATACATGCTGTTTGTAGGGATGGAGAACCGCCGCCCCGAGTGATGGGTGTAGTCGTTATAAATTGGTCAGCTAATGTTAACTGTTGCTTTATTTGTCACGTTTTGGTGGGTCGAGCTATGCAGGTGCTGGAGAGCTAAGTGGAAAGTAGCGAGTTGAAGTCCCTTGTGCTACAATTGGTTGACCCTTGAAGGCCCAAAGGCGAACATTTAATGTTTCATGTGTGGTCGGTCTGCACGTCGATGTATGAAAACACTTGTTGTAAAGGAAACAGTTGTAAGGCCTTATGACTATAACATTTTGTGTATTTTGTAGACATACATGAGACATATATATATATATATATATATATATATATATATATATATATATATATATATATATATATATATATATATATATATATCTTTCACTATTATAAGGGAAAAGTTGTCTTTAGTGAAACATTCAAAAATACTAATTATGCCCTCATTTTTATATTTTAATGACTTGACATATATTATAATCTATTTCAAAGAAATTAAAATACAATGTCCATTCAAGTAATTACACTATCAACAAATTAGAAGTAATGATGAAAATCCATTTAAATTCAAAAAAAAATTTAGTAGAGCTCCTGCACCTACTATGGTAGGTTGTCATTAGGCATGTCAACGGTCTATTCAAGGAAGGTTGTCATTAGGCATATCGGTGGTATTTTCGAGGTGATGACATTAAATCAATCAACTTTATTAAAGACAAAATTAATATTGTTAGGTCAAAACATATATTGTTTTACAAAATACAAATTATAATATTTATGTATATTTTTTACGGTCATTTTTAGTACTCATATGTATATGTTGCGGGCGAAACCCGTCTTGATAGGGCGGGCAAAACTCGTCGTCATCTGTCGGGTTTCGCCCCCATCCATTTCCTGGATGCGGCCGAAGGCCGCCCGAGAGCATCAAGCCGGGGCGGGCGAAGCCCGCCGTCACCGGCCTGGTACTGTCGCACCTGGCTATAGTGGCGGAGCCCCGTGTTGGGCACTCGTATATATATATATATATATATATATATATATATATATATATATATATATATATATATATATATATATATATATATATAGTGGACATTCACATGTATTGAGTTCAAGTTAACCCATGAAGCTTCCGCTAGAATGCTCTGAGTTAGGATTTGGTTAGTAGTCTTTTGAAATTAACATGTAACTCCGCTGACTGTCTATGGGATATGTTGTGGGGCTCCGGTCGGACCCTCTATTATATTTCATGTGGCGGCTGGAGGTGTTACATGCATCCAATGGCTTTCTTGTGTTTTGGTAAAGGAACAAACTCTCATGTTTTATTTTTATAATGTGACTCATTCTCTTCCTCTATATCAAATCTCCATTGCGAGAAGTTGCTAGAATGTCTAGCATCTTCATAACTAATAGATTATCCATTTTCTACATTTAAAGCATACACAGTTACATGTTCAAAACTATATGTAAGCCAATCTCTATACCTTACTGGAGGACGTCTATCATGTCGTTACCTATGAACTTCATATTCAGTGGAATATGGCTCTAGCTCTTCATGATGTACTAGATCCTCCTATCGTCCTCGCTCCTCCTCAAATTGTGTCCTTGGCATCTCATTTTTAATCTCACAAAGTGGAATCTCAGTCTCCACCTCAACATGTAGGACGCGTGTCTTTTCAAATTGAATCTGCTTCTTTAGAATAACAGATTAATCAAATATCATGTATTGAGTGATCACGATCTTCTTCATTTCAGGACACCATAATCTATATTCTTTGACTCCTTCAACATACCCGAGAAATATGCATTTTCTTGTCCTCGGGTCAATTTTACTATTTTTCTCAAGTGCATATGTCAGACACCCAAATACTCGTAGCATTGAGTAATTAACAGCTTTTTGTGTCCATAACTCCTCAGGAGTCTTTGATCCAATCGCCAAAGATGGCAACCTATTAATGAGATAGATAGAGGTATTTATTGTCTCTGCCCAAAACTCCTTTGAAAGCCTTACAGTGATCCTCAAACACCGCATCTTCTCTAACAGCATCTGATTCATCCATTCCGCAACTCTATTCAATTGTGGATCCTCAGGTGTTGTAAAGTGATGTACGATCCCTTCAGTTTTGTAGAGCTCCTTGAATACATCAAAAGTGTATTCACTCCAATTATTAGACCTGATAACCTTTACATGTCGTCATGTCTGTTTTTCAACCATAGCTTTTCAAATTTTGAACTTCTCAAATACGTCAGAATTATTTCTCAAAAATAAACCCATAATTTTCTTGAGAAGTCATCAATAAATGAGACAAAATATTTAGCTCCTCCTCGAGAAGGAATAGGTGTTGGCCCCCAAACATCAGTGTGAATATAATCTGGGATGTCTTTTGTGTTATGCATCCCGATACCAAACTTTACCTTATGTTGCTTCCCTAATACGTGCTCTTCACAGAAGTCTAACTTCTCAAATTTTACATCGTCAATCAATTTTCTTTTATGAATTACTTCTAGATTGTGTTCACTCATATGACCAAAACGTAAGTGTCATAATCATGACGAATATAGATCAGAATCAAAAGATGTAAATATAGACATACCAGTGATGGTACGTCCTTGTAGTAGATATAGATTACCAACATTTCTTCCTTTCATCATGATCATTGAACCACGAAAAATCTTCATAGCACCAGCATCGTTCATTGTCTTACACCTGATGGTGTCTAAAGCTCCAAGGGAGAGAAGATTTTTATTCAAGGCCAGAATATGCCGGACATTCATCAAAGTCCTTTTGATCCCATCATGCATTATAATCCGGATTGTTTTAATCCCAATAATTTTGCATACAATATCATTTCTCATGAATACAGAGTCTCCATCAAGGGAACGATATGTTGCAAAATAACTCTGATTTGGAGTCATATGATAAGAGCAGCCAGAATCAAGTACCCAAGAATCTTGAAAATCAACTAATGCACATACCGAAAAGATGAAGACATCACTATCAGATGCTTCCTGCACAATGCTCGCAGAGTCTAGATATCTCTTCATCTCTTTCTCTTTGAGTATGTGGCAATCTTTCTTCCAATGCCCTTTCTTCTTGCAGTAGTTGCATTGATCTCTTTTAGGTTTTCTCGACTTTGATCTTCACTTTCCTCTATCGCTCTTCCAATTTCACTTGTGCGATCGTCCTCTCACGAATAGCCCATCGTCATGCCCATTTGATCTATTTGTTGACACCTTTCCGCGTAACTCCTCAGAGTGCAGAGCCACTTTGTCATCTTTGATAAAAAAGTGTGTCTCGGATATACACCATACTATTCATGAATTGCCCAAATGATGGAGTAAGTGAGCATAAGAGGATCATCGTTTGATCCTCATCATCAATTCACATCGATGTTCTTCAAAACCACCACTATTTGGGCTCTATTTGTTTGGGCGTTTCGCTGCTCCGTTTTGGAAAAACACCGCCGAAAGGGGGGTAAACAAATGAACCTCCGGTGGCGTTTGCTCCGTTTCCACCCGCCTGCCTTGAGAAATGCCCAAAAAAGCTCCGTTTGGAGCAGCCACCTCCCCCCTCCGTTTCGAACACTCCGTTTCCACCCGCCGGATCGACCCGCCACCGCCGAACCAAATGAAGCCTTGATTTGACTCATCTAAGTGGAGTTTGATGGACGTACCTTCCCTTGAAAGTGTAGAGTCATTGCTTTAAATACAACCGATTCGCGAGAGACTTCTTTGAATAGAGTGTCTCGAGCTTCTTGCATAATTTTATCGTAGTATATTCTTCGGCGACTTCACGAAGAACTTCATCAGCAAGAGAAATTTGAATAATACTATGAGCTTTCATTTCCAATTCTTCTTTTGCTTTCGCTGCCATATCCTTCGACAATTTCTCTGGCTCGAACACGTTCTTGTACGCTCCTTGTTGCTTTAATAAATCGATCATCTTGATCCTCCACAGGCTGAAGTTATCTCTCCCATCAAATTTCTCCACCTTGAAATTTATCGTCGCCATCTACGTCCAAGGTTAGAACCTGACTTTGATACCAGTTGTTAGAGTGGACAATATAGAAGAGCGAGAGAGATCGAACAAAATAAGAAGTGCGCACGAGCACAAGTGAGCAAGAGAAAAAAGAACTCAAGAAATGATTCTGAACTGGATGACTTACAAATGAAGACTACATCCTTTTTTATAGTCATCCAAGACCAATATTATATTTATAAGTTTATGTCATCGCTGACCTCATTCTACTAATTACATCATCGTTAACATCATCATACCATTTACATCATCGATGACATCATCTTTCAATATACATAATTGATGACATCTCCAATTTACATTATCGATGACATCATTTAATTATTTACATCATTACTTACATCATTATTCAGGTTCACAAGATTTTGTATCACAAAATCAACATTACCAATGAAGATTTTTTTGTCATCTCTGATCATTAAGAATTATATAACGGTGGTGTATGAAAAAAATCATATTCATATTCCCACAAAATTTAGTGGCAAATTATTTTTTGAAAAAAATTGCATAATAAAGTTTATAAGATAACATAAAATACCTAATGGGAAGAGACCCGTGAAATTTTGTGTTGCCCTAAGATTAATATTATCTCCATCTTGTGCAGGTTAACCGTGAGAAATTAATCACATGGTACAATGTTCCCGACACTTCCGAAAACTTCGAATCACTCA
Source organism: Platanthera guangdongensis (assembly GCA_039583875.1). Lineage (NCBI taxonomy): Eukaryota > Viridiplantae > Streptophyta > Magnoliopsida > Asparagales > Orchidaceae > Platanthera > Platanthera guangdongensis. The sequence continues at coordinate 28,368,305 of CM077167.1, forward strand.
AAAAATGTTTTAGAAGATTTGGTTCTGTGGAGATGCTCAAAATAATTTAATTATTAAAAATAAATTCAAACCAAAGCACAATTAATCGATAATTGTGTTTTTCGCGACAATATAGTAGAAAGCAAAATTAGATTAGTGCACCGCGGATTGTCGGTCAAAACCTCTCTTCTCCTTATAAAGCTCTCTGGTGATGTTCTCTCAATGAATTTGAAGGAGAGTTAAATTAGGAGTGAAAATAGAAGAGAGAATAGATTAGTAGAAATTGGAGAGAAGGTAGGAGAAAATTCCAATCATTTGTAAACTCATTTACAGAATTAATTATAGGAATTTTCGGCATCCCACAATGGGGCACACCCTTTCAACTCGCATCTCATAATTGGGCGCACCTCTTTGAAAAAAAAATAAATTAATTCTATTGCGGATCGCTCAAGGCTCCCATAGACCATTCTAAATTGAACTGTCTTAGTCCATGAGCGGTCTAGCGCGCAAACATGCATAAAAAAAGAAAACTGACAAGACAATCTTTTAACGTGAAAAACTCTTAAACCGAGTGAAAAACCCTTAAACCGAGTGAAAAACCATGTGGTCGAATATGTGCTGACCAAACCCCCACTATTTGTTGGGTGTTGTATAAAGCTTCTTTGAAGAACTCGAGGGCGACATACTGCATCTCGTTATAGTTTAAGAGAGAGAGAACTGTGCCCGGAGGGTGATAAACCACATCTCACGGGCTATTACTATTTCCCACTGCAATTAAGAGCTTAGCACTTGTGGTGGATATAGGGTCTTTGACGTTAGCATGAAGGCGGGAGCAGTTTGTTGCATTCAGACGTCAGGGGTTTGGAAGCTCGGACGGTGTGCTTTGAGCACCTTATCCTCTATGGTTTGTATCTTGTTGCGCTCAGTGGAGTCTGGAGTGGCAAACTTGACGTTGACTGGTAAGCTTGAGGGCAGTGGAAAGGCATTTTGCATGTCTTGACTGTAGTTGAGCGGTCTTTGGCGGGCTTTGTAGTTGGTCTGCGGTTGACTTGGTCGCCACACGGACGTGTGACGTTTGAAGGTTGTTGTTGAACTTCTTATGCTATTCAGAGTGCTGGATGTATTTTGCAGGTGGCTTCGTCGATCAAGTCGATCTCCGACAGACTAGTCAATCTTCAGATGACTAGATGGAGCGCTAGCGGGAGAGATCTGGGGAGTGGAGCGCACGACAATGCACTTGGTGTAACACCCTCTATCCGTCGCATAACATATAGCAGTAGGTCCGGTCGGGGCCCGACGCCATATACCAAGGACAGACCAGGTGGTTACTCAATGGAAACCATCCAACCAATCACAATGTCCTACACAGAGCAATATAGTGGAAGCAGTTTAAATAGTTGCAATTAAAAGAACCCAGCAACAAGCATGAATGTCCACTAACAAGCCAAAAAGTAATGAAGTACATACACAAGTACTGGCCTTAAGGCCTTACAAATGGTTTACTCATATTACATGTTTTCCATACCACGGAACGCAGGCCGGTCATACATGAACAAAAGCAAGTAAAACACTCAAATTAGGCCTTCGAGGGCCGGCTTCGCAATTTGGGCGTTAGCCCGCTATTGACCGCTTGGTCCAGCAACACCTGCAAGCACAATCCACCGCACGGTGGCAAACAAAAACAAAGATTAACAATGCTAACCAAATTATAACGATCCCGCCCCCAACACGGGGCGGCGATGCTCCTTCCCTACACTTTATTAGTATAATCCAGCAGTATAGTAATGTCATTACATCACAGGTGTAGGCACGTACGTCCACACACCCCGTGCACTCAGGGCACATTCTCGGTGAGCCGACCAATGTCACGTCAATTTAAGCCATAGACATTTTCGTCTCACTGCCGCCACTTTGACGGCCAAACTATGAGCATTTTGTCTTCCCGGCATGGGTCGCGTCAATTTAAGCCATAGACCGTCGAAGACCCTCATCTATGCCAGCGGCTCTAACCGAACGACATAGAACGGGTACGGTTCCGCCTGACCTATTGCTCACACCGCAATGTTAATTTAAAACATATGTGCGGGTCAAACTTCTCCCGAGTCCCGTTTCCGTCACACACTTCACATAACCCAGTTATGTTCAAGTTGGCTCCCAGGCCACCATGTTGGCAGAATCACGCATCTGCCCAGTTTTCTGAGTGCACCTTGGGGTTAATCCCCAAGGCTCCTTGTTACAATCTACCACGTAGAAAACCCGAAAAACAAACATTCGCACGGAGTCTTCTCCGGCCACTTATGCAATGCAACATCACCGATCTAGGCCAACTTGTCCGGGTAGGCTTCACACATCATGCCTATGTCCGTTCTCGAATACGGACTCTAAATAATGGGGACTTTACATATCTACCTGAAGGAATGCCTCCAACTCACCGCAAACTCGCGAGAGCGGGCTTCCTATGCAAAAGAAGTAGAGCTTCACATGCTCAAGTAGAGAATCATTACCCTAGCGTTCTTCCTTGGCGCCATGGAAATGTACGCGGATGTAAAGCACCGCAATCTCCTTGCCTTCGTAGATCTGAAGTCGGCTCGCGATTTGGAGCTCTAAAACTCCTCCAACGACTGGATCTATACTCCTTCTTCCTCTTTTGCTCTCCCCTCTCTCTAAGATTTAGACATAGAACCACACAGAAGAATAAGGGTTTTGAAACCCTGTACTCGGGTATAACCCCATCGGGAAATAACCACAACCGTCGGATCCCACAAAAGGGATGCACTGATATGATCCAGGACTGACCTGGACAAATGGGGCTAAACACCGCACGAATCACCAACAGGAGCAGGACACATCCGCGTCAAAACAGTGTCGGAACAATTAGTTAACTCCCGCAAAAACCCGTGTGTCGACACTTCGTATCGATAGGGTCAAACACGCCACAATCGCACCGCACTAGACGATCGTCGAGCCAAGATCGCTGAATGCTGCCAAATCGTTGATCGACGCCAGATCGTCGATCGCTGATCGCTGGCCCAATCGAACGGTCATGAAACGCCCGTGACAACCAGTCATGAACTCAACTCGACGATCGTCGAACCAAAATCGTTGAACGGAGACTTTGACTAAATTGTCGAACTGAGACTTTCACTAAATCGTCGAACGGAGACTTTGACTAAATCGTCAAACGGAGATCGCTGGCCATTCGTCGAACGATGATCGCTGGAGATTCGTCGACCACAGAATATCGACAGATCGTCGACCGCAGAATTGTGATCAGATCGTCGACCGCTGCTCGACGATCGTCGAACCCAGAAAACTGCCTAATTGATTTGCCAGATCTTTGAACTATCCCGACACGCTCTGGGACACGCCCTTGTCCCAGGCCGTGTACCCCTGCCAAATTCCAAATTTGGTACAGAACACCTCCCATCGCACTTTTGAGTTTCGGGGCGTTACACTTGGAGTGACAAATATATTGAGGAATTCCTGCAAGGCGGAACATACAATCGAGGGGATGTGCACACAAAGGAACGTATGCAATAGGAGAGTGCACATAAGGAGGAACTTGCACACTAGTCGACATGCGTAAAGGGAAACATGCGTATAGGAGGTCGTGCACACGTTGGAGGAGAGACACGCGCAAAGGGAGCGCATACAAGGAGAATCGTTGGTACAAACAGACACACGCATGAGGAAGGAAAGACGCGCGCAAAGGGAAACGTGCGCACGACTGTTCGTGCGTACGAGGAGAGGAAGATACACACAAAGGGGAGCGCGCGCAAGGAGGAACGTGTGCACGATCGGACGTGCGCACAAGGAGAGATACGCACAAAGGGAGCACACACAAAGAGGAGAAGAGGAGAGAGAAAACTCGTTGGAGGAAGATGATAGGAGAGAGAAAATACGTAGGAGGATTTTCCAATTGAGGAGAGGATGAAAATGAATAGGAAGAGGATCTAGAGGATGAAAATGAATAGGAAGAGTATCTATTTATAGATCTCAAGAGGGGCAAGTCGTTAATTTCCCCTCATAACCATTGACCGGACGAATATGATCGCTTTCTTTAGAGCACACAGATCGCCAGATTTATGTAAAAGACGAGACCGCCCCGACCGTGAAAATAATCGCCCTTTCCGGAAAATAACCGCTCCCTTCGCGAGGGAGGAGCGGCCGGCAAGGGCGGAGGCCGGAGAGGGCCGGGGGGCCAAGGTGTGGCGGCCAATTTGGCCGCCCGACCTAGGAGAAGAGGTGGTCGGCAACTGGGGAGGAGGGCCCCTGGCCGCGACCGAGCGGCGGGTCCGCCTCCCCCTTCCGGCAGCGAGGAAGCTGCCCCAATTGGGCGGCTAAAGGGCCACCCAATTTGGGGTGACCCTGCTTCCCAGCAAGCGGCCTTGGCTTCCTGATTTGGGGCGACCCCGCACTCCGATGGAGGAGAACGTGGATGTCGCATGCTACTATCTCAACCTTGACCCAAAGGCCCGCCCCATCTACCAGAAGAGGAGGACCATCGCAGACAAGCTGGAGGAGCTCATCCGGGAGAGCTCCTCAAAGCAGGTTTTGTATTAGAGATCTAATATCTAGGATGAGTCTCTAATGTGGTAATTGTGAAAAAGGAGATGGTAGATGGAGAATATGTGTCAATTTTTCTCTTTTAAATAAAACACGTACTAAGGATTGTTAGCCCTTGCCTAGGATCGACGTGTTGGTTGACTCGGTCGTCGATTTTTTTGTGATGACTTTTTTTTGTATGCCTTTTCAAGTTATCACCAGATCAAGATGCACCCGCCGAATGTCAAATATGTCTCCTTCATCACAAGAGATGGATGTTACTATTATAAAATGATGCACTTTGGGCTGAGGAATGGAGAGACAATATATCAAAGGATGATGGACCGAGTATTTCGGGAGTAGAGGGGCAAGAACTTGGAAGTATACGTTGATGACCTAATGGTGAAGAGCAGGGATGTGAGCTCCCACCTTTAAGATCTAGAGGAGACCTTTGCCACCCGACAGAGGTTCATGATGAGTCTAAACCCCCTGGAATGTGTTTTTTGGGGTAGTAGGGGCAAATTCTTGGGACATCTCCTTACTCCAGCAGGGGTAGAGCGCAAACACGACAAGATGAAGGTGATAATGGAGCTAGAGTCGCCATGGAACCCCAAGGAAGTTCAACACTAGGCTGTAAAGCTTGCAGGATTGAGCAGGTTCCTCTCCCGGGCTGGAGAGAAGTTCTTGCCCTCTTCAAAGTATTGCGAGGCAACCAAAAGTTTGAGTGGTCTATGGAGTGCGAGGAGGCCTTCCAGTCCCTAAAAAATTAACTCACCGAGACTCCTCTACTCTAGGGACCCAAGGAGGGGGAAGATCTATCTTTGTACCCTGGGGGCGAGGTGGAGGCCGTAAGCTCCGTATTGGTCCTTGAGGAGGGTAAGAAACAACTACTCATTTACTATGTGAGCAGGGTCCTAAATATGATAGAGCTCCGATATCCGATCCTGGAAAAGTTGGCATTCACCTTGGTCATCTAAGTATGGAAGCTCAAGCCTTACTTCCAATCCCACTCAATCCGGGTAGCGACTAACCACCCTCTCCGCAATATTTTTGAGGGGTAGAGCACTCAGGAAGGCTCGCGAAGTGGTCGGTAGAGTTGAGTGAATCTCATTCATCCCCCTCCTATTGATAAAGCCTCAGACGGTGGCGAACTTCTTGGCTGACTATGTGGTCGAGGTAGAAGAGCAACTCCTTCCTACCATGTCACCTAGAAGTTTCTGGTAGATGGAGCTTCAGGGAGACACTACCTATGAGCGGGGGTAGTCTTGGAAAGCCCCAAGTAGACAAAGCTAGAGCAAGCTGTGGTAATATATTTTCCCATCACTGACAACCAGGCGGAGTACGAAGCAGCCATCATGGGGCTACGACTAGCCAAAGAGTTGGGGAAATAGGATGTCGAGGTACTAACATATTTAATGATGGTTGCCTCACAGGTCAAAGGTGAGTTTGATACAAGGGGTCCTATTCTCCAGTGGTACTTGGCAAAGGTGAGGGGACTTATCGGGATGTTCCGAACATTCTCCATTCAACATGTACCGCGGGAAGAGAGTGGTATCGCAGATCAGCTGTCCAAGTTCGGACCCAGGATAGGAGGAACCTTGTCGGGCTTGTCATTCCCGTCCTTCGATGAAGGAGAGTTGATGAAGATAGATCACCACACCTCGTGGATGGATCCTTTTATAACTTTCTTAATTAAGGGCAAGTTTTAGGAGGAGGCCCCAGACAAAAAGCGCTTCAGGCACAAGTCAGTGTACTATTTACTGCATGAAGGAGGATTGTTTCAAAAGACTTTTTCGGGACTCTTGGCGAGGTATTTGGCTGAAGAGGAGATCCCGAAGATCTTGGAGGAGGTTCACTCAGGCGTGTGTGGTAGCTATGAAAAATGTGCGAGAAAACGACCAAGAGGTAAATAAACCACAAATTTTATTGCTCCAAAAAGATAAACAATACATAGGTATGCCCCCATATTTATAAAAAATGGAGGAGATGAGAGAATATAATAAGAGATGTGGGACTAAATAAGTATCTGCCACTGCTAGCCGCCAGACTGCCTATTAGCCTCCAGATCGCCCATGCTATCCGCCAGACCGCCCACGCTAACCGCCAAACCACTTGCTAGCTGCCAGACCGTCCATGCTAACTACCAGACTGCCTGCTGCGGCAAGCCACCAGACAGTTGTTGCGGTAAGCCACCAGACCACTGTTGCGGCTAACTGCCGGACCACTCCTGCGACAAGCCACTAGACTGCTATTGCAGTAAGCCACTAGACCGATACTGCTAGGATAAGCTACCAGACAACCAGACCACCTGAACAACCTGCCTGACTGCCCGGACAACTAGCCGCCCGACTAGAAGGCAAACCGCCAAACTTAACACTCCCCCTCAAGCTGGAGCGTATATGTCAACCATGCCCAGCTTGCTATAAATATCTGAAGCGGAAACTGGTTTCGTGAAGAAGTCTGCCAGTTCTTTATCAGAAGTGACGAAGGAGTATCGATCTGATTCTTCAACACCTCTTCCCCAATGAAATGACAATCAACCTCTATTAGGTCCATTTCCCACAATATCTCAGATTTAAAGAAGTCTATCATGTCAATAAAATACATAAAGTTGTATTTGATGTATGTTTAAGTTCATGCATGTAGGTTATTCCTTGAAACATTGATAGGACAGGTATTCTAAGTGATGTGATAGATGGTCACAAAGTAAAGACGTGGAGGGACAGAAATATATTTAAGTCCACAGGCGTTAAGTGAAGTTAGTTCACTCAATGCAGATGCAAGGAAAGATGCTGGATAGGCTGGAAAATGCCTAAGTGCACATGCATTGAGTAAAGTTTATTCACTCAACTCTAGGTGAATAATAGTGCTAAGTCCAGCCTGTGTAGTCAAAGTCAAACAATTGGCAAGCTAAAGATGTGGCTAAGTCCACATGCGTTGAGTGAAGTCTACTCACTCAACGTCATACAACAAAATATTGTGAGATAGGCTAAGACAGTCAAAGCCTAAGAAGAAACAATAAGAAAGTGGCCAAGTCCACATGCATTGAGTGAAGTCTACTGTAAATGTTTACTTGAGGCTTGAAAGTGATCTGGAGGGGGGTGAATAGGTCCAATTTAAATATGGTCCCCCTTTTTTTTAATTAGAGTACTACTTTAATTGAAATGATTAACTAAGATCTGATAATCAATAGAATTTAAATAATAATCAACAGTATTAACACAACACAGCACATCAACACACACAGCACAATGCCCACAGATTTATAGTGGTTCCCAAATTTATGGGTAAATCCACTTTCCTCCTTCGCCTAGCTAGCAATGAACTAGATTCGGCCAAACTTCTCCTCTTTCCTTTACTCAAATCTTTAGATCTTACACCACAGAGCCCACTCGGCTCCTACTACTTAGACTTCACAAGTCTTACCACTCAGATCACCAAGATCTTACACCTCAAGTTCTTCCCAAGAACTCTACCTCAGAATGAATCCTCACTCCTACTTCTCAGGAAACAAATGCCCTATAACTCAGAGAATTTTCAACTTCTCCTACCTCAGGCAATCCTAGCTCTACCTCAGCCTTTATAACACAAGCTTACACCAACAAAAGAATAAATCTCCTTCACTCAGATGTACAGACAGATCTTACAAACTGAATATAACAGAGAATTGAATCATAAAATGTCACCCAGAATGAGATTTGAGTAACTGCTTCTTGATCTGATCTTGATGATTGCACTTTCTTTGATTCTGACAAGACAGATCTGATCAAACCCTTCTTAGCTTTTCAAAGCTTCTTGAAGTAGAAATTAGGGTTGATCTAGGCTGGAGAGATGTTGTAGATGATTCTTGATCAGACCTCTCTCCACCTTCTTAATTGTAGCTGAAGCTTCAAGGTTGTGCTGCTTCTTCTTTATTTTTGGTTCTTCTTCTGTTTTCCTCACACTCTGTTCCTCTTTCTTCTTAAGACAACATCCCTTTAAATAGGCTCTAACAGGAGTAACCGGCTAATCCGGTTAATAACTAACAGTTTTGACAGCTGTCGGTACCTCTGTCTTGACATATGTACTTAGGAAATAAGTCTGTTAAAGTGTTGAGACTTGGCTGTGAAATGTGTTGACACAAGTCCTGGGTGTCGACATAGCTCCTGTAGTGGTGTCGACATACTTCTGAATGTGTCGACAAAGCTCTTTAATATGTCTCGACACAACTTCTGTGGAATGTGTCGACACAAATCCCGTGTGTCGACACAGTTGTCTTTAGTCTCATTATAGCTTGATTATAGTGTGTCTACACTAGTCCTGAGTGTCGACACAGTTCTTTTTAATCTTGACGCAGCTAGAATAGAGTGTGTCGACACTAGTCCTGAGTGTCGACACAGTTGTCTTTAGTCTCGACACAGCGTGTCGACACAGTTGTCCTAAGTGTCGACATAGCTTTTCCTTGTGTCGACACAACTTGTTCAGTGTGTGTCGACACTAGTCCTAAGTGTCGACACATTGTACTTAGCTTTATTAACCTGCATGAATAAACTTAACATCCATCAATACAATAATGTGTATATCATTGAGCTGAGAAGACATCTTTAAATCAAGTACATTGAGACCAATGTACTGAACAATCTCCCCCTATTTGGAGAAGTCATAACCCCAATACAATGATATACAACAAGATACCATAATAAAAAGATAAAGACATATAGACATCCAGTGCAGTTTAGTAAGTGAATTATAACAGATAAACACACAAACTTAATAATGATACAAAGTAGAGAATAAGGCAAATAATTTCAGTCCTAATTAATCAACACATGAAATGTAGAATAAGCCATAATTTCCATTAATTGTTTATCTTAGAATTTACTGATACAAGTTTTTTCAGAATAGCTACAGATCAAAATGTTCATATGAAATATAAAACTTAGTAAAACTTAAGGCAGCTCAGGTTCCTTAATAACCATGCCTTTCCCTGATTGTATCTTAGCTTTCATTTCTGGCTCCTTGTCCTCAGCAACTGCCTTACCTTTGGCTTCCTTAGCTTTAGCTTTTACTATAGCTTCTTCCTTCAGCCTTTGCCTCTCAAAATGATGCATGGCTTTGGGAAATACTTGTTGGGCTCTATGGAATTAGCAGGAAGCTTTTCTCTCTTCAAATCTTGCCTGAATATCTGAATCACATCTTGTTGTTTCAAGTGTTTAGCCCATTCCTGTTCAGAATATCATTTCCCTATGTCAGTAATATTAGCATTCGCAACTTTCCATGCAGTAAGAATGATTGATCTAGAGGTTGGACTCCAATGCTCAAAATTAGGTTTAGTCTCAGTCTGCTCTCTAAACCTTTTCTTTGATAACTGAGCCTCAGTCTCTGGAGCAGTAGCAGGCCTGTCCACTTTCTCAAATATTACATTCTTATTTATGCCTTAAGGAGGACTATACATGTGGTGAACAGCTGCTTGAACGTACTCAAAAGTGGCTGGGGCTGCAGGAGCATTCCATTCAGCAGGAGGTGCATGAAGTAGAGGTGGTTGTTGACAACCAGATTCAGCTGTTTGATCACCCTCATTCCATAGAGGAGGAAAGCCTAAAGTATCTCTGATATTGTTTGCAATCCAGGTAGCATGTTCAGCACTTTCCTGAATCATGACTCTCTCCCCCTTTATGACTTCTCTCTTAATATGATCTCTTAGATCATTCTTTTCAAATCTGACCCGTCCTTGAACATAATTGATACTTGTAGTCACAGTATTCTTAACCCTCAGTAAATTATTGTCCAAAGTTTTGTAAGAATCTTTGATATCCGTAAGGAGAGATTCAAAATGACTTTACAGTTTGGTATTAATATCTATCCTAGTAGAATCAATTCTGGCAGTAGGTTGGGTCTTAATTTCTCCCAAGGTAGTTTTATGCATCACTATCAGATTCTCATTTAGTCTGTTCTGATTTTCAAGGACACATCCTTGCTTGATTGTCACATCATCCTATATTTGCATGGCATCCTGTTGTTGCTTTGCCAGGTAAACTACTGCATGAGCCCCTTTCTCAAAGAATGAATTCATTTCAATTTTCAAAAGATTTACTTCTAATCTTATTGACTTGATCTCTTGGGCTAGCTGAAATTGCAAATCCTTGTTGCTTTCATCCACACATTTCTCTAAGTTTTACCTTTGCTTATCAAGCATTAGCTGTAGTTGCACTAGCAAAGTGTTGTGATCTATTGTAGGAGTAGATGGTGGTCTAGACTGAAGATATTGCTTGTAGCTCTTGTTCTTCTTCTTCATTGCAGAAAATTTTCTTTTATTTTGTGAGTAGCATCTGCATCCTCAGATTCAGAAGAACTAACCTCTTCAACTTGAGGTGACTCTTTAGATTTCTCAGTAACAAGGGCCAACTCCCCCTTAATCCTTGTACCTTCTTGATTAATAAGGATATTATCCACAGTAATATCTGCATGCTGAATTGCAGCATCAGGTATCTCAAACTGAGAGTCTGCAATTCTCTCTTCCTAAATATTTGTATTCTTTGTCATTAGAATTTCTTCTTCAGTCTCTTGCAGAGTTTCTTCTTCCATTACTTGATCAGATATTTCATGTGCAGTATCTTGTGTCTTTTCTAGGTCTTGTACTACATCCATTATAATTGTTGTTGTTGTATCCATTGACAATTCTGTGAGGTACTCCCCCTCAGCTAATTCTTTTTCTGGGATGATCTCCCTTTGCACTTGTGCAATGATCTTAGGGAATTGCCTAGGAGACCTGCCTTGGACTTCCTCTAGATTTTCATCTAAACTGAAGTTCACCGCTTCTTCAGAATCACTAGAGGGTACTACTTCCTCAACCACTGATTTCTTATTTTTTTTATTTCCTTTTTTTGCTTAGGTGCAGGAATTTCCTTAATCAAGACTTTATCCCCACCTAGACAGGATTCTTAGATTCATTCTCCTCATATGATTGATCTTAGTGCCATGTTTCTGATTAATGCAATCTGGAATGACCTTTATCAGATACAAACTTATTATTCTGCCCATATTGGGCTTCTAAATTCCTTCTACAATCTTATTAAACAACACTCTATTCCAGTCAGTATTGATTTTGAAGATAATTCTAGTCATCAGATTAAACATGACATTAGAAATCCTGTCATGTGCTCCAGTCTTGCAGAGGAGCACCGTTCCTACTATTTTTGACAGGAATTTACCTTGGGAATTCATTCCCTTCCTGTTGAAAGAATGTCCAATACTAGTGGTTGGAGGTAGACCACACCAAACTAGTGTCTCAGTTGTCTTGATTGAATTCAGATCATTATCCTGTGAAATTCTTGGAATTTGAAAGACTTTAGCCAGTCTTTTAGTAGTGACCTTTATCCTTTCTCCATTAACAGTGGATCTTATCTTGTCAAAGTTAGAGTTTAATGAGGTATTAGTATAAAATTCAGATACCTCTCTCTTCCAGATCTTGGTTGGTTCTGAAAGAAGATACTCCAACCCTGCCTCATTCACAAGGTCAATCACTTTCTTGATATCTGTAGATGCGGTGTTGAATGCATCGCGCACAAGTTCATATCCCTCGTTGATGTGATCGTCCATCTTTGGTGCCATTCTTGTTGAAAGATCTTGAGTTAGAAGGGTGTCGACTATGGATTTCTAGGCCTCGACACACAACGATTAGTCTCTTAAGATTACTGGCGAGTGAAGTCGACAAAACATAACATCTACTATTTATAACATCAGTCTTTTGAAGGTGAAAAGGCGCGCTGCATATAGTGATTTTCTCAATATTGGGAAATTTCTAGAGTCGACAAAGAAAACCTAAGCTGTCGAGATGTGTCGACACGTATCAACATGTGTCGACACAAGGTTTATGTTTCTCGACACAGACCTAACGGTCTTGACACAAACTTGTAATGTTTCGACACACATCCTCTTATCAGTGTCGACACGCATCCGCTAATCAGTGTCAACACACAGTCACGTGTCTTGACACATCTTTTCTACTAGTATCGACAGATGCTGTTGTGTCTCGACACACCTGAACTAATAGTGTCGACACACACCCTGGTGTCTCGACACAATTTTGTGACTTAGACAAATTTTATGTTCTGACTTATATGTCCTAACTTATATGTCCTGACTAATTAAAGTAAAAAATTTTAAAATATTTGCATTTCTAATTAGTCATCCTTTTAAGTGAAATTATTTATTCAATATTCAACATGCCTAGTTCAAACTTAAAATAATTGAACTTACTTTCATTTAGGGGTTTTGTAAAGATATCAACAACTTGTCTTTCAGTTGAAATATGTTGTAAGGTAATATTTTCTTTTTCTACATTATCTTTGAGAAAGTGATATCTAATTTTTATATGTTTAGTTCTACTATGAGAAAAAGGATTATTGGCAATAGAAATTGCATTAGTAGAATCACAGAACATAATAGATTTACTTAGCTGAATACTGTAGTCCAGTAGTTGATGTTGAATCCACAACAGCTATGCACAGCAACTTCCAGCAGATATGTACTCTGATTCTGCTATAGAGATAACAACACTTGTTTGCTTCTTGCTACTCCAACTGATAAGTCTTTTCCCCAGAAACTAGCAAGTTCCAGAAGTGCTTTTTTTGTCTTCTTTACACCCTGCAAAATCTGTATCTGTGTACCCAGTAAGTTCAAAATCACTATCCCTAGGATACCAAAGCCCAAGATTGGGAGTGCCCTTAAGATATCTCAGTATTCTCTTAATAGTAGTATAATGAGACTCTTTGGGGCATGCTTGTTACCTAGCATAAACACATATTGAGAACATAATATCTGGCCTACTAGCAGTTAAATACAGAAGTGATCCAATTATGCCTCTATACAAGGTTTCATCAACTGGTTTTCCAGATTCATCCATGTGCAGTGACACTGTAGAACCCATTGGAGTTCTCATGATAGAAGAATACTTCATACCATATCTCTTAATCAACTCCTTAGTGAACTTAGATTGAGAGATGAATATCCATCCTCAGATTGTCTAACTTGGAATCCCAAGAAGAACTTTAGCTCACACATGCTGCTCATCTCAAACTTGCCTTGCAAATTTGCTACACAACATCTCATTGGTAGACCCAAAAATTATGTCATCTACATAAATCTGGACTAATATGCTTGAACCTTTGATGTTTCGAAGGAATAGTGTCTTGTCTATCTTTCCTCTAAAGAACTTGTTCTCTATAAGAAAGGTAGAGAGGGTTTCATACTAGGCTCTAGGTTCCTGTTTTAAGCCATACAAAGTCTTATGTAATCTGAAAACATAGTTTTTGTGTTTAAGGTCAACAAAACCTGGTGGATGCTCTACATAGACTTCTTCCTTCAGTGTACCATTTAAGAATGTTGACTTTATATCCATTTGGTAGACTTTGTATCCTTTGAATGTTGCATGGGTTCAAAACAATCTAATGGCTTCTAGCCTAGCTACAAGTGCAAAAGTTTGGTCATAACCTAATCCTTCCTCTTGTCTATAACCTTTAGCCACTAATCTAGCCTTATTTTTGACTATAACTCCATACTCATCTAATTTATTTCTATAGATCCACTTAGTGTCTATGATATTATGATCACTAGTTCTAGGAACTAGACACCAAACTTTATATCTCTCAAATTGATTTAACTCTTCTTGCATAGCCATAATCCAGTTGGGATCTGAATTAACATCTTTAAACTTTTAGGTTCTACCTGTGAGAGAAAACTGGAGTATAGAACCTCATTATGATGTCTACTTCTAGTAGTCACACCTAATATGGCATCACCTATTATTTGATCTATAGGATGATCTCTAAGGTGTCTAACTGCTACATGAAGGTGTCTATTATCACCTAGTACTGCATGAGGATTAGGTAGATTCTCTTCCTCCCCCTGAGCTGATGCAATATCTGAAAGTTTATAGTTGCCTACCTAAATCACCTAGAGGGGGTGAATAGTTGAGATGTGCGTCTTTTTGCGGAATAAAAATTTCAAACCAATGCACATAACTAACTACCAATCAATCACGGACGAGGCAAGATTTATAGTGGTTCCCCAACTTTGGGTACATCCACTTTCCCTCACCGATCTAGCAATACACTAGACTCAGCTACTCCACTATCTCAGATTGAAAATCAATCCTACCCTCGGAACAACGTTCCTACAAACGCGATCCACAAAACGGATCTACACTCGGAAGATAAAGCTTCCTACAATCTCGAAGACAAAAGCTCCTACAATAATGAAATAAATTGTATAGAAATACAAACAATAAATCTTCTCTTTCAGATCTTCAACTGTCGACCAGAAATTTCTTCTTCTAGGCTTTGCGGCTTTATCAGAATGATGAAGAGAAATCTCGGCAAGATTAGATCTGAAACTTCTTAGCTTCACATGATCGATCGAATCAGAAGATGAGGATGTGAGCAAATCTCGATCTGGAAAGCCTTCTTGATCTGAATCCTCTAAAGGCGAAACCCTAGCCGGTCGGGAATCAGCGACGGCGGCGGCGGCGGTTTTCGTTTCTTGGAGAGAGAAAGAGGAAATCAGAAAACTTGAGAAAAATGGCTGCAAAACTTTTTAATATTCTCTTTGAGAAAACTTCTTAGGATTAGGGTTTGTCGGTTTAGATAAGACCATTTATAGGATCATAAAAGATTAGACATAATTAAGTCATTATGAGATACACGTGGACCAATCACGTCAAGGTTCATAAAGAATTCTCTGATTCTGGACTTAACAAAATTATCGGAAAAATCGAAGTAAGATACTCGAGAGAGAAAGGACTACTCGAGTACATTGCAACACTACTCGAGTGGGTAGAAGATGACTACTCGAGTATATAAGAAAACTACTCGAGAGAAAATAATTTAGTTACTCGAGTACATGGAGTCAACTACTCGAGTAAACTTGACGAAACAGAATTCAGCTACTCGAGTATCAAAAATGACATACTCGAGTACTTAGGTAATTACACGAGAGGTGGAGTGAATTACTCGAGTACAAGGAATACTACTCGAGTAGATGAGAATGAACTACTTGAGTGGTTGAGAAACTACTCAAGTCAGGGACTTAGAAATTTTTTCTGAACTGGAATACTAAACTACTCGAGTATAAAAGTTGAACTACTCGAGACGATAGGAACTACTCGAGTATATGGAAGTGACTACTCGAGTAATTCACTTAGAAAAATTTTCTGGAGTATAATTCTAGGTTACTCGAGTATTAATTCTGGACTACTCGAGTAGTAGATGAACTACTCGAGTACATGACTTAGACTACTCGAGTAAGTGAGAACTACACGTGAGTCAGAATTTTATTACTCGAGATAGAATATAAAACTACTCGAGTACTATACATTACTACTCGAGTATTTAACTTAGAAAACTTTTGAGGAGAAAAATTCTGTAAACCCGAGAGGAGAAAGGAAACTACTCAAGTAGTTGTTTTAACTACTCGAGAGCCATAATTAGACTACTCGGGATATACCATACCTACTCGAGTAAGAGTATTATTACTCAAGTATGAACTCAGCATTTTACTCGAGTAAGTATAGAAATACTCGAGTATAATACTTAGGAAATTTTCTTGACAGAATTTTTCTTCTTCTAAGGTGAGACCAGCATCAAGTCTTTTCACTTAGTCCTAGAGCTTGAGTATGAAGTGTATCCCAATAGAGAGGCTACACATGAGTCAACACCTGTGATCATACAATGAGGGATTACATTGTATGGTCCTGTGTTTGGTGACCCATTGTAGACTGACATTGGTCTACACTTCCCATAAGACTCCTGCAAACACATAACTCAAACCAAGCACAAATACAACTTAATTCATCTTAGTTCAAAGATGACTTCATCAAATCTGGGTTAGTGTGGATACAATATCCAACAATCTCCCCCTATTTATAGAAGTCAGAGCCCTTTACACTAAGGTGAATTATGGACATAAAAAGAATGCTAAGTAGATAAATCAGTGTAAGCAAGCAAAGGACTATAAAAAAGATAATAAGATCAAAAACTTAGAATTATATAAGTGTGAATATCCAAAAAATGTCATTATCAACAAAAATCATTTCCACAACTCATAAGTGCTTTGTATCTAGATCTGATGATGCTGTCTATCTTGCTTCTTATGTTGTCTCCTCTGGTAGCTGTAAGGCTTTGGGTAATACTTGGGAGGTCTTGGAGGAGCAGCGGGGTTGTTTCTTCCAAATTCTCTGTCATATAATCTTCTCTTGGTCATTGATTTCTCATATAAATCCCATTCCTAGGAACTGTAATGTATATTCCTGCTCTCATGGTAGTCCATAACAAGTTTGAGTGTTTCCAAAATAAGGGACTTGGAAGTGGGAGACCATATCTCAGTAAATTCAAGAGCTTTTCTCTTATCATCATCAAAAACTGGAATGGACTTGCTGGCAGAGGGACCTTCACCATACTTTCTTTTCTTCCTAGAAGTTTGGATCTCAGGAGGGGCATGAAGGAATATATCTGCAGGATCATCTTCCCAACCCTTAGTGTAGGAATCAGGAGGAGCAACTGAGTCACCAGTCCTTGGAGAGAAGGTGGGTTGAGGAGCTTGAATAGGAGCATCAGCAGCTAATGGATTCAGATGATGAGGAATAATATTTGGATCAGCAACAAATTTAGGAAGAATTTGGTTGTGCATCCAGACAGCAGTGTCATAGGTGTGGAATTTGACACTCTGTATTTGTGCTAAAACATCATCATGAACTTCTTTCACTTTGACTTTCCAAAGCTCTTGCATGACAGCATCTGATTTTTCTAAATACTCTTTCACCAACTTCTCCCCCTTTCTGACTTCAATAGATAGCTGAGAGATTGCATCTTCTTTGAAAGTGCCAACCTCTTCACAGATTTTCATCTTTGTAGTTTCAGCTCTTTTGTCCAATTCCATCTGATTATTAGCAAGAGTCAGACCTTGCTCCATCACTTGACCAACACTAGTAATGGTGTGGACTAATGCTTTGCCACCAATTTGGAACAGATGTTTGAGCTGATTCATATTATGTTGAAGTTCAGCAAATCCACTGCTCATCTCAGTTTCTAGAACAGTGACCCTATTTGTGACATTCTTAATACAAGTATCAAAGTATGTTTTCTGCTCTTGAAGGAGAAGGACAATCTGTGGCAGCAAATCTGTGGAGGGAGTAGCTGTTGCAGCAGGAGGAGCAGAAGTAGATGGAACATAAGGAAGAGGAGATACCCATGGAGCTATTTCTGTAAGGGTAACAGAGCTCGGAGCTCTTGTAGTGGGTGTCATGGCATCCCCTTCATTAGTGACTGTGGGCATGGAGAAATTTAAGTTCCTTAGAGGAGCTTCAACTGGCTCAGGTGATGTCTCATCTGAAATGAAGATGGTTTCTGCCTGCTCTTTGTGAGCAACATGAGATTTAGTTGGAGACCTGGCTGGAGATTTTTCTGGAGACTGTGCTGGAGATTGCACTTGAGTGGGGTCTTTGGGTATTTCAGTGGATGGAGCTTTTAGAGATATAGGTGGAGGAGGTAAATCTGCTATCAATTCTGCTATCATCTCATTGATGGCAGCTTCTGTGTAGAGGAGGGTATCTTGAAGTTGTTGATCTGAGGGAATGTCTTCTGGGGTAACAGGTGGAGGAGTAGGAGCTGGAGGAGTTGGCATCCTGGCTGAAACAGCAGGACCAGGCTCCCCCTCATTTGGTGCACCAAAGAAGATGGTGAAGTTGTTGATCGAGTCAAAGAGTTAAAATTTTATAAAATTCCAATTTTTGACTAACCTTTGAACCTTGAGCCTTCTTAAAAATCCAGCTTCTCTAGTCTTCTTTGTTGAGCATCCCAAGTTCTGTTTTGAAGGACGAGAACTTGGTCTCGTCCAGCGGCTTCGTAAAAATGTCTGCAATTTGCCTATTTGTAGAGACATATTGAAGGTCTATGTCCCCAGACTCCTCATGCTCCCGGATGATGTGATACCTTAGCTCTATATGCTTTGTCCGGCTGTGCGAGACTGGGTTGTTGGCTATTACTATTGCGTTGGAAGAGTCGCAAAACAATGGAATCTTTTCAAACTTCATGTTGTAGTCCTCAAACTGATTCTTTATCCAGAGTAACTGTGCACATCAACTGCCTGCAGAGATGTACTCTGACTCAGCCATTGAAATTGACACACAGTTTTGCTTCTTGCTACTCCAGGAGATAAGTCTTCTTCTAAAGAATTGACATGTCCCGAAAGTGTTTTTCCTGTCGTCTTTGCTCCCTACAAAATATGTATCTGAAAAGCCTATTAGTTCGTTGTCATTACTTCTTGGGTACCATAAGCCAAGATTTGGTGTACCTTTAAAGAATCTCAAAATCCGTTTTGCAGCAGCGTCGTGAGATTCCTTAGAGTTCACCTTAAATATAGCACAGACACATGTTGAGAATATTATGTCAGGTCTACTTGCATTAAAGTAGAGCAAGGATCCAATAATGCTTCTGCACTTGGTTTCATCAAAAGGTTTCCCTTTTTCATCCTTGTCTAGAGATATAGTTAAACCCATTGGAGTCCTCATCGAGGTTGCGTTCTCCATTCCGAATTTCTTGATCAGCTCTTTGGTGAACTTGGTCTGTGAGATGAAAATTTCATCTTCAGACTGTTTCACTTGAAGCCCTAAGAAATACTTCAGCTCGCCCATACTGCTCATTTCAAACTTCCCTTGCATAAGTTTTGAAAACTTCTTGCAGAGGTTGTCATCAGTAGAGCCAAAAATAATGTCGTAGACATAGATTTGCACTAGCAAAATCTTGCCTTTAATTTCACTAAGAAATAATGTCTTGTCTATCTTTCCCCTTGTGAACTTGTTCTCAAGTAGAAAGCTAGACAGCGTCTCATACCAAGCTCGAGGAGCTTATTTCAGGCCATATAACGCTTTATGCAGTAAATAAACATAATCAGGAAAGTTAGAATCAACGAAACTTGGAGGTTGTTCCACATACACCTCTTCCTTTATGTCACCATTAAGGAAGGCAGACTTCACGTCCATCTGGTAGACAGTGAAGCCTTTGAGTGCAGCATATGCTAGGAATAACCTTATTGCCTCCAGCCTTTCCACTGGAGCGTACGTCTGGTCGAAGTCGATTCCTTCTTCTTGACGATAACCATTTGCGACAAGTCTGGCCTTATTCTTTATAATCGTTCCATCCTCGTCCATCTTGTTCCTGTAGACACATTTTGTCCCAATGACGTTCTTATCTTTGGGTCTTGGAACAAGTTTCCATACTTTGTAATGCTTGAACTGGTTTAGTTCTTCTTCCATCGCCATTACCACGATGCGTTTAAGTTTGCTTCCTCAAACTTCTTTGGTTCAACCTGCGAGAGAAAACTTAAATATAGATTCTCATTAGTTATACATCTACGAGTTCTGACACCATCCTGGGGATCTCCTATGATCTGGTCCATGGGGTGATCCTTCAGATGTCTGAGCTCTAGAGTCCTTGCATTTGGATTATCTTCTATCACCGGAGTGACTTCTTCATCTTGGATGACATCTTCATCTTGATCAACAGCCTCTCCAATAGGGGTTGGACTTGTGATCTTGATGAACTTTTCACCTTTGTCTTTGGACGGTCCATCCAAGCTAATTTCTTTCAGCTTTGCACCTGCATCTTCAATAAGCATACTAGAAGAGTTGCTTTGCAGCAAGCTCGTCTCATCAAATACAACATGTATTGATTCTTCTACCACCAGGGTTTTTCTATTAAAAATCCTGTATGTCTTACTATGACCACTATAACCTACAAAAATACCTTCAAAACTCTTTTTGACAAACTTTGTAGTATGATACTTGCCATTGTTGAGCATGAAGCATTTACAGCAAAAAATTCTAAAATATGAGACCGTTGGTTTTCTGCCCTTCAGAAGTTTGTAAGGTGTCTTATCGTGGTTTTTGTTTATGAGGGGTCGATTTTGCACGTGGCATGCAGTGTTGACGGCTTCAGCCCAGAAGTACTCCGGAAGTGAAGCATCACTCAACATGGTCCTCCAGGCCTATATGAGTGTTCTATTCCTTCTCTCAGCCACTCCATTTTATTGCAGAGTACGAGGAGAGGAAAACTCATGAAAGATATCCAAGCTTTCACACAAAATCTGTCATGACCCCAGATTTGAACTCTGTTCCATTGTCACTTTTGATTTTGACTATAGAGCAGTTGTACTCATTCTGAACTTGCCTGACAAAATTAGCAAGGATGTCGAAGGTATCTGACATGTGTTTCAGAAAGAACACCCACGTAAAGCGCGAGTAATCATCAACAATTACCAACGTATAATCCTTACCTCCCAAACTTCTAATCTGCAGTGGACCAAATAAGTCCATATGCAGTAGATGAAGGCATCTATTAGAATCCTTTCCAATAACGCTTTTGAAGGTAGCCCTTGTTTGCTTGCCTTTTACGCATGCATGACAAGGTCTATCTTTGACGTACTTGACATTTGGGGCATCACGTACTAAGTTCATTGAAAATAATTTATTAATAGTTTTGTAATTAATATGTGTTAGTCTCTTGTGTCATTGGTCACCAAGAGATGCACTATCTTTTGCTAAAAAACACAGTGGTGTCGAAGAATCTATACAAAAAAAATTTAAGCAAAATATGTTTCTGCTTCGAGTGTCGGATAGAATCGTTTCCATATTGTCAACAGATTTTATCAAGCACTTATCAGCGTGAAACTCAACTATGTATCCTTTATCGTAGAGTTGGCTTATGCTTATAAGTTTATGTTCCAAACCTTCAACGTAAGCCACATTTGAGAAGGAAACATTACCATTTGTAATCATACCGCAGCCTTTTGTGATTCCATGGTCTGAACATCCAAAGATGACCTTTGGTCCATTCACGACTGTAGAAAAATTCTGAATTAGGCTTCTTATCCCGGTCATATGCCGAGAGCATCCACTGTCCAAATACCAGATTGGCGTTTTGGTGGCCTTTGGACATTCCTGCAATCACAATCAGTTTGCCTTAGGAACTCAAACATGTTTGGGTCCTTGTTCTCGGGTTAGAACACCCCCTATGAATATTAGCATTAGGAGTGGTCTTCCTTATATTGCCAACATGTGGGGTTGTAGCATTTCTGGGATTAAACCAGCAATCAATGACAAAGTGACCAGTTCTGCCACAACACCAACAGTCAAATCTATTGTATCTTTGTCTTATGTTCTCCTGCTTGACCTTTTGGAATTTTGGTCTAGCAGGGGCAGCATTCTTGGAGGAAGAAGCTTCAGAATAATGATAATCACATGTTTTCTTCTCCTTCACTGGATTTTCTACAACAGGCTTTGCCTTTGGTGCCTTCTTGAAGTTATGGCCATGATTGAAAGGGTCTTAGCTCTGAAGAATGACTTCTTCATAAGGTGCCTTAAAGACACTTTCACCAAAATTTCTGGGTCGAGTCCATCCTTGATAACGAGACTTTGGCTCTAAATAGGTAGGCCTAGCAAAGTGTCCATAGGATGAGTCAAGATCAAACTCATTTGAAGGAAATATGACCTTTTTGAAAGAGGTCTGATCTTGAGGGGTTTTCCCCTTCTCTTTGGACAAGGCCTTTTTGGCGGCCTTATTCTTTCGTTGAGCCTTATTTCTCCTAGAAGACTTACTAGGAGCTTCTTCATTGCCTAGTCCAGCACCCTTGGCCTTAGCTGAGAATTCAGTAACGAATGAAAGAACAGTCTTAGGCTTCGAGAAACTTTCAACAAGTTTCTTTTCAGCGGCGAGTTGTTCTTCCAACTCTTTGATGATTTTATCTTTAAGGTCAAGATGCTCAAGAGCTTTGTTATATTCTTCAATAGCATTATTGAAGTTCTCTTCGAGCGAGTCAGTCTTTGTGACTTCCTCTCTCAAGATGCCCTCTTCAGCTTTGAGAGACTTTATCTCTTTAGCCTGAGTTTTCACGACTCAGCGACATTTGTCGTAAGCCACGATTAACTCCTTATATTGGGCCATGAGTTCTGACTCATCATCAGAAGAGCTATCCTCACAATCATGTTCAGAAACTTCAGAATCTGAAAGAGGAGTGTGAGAGTTTACCTTCCCAGTGAACTGGGGCTCTTGTTTGTCATCTTTTTGAGCCATGAGTCCAAAATAGGCTTCTTCTTCACTTGACTCAGATGAGTCATAGTCACTAAGAGTCTTGCCCTTTTTGTCCATTAAGCTCTTCTCTGTCCTCTTCTTGTTGTACGAGGACTTCTTTTCCTCTTTTTTACCACCCTCCTTCTTCTTGTGAGGGCAGTCAGCGATGACGTGTCCTGACTTATTACAACAATAACAAATGATGTCAGTATAAACATGTTTGTTCTGTTTAGAAGCATACCTGTCGTGGCTACTTGAGCCTTTTCTTTGCCGATCACCATCACGTCGTGATCTTCTATAGGATCCATTCTTGCCTTTCCATTGCTTCTTCTTGTTCAAGAATTTCTTAAACTGTCATGAGAGTAGTGAGAACTCTCCTTCTGATAGCTCAGAGCCTGAGGTGCTTGGCTCCGAGGTTTCTTCTTCACTAACTTCTTGAAAGTGCAACTAGATCTGATATACTCTAGAGGGGGGTGAATAGAGTATATGGTGTTTTAATACTTTTTAAAAACTTTTACAACAATTGTTGTACTATGTGTGAGCAGGGAAGCAAATATAAATCTAATCACAGAACTAAGCTATGCAAAAACTAAGCACAGACAAATCAAGGCCAGAAACAAAAAGAAAACAAGCAGAACCAGATGACACAAGGAAATATAGTGGTTCCCCAAACTTGGGTACATCCACTCTTCTACCACCCTAGGTAGGAATCCACTGCAGGATGAGTTGATCAGGTGTCCTGGGCACCAATGAGCTTTTGATAAGGTGCTCAAAAACCAAAGCAGATTTTTTGATCAGGTGTCTTGCCACCAATGAGCTTTTGACAAGGTGCTCAAAAACCAGATTCAAACTTTTGAAGGGAGTTTGAAAAACCCTTTACAGAGTGGGGGTGAGAGAGTGATGACAGTCTTCTCTTTCTCAATCAACTGAGAAGACTAAGTGGATTGATGTCAAAGCTCCCCCTGAATCCTTGAAATCTTCAGGAAGAAAAGCTTTGCTTGAGGGTGATAGGCCTTCAAAGGTAGAACTCCAGCAATAGATGATTTCAGCAATGGCTGAAATGTTGAGTGTCTGGAGTCTTGAAATGATGTTGGCCTTGAACACTTTGAAAGATGAAGAGATCTAAAGATTTTTGAAAGCTTGATCTCTTTGATGAGTGTTCTTCAGGATTCTTTTTGACAGAAGATTTTGAAAGGGTCTCAGTAATCTGTGTTGTGTGTCCTCTTCTTGTTAATCTCTGTATATCATCTATATTGATTCAAAAACATTCTGTCTTTTATTCTCTATTTCAGAATAGAATATTATTCTCTGTCAAAGATAGCCGTTGGTCTGCATTGATTGCATCCTTAATTGCATAATCTCTTCTAGAGGAAAGTCCATAGAAATATTCCTTGAAAAATCCCTTGAAACTTGGTCCAGAAGTAAATGAAAACGGCTAGCAAATCTCTGAATTAATTGCATAATAACTCCTGTCTGATTTGAATTTGAATTCTGGAAGTAAACTGAAATTGTCGAACTGAGCTCTGCTATCGTCGAGCTGAGCTCAGCGATCTGGAAAACTTAAGCAGCAAACTAATCGTCGATCTGAGCTCAAAGATCGTCGAACTGAGCTCAGAGATAAGGATCCAATGCAGAGTCAAAATCGTCGAACTGAGCTCACCGATCGTCGAATGGAGTTCGACGATATTCTGAAGTTGAGCTCAGCGATCGTCGAGTGGAGCTCGACGATCTGTCGAAGTTGAGCTAGACGATCGTCGACCGGAGTTCGACGAATCGTCGTGCTGAGTTCGACGATCAGACTTGGTCTCCAGACAGAAAAACTTGGTCTTCAGGGCAGCTTCCAATCCTAGACTTCTAACCCTTAGACTCAATTCTAATTGACCTATTAAGCTATACAGAAGGTCAAACAAAGGTTCCTAGAAACATAGTGATCCTGACCCAAATTAGTAATAGGGTGTTCCAACAATCTCCCCCTATTTGGGTTAGGATTACTACTTACAGACTTTGGAAAATTCAAGCAACAACATATAATCAGGAAAGCATAAAGACAACAGCAAGACATTGTAGAAACATCACAGATATATATATATATATATATATATATATATATATATATATATATATATATATATATGGCATCCAGATAGCAGTCAGAAAATCCAAAGATTGTCACCTTACAGAGTTACTTCTTCTCTTTGCCTTTAACCATTTTGATTTCTCTGTTAGGGTCCAGGGCTTCTTTGTTGGATCTGGTGTCATCTGCTGCACCTAAATAGGTTTGCTTTGAAGACCTGGGAACCACAGCAGCAGGATGCAGCTCCATATATCTGTCTGCATCAAAGAATTTTCTGGAGGCATATTTCTCTAGTTCCTTCTGTCTTTGCTCTGACATAGTAGAAATATTGGAAGTGTCTAGCCCTTGTTCTTTGGCCTTCTTTATCTGATCTAATGCAGCCATTTCCTTCATCCTAGCAGTCCAAGCAGATGGATTCTTTTCAGGGTCCTCAAATGGTACAGGTGGTTCATACCTGTTGGAAGAATTATCTTGAGGAGGCCTAGCAGACACTGTCTCTTTTAGCTTGTAGGGGAATGAACCAGAAGTAGTATCAGCTGAAACATGTCCTCCCCTGGAGTATGGGTGCTGCCTGGAATGCCCTTTAGAATAAACCTGAAAATCTCTCTGATTTCCCCTGTATCCTCCTCTCCTAGAATAAGAACCCCTAGATTGGCTTTCCCTTTGATAGGATCTGGCATGGGGTTGATAGGGAGCCTGGCTTCTAGATGGGGCTTGACTTGCAGAGCTGCCACCTGCACCTGCATCAGGAGGAGGTGGTGGAGGAGGATGAGGGTGCTGGAACTGGGAGGAGCCCTTCTCATACTTTCTCTTCTTCTTCATTGCTTTCAACTGATTTTTGGAATACTGCATCCAATGTTCAGTAATTTGGCAGTTATGCAGAATATAATAGGGAATATCATTATCATCCTTTACTTTTGCAGGAGGAACCCTTTTCATAGCCTTGCTTCTAGCCTTCCTCTTCCTGGCAATAGTGGCAGCAGAGTCATCAGAGTCTGTCTTGAACTCATCAGAGTCAGAACTCTGGTCATCATATACAGCATCTATTTTCTTCATCAATTCTTTCTTCAACTGAGCAGCAGCAGATGAGGCAGGAGCAGCAGTAGGGACAGCAGCAGGGACAGCAGCAAAAACAACAGCAGATTCAGCAGCAGATACAACAACAGATTCAGCAGCAGATACAGAAGGAGAAGCAGAAACAACAACAGTAACTTCAGGAGTGATGGCAGCAACAACTTCAGTAACATCAACAAAAACTTCAGCAGGATAAAAATCAGTGGCCTCTGTCATCAGAAAATCCTTGGATATCTGCTCATCAGGGGCAGTTGGGATTTCAGCAGCAGAAAAAACAGTCCTTTCTTCAACAGCAGCAGCAGCAGCAATTACTGAGAGTACAAAGGAGGATATAATGCTGGGGTCACAGCCAGAGAAAGGCACCAGTGCCTTGGACAAATCTTCTGGGGGCTGGACAGCATTTGGCTCTGGGAGATAACTGAAGTATGCAGTATCAAAGGCAGAAAGCAAAGACCTTAGGTCTATTGCCAAGACTGCAGTAGGAGTCACAGCAGCAGGAGCAGAAGAGGCAGCAGACACAGAAACATCAGCAGCAGCAGCATCAGAAGCAGGAGCAGAAACAGCAGCAGCAACAGCAGGAAAGCTTGCTTCATAGGGCATCTCCCCCTGCCTAGATGCAGAGACCTCTGTATCAAGGCACACTGCTGGAGGTGCTGCCTGAGGAAGGAGGGAGGAAAGCCGGGCAGAGAGAGCTGCCACTGACTGTTGTAGAGGAGCTAAGGAGGCCTCCATGAGAAGAGAGAGCCTGGGGGCAAGTAGCTCATACAACTTGTCAGCTAAGGCTGGGAGATCTACATGCTCAATAGCAGGAGCAGAGGTAGATGGAATAGGGATGGCTGAGGATGCCGGAAGTGGAGGGCTAGAGAGTGGAATGGATGGCTCAGGAGTGGGAATGGTGAATATGGAGGATAAGGGGATGGATATGGATGGAGTGAATGTTGGTTGGTCAATGATGTGGTGGAGGAGATCTTGGAATGAGGTTGAGGATGAGGGTAATTCTGGAGGAGATGAGGGGGAATCATCCATGTAGGAGTCATCCAGAAGGGTGAAAGATGGTATGGATGGTGAAGAAGTGACATCTGGTGGTGGATAGGAGAACAATGGGTGGAAGTGGTCTGCTGGTGGAGGTAGAATTGGGTCTGGAGATGGAGTTGAGGTTGGAGATGGGCTGGAGATGGTAATGGTGGAGGGAGCTGGAATGGTGGATGGAAGAGGTAGGGTTGGACTGGGAGGAGAAGAGGAAGCAGCAACAGCAGCAGCCAGGTCTTCTGCAGGAGCAGAGACCTGTGGGAGAGTGACTCTGTGAGTCCTGGTGCCTGAAGGAGCATTAGATGAGGGCCTGCTTGGCTTGCTTATCTGCCTGTCCCACTTGCCAAAGAGGGCACAGGTAAGTCTCTTGGAGGCATTGATGTGCACTCCAGAGGAGACCAGCAAGGTAGGGCACCTGTTCTGCAGGAAGACTCCAAGAATCCTTCCAAAATTAACAAAGCTTTTGTTTATTTTCTTCTTTATTAGGTCAAAGAAGACCTCTCCCCAGTTCAAACTTCTCTTATCTACCAGAGCTCCCATGAGACAGAGCTGATGTCTGGAGATAGTATCATGAGCTGAGTGCTTTGCCAGTAGCACTTTTCCTACAACATCTGCTAGGAACCTGTATTCAACAGACAGGTTCCTTTTGAATAACTTGCTAGGGTTTCCCTCTGGATGACCCATCCTGGCAAGTATGTCAGAAAACTCCTCCCCAGATAATTCAGCAGTTTCTTCTCCATTTCTCAAACCAAAAACCTCTGTTAAAACTGTGGGGGTCAGAGGTACCTGAGTTCCAGCAATGGAGCCAACTATAGTAGAGTTGTCGAGATTGTGAGCAGTATAAACCCATTCCTTTATTTCATCTGAGGCCAGCTTTATCCTGGTGGTCATGAGGGCAGACAAGTTTTGATCCTTGAATAAACTCAGAATGTCTTGGAATATTTGATCAGTGGTGTTGAACGATTCCAGATCAATGTCGAAGCCTGCATCAAACTTCATTGCGGCTAGGACAGCAACTGATACGGCCATTGTACCTGCAAAAACTTAACAAACAGAACGACCAAGTGTAGAGCTGTTTGGAGGGAAGAAGATTCTTGCAGAGAAATTGAAAGCGCAAGAGAGAACGACGGCGAAAAATGAGTTTTATATTAGGGTTCGACGCAGAATTGGAAAGATCGTTGAACTCGGTTCGACGATCGAGGCTTCTAAAGGAATCTGAAGAGACTCCAACATCGTCGATCTCCGTTCGATGATCTGGAAAGACGTCGAGCTCCGTTCGACGATCGTTCAGTGAACATAATCGTCGAGCGCCGTTCGACGATCGTTGACCGGAAGAGATAGTTCATACTATCTGAGAGGCGCTGAGCTTAGTTCGACGATTCTGGAAATCGTCGACCTCCGTTCGACGATCTGTGTGGAAATCATCGAGCGCAGTTCAGAGATCAGAAAATTCTAGACACTAAGAAAAATCAGAATTTTTGCCTAGTCTTGGTCAATTTTTAGCTTTCAAAATCTTGAATATTATTTAAGGCTTCCTCCATCTAACATTCCTAACTGATTTAGGAAGAACGTGTGTTTCTTTTCATCCAAAGGCTTGGTGAAAATATCTCCCCTTTGTAAATCAGTTGGGATATATTGTAGTTCAATTTTATTCTTTTCAACATTGTCCCTTAAGAAGTGATGCCTAATCTCTATGTGTTTTGTCCTACTATGGAGGACTGGATTTTGAGCTATGGAAATAGCACTTGTATTGTCACAAAAGATTTTAGACTTCTCTAAGTTGTAGCCATAGTCTAGGAGTTGGTTTTGAATCCACAGTATTTGTGAACAACAACTGCCTGCAGCCATATATTCAGCTTCAGCAGTTGAAGTTGACACAGATGTTTGTTTCTTACAAAACCAAGAGACAAGTCTATCACCAAGGAACTGACAAGTTCCACTGGTGCTTTTCCTGTCAATTCTGCATCCAGCATAATCAGCATCTGAGAATCCAGTTAAATCAAATGCTGAATCGTTTGGATACCAGAGACCTAGATTTGGATAACTTTTAACATACCTGAGAATCCTCTTTACTAATGTTAGGTGTGACTCTCTAGGGCTTACTTGGAACCTAGCACATATACATGTAGCAAACATTATATCTGGTCTACTAGCTGTAAGATACAGTAAAGAGCCAATCATTGCTCTATATGTGGTCTGATCAACAGGTTTCCCATGTTCATCAGCATCCAGTACAGCATTGGTAGGCATGGGTGTTTTCATACAAGATGCCTCAGACATACCAAATTTCTTAACCAGTTCATTAGCATATTTGGTTTGAGAAATAAAGATGCCTTCAGCATGTTGTTTGACTTGCAATCCTAGGAAGAAGGATAGCTCACCCATGCTACTCATCTCAAATTTAGAATGCATCAGGTTAGAAAACCTTCTGCACAAATTTGAGTCAGTAGAACCAAAAATGATATCGTCTACATAAATTTGCACTAGTAGGGTATGAGACTTATGGGTTCTAATAAAAAGAGTTTGGTCTACTCTACCCCTTATAAAACCATTTTCCAAGAGAAAGCATGCTAGGGTCTCATACCATGCTCTAGGAGCTTGCTTGAGACCATATAATGCTTTATTCAGTCTAAAAACGTAATCAGGATAGGTTGGAGAGATAAAACCTGGAGGTTGTCTGACATAGACTTCCTCTTTGATGTCTCCATTTAAGAAATCACTCTTGACATCCATCTGATAGACTTTGAAACCTTTGTGAGCTGCATAAGCTAGAAATATCCTGATGGCTTCCAATCTTGCAACTGGTGCAAAAGTCTGGTCGTAGTCAATTCCTTCTTCTTGAGAATATCCCTGGGCAACTAGCCTTGCCTTGTTCCTTATAATTACTCCTTGATCATCCAGTTTATTTCTGAATACCCATTTTGTTCCAACAATGGAATGATCCTTAGGCTTTGGCACTAGTTCCCATACTTTGTTCCTCTCAAATTGATGTAACTCCTCTTGCATTGCAATGATCCAGTGTGGATCTTGCTCTGCATCTTGAATGGACTGAGGTTCAATTTGAGAAAGGAAGCAGGTATGCAACAGGTTTTGGTTGACCTGATTTCTGGTTTGCACACCAGCTGAGAGTTCTCCAATTATTTGGGAAATTGGATGGTCTCTTGATGTTACCAAATCAACAGGGGGTGTTGATTGTTCACCAACCTGTGTTGTTGTTTCCTCTTGTGGTACAACAACTGGCTCTTCAAGTTGAGCTTCAATGTGTTGAGCATTCCCTTCATCTTCACTGCTTTCATCCTCTTGAGCAACCTGTAGCTTGTTCATATCTTCAACTAGAGAGTATTCCTGCAAAGGTTCTATGGTAGAAGAAATCTTCTCCTTGAAAGACATGTTAGTTTCATCAAAAGAAATATGAACAGATTCCTCAATTTTCAAAGATGATTTATTATAGACCCTATAGGCCTTGCTGATCATGGAGTATCCCAGAAACACTCCTTCATCAGCTTTGGCTTGAAATTTTGCTAAATATTTCTTGTCATTATTGTGAATATAGCAAATACAACCAAAAATTCTGAAATAGTCAACTTTAGGTTTTTTCCCTTTGAGTAATTCATAGGGATTCTTTCCCTTCAGTTTATGTATCAGACTTCTGTTCAGCACATAGTTGGAGGTGTTCACTGCCTCTGCCCAAAAGGATAGAGGTAGATGAGCATCTGACAACAATGTAGTGGCAGATTCAATAAGGGTTCTATTTTTCCTTTCAGCTACCCCATTTTATTGAGGAGTTCTAGGAGCTGAGAAAGTATGCCTGATCCCTTCACTCTGACAGAACTCTTGCATAAGAAGAGAATCAAACTCTGTCCCATGATCACTTCTGATCAGGGCAATGTGAGTATTGAACTCGATCTGTATACATTTGAGAAACTCTGTCAGACACTTAAAGTTATCAGACTTCTTCCTTAGAAAGAACACCCAAGTGAATCTAGAGAAGTCATCTACAATTACTAAAGTGTAGGATTTCCCTCCTAGGCTTTGTACTGTGATGGGTCCAAATAGATCCATGTGTAACAGATACAATATCCTAGGTGAATCACTCTTATAAAGTGACTTAAAACTATTTTTAGTTTGCTTGCCTAATTGACAAGCCTTGCATAGTCCTTCCTTCTTGTAGGGGCCAGAAGGTAGTCCTCTAACAAGGTTGTCCTTGGAGAGCCTAGCAATAGTTCTAAGGTTTAGGTGTCTTAGTCTCTTATGCCATAATACATTTGGTCTACAGACTGAATTGAATAAACAGATATCTACATTAGTTGAAAGAAAATCTACTAAGTAGATGTTACCTTTCCTTTTACCTGTCAACACAGTTGTGTTGTCCTCTGACTTGATTTTGCATAAGGTTTTGCTGAAGGTCACCTGGTAGCCTTCATCACATAGCTGACTGATGCTGATTAGGTTGTGCTTCAGTCCTTCCACATATGCTACCTTCTTGAAGGTTACTGATCCAATCTGTACTGCACCATATCCCTTAGTTTGTCCAAAGTTGGAATCACCAAAGATAACTTTGGGTCCAAGCTTGGCTCTAAAGGAAGTGAGGTTGTCCTTATTCCCTGTCATGTGCTTAGAGCACCCACTATCCAAGTACCATTGCTGGTTAGATGTTGGATAGGTCTTCACCTGCACATAAAACAATTCACTTGTTTTTGACCCAGTTTACCTTGGGCCTAGGTTGATAACCTCTAAATTCAGAAATGAAAGACATCCCTGGCTGACTCTTATATCCTTCAGGATGATATCTCCTTGGAGGTAAAATCCATTCAGTATAAGGGTTGAAGGTTTGGGATGAAGAACCCTTAGGATTCAATTTTGATTTGCCTTTGAAAAAGTTTCCAGAGTTCTGACCTCTGTTCGACGATCTTGGAGCTGAGTTCGACGATCTTGGGTCAGATCGTCGAGCTCCATTCGACGGTCGACTATGGCTGAGGTCAGGTATATGAGATCGTCGACCTGCGTTCGACGACTTGTCCTGAGATCGTCGAGCTGCGTTCGGCGATCGTCGATCTTCATTCGGCGATCGTCGATCTCCATTCGACGATTTTTGCTGGGACTTAGTTTTCTGAGGCAGATCAGAATTTTTCCTAGCAACCTCTACAACTCCCTTTCCCTTGCTAGAAATAAACTTGATGGGAGTTGTTAGAACTATAGGTTGGCTGGATGAAGCACCCAAGCCCAGTGCACTGTTGAATCTAGAGTTCACTGTGCTTGTGATGTCCATCAGCTTGATGCTTCTCCCATTAAGGGATTCTTCAAGCTTCTTGGCCTCAGAGAGCTCACTTTTCAGTGTAGCTATCTGTTCCCTACAGTTCTCCAACTCCTGAGAGAGTTTGAGGTTTTCTGACTTTAAACCATTGTGTTCAGATAATTGATTTCTGAGAGAGATAATCTCTTTCTCAGACTTTAGCAGGTCTAAACACAGTGTTTTAAATTCAGATTTAAAATCTTCTGAAGTAAAATCAAAAGAACTAATTACCTGATCTTCTTCAGGTTGAGTTTCTGAGTCTGACTCTGACTCTTCATCCTCTGAATTGTGCTGTGAGGCATTAATTGCCATCATGCAGAATTCCTTTTCTTCTGCATCATCCTCATCATCACTGGAGCTGGATGAGGCTTCTGATTCCTCTTCTGTCTCACTCCAGGATTCTGCAACAAACCCTTTCCTTGTATGCTTATTTTTGCTGGAAGAAGGTTTGCTATTGCCATTCCTTTTGGAGTCTTTCTCCTTTCTTCTCTCCTTTCTTTCCCTTCTGTCCTTGTTCTTGTTCTCTGGACAGTCAGGAACTATGTGCCCCGGTTTCCTGCAACCAAAGCAAATAATGTCTTTATTATTGCCAATGGACTTGTCATACCTTGGCTTATCCTGCTCCTTGTATGATCTTCTTCTGAAGTCCTTTCTGGCCATCTTGTAGAATCTTTTGGCCAACAGGCTGAGAAGTTCATCATTGCCTGTAGCTTTATCTTCAGGCAGATCCTCAGTTGCCTTGAATGTTATGGTCTTCTCCTTTCTTGTGGCTGGTGAAGCAGCCTTCTGTTCTTCCTCTCTATTCTTGATGAGCAGCTCATAAGACTTGAGCTTACCCAACAAAGCTTCAGTGGTGATCTCATTTAGACTTCTGGCATCTTTGATTGGCCAGATTCTTGAATCCCAAGTACTGGGGAAGCACATTAGGATCTTGTCATTAAGTTCTGTCAGAGAGATCTCTTTGTCTAATGTCCTTAGTTCACTGACAATTAGACTCAGTCTGTTATACATGTCTCCCACTGACTCATTCTCTCCCTTCTTGAAGTTCTCATATTGAGAGATGAGATGGGATCTTCTGTCCTTTCTTTCATCAGCTGAGCCTGAGACTATTTCTGAGAGTCTATCCCAAATTTCCTTGGCTGAATTACATTCAGCTACCTTTTGAAAAATGTCATCTGACATTGTCTGGGCTAGGATGTTCATAGCCTTGGCATCAGCTACTTTCCACTTTTTGATGTCAGCATCTGTTCCTGATGGAGGTGGAACAGCATTTGTACTTGTGCTCTCTGGGGGTCTTGGACACACTGTCAAAACAGAATTAAAAATATCTTCATCAATGGAGTTCATGTAAAGTCTAATCCTTGCCTTCCAAAGTGCAAACTTTGAAAGATTGCACACTGGAGGTCTGGTGCTAGCATAATCTTTGTTTTGGGCCATGATTTGTGCACACAAGATCTAATAATAAAATACAAAAGGAAAACAGATCTAGTTTAGGATCTTGGGGTTCAGGTGTTAGCCTGTACAACCAATCAGGTATGGTATGTTTAACCAACCTGGCTCTGATACCAATTGAAAGTGCAACTAGATCTGATATACTCTAGAGGGGGGTGAATAGAGTATATGGTGTTTTAATACTTTTTAAAAACTTTTACAACAATTGTTGTACTATGTGTGAGCAGGGAAGCAAATATAAATCTAATCACAGAACTAAGATATGCAAAAACTAAGCACAGACAAATCAAGGCCAGAAACAAAAAGAAAACAAGCAGAACCAGATGACACAAGGAAATATAGTGGTTCCCCAAACTTGGGTACATCCACTCTTCTACCACCCTAGGTAGGAATCCACTGCAGGATGAGTTGATCAGGTGTCCTGGGCACCAATGAGCTTTTGATAAGGTGCTCAAAAACCAAAGCAGATTTTTTGATCAGGTGTCTTGCCACCAATGAGCTTTTGACAAGGTGCTCAAAAACCAGATTCAAACTTTTGAAGGGAGTTTGAAAAACCCTTTACAGAGTGGGGGTGAGAGAGTGATGACAGTCTTCTCTTTCTCAATCAACTGAGAAGACTAAGTGGATTGATGTCAAAGCTCCCCCTGAATCCTTGAAATCTTCAGGAAGAAAAGCTTTGCTTGAGGGTGATAGGCCTTCAAAGGTAGAACTCCAGCAATAGATGATTTCAGCAATGGCTGAAATGTTGAGTGTCTGGAGTCTTAAAATGATGTTGGCCTTGAACACTTTGAAAGATGAAGAGATCTGAAGATTTTTGAAAGCTTGATCTCTTTGATGAGTGTTCTTCAGGATTCTTTTTGACAGAAGATTTTGAAAGGGTCTCAGTAATCTGTGTTGTGTGTCCTCTTCTTGTTAATCTCTGTATATCATCTATATTGATTCAAAAACATTCTGTCTTTTATTCTCTGTTTCAGAATAGAATATTATTCTCTGTCAAAGATAGCCGTTGGTCTGCATTGATTGCATCCTTAATTGCATAATCTCTTCTGGAGGAAAGTCCACAGAAATATTCCTTGAAAAATCCCTTGAAACTTGGTCCAGAAGTAAATGAAAACGGCTAGCAAATCTCTGAATTAATTGCATAATAACTCCTGTCTGATTTGAATTTGAATTCTGGAAGTAAACTGAAATCGTCGAACTGAGCTCTGCTATCGTCGAGCTGAGCTCAGCGATCTGGAAAACTTAAGCAGCAAACTAATCGTCGATCTGAGCTCAAAGATCGTCGAACTGAGCTCAGAGATAAGGATCCAATGCAGAGTCAAAATCGTCGAACTGAGCTCACCGATCGTCGAATGGAGTTCGACGATATTCTGAAGTTGAGCTCAGCGATCGTCGAGTAGAGCTCGACGATCTGTCGAAGTTGAGCTAGACGATCATCGACCGGAGTTCGACGAATCGTCGTGCTGAGCTCGACGATCAGACTTGGTCTCCAGATAGAAAAACTTGGTCTTCAGGGCAGCTTCCAATCCTAGACTTCTAACCCTTAGACTCAATTCTAATTGACCTATTAAGCTATACAGAAGGTCAAACAAATGTTCCTAGAAACATAGTGATCCTGACCCAAATTAGTAATAGGGTGTTCCAACACTTCTTGTGCTTGAGTAGGAATGACAACCTTTGTCTTCTTAGAGGTGTCTGCCTTTAAAGTAACAAACTTCTCTTTAAATGCAGACCTGCTCTTCTCTTCTTCAGCCTTTCTGGTGTTGAGTTGAAGCTCATATGACATAAGCTTCCCGAAGAGATTCTAAGGGTCTGTCTTGGCCAGTTTTCCAAACTCCCTTATGGCAAAGACCTTGTTATCCCATTCCTTAGTTATGGATCTCAAGAACTTATCATTTAATTCTCCATTAGTGAAGATTCTGTCATAGACCTTTAGCCCGTTCACTATCTTGAAGAAGTTCTCAAAGGTGTCAGCAATGGTATCTTTGTTTCCTTGTCGGAAAGCTTCATACTTCTGATTAAGGAGGGATCTTCTATCATCCTCACTTCTTCTGTACCTTCCATTAAGGTAACTAGTGACTGCCACATCTCTTTTGCAGACTGACAGTGAATCAGGTTTTACAGCATTGAATCATCGACTGCACTTACTATAATATTTTTTGTTTTTTTGTCTAATAAAACAAGTGCAATCTCATCCTTATCTAGATCCATAAGTTTCTTTGGGACTTTCTTAGTTGGATCTATAGTGGAGACAATCATGGGAATGTAAGGAGCTTCTTCAACTATCATGAAGATCCTTAGATCCACAACTTCCATAAAGAACTTGATTCTCTCTTTCCACATGAGAAAAATATTTTTGGTGCACAAAGGAAGCTTAGCAAAATCTTTAGCCTTGTCCATTTTTGGTAGATCTCAAAAGACAACCATTCAAAGATCTGATCAAGGTGTTAACCTTTTAACGATTAACATCCCTCTGATACCAATTGAAAGTTTATAGTTGCCTACCTAAATCACCTAGAGGGGGGTGAATAGGTGAGATATGTATCTTTTTGCGGAATAAAAATTTCAAACCAATGCACAGAACTAACTACCAATCAATCACAGCCGAGGCAAGATTTATAGTGGTTCCCCAACTTTGGGTACATCCACTTTCCCTCACCGATCTAGCAATACACTAGACTCGGCTACTCCACTATCTCATATTGAAAATAAATCCTACCCTCGGAACAACGTTCCTACAAACTCGATCCATAAAACGGATCTACACTCGGAAGATAAAGCTTCCTACAATCTCGGAGACAAAAGCTCCTACAATAATGAAATAAATTGTATAGAAATACAAAAAGTAAATCTTCTCTTTCAGATCTGCAACTGTCGACGAGAAATTTCTTCTTCTAGGCTTTGCGGCTTTATCAGAATGATGAAGAGAAATCTCGACAAGATTAGATCTGAAACTTCTTGGCTTCACACGATCGATCGAATCAGAAGATGAGGAGTGAGCAAATCTCGATCTGGAAAGCCTTCTTGATCTGAATCCTCTAAAGGCGAAACCCTAGCCGGTCGGGAATCAGCGACGATGGCGGCGGCGGTTTTCGTTTCTTGGAGAGAGAAAGAGGAAATCAGAAAACTTGAGAAAAATGGCTGCAAAACTTTTTAATATTCTCTTTGAGAAAACTTCTTAGGATTAGGGTTTGTCGGTTTAGATAAGACCATTTATAGGATCAGAAAAGATTAGACATAATTAAGTCATTATGAGATACACGTGGACCAATCACGTCAAGGTTCATAAAGAATTCTATGATTCTGGACTTAACAAAATTATCGGAAAAATCGAAGTAAGATACTCGAGAGAGAAAGGACTACTCGAGTACATTGCAACACTACTCGAGTGGGTAGAAGATGACTACTCGAGTATATAAGAAAACTACTCGAGAGAAAATAATTTAGTTACTCGAGTACATGGAGTCAACTACTCGAGTAAACTTGACGAAACAGAATTCAGCTACTCGAGTATCAAAAATGACATACTCGAGTACTTAGGTAGTTACACGAGAGGTGGAGCGAATTACTCGAGTACAAGGAATACTACTCGAGTAGATGAGAATGAACTACTCGAGTGGTTGAGAAACTACTCGAGTCAGGGACTTAAAATTTTTTTTTGAACTGGAATACTGAACTACTCGAGTATAAAAGTTGAACTACTTGAGACGATAGGAACTACTCGAGTATATGGAAGTGACTACTCGAGTAATTCACTTAGAAAAATTTTCTGGAGTATAATTCTGGGTTACTCGAGTATTAATTCTGGACTACTCGAGTAGTAGATGAACTACTCGAGTACATGACTTAGACTACTCGAGTAAGTGAGAACTACACGTGAGTCAGAATTCTATTACTCGAGACAGAAGATAAAACTACTCGAGTACTATACATTACTACTCGAGTATTTAACTTAGAAAACTTTTGAGGAGAAAAATTCTGTAAACCCGAGAGCAGAAAGGAAACTACTCGAGTAGTTGTCTTAACTACTCGAGAGCCATAATTAGACTACTCGAGATATACCATACCGAGTAAGAGTATTATTACTCGAGTATGAACTCAGCATTTTACTCGAGTAAGTATAGAACTACTCGAGTATAATACTTAGGAAATTTTCTTGACAGAATTTTTCTTCTTCTAAGGTGAGACCAGCATCAAGTCTTTTCACTTAGTCTTAGAGCTTGAGTATGAAGTGTATCCCAATAGAGACGCTACACATGAGTCAACACCTTGGATCACACAATGAGGGATTACATTGTATGATCCTGCATTTGTTGACCCATTGTCGACTGACATTGGTCTACACTTCCCATAAGAATCCTGCAAACACATAACTCAAACCAAGCATCAAATACAACTTAATTCATCTTAGTTCAAGGATAACTTCTATATTGTCCCTAATGTCTAACTCTATATTAGGTGAGTCACTAATATTTAGTTTTTCCATTCTAGACTTTACACCACCTAGAGCAGAACTATTAGAGATATCATTACATAAAACAGATGATTCATCAAATACTACATTAATAGATTCTTCTACAACTTGATGTTTTAAGTTGTAGATCATGTATGCTTTTCTATGAAGACTATACCCTACAAAGATTCCTTCATAGGATTTCTCTGAGAACTTGGTTAGATAAGTTTTCCCATTGTCCAAGACATATCACTTGTTTCCAAAATTTTTGAAGTAGGACAGATTTGTTTTTCTGCCTTTCATTAGTTCATAGAGAGTCTTATTGTGATTCTTATTGATCAATGCTCTATTTTGAACATGACATGCTGTGTTTACAGACTCAGCCCAGAAATATTCTGGGAGAGATGTATCACTCGGCATTGTTCTAGCTGCCTCAATAAGAGTTCTATTTTTCCTCTCAGTAACTCCATTTTGCTGTGGTGTTCTTGGAGAGGAGAACTCCTGAAAGATTCCTAGTTCCTTACAGAACTAGTTCCTTACATAAATTTGTCATCCTTTCAGATTGAAATTCTGTATCATGGTCACTTCTAAGTTTGGCCACAGTACATCCCATCTCATTCTGAATTTGTTTGACAAAATCAGCAAGGATGTCTAATGTTTCAGACTTTTTCCTTAAGAAGAACACCCAAGCAAACCTGGAGTGATCATCCACAATCACAAAGGTATAAGACTTCCTTCCCAAACTAATAACTTACATAGGACCAAATAAATCCATACGAAGTAAGTACAGACACCTCTCAGTGTCTTTGGACTGAATACTCTTAAAAGAGACTTTTGTTTATTTGCATTTTTGATAAGCAGGAGATGTCATCTTTGGAGCATTTTAGTTGTGGGTTATTTCTAACTAAGTCCAAAGAAAATAGTTTACTCATAGCATTGTAGTTTAAGTGAGCCAGCCTCTTGTGCCACTATACACACAAAGTGTCTTTCTCACTAGCTATAAGACATACTGGTGATTGTTCATTTATACTAAGGAAATTTAGAAAATAAATGTTCCCACTCCTAGTGCCTGACAAGATGATCTCTTGATCACTTGAATTCCTTATCAGACATTTGTCATTGTGGAAGACAATTTCATATCCTATATCACAAAGCTGACTTATGCTTATCAGATTGTGGTTCAATCCTTCCACATAAGTAACTTTAGTGATGGTAACTAGGCCATTAGAAATGTTACCATATCCCTTGGCGAGTCCTTTCTCTGACCCTCCAAAGATGACATTTGGTCTATTCTTAACTGGAATGTAGTCTCTTAGTAAACTCCTTGATCCATTCATATACCTGGAACATCCACTATCCAAGTACCATATTGGCCTATTAATGGTACTTGGCTCCACCTACAAACACAAATTTAGTTCACCTTAGGCACCCAACAAGTTTTGGGGCCTTGGTTCCTGTTAGGCTTTGCTGTGTAAAACACAACATTCTTTCTAAATAAAGGTGATTGAAATCTATATGAAGGACCTGCTGGATTATACCAACAATCTAGGGCAAAATGCCCAACCTTCCCACAACACCAACACTCAAATCTGTTGTATCTTCTCTTTGGTTGCACATTTGAAGTGGTTTTCTTGTGCAACATAGAATTCTCATCCAATTTGCAACGTAGGGTTCATAATTCACACCCTTACCTTTCAGATTTGAGTGAGCTACACTGGGATCAGCCCCAAGAATTCCTTGGCTTCTTGGATTGATCACTTTCTGTGGTGGTTCTTGGCCTATATTGCCTTTTGACATCTGATCATTCCAACAAGGCTCTTTATTGACCTTGCTGGTTGAGCACTCAAAGATCATATGTCCAGGAACACATGATCTTAAGCATCTATTAGAAGACAGATACTTGACAGGTTGCCTATCTGGGCCACTTGGAATTTTATCTTTGGATACAAACTTATTTTTAATTTTGTTATTCTTACCAAACCCTACACCACTTCTAAATGGTGCAGAGAAGGTATCTATGATAGGTAGCACTAACTTAGGCTTTGAAAACCGAGTCAGGAGCTGTCTTTCCTGAGCAAGCTTTGCTTCCTGATCTTTGACAGTCTTGACCTGTTCAATAATCACCTCTGCCTGGCTATCTATCTTGTTGGTTAATTCAATTCGTTTCAGTTTTTTTAAATCCAACTTTGTGTTGACACTTATCAACTGAGAAGATACTCCTCTTAAGGAATCTAACTCTTTGGCTTGATACTTAGCAAGCTATTTGCTTGCAATTAAGGCCTTTAGTACCTTCCCATACTATTGATACGAGAGTTAAAATCTGCTTAAATGTCTGAATCATGTTCTTTACTATGTGAACATGATTCATTTTCTGATGCAGAAATAGAATCTGAGGAAAAACTATTAGAGATTGATTTTACCTTAGCAGGATCTGAATAATCCTGATCTTCTTCTCCTGGTTGAGTTTCCTCAATGGCCATCAGGACCATAAGAGCCTCCTCCTCTTCTGATTCAGATGAATCAGACTCACTGTCAGACAGTGTTAACTGTCCTTTTGCCAATAGCCTTTTGTCAGTCTTCTTGTGTTGTCCATCCTTCAAGTTCTCAGACTTTTCTCCTTCCTTTTTGCTGGGCAATCAGCTATGACATGCCCTTTTCTGTTGCAACAATATCACACTATATTAGTTTTAATATATTTATTCTGAGAGGAGTCATACATGTCCCCAAAATTGTTCTTCTTGTATTTCTCTGAATGAATGATCTTTTTGTGAGAAGAGTCTCCTGCTGAACCTTCCATCTTCCTTGTTTTCTTCTCCTTAACATCTTCTTGAACTGTCTAGAGAAGAGTGACAGTTCCTCCTCAGTTATTTCTCCTTCTATTGAGGATCATTTTGAGCACTCAGAGGCAGTTTCCAATTTTTCTGTGAGTATTGACTTCTCTCTGACTTTTCTGGATGACTCATCCTTTAGAGCTAAAGTCTTTTCTCTATTGAGTGCTCTGGCTGATTTGTCTTCAGACTTTCTGATATTAAGTTGTAACTCATGAGACAATAGCTTTCCAAATAGGGCCTGGGGGTCTATGTTGGCTAAGTTTCTCATTTCTCTTATGACACAGATCTTGATGTCTCATTCCTTGTTCAGGGTTCTTAAGAACTTATCATTAAGTTCATATTTAGTAAAACTTCTGCCATAAGTCCTCAGGTTGTTAACAATTCTGAAAAATTTCTCAAAACACTCAGCCACTGAATCCTTTTTATCTTGTTTGAAGGCTTCATACTGTTGATTTAGCATAGATTTTCTATCATCTCTAACTTCTTTTGTACCTTCCATATAAACTATCAAAGACACCCACATTTCTTTAGTTGTTCTGCATTGAATCAGATTCTGAAAAGTGGAATCATCAATTGCACTAACTATAATATTGTGAGCTCTTTTGTCCATAGAGGTTAGTATGATTTCATCCTTATCCATTTCCATGTAAGTCTTGAGTGTCTTGATGTTTGCATCAAGAACTGACACTTTCATGGGTACGAATGATCCTTTACCACAGTAATGTATATTCTTGGATCTACTGCCTCCATGAATAATCTGACTCTTTATTTCTAAATTCCAAAGTTTTCTTTGGAGAAGACATGGAGCTTAATGGAATTATTTTTTCTCTGGGCGATGATATTTATTTCTTTGCAATCCTTTTGGATTCTCACTAGGATGTTACGCCTTTTTCAATGAACCTGCCTCTGATACCAATTGTAAATGTTTTTTTAGGCTTGAAAATGACCTAGAGGGGGTGAATAGGTCCAATTTAAATATGATCCCCCTTTTCTTTAATCAGAGTACTACTTTAATTGAAATGATTAACTAAGATCCGATAATCAACAGGAACTAAATATAAATCAATAGTATTAACACAACACAGCACATCAGCACACACAGTATAATGCACACAGATTTATAGTGGTTCCCCAATTTATGGGTACATCCACTTTCCCCCTTCGCCTATCTAGCAATGAACTAGATTCGACCAAACTCCTCCTCTTTCTTTTACTCAGATCTTTAGATCTTACACTACAGAGCCCACCCGGGTCCTACTACTCAGACTTCACAAGTCTTACCAGTCAGATCACCAAGATCTTACACCTTAAGTTCTTCCCAAGAACTCTACCTCAAAGTGAATCCTCACTCCTACTTCTCAGAAAACAAATGCCCTACAACTCAGAGAATTTTCAACTTCTCCTACCTCAGGCAATCCTAGCCCTACCTAAGCCTTTATAATACAGGCTTATAGCAACAAGAGAATAAATCTCCTCTACTCAGATGTACAGATAGATCTTACAAACTGAATATAACAGAGAAATGAATCAAAAAATGTCACCCAGAATGAGATTTGAGTAACTGCTTCTTGATCTGATCTTGATGATCGTGCTTTCTTTGATTCTGACAAGACAGATCTAATCAAACCCTTCTTAGCTTTTTAAAGCTTCTTGAAGTAGAAATTAGGGTTGATCTAGGCTGGAGAGATGTTGTAGATGATTCTTGATCAGACCTCTCTCCACCTTCTTAATTATAGCTGAAGCTTCAAGGTTGTGTTGCTTCTTCTTTATTTTTGGTTCTTCTTCTGTTTTCCTCACACTCTGTTCCTCTTTCTTCTGAATACAACATCCCTTTAAATAGGCTCTAACAGGAGTAACCGGCTAATCCGGTTAATAACTAACAGTTTTGACAGCTGTCGGTACCTCTGTCTTGACATATGTACTTAGGAAATAAGTCTGTTGAAGTGTTGAGACTTGGCTGTGAAATGTGTTGACACAAGTCCTGGGTGTCGACACAGCTCCTGTAGTGGTGTCGACATACTTCTGAATGTGTTGACAAAGCTCTTTAATATGTCTCGACACAACTTCTGTGGAATGTGTCGACACAAATCCCGTGTGTCGACACAGTTGTCTTTAGTCTCATTATAGCTTGATTATAGTGTGTCTACACTAGTCCTGAGTGTCGACACAGTTCTTTTTAATCTTGACACAGCTAGAATAGAGTGTGTCGACACTAGTCCTGAGTGTCGACACAGTTGTCTTTAGTCTCGACTGTCGACACAGTTGTCCTAAGTGTCGACACAGCTTTTTCTTGTCTCGACACAACTTGTTCATTGTGTGTCGACACTAGTCCTAAGTGTTGACACATTATACTTAGCTTTATTAACCTGCACAAAAAAACTTAACATCCATCAAATACAACAATGTCTATATCATTGAGCTAAGAAGACTTCTTCGAATCAAGTACATTGAGACTAATGTACTCAACATCTACTGACTCAATGCCATACTCCATAATCGTCGAGTATTGCTTTGTCAGTCAAAGCCACAGAAAATCTGTGTAGTATACAACCCCGTATTTGGCGAGTGGGATCGCCAGGAACCAGACCGACCAACTCTCCTTTTTTCAGTCTCAGCCGAGCACCCAGGGGGCCAGAGCTCGGCGGCCCCTAGCTCGCCCAGGCGAGTATAGCTAGTCGCGCGCGAGTAGAGCCAGCCAGGCCTGCACTCGTCGAGTTCGGCGTTTGTCGAACGGAGCTCTGCGTTTGACGAACTGAGCTCAGCGTCCGTCGAGTGGAGCCCAGAGTTCGTCGACCCCTGAGCCTTTTGTCGATTCCCAGGCTGCTCGCTGAGTCGTGACTGCTAAGCGAACTCGCATCATGTGAGCAGGATAGCCCGTAAACGTGCTCGCTGCCCTTGCCGAGCAGAGATTGCTGAGGGCTACTCGCCCATCGATGAGTAAGGTATTTTTACCATTTTGCCCCCGTTGGCCTGCCCATAGCCTGCTGAAACAGCAGAGTTACGTTGTTGGCAGACCTAGTTGGGTTGTGCATAACTATTCAAAACAGCGGAGGTTGGCTATTTGCGGGTCGTTTTTAGAAATCTATAAATAGGATCCAAGAGGCACCTCAGAAAGCATGCTTCTTATGCTCACTAGTTCCCTGATCTTTTAGCGCTTTTTGAGGTAGCCTTAGCTCGGACTTTGGCTAGAGATGGGAAGCGCTTTAAGATCTTTTGGGTGTGTGGTGGGTCCTCCACGCGAAGCCCTTGGGTCAGTTTTCCTTTGTCGTTTGGCTTGCAGGAGAGAAGTAGTGTGTGATCACCCCTTCCCCATGTTTGAACTCCACAAGAGACCGAGTTTTCGGTTTCAAAATTTTGGTGCAGTGAGTGTGGAGCGTGGTCAGCACAAAAAATCTTCAGCAGGCTCGATGATGGGAGGACAAGGCTCAAACAGGTCTAACTCACCGCCCCCGCCACCTCTAGCCAAAGTGGGAATGTTTGAAGACTTCAGGCACGAGGTACTCAGCCTCGTCAAGTTCGCACTCGGCGTACGGGCCGAGTGCTCAACTCCAGCTACCCAAATCAATGTCGCCCCGTCTCTGGGTGAGGACGCTCCCGGCAGGCGAGCCGGGAAGGAGGTTGCCGAGGAAGGAAGGAGATGCGAGCTCCCTGGGCGCGAGCTCT
The DNA here is from genome assembly GCA_039583875.1 of Platanthera guangdongensis. Taxonomy (NCBI): domain Eukaryota; kingdom Viridiplantae; phylum Streptophyta; class Magnoliopsida; order Asparagales; family Orchidaceae; genus Platanthera; species Platanthera guangdongensis. The sequence goes on from CM077167.1 coordinate 28,412,796, forward strand.
TACCTGACTCAGGAAGCAGAGGCCGCATCGGTGAGATGGGCACGCGAGACACTCCAGCTCGCCCGGTAGGGGGAGGCAGCCCCTTCAGCAAGTTGGTTTCTTTTGCCCCCGTTTCAGAGGGGTTCAGGGAGCCAAAGTTGTCCCACTACACCAGGAAGGGGGACCCGGTCCAACACGTCCGGTGGTTTGAGAACGTGGTCTCGATCCGGCAGATGTTGGATGGGTTCAAATGCCGGCTCTTCGCCATTATCCTCAAGGAAAAGGCGAGGGAGTGGTTGCACCAGCTGTGGCCAGCTCCATTTATTTCTTCGAGGACCTGTGCCAGAGGTTCATGCTGAGGTTCACCACCTCTAAGAGGAGGAAGAAGGAGTTAGAGTCCATATTCCACATCAAGCAGGGAGTGAATGAGACATTGGGGAGTTACGTCAACTGGTTCTAGAAGGTTACCCAGGTCTAGGAGATGTCGGGCCATAGTCTGATGATGGCTTTCACCCTGGGGCTGCAGAAGGATTTCTTTAGGATGGAGCTGAAGAGAGTGCCGCCCATCTCCTACAAGGAGCTGATGGAGATGATGATAAGAGAAGTCGACGGGGAAGCGTCGAATCTGGAGTTTGCCCAGAAGCTGGCTAGGTGGGCCACGGAGGAAGAGAAGGAGCCGACAGGCGAAAGGGGGCGGGAGGAGAGGAGAGTCGAACCTCGATAGATGGAGCAGAGGCAACTTCAGGGGCAGTAGCAGCCCAGGTGGGGGCATTAGGAACCGGACCGTCGGTTGGGATGGAGGCCCGAGTGGCAAGACCATGAGCTACGGAGAGGACACCAGGGAAGGGACCACCACCAGGGAGGCCAGGATCAGATCCACCCCCTAGGTTGGAGGCAGGTGTAAAGACCTCCTCTCCCCAATCAAGATCAGGCTATGGCCATAGCCATAGGGGAGAGGAGGAGAGCAGTGCAAAGGAGGAGGAGAGAAGTCAGGGTGGAGTTGCCCTACTGCGACTTCCACCAATAGGAATGGCACGCCACGGCAACATGCCAAGAGTTCCTCGAGATGAGAGGAAACAGGGAGCGGCATCAGCTTAGCTGGCAAGGCTGGATTTCACTCGAAGGTGTCTACTCGGACCCCGAGCAGATCCCGCTGCTAGACTCTCACTTAGCTAACAGGGCTGGATGTCACTCGATGTTGTATACCCAGACCCCGAGCAGATCTCGCTGCCAGGCTCCCACTCTGCTGGCAGGGCTAGATGTCACTCGATGGTGTCTACCCGGACCCTAAGCAGATCCCGCTGTCAGGCTCTCACTTAGTTGGCAGGGCTGGATGTCACTCGACGGTATCTACCCAGACCTCGAGCAGATCCCGCTACCAGGCTCTCACTTAGCTGGCAGGGATGGATGTCACTCGATAGTGTGTACTCGGACCCCGAGCAGATCCCGCTGCCAGGCTCCCACTTAGCTGGAAGGGCTTGATGTCACTCGATGGTGTCTCCCCGGATCCCGAGCAGATCCCGCTGCCAGGCTCCCACTTAGCTGGCAGGGCTAGATGTCACTCGATGGTGTCTACCCGGACCCCGAGCAGATCCCGCTGCCAGGCTCTCACTTAGCTAGCAGGGTTGGATGTCGCTCGATAGTGTCTACCCGGACCCCGAGCAGATCCTACTGTCAGGATCACACTTAGTTGGTAGGGCTGGATGTCACTCGATGGTGTCTAGCCGGACCCCGAGCAGATCCCGCTGTCAAGCTCTCACCTATCTGGCAGGGCTGGATGTCACTTGATGGTGTCTACCCAGACCCTAAGCAGATCCTACTGCCAGGCTCTCACTCAGCTGGCAGGGCTGGATGTCACTCAGGAAAGTCCTATACTCTCCAGATGTTACCTGAGAGGTTTGGCGATTTTCCTAAAAACAGGAAGGAAAGACCCTTCACAGGCGAGTTGGGGCTCGCAAGCTCAGCTCGGCAGATGGGTGTCCAGCCGAGCCCTTGGCTCTCGCTGAGGGAGGCACGATCCGGCAGGGCACTTCACCCCTTCAATTTTGTGAAATTCTTGGTGATTTTAGTTTTATATTGGTGAAAAGGTAAGCAGCTCACGGGCAGGCTGAGTGGTGGTGCGCCCAGTACGACGTGTAGTCCACCCCTAGAGACTGGAGTTGGCGAGCTCTCAAGGTACACTCTCGGGAACGAGTTCTAACGACACCGTAATGGCGTGATCTATCTTTTCGAGGTCGGCCGAGGGGTAGAGCTCGCGAGTGAGCACGTCACAGCAAGAAAGTCCAGAAAAAAGAGAAAAAATAGACAAAGATCATAACAAAATTATCTTCAATTATACAATGATAGTTACAAGGGGAGCTCGCCTTGGCGAGATTACAAAAAAGAAAAGGAGATAAGATCAACTCTCTCCCTCTCCAGTGGATAGGTCATCGTTTAAGCCCTTGTCGAAGAGCGCATCGAGGCTGTCTTCCATCTCGCTAGGCGGCGTCGCCGGGAATAGGCTCGGCATGAGGTCCTGGGCCGTGATCTCCTCACAGCCCTCCACCAGCACACCCGAGTCCTTCATCATCTGGAGGGTGCATTCGGCGACCTCGATTGAGTTGACCCGCAGCCTCTCAGCGACATCGGCCTCGCCAAAGATCCTTGGGCTCTTGTATGAGATGGTGGGCTCGATGTCGCCCGAGGGGAAGAAGATCTCCACTTAGCGACGGACCTCGTGATGGAGGCCTGTGTTCTCCTCCTTCAGCGTCGCGTTCTCCCCCTCCAGCCCGGTGAGGCAGGCGCGCAGCTCGCCATTTTCCTCTTACAGCTCGGCGGCGCGGGCCGCAACTGCTCAGCAGCCTTGGCATCCTGAAGAAAAAGGAAGCATGTTAGTGGCAGCGCGGAAAATTCTAAGTAGAAAGGGGGGGAAGCAGCCCGATGCTTACTAGTCATCCGGCGGCTTAGGCGAGTAGGTTCTCAGCGATGCCGAGTTTTCTCGCCAGGTCGACGGCCTTGTCCTAGTCGACGTCGCGTGCCTGCTCGGATTTCTGGAGGTGGTTGCTGAGGTTGAAGCTCCGGCGGATCATCAGGTGATGAAGCTCCATGGCCCGCATGTAGGCCTGCATGCCTTCATGGCCGAGCTGCCGCAGGGCCATGCCCTTGTAGGCCTCGACATCCTCGTGACCATAAAGGCTGAAGCCGAGCGCATAGGCGTGACCAGTGCTGTAACACCCCGAAAATCATTTTTGAGATGATCGCGTCCAAAAGAAATTTTGGTGCCTGTATAGGGGTACACGCCTAGGACACGGGAGTGTCCAAGGCCGTGTCTTTCTTTGTGTTTGGCCGGCTGTGTCTAGAGAAGGACATGGCAGGAAACATGGGTTGTGCACAGTTTTTACACGGGCATATTAGGGGTGACACGGGCGTGTTCATACCCATATCCCCACCCGTATTCAGCAGGGACGTGACGGTTGGCGGGACGGTTATATTTGACACGCCCCGGGTCACAGGCGTATCGAGGACCTGACACAGGCGTGTCAGGTTGAGACACGAGAATGTCTTAGCCCGTGCGGTTTTTCTGTGTTCGACGATCGTGCCTGGATCGAGGCACATGTCCTGGGACACGGTCGTGTGCAAGGCCGTATTAGGCCCAGGTTTGAGGAATTTTGTACAGATCTGAGTCGTTCGTTTTCTTTAAGTAAGATCTGATGGCCCCGATGTGTTCCTGCTCTGTTAAGGCCGAGAATGGTGTTTTAACTCCTCATTTCTCCCTTAAGCTTTCTCTTTCTAAGGAGTTAGAGCAAGGAGGAAGAAGGAGGATTCTGGCCGCCGGCGGAGCATCGGAGCACTGTTTAGAGAACCGATAGCGGATCCGTGGAGGAAATTCCGTTTCGAAGACTTCTATCTGGATAATTTTCCATTGCGCAAAAGCATACTTCAAGGGTAATGATTCTCTACTTGAGCATGTGAAGCTCTCTTCCTTTTGCATAGGGAAACCTGCTCCCGCAAGTGTGCGGCGAGTGTGCGGTCTTCCCTGGGGTTGACGTGAATAGTCCCCCTTGTGTTGCATATAGAGTCCGGAATCGAAGTACAGGCATAGGCATTGTGTGTGAAGCCTATCCGGACATGTTGGTCTGGATCGGTGATATTGCATTTGTTATGGTTTGCCGGAGAAGACTCCGTGCTTTGGGTTTTCGGGTTTCTACACGGTAGATTACAGCAGGGATCCTTAGGGATTAACTTCAAGGCGCACCCGGAAAACTGAGCAGAACCGTTGTTCTGCTAACTTGGCGGTCATGGAACCGACCTTGAACATAACTGGGTTATGTGATTGTTTAGAATAGCAGGATCCGAGAGAAGCTTGGCTTGTGCATACGTCTTAAGGTGAACTACGCGGTGTGAGCAACGGGCAAGTGGAATCAGACCTGGGCTATGTGGTTCGGAGCGAGAGACCCGAAAAGGGTACTGGCCGTTGGCATAGTCGGGAGCCTTAGACGGTGGTCAGAAAGGCTAGATTTCTTACGAGGTTGCCATTCTGGGGGTGGTGGTGAAGACTCTGAAGTGTCAGGATTCACCGATAATGTGCCCTGAGTGCACGGGGTGCTTGGCCGTGCGAGACTACACCTGTGGTGTAGTATGTTTGTTCTATATTGTTTAGCTGGGCTAATGAATTGCAGGGAAGGAGCACCGCCGTCCCGAGTTAGGGTCGAGGTCGTTATAATTTGGTCGGCTTTGGCTGGCCGTTGCTTTATTTGCCACCGTGCGGTGGAATGTTGCTTGCAGGTGCTGCGGAGCCAAGTACCAAATAGCGGGCTGGAGCTCATGTTGTCATGCTGGCCCTAGAAGGCCAAAGCGAATAGTTATTCTTTATTTTGTCATGTGTGACCGGCCCGCGAGCCGATGTATGGAAAACATTATATTGCTAAGTGAACTCTTGTAAGGTCATAAGGCCAAGTATCTTTCAGTGTATTTGTATTTCATTCCAGTTATAGTAGTTATAGACATTCATGATTATTGGATTACAGTTATGGGTTCTTTCAACTATTTAAAAGCTTCCGCTAGAATGCTCTGTGTTAGGACGAGTAGTCTTAATTGGATAGTTTGGTTATTCATACGTAACCCTTCCGACTGTCCGTGGTATATGGCGTCGGGTTCCAGCTGGACCTTCTGTTATATGTCATACGACGGATGGGGGTGTTACAATTTGGTATCAGACTTCTGGTTACGGTCAGGCTTAAATGAATTCGTGAGAGAATTCTTTTAAGGGGTGTTGAGCACATGTGTGCGTCATCGTTATAACATCAAAAAGAACCCATGAATGTCCACTTAGGAATGAAAAAAAAATACACTTGTTTTGTGGAACCTGAGTGTTCTAATGATTGCTTTTAGCAATTTGTTTGTCGTCTAATCGTGGGTCTTTGCTATTATAGGTAGCTAGGAGCGGTGCTGGTCAGTCGGAGCGTTCGCAATCGACAGAAAGTAGTGCACCGAGGGACGTGCCTACAACAACTCCTTCAGCGGAAACCATCAGGTTGGTGGCTGAAGCAGTCTTTGCGATGATAAATGCCCAACCTGCAGGGCAATTACACCACACACCACCTGTTGTTGAGCAAGAACCGGTTAGGGCGGCAGAGCCGAGAGTGGTGGAGCGCGTGGTAGTGGATCAGGTAGAGCCGAGGAGAGATACAGAGAGATAGCTCAAGCATGTAATGAGCTTTAATCCTCCGAGATTCGATGGGGTTGGAACGCCAACTCAAGCTGAGGCTTGGCTCTCTACGATAAAGAGGGTCTTGATGGCCACATTAACTGAGGAGTGGCAGAAGACCACCATAGCGACCTTCCTTTTGGCTGGTGAGGCGAGGCTGTGGTGGGATGAGTTGGAGTTTCATCTCTTAGTGGAAAGGCATCTTGCTGATGTGCCTGTGGAGGAATTCTCATAATTGTTCTTGGCCCAGATATTTACCCTCTGCTCAGAAGCTTGAGATGGAGAATCGGTATCTTGGGTTGACTCAGGGAGACATAAGTGTGCACGAGTATCTCCACGAGTTTACACGGTTGGGTCGGTATGCGGGTGCTATGTTTACGGAAGAAGAGAGGAAGACCAACCGATTTTATGAGGGTCTACGCAGCGACCTACAGTTACTCCTTGTTGGGCCTAAGGCGTAGGGCTTCCTAGCCTTGGTCAATTTGGCCCGGTCATTGGAAAAGGTTATTAAGAAAGTGTAAGAGAAGAAGGACCCAGGGGAAAAGATGGCAGAGTTCAAAGTGCCAAATGCAAAGTCAGGATTCCGCAGATGGAACAAGAAGCAGGGGACTTCGAACTCAGCCCCTTCGTCTGGTACATCGGGGGCAACCACAAGTCGAGTCCCAGGAGCTTGCTACAACTATGGGAGGACGGGGCACTTTGCTCGTGAGTGTTGGAGTGGACGTGCAAAGTCCAAGAGGAAGCCTAGAGCGACCTATGAAGAGAAAGGGAAGGCGGTGGAGTCAACCGCGACCCATCATGCTCCAACCCAGCCTAGAGTTTATAATCTTGGTCTGCAAGAGGCCATAAAGCAAGCTGACGTGGTGACAGGTATGAGTTAAATTTTAGCAGTTTAACTTTATGTAGTTGTTACCTCTTTTATATGTTAGCTTGTTATTCTTGGTGCTAGGCTTCGTGTTGATTTTCGATTGTCCGGCAAGAGCCCTGTTTGATATGGGGGCTTCACATTCCTTCTTGTACAAAAGATTTGTGTCATGCATCGGGGTCCCTTCCTCGATGGCAAAAGACAAGTTGGATGTGTTGTCGCCCAATGGGTGCTCAATGCGCGCAGATAAGTTCTATGTGGTAAAGATACAGATTGGGGACCAGGAGTTCGATTTGCGAGTGTTGGTACTACCCTTAGTGGAGTTCAACGTAATCTTTGGTATGGACTGGCTCTCGGAGCAGCAAGCTTACATCGATTGCAACTGAAAGGAGGTTAAGTTGGGGCTGCATACTGAACGGGAGACTATGTTTGCGGGCATGAAGGTGTCAGGTAAAGTTTTGATGTCGGCCCTTCAAGTGATCAAGACAGTTCGGTCTAGGGCAGAGCTGTTTGTCACCTTAATGCAGGCTTCAACGCCTAGGCCAAGTCTGGACAGTATCCCAGTTGTGTCCGAGTATCTTGATGTGTTCCCAGATGATCTCCCAGGAGCCCCTCCTCAGTGGGAGATTGATTTCACTATTGAGCTGGTACCGGGTGCCAAACCGGTGTCACGATCTCCATATCAGATAGCGTCGCGAGAGATGGCGGAGTTAAAGGTGCAACTGCAGGAGTTGTTGGAGCAAGGGTATGTACGTCCAAGTTCGTCGCCTTGGAGCGCATCGGTTCTTTTCGTTAAGAAGAAGGATGGGAGCTTGCGACTATCTATTGACTATCAGGAGTTGAAAAAGCTTACGGAGAAGAATATGTATCCAATCCCCAGGATTGACGATCTATTTGATCAGTTGGTTGGGTCAACAGTATATTCGAAGTTAGATCTGAAGTCCGGCTATTACCAATTGAGGATAAGGGAAAGCGACATCCCAAAGACAGCGTTCAGCACGCGGTTTGGCATTATGAGTTCATGGTCATGCTGTTTTGGCTGACCAATGCGCCATCCGTGTTTATGGATCTGATGAACAAGACATTTAGAGAATAGCTTGACCGTTTCGTGATAGTACTTATCGATGATATCTTGGTATACTCGCAGTGTGAGGAGGACCATTACAAGCATCTACACATGGTGTTGGAGACGTTGCGAAGAAATCAGTTGTATGTTAAGTTCTCCAAGTGTGAGTTCTAGTTATCCTCAGTAGCGTTCCTTGATCATGTTGTTAGTGGAGAAGGGATAGCGGTGGATCCGACGAAGATAGTGGCGATACGGGAGTGGCCTATTTTGACTATAGTGGCAGAAGTCCGGAGCTTTCTGGGGCTTGCCGGCTACTACAGGCGCTTCGTAGAGAACTTCTCGCGGATAGCGTTACCACTCACGACGTTAACAAGGAAAGATCAAAAGTTTGTGTGGTCGCTGAAGTGTGAGTAGGCTTTTGAAGAGTTGAAGAGCCGGTTGACCACGACGCCTATTTTATGTTCGTCGAGTGGAACCGAAGGATTTGAAATTTATAGTGATGCTACGGGCTGTGGTTTGGGTTGTGTTCTGCTACAGCATGTGAGCGTGATAGACTATGGTTCACGACAATTGAAGGTTCATGAGAGGAATTATCCAGTTCATGACTTAGAGTTAGTGGCCGTGATATTCGCTCTGAAGCTGTGGAGGCACTACCTATACGGTGTGAAAGTTGATATCTACACCGATCATAAGAACCTGAAGTACTTATTAGATCAGAAGGATCTGAACATGAGGCAGCGGAAGTGGATGGAGTTCTTGGGGGACTACACCTTCGAGATACATTATGTACCAGGGAAAGGAAATGTAGTGGCAGATGCATTGAGCCGCAGGGCTCCTGCGCAGGCCAGTTGGTTTTCGATACATGATGAGAGCTTGGTCCGTGATTTGGAGGCATTAGAGATCTCCTACGTTGATAAACAGTATAGTGTCGAGGCGATATTGTGTTGGACAGAGGTGCAGTATGATCTGGTTGATAGAGTTCGACGGGCTTTGGTTCAGGATAGTAGCATGAAGCGGATCTTAGATGAATCTTTGGATGGGTCAAATTCTCAGTTTGCTGTTGAGGATGGACTGCTAAGGAAGGACAGTCGTCTATGCGTCCCTAGTGCATATAATCTTCGGGAGGAGTTGATGTACGAGGCTCATCATACCAAGTACTCAATCCACCCGGGAAGCACGAAGATGTATAGAGACATGAAGAAGTTATTCTGGTGGCCAGGATTAAAGAAGGATGTAGCACTTTATGTGGCCAAGTGTCAAACTTGTGCCTTGGTGAAGGAGGAGTGCCAGAAGCTCGGAGGTTTCTTAAAGTCCTTGTCTATCCCGGAATGGAAATTCAATAACATTTCTATGGATTTTGTGCATTGTTTGCCAAAGTCGTAGAGGGGAAATGATGTCATCTGGGTGGTCGTAGATAGGTTGACAAAAGTGTCGCATTTCATCCCGAATAGGAAGGAAGATTATGTGGAAAAGTTAGCCAAACTCTATGTGGATAATATCGTGTGGTTGCATGGTGTGCCCCACAGTATTGTTAGTGACTCAGATGGACGTTTCACGTCGAAGGACTGGAGGCTGGTGCATAGTTTGTTGGGAACTAAGCTGAGTTTCAGCACAGACTTCCATCCACAGATGGATGGTCAGAACGAGAGGGTCAACAGGATGATGGAGGACATGCTTCGCATGTGCGTCCTAGATTTCAGAAAGCATTGGGAAGATCACCTGTACATGGTGGAGTTTGCATATAATAACAGTTTTCAAGCGAGTATTGGAATGACACCTTTCGAGGCCTTTTATGGGAGGAAGTGTCGTGCGTCATTGTCTTGGTTGGAGACATGCGAGTCGAAGTTGTATAAACATCAAGCAGTGGAATACACCACTTCAATAGTAAGTATAATTCAAGAAAGGTTGAAGATCGCTCAGGACAGGCAAGCAAAGTACTATATCGCCAAGCATAGGAACGTGGAGTTCTGTGTTGGCAACTGGGTGTATTTAAAAATCAAGCCGTTCAAGGGTGTTTCGCGGGTTCGACACTTGAAGAAGCTGAGTCCGAGATACCTTGGACCATTTGAAATCCTGGAGCGTGTTGGTGAAGCAGCGTATAGATTGAAGTTGTCGGTGGAATTGAGTGGGCTACAAGATGTGTTCCACGTATCGGTGTTGCGTAAGGCGGTGCAAGAACCTTCGCAGATAGTTGCGGTCGATCAAGTGTCGGTTTATTACGAGTTAACGACAAAGGTCAAGCCTATACGTATAGAAGACATTGAAGTCAAGCGACTCCGCAACAAGGAAATCTGAATGGTTAAGGTCTGTTGGGATAACGACGGACGTGAGGAGCTTTCATGGGAACGAGAGCAAACTATGTTGGAGGAATACCCCGAGTTATTCCACTCAGGTAACATTTAGTTTTGTGTACCTTTACTTAATTTCGGGACGAAATTCCTTAAGTGGGGAGATGTGTAACACCACGAAAATCGTTTTTGAGCTGATCGCGTCCAAAAAAATTTTGGTGCATGTATAGGGGTACATGGCCTAGGACACGGGCGTGTCCAAGGCCGTGTCTTTCTTTGTGTTTGGTCGGCTGTGTACAGGGAAGGACACGGAAGGAAACATGGGTTGTGCATAATTTTGACACGAGCGTGTTAGGGGTGACACGGGCATGTTCATACTCGTGTCCCCACCCGTGTTCAGCAGGGACGTGACGGTTGGCGGGACGGTTATATGTGATACGCCCCCGATCACGGGCGTGTCGAGGACCCGACATGGGCGTGTCAGGTTGAGACACGAGCGTGTCTTAGCCCGTGTGGTTTTTCAGTGTTCCACGATCGTGCCTGGATCGAGGCACACGGTCTGGGACACGTCCGTGTGCAAGGCTGTGTTCGGATTAGGTTTGAGGAATTTTGTACAGATCTGAGCCGTTCGTTTTCTTTAAGTAAGATCTGACGGCCCCGATGTGTTCCTGCTCTGTTAAGGCCGGGAATGGTGTTTTAACTCCTCATTTCTCCCTTAAGCTTTCTCTTTCCAAGGAGTTAGAGCAAGGAGGAAGAAGGAGGAGGATTCTGGCCGTCGGCGGAGCATCGGAGCACCGTTTAGAGATCCGAGAGCGTATCCGTGGAGGAAATTCCATTGCGAAGACTTCTATCCGGATAATTTTCCATGGTGCAAAAGCGTACTTCAAGGGTAACGATTCTCTACTTGAGCATGTGAAGCTCTCTTCCTTTTGTATAGGGAAACCCGCTCCCACGAGTGTACGGCAAGTGTGCGGTGTTCCCTGGGGTTAATGTGAATAGTCCCCCTTGTGTTTCATATAGAGTTGGGAATCGAAGTACGAACATAGGCATTGTGTGTGAAGCCTACCTGGACATGTTGGTCTGGATCAGTGATGTTGCATTTGTTATGGTTTGCCGGAGAAGACTCCGTGCTTTGGGTTTTCGGGTTTCTACGCGGTAGATTGCAGCAGGGATCCTTGGGGATTAAATCCAAGGCGCACCCGGAAAACTGAGCGGAACCGTTGTTCTGCTAACTTGACGGTCAGGGAACCGGCCTTGAACATAATTGGGTTATGTGATTGTTTGGAATAGCAGGATCTGAGAGAAGCTTGGCTCGTGCGTACGTCTTAAGGTGAACTACGCGGTGTGAGCAACGGGCAAGTGGAATCGGACCTGGGCTATGTAGTTCGGTGCGAGAGACCCGAAAAGGGGACTGGCCGTTGGCATAGTCAGGAGCCTTAGACGGTGGTCAGAAAGGCTAGATTGCTCACGAGGTTGCCATTCTGGGGGTGGTGGTGAAGATGCTGAAGTGTCAGTATTCATCGATAATGTGCCCTGAGTGCACGGGGTGTTTGGTCGTGCGAGCCTATATCTGTGGCGTAGTATGTTTGTTCTATATTGTTTAGCTGGGCTAATGAATTGCAGGGAAGGAGCACCGCCGTCCCGAGTTAGGGGAGAGGTCATTATAATTTGGTCGGCTTTGGCTGACCGTTGCTTTGTTTGCCACCATACGGTGGAATGTTGCTTATAGGTGCTGCGGAGCCGAGTACCAAATAGCGGGCTGGAGCCCATGTTACTGTGCTGGCCCTAGAAGGCCAAAGCGAATAGTTGTTCTTTATTTTGTCATGTGTGGCCGGCCCCCGAGCCGATGTATGGAAAACATTATATTGCTAAGTGAACTCTTGTAAGGCCATAAGGCCAAATATCTTTCAGTGTATTTGTATTTCATTCCAGTTGTAGTGGTTGTGTACATTCATGATTATTGGATTACAGTTATGGGTTCTTTCAACTGTTTAAAAGCTTCCGCTAGAATGCTCTGTGTTAGGACGAGTAGTCTTAATTAGATAGTTTGGTTATTCATACGTAACCCTTCCGACTGTCCGTGGTATATGGCGTCGGGTTCCAGCTGGACTTTCTGTTATATGTCATAAGACGGATGGGGTGTTACAAGTGGAGAGCTCGTGGTCAGCCCTGTAGGGGTGGAGGGTGGAGATAGATACTCGGTGGGCCAGCTCGTCCCACTGGACCATGGGTTCGCCCGCTGAGTCCTTCCACCTCCCCCCAAAGCTGAAGAGGGGATGGACCTTCGGAGCGGCGGGATCGCGGGCCGCCTTCTTTATAATAGGGGGAGTAGAGATCTCGCCACCCCTCTGCCCCTTTCTCGTGATCTCCTTCAGCGGGCTCTCCGGCGACGCATCTGGGATGACCTCGAGCAAGCTCATGTATTTGGGGATTTGTTGTTGTTGATGTCTCGCCCGAGGAACCACCATTGCCCTCCTCATTTTCTTTGGCTGTTGTTGGCGACGTGGCGGGATCGATCCCGTAGGCTCAAGTCGCCTCTTGCTGGACAAGGGTTTGGAGGAAGCTGCCTCATCTCGGCAAGCCGCCGCCAGCCTCTCGCGAGCAAGGCGGTCTGGATGTAACCCCGAGTCCGCAAATGGTGGGTTCGCAGGGATCAGCCGATCTCCTGCATGAAAAGACTTAGAAAAATTCTATGATAGTTCGGCGAGATGAGTAGGAGGAAAGGGAAGAATACCTTCACAAGGAAGAACGGGGCGGAGCGAGTCAAGGCCCCTTCGCAGGAAGGCGACCTCAAAATCTTTGTTTAGGAAGAATTTGTGGAGCTCTGCGTCGTTGCCGGACACTGTAGGGGGGCGGTAGACGTCCTCGCCCTTTTGCTGAGGGGAGTAAGGGATGTTGCCGAAATCGCCCTTGATGAAAGCGATCTTGGTCATCCAGTTATGATGCTTGTTCGCGATCTCACAAACTTTGATGAGCGAACCCCCGAAGTAGGCGACGCCATCCGAAGTCGCCTTGTAGGAGAAGAGCTTCCTGAAGACGGTCAGGTTGAACTCTATCCGCTCCCGGTGGAGGAAGCACACGAACACCACCATCATGGCGATGGCGTTCGAGTTGAGCTGCGCGGGCACCACACCATAATACTTCAAAATCTAGCAGACTTCCGGCCAGAGGGGTAGGCGTAACCCCACCTCGAAATGCGAGATGGGGAAGGCGAGCTCGTCGGAGCAGAAGGTGTTGATCGCCTCTCCTTCCCTCGGTCGGCGCGCCTCGAAGCCAGGCGGAACATAGTCGCTGATGAATTCGGCGAGCTCCACCTTGCTCATGTTCCCCTCAAAGAAATAGTAATCAGTGAAGTGTTGAGCGCATTTGGAGTGGTCGTCGGCATTGGGGTTATTCTTGCCCATGCTCGCAGAAGGGTTAGAACGCGAGTACGAAAAGAGAAAGTGTGAGAAAGAAAGAGAAAGTATGCAGTAAAGGTAGTGACACGGGGTTGGTGGGGGGCTATTTATAGAAAACGAAGCATGAGGTCGAGCAGTCCAATCAGCCCAGCTCGCTTATCCCAGCTCGCTGACCCCAGCTCGCCGACTTCCAATTTGTCTCATCACATGCCGAACTAAACATAAAGGGCTATATAGTATTATTCGGGTACCAAGCATTGAAATCTAAAAATATCCAAAGTTATTACTGGCCCGGGGAATGAATATTATGGAGGAATCAGATGTAGAAGAAAAAAGAAAACAAGGCGCGCGGGCAGAAGGGGGTCAGGAGGCGAGTACCGATCGGCTCGGCAATGGAGTCGTTTTTTATCTACCCCAACCTCGCATCCCCCTCCCCCCCAGATTTCCACGAGCTGAGGAGCTCGCAAATCTGCCCCGAGTTTCTCTGCGCTACCTAGAGGCCCTCATCGATATCGTCCAGAAGTCGGGAGGGGGACATCGCCTCGCCGGCCGAGTTGCCCCTTACCTCATCCGCGAGACACACGTAGTCGCGCTGCAGTGCCTCATTGACCTCCTACACCTCGCGCATGCCGCACACAAGCTTCTTGAAGAACTCGATCCCCCTCCTCCTCAGCTCCTCGTTCTCCACTTCAGGGCCCAGATAGGAATCTAGCGAGCATGGGGAGGGGAGGGGGGAATAGCGAGCTGTCTGCGAAGATTCTTTGACCGCGGATTGGTTGGGAAGTGCTGCAAAGACAAGCATCAGTATAGGGGGGGCGAGTGTCCCGAAAAATCACAGTACAAGAGCCAGAGGCCAGCTTACCTGACAAGCTCAGAACCTCCAAGAAAGTGCGGGGAGGGACCAATCTCAGGTCCTTACCGCGGCCTGGGCAGTGTTTTTCTAGCGAGAGGAGGTTGAAGTCCGGAACAGGGATGGTTTCGGAACCACCCCCCGCTGTCCCGGTAGGTCGTTGAGGGGAAGGGACGCTTACCGGCAAGTTCGGCCTCTGCGAGTCCAGCCCCAGGGACCTGAAGGGGGGTGATGGGTCCTGGGGGCTATTCTCTGGAGTCCTAAACCGCGAGTCGCCAAAGGTGTTTTTGGCTCGCGACGTGGAATCTTCGGCACCATCCCGTTGGTCGTCCGGGTCGTCGCAGAGATCAACAACATCTTTTCCCTTTTTAAGGAAGGCAGATTGGAGGAGCCGGTCCCGTGCTCCAGGGTCATCTTCAGGTCATCAAATATGGGCTCGGCCGTGTGGGGAAACGGTTTCGCCCTCTTGGCGAGATTGGGATCGGCAGAGCCGCTCTGCGGGACAACAAGCGGAACCGCGGTCAGGTTGGCGACGCGAGTAGAAGAAGCCTCGCGAACTCGTGTAAGCCTCTCTTGGATCTCCTTAGGGATTGGCATCTCGACAGAGTTGGAGCAAAGGGAATGACAAGAGTTACCCAGGTATCCCGACATATATATATAGATGCAGGTGGACCCCACCCGAAAATTCTCTCTGGCTCCTCCCGCACTCGCCGAACACTTGGGGTTGGATGATTATTTCTGAGTTTTGCCAAGATCAAAAAGAGCGGGGATTGTGTACAACCCCGTATCCGGCGAGTGGGATCGCCAGGAACCAGACCGGCCGACTCTCCTTTTTTTAGTCTCGGTCGAGCACCTAGGGGGCCAGAGCTCTGCAGCCCCTAGCTCGCCCAGGCGAGTCCAGCTAGTCGCGCGCGAGTAGAGCCAGCCAGGCCCACACTCACTGAGCTCGGCATTCGTCGAACAGAGCTCGGTGTTCGATGAACTGAGCTCGGCGTCCGTCGAGCGGAGCACAAAGTTCGTCGACCCCTGAGCCTTTCGTCGATTCCCAGGCCGCTCGCCGAGTCCCGACTGCTGAGCGAACTCGCAGCATGCGAGCAGGGCAGCACGTACTCGTGCTAGCCGCCCTTGCCGAGCAAAGATTGCTGAGGGCTACTCGCATATCGATGTGTAAGGTATTTTTTCCATTTTGCCCCTATTGGCCTGCTTATAGCCTGCTGAAACAACGAATTTACGTTGTTGGCAGACTTGGTTGGGCTGCGAATTGCTGTTCAAAACATTGGTGGTTGGCTATTTGCAAGCCGTTTTCAGAAATCTATAAATAGGACTCAAGGGGCACCTCAGAAAGCACGCTTCTTATGCTCACTAGTTCCCTGATCTTTTAACGCTTTTGAGGTAGCCTTAGCTCGGCCTTTGACTAGGGAGGGGAAGCGCTCTAAAATCTTCCGGGTGTGTGGTGGTGTAACGCCTCCGTTCGTCATATGGAATATAACGGTGGGTCCGGTCGGGGCCCCACGCCATATTTCACAAACAAACGGTGAAATCACGTATGAATATCAAAATCACGTTCTACTCGCATCTTAACTCAGAGCATTCTAGCGAAAGCATTTTAAATTGTAAGAACTCAACATAATGAATGTCCACTAAATATATAAACCATACATTTATATATATCACTAGGAATGTATACCAATACACAAACGCTCATGGACTTAAGGCCTTACAGGTTTCTCTTTACAAATATGACTTCATACATTGGCACGCAGGCCGGCCACACATGAAATATAAGACTTCGCACGGCCTTCAAGGGCCTTTATGTAGCAAGGGCTTCAACTCTCTCTATCCAATTCAGCTCGTCAACACCTGCAGTTGGACATCCACCCCAAGGGTGGTAAACAAAGCAACGGTCAGCATTAGCTGACCTATTATAACGACCCTACCCTTTACCCGGGGCAGTGGTTCCTTTACTGTATGCATCACATTCACAACATATATCTATACCACAATAAGTGCTTTCAAGCACAACAACATCACAAGAGCCCACCTCCGCCAGACGCTCCGTGCACTCAGGGCACATTTACGGTGTACCGGACTCCTTGGCATCACCACCGATCAGAGGTTTTTAACTTGTTGGCTATGAGCCTTAGTCTACCAAAATGCATGCTGGGGACATCCTCGCCCATCCCACTCAGAGGTGCTAACCTCATGGCAACCTTGAGTATTTCAGATCGACCCACCTCCGTGGTGCAGCAAGCCGGGTCTGGCCCGCAGCCCCCCATTTGCATTGCCACCAATCGACCTCTCACAACACAGGTACATGTCAGCCTTTTCACATTGCTCAATTCATCAATATCGCAGATCTTGATGCGGGTCGGCTTTCCCTTCCCTGCTCAGCACACAGCTCTCGCAGAGCTGCTTTCCATTTCAGCACACACAATACAAGGGCTCATACAGAACTTCCTAGGTATTCACAATTTCTAGGTATCCACACAATACACGGAGTCTTCTCTAGTTCACAACATAAACATCACCAATCCAGACTAATTGTCTGGATGAGCTTCACACATCATGCTTATGTCATACTACACATTTTTGGCTCTAGATGCAGACTCAACCGGGGATATCAACTATCAACCCACTAGAATCACTTACGCTTTCCACCGCTTCGTGGAGGATTCCATGCTTATGCATAAAGGAGGGCTTTACTTGTCCAAGAAGGAGATCGTTACCCTTGACGATCGCTTTGGAGTCATGAAAAGCTAGCCGGATGGAAATCACCGCCACGGCCTTGCCTCCATGAATCTGAACTCAGCTCTCGATTTGGCACGCTAAAGCTCCTCCGGCAGCTGGATTCCTTCTCCTCCTTCCTTCCTTGCTCTCCTCTCTCCCTATCTCTTTAGAAAGATAAAAGCCAAAGATGAATAAAAGTTGTCCTTCCATGCTCGGCTTTATAATAGCAGGGAAAGGCCTGGACCACTAGATCCAAGTTGAAGGAAATGAACGGCCACGATTTGCCCAAAAAAGCCTTATCTTAGGATGATACTGCTTGTGACACGCCCGTGTCACAGGCCGTCTTCCTTAAGCGGCAAAGGAACCGACTCAAATCGACCAGGACACGGTCATGTGACATGCCCGTCTCACAGACCATGTGCCCTGACATGGCTTTGGACACACCCGTGTCCAGTCCATGTTCAAAGCCCGGGCCACAAACAGAGAAGGACACGACCTCTGATATGTCCGTGTCATAGGCCATGTACCCAACTTGACTGCCTCTCGAGAATCGTGGAGTACATTTCGTCAAGTGGAGTTCGTCGACCCAGAGTAGGACACGACCTAAGACACGCCCGTGTCCTTGGCCGTGTGCCTCACTCGAGACACACTCGACACCCACTCGAGACTCACTCGAGACCCACCCAAGTGATCCGAGCAGGACACGGCGTGGGACACAGGCCACGCCCGTGTCCCAGGCCGTGTTGCCCAGACTGAACCTAATTTTGGGATTTGGGGTGTTACAACCCTCACCTCCTTACAAGAAATTTCGTCCAGAAATTTAGCTCAACTGTAGCCACCAACATCACCACGCCTTTATTGCACCTTGATAAAATGATCCGGGTTAGAGCTCAGAGTCCACAACTTGTCTCGCCCCACGGCATCGCACAAACACAAGTCGTTAACGAACATAGTGTCATACATACATACACCATATATTTACATCACACAAAGTTCACTTATTTCCGCTCATCCGCATCTCTCATAATCCATTTTATGGCCTCTTGTAATTCCAGACTAAACACTCGAGGCTACTGTACTTCACCGATTGAGACTTGTGGCTCCTGTAATTCAAGATTGTACACTCGAGGTTGCGTCCGTGATGCATATGACTCTGCCACTGCCTTACCCTTTTCCTCATAAGACGCACCTGTCTTTTTCTCACCCCTTGGAGGGCCACTCCAACAATCACGGACTATATGTCCCTGCTTCCCACATTTAAAACATGTACGTGTCTCAAAACGTTCTTGTCCATATGTTGCTCCCGACGTAACATTCGATGAAGTTTGCTCAGCAGGTCTGAACCTCTTCTTATCTCGTTTCCTAAACTCCGATAGTTCCGACTGTGGCACTTTGAATTCCGACTTTTCCATTGCCAAGTTCTTCTTGTCCTGCACCCGTTTCAAATCCTACTCCAGCGCACGGGCTATATCTACTAATGCTTGGAAGCCTTGGTTCACCGAACTCGGGAGTACCAACCTCAACTCATCACGAAGTCCCTCACAGAATCTATTCATCTTCCACGCCTCCTCGACGAAAGTAGACCCCGCATAATGCCCCAGCCTAGTAAACTCATGCAGGTAAGTATCAACACTACTCGTACCCTGCACCAGGCATTAGAACTCATTTTCCATGCCAATTTGCTGCGACACTGGCAAATACTTGGGCAGAAATAATCTGGAGAATTCTTCTATCGAGATCTCCTCTAATCCTCGACCTGTCAAGTGGTGCAATTCCACTTCATCCCACAGAAGCCTCGCATCTCCTTCCAGCAAAAACGTGGCTAAGGTAACTTTCTGCCCCTCCTCAGTCCTGATTGCTGTCAGGATCCTCTTCACTCTTGCGAGCCAATCTTCAGCCTGTGTTGGGGAACCCGCCCCTCCAAACGTAGGTGGATGAAAACCCATAAGTCGTTTCAGTTGCTCGTCAGCTACTTGCTCATCAATCAGAGCCTCAACACGCTCTTGCCTTGCACCAAGCCGTGCTGGTACCCCTGCAGGCCTTGCCTGCCTAATAGGTTATGCATGTAATACTGCGAGCACCGTCTCAGTAACCAAACGTATGGTCTCCGCCGAGGGAGGAGGTATAGGCACCTCAGCTGGTGTCGCACTCTCATCAGAATGCTGGGGCTCAGACTTCCCGGCACCACTCCTCGTCACCTATCAATGTACAAAACACCATTAACATGCATTCCATAACGACAAATATACATTGTCTACACGCTCATGTTCCTCACGCGCATGTATTACATTCTTAGTGGACATTCATGAGTTCAAATATGTACTTCCTACCACAACCCGAGCCTCTGATACAACTTTATAACGCCTCCGTTCGTCATATGGAATATAACGGTGGGTCCGGCCGGGGCCCCACGCCATATTTCACAAACAAACGGCGGAATCATATATGAATATCAAAATCACGTTCTACTCGCATCTTAACTTAGAGCATTCTAGTGAAAGCGTTTTAAATTGCAAGAACTCAACATAATGAATGCCCACTAAATATATAAAACACAAATTTATATATATCACCAGGAATGTATACCAATACACAAATGCTCATGGCCTTAAGGCCTTACAAGTTTCTCTTTACAAATATGGCTTCATACATCGGCACGCAGGCCGGCCACACATGAAATATAAGACTTCGCACGACCTTCAAGGGACTTTAAGCAGCAAGGGCTTCAACCCGCTCAATCCAATTCAGCCCGTCAGCACCTGCAGTTGGACATCCACCCCAAAGGTGGTAAACAAAGTATCGGTCAGCATTAGCTGACCTATTATAACAACCCTACCCCTTACCCGGTGCAGTGGTTCCTTCCCTGTATGCATCGCATTCACAACATATATCTATACCACAATAAGTGCTTTCAAGAACAACAGCATCACAAGTGCCCACCTCCGCCAGATGCTCCGTACACTCAGGGCACATTTATGGTGTACCGGACTCCTTGGCATCACCACCGATCAGAGGTTTTTAACTTGTTGGCTATGAGCCTTAGTCTACCAACACGCATGCTGGGGACATCCTCGCCCATCCTACTCAGAGGTGCTAACCTCACGACAACCTTGAGCATTTCAGATCGACCCACCTCCGTGGTGCAGCAAGCCGGGTGTAACGCCCCCACCCGTCACATAGACTATAATAGTGGGTCCGGCCGGCACCCCACGCCATAGTTCACAGACAAGCGGCAGAATTACATGTGGAAATCAAAATCTATTCGCACCCTAACTCAAAACATTCTAGCGCAGCATTTGAAGTTAAATGAACTCAGCTCAGAGAATGTCCACTACTATATAAACTCCACCTTCATATATCAAAACCAGGAATGTAGACAACCCACACATAATGGCCTTAAGGCCTTACAAGTTTCTCTTTTCACAAATACATTTTCGTACATCGGCACGCAGACCGACCACACATGAAATAAAACCACGTATCTTCGCATGACCTTCAAGGGCCTTTAGCAACAGTCCAGCACTCCGCTCCCTTCAATGCCATCATTAGCACCTGCCATTCATTATCCACCCAAGAGCGGCAAACAAAGTAACGGTCAGCTTTAGCTGACCAATTATAACGACCCCATCCCTTACCCGGGGCAGTAGTTCCTTCCCTGTATGCATTGACATATCATAATATTTTCAATCTAGCAAATCTACCAATCAAAATCACATCACAAATGTCGGTATCCACCAGACGCTCCGTGCACTCAAGGCACCTTCTTGGTGTACCGGATATACCAGTCGTACACCGCCGATCCGAGGCTCTTCACTTGTTGGTTGGGTGGTTCAATCCTAGTCCACCAATCTTACTATTGGCGACATCCCGTCCATACCACTCAGAGGTACTACCTCACGACATACACAAACAACCAGAGCAGATCGACCCACACCTGTGGTGTGGCAAACCGGGTTTATCAGGGCTCCCCAGGCATTACCACCAATTGACCCCTCACTTATTTCTAATCGACCCACACCTGTGGTGCAGCAAGCCAGGTTTCACTCACTCGGCTCCCCAGGCATTGCCACCATTCGATCCCTCATCTATCCAGATCAACCCACCCTAGTGGTGTAACAGGCCGGGTTTATCTTGTGCTCCTCAGGTGTGCTACCAATTGATCTCTCAACACAACCAGGAGCTTACTCAAAGCCTCCACACATCCATAACCAACATTCATTCATCCATACAACCATTCAAGCAAAGCATAAACCTTTCATAGCATCAAATCCACGGAGTCTTCTCCGGTTTATCCATGATCATCATCAATCCAGACTACCCGTCCAGATGGGCTTCACACAGCATGTGTAATGCCACTGATTTTTTCTGCTATTATTTAATTCTCGTTTGGCGTTACGTTGACGCGTTTCCGGCTTGTGCTGTTTGTTAAAGCGTGGTCTTAGCTCTTTAGGTTCCTTGTGTGGTTGATGGTAGCCTATTTGGCAAGATTCCCGAGCAAGCCGGGTCTGTTTTGGTGACCGGTGAGGCCTCTCGAGGGATGCTTGTGTTTTGGCTTCGGGTGGTGATAACCCGAGTTTTGTTCGTCAAAAGTTGATTTTGACTTCGCTGTTGCGTTCGTAGCGTGGGTATTTAGTTACGGTGCAAATTTCGTCGAATTCCAAGGATGTCCGGGTTTCGCGTCGTTTTGTATTTTATTTATAATAATGTGATATTATATATTATATATATATTGTTTTTTAGAAAGTAGCAGTTATGGTGAAAAGGTGGCTGACAGCCTTTGGGTTGGCTAAGAATAGAAAGTATTTAGGACTTAACCGCTGTCTATATATAGTCTTAAATTAGAATAAAGACTATTCATTATCTATTAAGAATTAGCATAACCGCCGTCCCTATACAAGAGAGGAAAACCGGTGGGTTGCCCTTGCCTTCCACAGCCGATTCCCGGAGTTCTAGCGGTCGGATTTTCGTTCTGAGGGTAGATCTGGACTGCTCTCCCCTAGATCTTCATTTCAACGACAAGCTTTCTCCATTTCGTGTCTTTCTATGGTGTTGTAGATTTTCGTTTGACCCATCTCCCTCTCCGAAAATGTCCAGTCTTGCTCGGTTAGGTGTTTGCTGCCATGTCCGTGGGGAAGCAGAAAAGTCGGTCGAGACCTTCAGGAAATCAAGGCAAGTGGTGCTCCTGCCCTTGCCAAGTAACTTATTTTAGTTCCTTTTTATACCTTGCCGCTCATAGATCACCCTGTTGCTTGGATATTAATGTTCAGTGTCTATTAATCTTAGTCACGTAAATGCTTAAGCCTATTTGATCACTCTTTGTACAAGTCGACTCAAGAATCGGCCTTGTTGTTAAATTTTTGTTCTTCTTTCTTGGACTTCCTGCTGTTAATTCGACTTGCTCTCGGGCTGGGAATAGAGAGATGAGAGTGGAGATGTTTTTCCTCTTATGCACAGTAACTATAGCCAGATAGTTGTGTTGTGGCCTTATATTGGTTTTGTACAAAGTAATCTGTCTTGGTTAGACACGAATTGGGGAAAATTAGGCTTGCCTGTGTAATGGCTGTATCAGAACCCCCCCCCCCCCCCTCTTTTCCTTAGTTTAGTTGATTAGAGCATTTCTGGGCTAAATGAAGTGGTTTGGAGAGATGAGGAGGGCACAAGAATTAGGTTGTAGCATTTCTGGCTGGGGGCGTTGATTAGTTCAGGTTTGAGTTTCTCCGATTTTTCCTAAGTGTAAAATCATTGAGTGAGGGAAGCTCACTCAACGCCGGTCTTGGTTTTATGCTAAGTATAAAAGCGTTGACAGCGTTGAGTGCACTCAACGCTGCCAGGTCGATGACGTTTGTCGTTCTCAGCTCGACATTGTTCGTCGAACTGAGATCGACGATCTCCGGTTGCATGAGATCGACGAGGATCGTCGAACTGAGATCGACGATTTCCTGTGATCTGAGTTCGACGAAAATTGTCGAACTGAGATCGACGATTTCCTGTGATTTGAGTTCGACGAAAATCGTCGAACTGAGATCGGCGATTTCCTATGATCTGAGTTCGACGAAAATCGTCGAACTGAGATCAACGATTTCCTGTGATCTGAGTTCGACGAAAATCGTCGAACTGAGATCGACGATTTCCTGTGATCTGAGTTCGATGAAAATTGTCGAACTGAGATCGACGATTTCCTATGATATGAGTTCGACGAAAATCGTCGAACTGAGATCAACTGTTAACCCCGAAATCGGCGATCCTTCCCAAGGGAGCCAACTCGCTCATCGCGGTCTGCTCCAGGTTCCTCCTGGGTGTCGTGGTTCCTTAGGTTGGGCGGACAGAATTCTCTGTCTGCTCAGGCCGCGTAGCCTGCGCTGTCTCAGCGGTGTGACCCCCCAGGCCGCGCGCCTTCCCTTGGTCGGCAGGGTCCGCGGACTGCTTCCGCAGTCCACCTCTGCAGGCCGCCCTCTTTTCCAGCTTAACCGCGAGGTTGTATCCGCATGTCTCTCTCTGTCAGACTCAACTTCCTGTCCGCTCAGGCCGGCAGTAGGTCGCTCAGTCCTTGCCCCCAGCAACATGGGCAGTCGACTCGTCCAGTCCGCCTGAAAGGTGCGGACTCCAATTCCAGCTATCCGCCAAGTCCAACAGCGTCCGAGATCCTCGCGAGCTGGGCGGACTCGAGGTGTGGCCAAGTCTTCCAGTCCGCCTTCATCACTGAACCCCAACAGCCTCAACAGCTAGGCTCTCCATCTCCAGCAAGCGGACTCAGCATCTCAGTCCGCGCGGTCTCGACGGACTCGGCGGACTCTCTATGCAGTCCGCCCTTCCCTTCGCCAGCACCAGCATCTCGGCAGCAGCGGGGTCAACTCCTCCTTCAGTCCGCAGGCCTTTCACAGGCTCAGCCAGTATTAGCAGTTTTCTCCCTCAGTCCGCAGCCTCCATGCGGACTCAGTCTGTAGTGGCGGACTCCTTCCAGCCCGCCAGGCATCAGAACCTCCAGAAAGCAGTCCCAGTGCGCATAGCCTTGTGCAGACTCGCCGGACTCCGCGGGCACTCTCCACCTCGCATTCCTTCTCCATCTCCGGCTTCAGCCCCAAGTCTCAGTCCGCGCGGTCTCGTGCGGACTCGGCGGACTCCGTCTCCATCTCGCTCAAGTTACCATCTCGCCGGGGGTAACGTCACCGCAAGCCGTTACCTCCTCGGGCCTATAAATAGCCCACATGCCTCTCATTCGGGAGGTTCCGCGCTCGAGGTCTCGTCATCTCCAAGGTGCTCACGCCCGAAGTCAGCCAGATAGCCCTCCTGCGGACTCCGTTTCTCAGTCCGCACCCGTCTCTGCGGCTTTAGTCGCGCGTCCTGCCGACCTGGATCTCCAGTCCGCGCAGTCTGCCTCCTTTGCTTAACCACGCAGTCTGCCAGCTTTGTCCTTCAGTCCGTGCGGCCTCCTCTGGAATTCTTCTTCCTTAGCCGCCAGCTTCCTTTTGTACCCCCCCCCCCCTTTAATGCTTTGTTGTAAAGGTGTAGTGGCAAGCTTGTAACTCTCGCTGTTAATAAAAGGAAAGCTCGTCGCAAGAGTGACATTCAAGCTGCGGCGGGCGAAGTCTGCTGTTGCCGCTGCTAGCGGCCCCTTCTCTCTCCCTTCTTCCTAGCTCAGCT
Source organism: Platanthera guangdongensis (assembly GCA_039583875.1). NCBI lineage: Eukaryota > Viridiplantae > Streptophyta > Magnoliopsida > Asparagales > Orchidaceae > Platanthera > Platanthera guangdongensis. Next base: position 28,437,296 of record CM077167.1, read on the forward strand.
CAGCTCTTCTCTCGGCAACCAACTTGCAAGCACAACCATCATATTAACCGTCTGCTCGACAGCTCCTGATCAACCTCCTCCTATCTTGATCAACCTTCTCTATTGATCAAACTTCTCCTCTGCTCTCAGCACCCTCTCCTCTATCCCCGCAACCTCCTCGACAAGCTGCTTGCTCCACTCTCGAGCACTGAGAAGTTTCCTTCATCCCTCTTCCTCTCCTAGCCTGTGAGACCGAACACGCCCCCTCCGTGTTAGCTGCCCCAGTGCCGTTTTCGCGCATCAACATCGACGATTCCCTGTGATCTGAGTTCGACGAGAATCGTCGAACTGAGGTCGGCATTTTCCTGTAAGCTGAGATTGGTGTTTATTTTGCCTTAACCGAATTTTTCTTTCATTTTATTTTCTTCCTGAGTGATTACCTCCTAGGTGGGGATGTCTTGTCGGCTCTTCGTTTATTTTTGAGGGCCGAATCGTGAGTTATGACAGGTAGTGGTATTTTCACGCTCTAAAGGAGTGAGATGTTTTGTGTGCGAGCCGTGGCCGCCACCTTTAGTCCCAGGTACGGCCTGGGTATAGCCATGGCCGCCACCTTTTAATCCCAGGTACGGGTTGGGTATGTGGTGGCCTTGTGCTGACGCAATGAATTTTAGTTGGAACTGTTTGTTTGGGGGACAATTTTTGGTCACCAACTCAGGTCCATGTTGTTTTACTACTGTCATTACTCACAATTTAGGATTGTTAGATGTTTCTTCCTTTGTAGATTGCAACTTTTGTTGGCACATGTTTGCCTTGTAGACTCTGCAGGTTTTATGACAGGGTTGTTGCTGTTTTCTCGCACGTGGTGCAAGTGAGTCTTGTCTTGGACAGTGTTTGTCTGTTACTGTCTTACTTTCTTTTCTTGCGTACCCTTTTATATAACACTTCTATGCAGCTTATTTGTTTTACTTGCTGAGGTATTTTTTTCTTCTCTGAATGGCTCAGGTTCTGAACAGTAGCCGAGTAGGCGGCTAGTTTTGCTGTGCTGTTGCTGGTGATCTCTTGTACTGTAGAGATCAGTTTCTTGGTCTTGTGAGGTAGTTTCCAGTTTTTCTTACAGACATACATGCTCTCCAGTGAGTTCGTGTCAGGTTGTTGACGCCCGCTGGTGGTTTTTTACTTATGATACTAGATATGTTTTTTTACTGCTACCTTTCTGGAGATAGTCTATTTGCTCTTGGGAAGATTTATGCTAGCTTGTTAATTACTTTTAAACATAAAAACACTATTATAAGTATATCTCATGATCAGCATGTTTATAAAACTCATACACTACTTTCCAAGCAACGTAAAAAGATCGTCTTCTTACTTATAATATAAAATAAATCTTGAGTCTTGCATATTATAAGTTGACCTCGGGGGACACTTATGCACTCTCATAGGATGTCAAATATAAATAAAGTATTTTTCGCTGCGTATAAGTATAGTTTCTAAACTGTGGACTAGATGATCCACTGAGTCGAGGGATACGGCCTTTAAAATATAACTGTTTTTCTAATCATTAAACTTATGAATTTTCATAGTCTAGCTAGATGGTGTTCGCCTGAGCGTTGACAGTTATCCCCTGTTCGACGTGGCATCACGACGCGTGTTTTCTCATACTCTGATACTTCTTAAATTCGGAGAAAATGCGAGCTGTGACAGCATGCCTATGCCGTACTCCACACTTCCGGCTCTAGATGCAAATTAACTCAACCACGGAATCGCTTACGAAATCCACCTCTTGGTGGAGGATTCCATGCACATGCATAAAGAAAGGACTTCGATGTCCAATAAGGAGATCGTTACCCTTGAAGATAGCTTCGGCGCCATGAAGTTGCCAGATGGCAGTCACCGCCTCGGCCTCGCCTTCACGAATCCACTCTCGGATCTTCGCTCTGCACTCCGCAGCTCCTCTAGCAGTTGGCTTTCCTTACTTCTCTCCTTACCTTGCTCTCCCTTTCTTTTTCTCTCTCTTGAAATGAGATGGAGAAAGGAGATGAAGAGGAGGGCTTATATCCCCATATCCTCGGCCTTGACCCACCTAGAAGCAGCCTAGCCTCTGGATCCAGGATAAGGGAATCGAACGGCTCAGAATTGTCTAGAAAAGCCCGAACACGGCCTGACACGCCTGTGTCACAGGCCGTGTCACTTAAGTGGCAGGCAACCGACTCAAATCCAACCAGTACACGGCTGTGTGACACGCACGTGTCACACTATACACGCCTGTGTCCTGACCGACATGCCCGTGTTGACCACCCGTGTACTTCACTCGGCAACATCTAAAATTCACCCGAGAGTCACACGGCCCTGGGACACGCCCGTGCCCCAGGTCGTGTCACGCAAACACCCCTGGGACACGCCCGTGACGTCCCAGGCCGTGTATACCTTACTCGACGATCATCGAGCACAGTTCGTATAACAGGGGGACACGCCTACTGACACGCCCGTTTCAGATTGGTCACGCCAGTGTCACCTAGTGTGTTCCGTCCATCGACCCACTTTCGTCAATTCCACACTCAACTGCTCAACCCAAACATGACACGCCCTGGGACACGCCCGTGTCCCCGGCCGTGTCAACCAAGCCTGAACCCAAATTAGCTCTGGGGGTGTTATAATCCTCCCCTCCTTCAAAAAAATTTCGTCCTCGAAATTTGGCTCACTCCAATCAGCCATATAATCACTCAATGTTGCACCCATACACAACCGAGCACTCGCAGAGGCGAGCCAACTAAACAATATATACAACACATACATATATCCCTAACTGTCACAAGTGTGCACCAACCTGTTATTATTCCACATACCATAACACCTATATGTACAATAGTATCATCACCAGTATTCACAGTAGTAGTGCATCATCATACATAGCCCATAAACACATCATCCATAGTACATCAGATCTCTATTCTACGTTTCCTTCCGCTGCTCAGCCGCCTGATTTTGCAAATATCGTTTTAGCGGCTCTTGCAGTCCCAAATTGAACACTCGCGGTTGTATTTCACCAACTGAGGTTTGCGGCTCTTGCACTTCCATATTATGCAATCAAGGTTGCATCCGGGATGTAGATGCTTCGGCCACTGCTTTTCCTTTGTCTTCATACGACACACCTATCTTTTTCTCACTTCCCGCAGGAGTCTTCCAACAAAATTTAGCAATATGTCCTTGCTACCCACAGTTATAACAGATACGTGTATCAACAAGTCCTTGCCCATACGTTGCCCCCGAAGAAACAGTCGACGGAGCTGATTCCGCAGGTCTAAACCTTTTCTTCTCACGTCTTATAAACTCCGACTGCTCCGACTGTGGCACTTTAAACTCTGGCTTCTCCACTGCAAGTCTCTTCTTCTCTTGTACCCGCTTCAAATCTTTTTCCAAGGCACGGGCTGTATCAACCAACGCTTGGAAGCCTTGGTTCACTGAACTCGGGAGGACCAACCTTAACTCATCCCGCAGTCCCTCATAAAATCGATTCGTCTTTCGCGCTTCCTCCGCGAAGGTAGACCCCGCATATCTCCCCAGTCTGGTAAACTCATGCAGGTACGTATCAATATCAGCCTCACCCTGCACCAGGCATTGAAACTCGTTCTCCATCGTAATCCGCTACGACACCGGCACATACTTGGTGAGAAACAATTTGGAGAATTCCTCAATTGAAACCTTCGCTAAACCTAAACCTGCCAAGTGATGTACCTCCATCTCATCCCACCAAAATCTCGCATCTCCTTCCAACAGAAAAGTGGCTAACGTCACTTTCTGCTCCTCCACCGTCCTGATTGCAGTCAGGATTCTCTTTACTCAGGCCAACCAGTCTTCCGCCTGCGTTGGGGAAATCGCCCCACCAAACGTAGGTGGATGAAGCTCCATAAAGCTTTTTAATGACTCATTTGTTGCTTGCTCCTCCACCACAACTGTCACGCGCTCCTACCTTGCACCAGTATGTACTGGCACCCCTGCCGGCCTTATCTGCCCATTCGGTTGTGCCTGTAGCACTGCAAGCACCGTCTCCGTCACCACCTGTATGGTCTCCGCCGAAGGAGGCATAGGCACATCAATGGGTGCTGCACTCTCATCAGATCGCTGAGGCTCCGACTGCCCAACACCACTCCACACCACCTAGCAATGTACAAAACACCATTAATCAACCATGTCATAATGGTCATTGCACATTGACTACACACTCATGCCCCTTACGTGCATGACATACATTTCTAGTGGACATTCGTGAGTTCAATTATGTTCTTCCTCCCAAACAATCTCAACCTGGCTCTGATACCACTTTGTAATGCCCTCACCCGTCAAATGGACTATAAAAGTGGGTCCGGCCGGGACCCCACGCCATAGTTCACAGACAAGCGGCAGAATTACGTGTGGAAATCAAAATCTATTCGCACCCTAACTCAAAACATTCTAGCAGAACATTTGAAGTTAAATGAACTCAGCTCAGAGAATGTTCACTACTATATAAACTCCACATTTATATATCAAAACCAGGAATGTAGACAACCCACACACAATGGCCTTAAGGCCTTACAAGTTTCTCTTTTCACAAATACATTTTCGTACATCAGCACGCAGGCCGGCCACACATGAAATCCAACCATGTTTCTTTGCACGACCTTCAAGGGCCTTTAGCAACAATCCAGCACTCTGCTCCCTTCAATGCCATCATCAGCACCTGCAATTCATTATCCACCCAAAAGCGGCAAACAAAGTAACGGTCAGCTTTAGCTGACCACTTATAACGACCCTACCCCTTACCCGGGGCATTGGTTCCTTCCATGCATGCATTGCCATATCATAATCTTTTCAATTTAGCAAATCTACCAATCACAATCACATCACAAATGCCGGTATCCACCAGACGCTCCGTGCACTCAAGGCACCTTCTTGGTGTACCGGATATACCAGTCATACACCGCCGATCCGAGGCTCTTCACTTGTTGGTTGGGCGGTTCAATCCTAGTCCACCAATCTTACTATTGGCGATATCACGTCCATACCACTCAGTGGTACAACCTCACGACATACACAAACAACCAGAGCAGATCGACCCACACCTATGGTGTGACAAACCGGGTTTATCAGGGCTCCCCGGGCATTACCACCAATCGACCCCTCACTTATTTCTGATCGACCCACACCTGTGGTGCAGCAAGCCGGGTTTCACTCACTCGGCTCCCCAGGTATTGCCACCAATCGATCCCTCATCGATCCATATCAACCAACCCTAGTGGTGTAACAGGTCGGGTTTATCTCGCGCTCCCCAGGCGTGCTACCAATTGATCTCTCAACACAACCAGGAGCTTACTCAAAGCTTCCACACATCCATAACCAACATTCATTCATCCATACAACCATTCAATCAAAACATAAACCTTTCATAGCATCAAATCCACGGAGTCTTCTCCGGTTTACCCATGATCATCACCAATCCAGACTACCCGTCCAGATGGGCTTCGCACAACATTCCTATGTCATACTCCACGCTTCCGGCTCTTGATGCAAACTCAACCACGGAATCACTTACGAAATCCACCTCTTGGTGGAGGATTCCACGCACATGCATAAATAAAGGACTTCGATATCCAAGAATGAGATCGTTACCCTTGAAGATCGCTTCGACACCATGAAGTAGTTGGATGGCAGTCACCGCCTCGGCCTCGCCTTCACGAATCCGCTCTCGGATCTTCGCTCCGCACTCCGTAGCTCCTCCAGCAGCTGGCTTTCCTTCCTTCTCTCCTTCCCTTGCTCTCCCTTTCTTTTTCTCTCTCTTGAAATGAGATGGAGAAAGGAGATGAATAGGAGGGCTTATATCCCCATATCCTCGGCCTTGACCCACCTGGAAGCAGCCTAGCCTTTGGATACAGGATAAGGGAATCGAACGGCTCAGAATTGTCCAGAAAAGTCTGAACACGACCTGACACGCCCTGTGACACGCCCGTGTCACAGGCCGTGTCACTTAAGCGGCAGGCAACTGACTCAAATCCAACCAGTACATGGCCGTGTGACACGCCTGTATCACACCATACACGCATGTGTCCTGACCGACACGCCCGTGTTGACCACCTGTGTACTTCACTCGACAACATCTCAAATTCACCCGAGAGTCACACTGCCCTGGAACACGCCCGTGTCCGAGGCCGTGTCATGCAAACACGCCCTGGGACACGCCCGTGTCCCAGGCCATGTACACCTTACTCGACGATCGTCAAGCATAGTTCGTCGAACAGGGGGATACGCCTACTGACATGCCCGTGTCAGATGGGTCATGCCTGTGTCACCTGGCATGTTCCCTTCGTCGACCCACTTTCGTCAATTCCACACTCAACTGCTCAACCCAAACATGACATGCCCTGGGACACGCCCGTGTCCCAGGCCGTGTCGACCAAGCCTGAACCAAAATTAGCTCTGGGGGTGTTACAATCCTCCCCTCCTTCAAAGAAATTTCATCCTCGAAATTTGGCTCACTCCAATCAGCCACATAATCACTCAATGTTGCACCCATACACAACCGAGCACTCGAAGAGGCGAGCCAACTAAACAATACATACAACACATACATACATCCTTAACTGTCACAAGTGTGCACCAACCTATTATTATTCCACATACCATAACACCTATATGTACAATAGTATCATCACCAGTATTCACAGTAGTAGTGCATTATCATACATAGCCCATAAACGCATCATCCATAGTACATCAGATCTCTATTCTACATGTCCTTCTGCTGCTCAGCCGCCTAATTTTGCAAATATCATTTTAGCGGCTCTTGCAGTCCCAAATTGAACACTCGCGGCTGTATTTCACCAACTGAGCTTTGCAGCTCTTGCACTTCCATATTATCAATCGAGGTTGCGTCCGGGATGCAGATGATTCGGCCACTGCTTTCCCCTTGTGTTCATACGATGCACCTATCTTTTTCTCACTTCCCGCAGGAGTCTTCCAACAAAATTTAGCAATATGTCCTTGCTGCCCGCAGTTATAACAGATACGTATATCAACACGTCCTTGACCATACGTTGCCCCTGAAGAAATAATCGACGGAGCTGATTCAGCAGGTCTAAACCTTTTCTTCTCCCGTCTTTTAAACTCCAACTGCTCCGACTGTGGCACTTTAAACTCTGGCTTCTCCACTACCATTCTCTTCTTCTCTTGTACCCACTTCAAATCTTTTTCCAAGGCACGGGCTGTATCAACCAACGCTTGGAAGCCTTGGTTCATTGAACTCGGGAGGACCAACCTCAACTTATCCCGCAGTCCCTCATAAAAGCGGTTCGTCTTTCGCGCTTCCTCCGCAAAGGTAGACCCCGCATATCTCCCCAGTCTGGTAAACTCATGCAGGTACATATCAATATCAGCCTCACCCTGCACCAGGCGTTGAAACTCGTTCTCCATCACAATCCGCTGCGCCACCAGCACATACTTGGCGAGAAATAATCTGCAGAATTCCTCAATTGAAACCTCCGCTAAACCTCGACCTGCCAAGTGATGTAACTCCATCTCATCCCACCATAATCTTGTGTCTCCTTCCAACAGAAAAGTGGCTAACGTCACTTTCTGCTCCTCCACCATCCTGATTGCAGTCATGATTCTCTTTACTCGGGCCAACCAGTCTTCTGCCTGCGTTGGGGAAATCGCCCCACCAAATGTAGGTGGATGAAACTCCATAAAGCTTTTTAATGACTCATTCGTTGCTTGCTCCTCCACCACAACTGTCGGGCGCTCCTGTCTTGCACCAGTCTGTACTGGCACCCCTGCCAGCCTTATCTGCCCATTCAGTTGTGCCTATTGCACTGCAAGCACTGTCTTCGTCACCACCTGTATGGTCTCCGCTGAAGGAGGCGTAGGCACATCAATGGGTGCTGCACTCTCATCAGATCGCTGGGGCTCCGACTGCCCAGCACCACTCTTTGCCACCTAGCAATGTACAAAACACCATTAATCAACCATGTCATAATGGTCATTACACATTGACTACACACTCATGCCCCTTACGTGCATGACATACATTCCTAGTGGACATTCGTGAGTTCAATTATGTTCTTTCTCCCAAACAATCTCAACCTGGCTCTGATACCACTTTGTAACGCCCCCACCCGTCACATGGACTATAACAATGTGTCCGGCCGGGACCCCACTCCATAGTTCACAGACAAGCGGTAGAATTACGTCTGGAAATCAAAATCTATTCGTACCCTAACTCAAAACATTCTAGCGCAGCATTTGAAGTTAAATGAACTCAGCTCAGAGAATGTCCACTATTATATAAACTCCACATTTATATATCAAAACCAGGAATGTAGACAACCCACACACAATGGCCTTAAGGCCTTACAAGTTTCTCTTTTCACAAATACCTTTTCGTACGTCGGCACGCAGGCCGACCACACATGAAATCCAACCACGTTTCTTCGCACGGCCTTCAAGGGCCTTTTGCAACAATCCAGCATTCTGCTCCCTTCAATGCCATCATCAGCACCTGCAATTCATTATGCACCCAAGAGCAGCAAACAAAGTAACGGTCAGCTTTAGCTGACCACTTATAACGACCCTACCCCTTACCCGGGGCAGTAGTTCCTTCCCTGTATGCATTTCCATATCATAATCTTTTCAATCTAGCAAATCTACCAATCACAGTCACATCACAAACGCCGGTATCCGCCAGACGCTCCGTGCACTCAGGGCACCTTCTTGGTGTACCGGATATACCAGTCATACACCGCCGATCCGAGGCTCTTCACTTGTTGGTTGGGCGGTTCAATCCTAGTCCACCAATCTTACTATTGGCGACATCTCGTCCATACCACTCAGAGGTACTACCTCACGACATACACAAACAACCAGAGCAGATCGACCCACACCTGTGGTGTGGCAAACCAGGTTTATCAGGGCTCCCCAAACATTACCATCAATCGACCCCTCACCTATTTTTTATCGACCCACACCTATGGTGCAGTAAGCCGGGTTTCACTCACTCGGCTCCCCAGGCATTACCACCAATCGATCCCTCATCTATCCAGATCAACCCACCCTAGTGGTGTAACATGTCGGGTTTATCTCGCGCTCCCTAGGCGTGATACCAATTGATCTCTCAACACAACCAAGAGCTTACTCAAAGCCTCCACACATCCATAACCAACATTCATTCATCCATACAACCATTCAAGCAAAGCATAAACCTTTCATAGCATCAAATCCACGGAGTATTCTCCGGTTTACCCATGATCATCACCAATCCAGACTACCCATCCAGATGGGCTTCACACAGCATACCTATGCCGTACTCCACACTTCTTGCTCTATATGCAAACTCAACCACGGAATCACTTACGAAATCCACCTCTTGGTGGAGGATTCCACGCACATGCATAAAGAAAGGACTTCGATGTCCAAGAAGGAGATCGTTACCCTTGAAGATCGCTTTGGCGCGATGAAGTAGCTGGATGGTAGTCACCCCCTCGGCCTCGCCTTCACGAATCCGCTCTCGGATCTTCGCTCCGCACTCTGCAGCTCCTCCAGCAGCTTGCTTTCCTTCCTTCTCTCCTTCCCTTACTCTCCCTTTCTTTTTCTCTCTCTTGAAATGAGATGGAGAAAGGAGATGAAGAGGAGGGCTTATATCCCCATATCCTCGGCCTTGACCCACCTGGAAGCAACCTAGCCTTTGGATACAGGATAAGGGAATCGAACAGCTCAGAATTGTCCAGAAAAGTCTGAACACGGCCTGACACGCCCTGTGACACGCCCGTGTCACAGGCCGTGTCACTTAAGCGACAGGCAACCAACTCAAATCCAACCAGTACATGACCGTGTGACACGCCTGTATCACACCATACACGCCCGTGTCCTGACCGACACGCCCGTGTTGACCACTTATGTACTTCACTCGACAACATCTCAAATTCACCCGAGAGTCACACGGCCCTGGAACACGCCCGTATCCGAGGCCGTGTCATGCAAACATGCCCTGGGACACGCCCGTGTCCCAGGCCGTGTACACCTTACTCGACGATCGTCGAGCATAGTTCGTCGAACAGGGGGACACGCCTACTGACATGCCCGTGTCAGATGGGTCACGCCTGTGTCACCTGGCGTGTTCCCTCCGTTGCCCACTTTCGTCAATTCCACACTCAACTGCTCAACCCAAATATGACATGCCCTGGGACACGCCCGTGTCTCAGGCCGTGTCGACCAAGCCTGAACCCAAATTAGCTCTGGGGGTGTTACAATCCTCCCCTCCTTCAAAGAAATTTCATCCTCGAAATTTGGCTCACTCCAATCAGCCACATAATCACTCAATGTTGCACCCATACACAACCGAGCACTCGAAGAGGCGAGCCAACTAAACAATACATACAACACATACATACATCCCTAACTGTCACAAGTGTGCACCAACCTATTATTATTCCACATACCATAACACATATATGTACAATAGTATCATCACCAGTATTCACAGTAGTAGTGCATCATCATACATAGCCCATAAACACATCATCCATAGTATATCAGATCTCTATTCTACATTTCCTTTTGCTGCTCAGCCGCCTGATTTTGCAAATATCATTTTAGCAGCTCTTGCAGTCCCAAATTGAACACTCGCGGCTGTATTTCACCAACTGAGCTTTGCAGCTCTTGCACTTCCATATTATCAATCGAGGTTGCGTCTGGGATGCAGATGATTCGGCCACTGCTTTCCCCTTGTGTTCATACGACGCACCTATCTTTTTCTCACTTCCCGCAGAAGTCTTCCAACAAAATTTAGCAATATGTCCTTGCTGCCCGCAGTTATAACAGATACGTATATCAACACGTCCTTGCCCATACGTTGCCCCTGAAGAAACAGTCGACGGAGCTGATTCAGCAGGTCTAAACCTTTTCTTCTCCCGTCTTTTAAACTCCAACTGCTCCGAATGTGGCACTTTAAACTCTGGCTTCTCCACTACCAGTCTCTTCTTCTCTTGTACCCACTTCAAATCTTTTTTCAAGGCACGGGTTGTATCAACCAACGCTTGGAAGCCTTGGTTCATTGAACTCGGGAGGACCAACCTCAACTTATCCCGCAGTCCCTCATAAAAGCGGTTCGTCTTTCGCGCTTCCTCTGCGAAGGTAGACCCCGCATATCTCAGTAGTCTGGTAAACTCATGCAGGTACGTATCAATATCAGCCTCACCCTGCACCAGGCGTTGAAACTCGTTCTCCATCGCAATCCGCTGCGCCACCGGCACATACTTGGCGAGAAATAATCTGCAGAATTCCTTAATTGAAACCTCCGCTAAACCTCGACCTGCCAAGTGATGTAACTCCATCTCATCCCACCATAATCTCGTGTCTCCTTCCAACAGAAAAGTGGCTAACGTCACTTTCTGCTCCTCCACCATCCTGATTGCAGTCATGATTCTCTTTACTCGGGCCAACCAGTCTTCTGCCTGCGTTGGGGAAATCGCCCCACCAAACGTAGGTGGATGAAACTCCATAAAGCTTTTTAATGACTCATTCGTTGCTTGCTCCTCCACCACAACTGCCGCGCGCTCCTGTCTTGCACCAGTCTGTACTGGCACCCCTGCCGGCCTTATCTGCCCATTCAGCTGTGCCTGTTGCACTGTAAGTACCGTCTTTGTCACCACCTGTATGGTCTCCGCCGAAGGAGGCGTAGGCACATCAACGGGTGCTGCACTCTCATCAGATCGCTGGGGCTCCGACTGCCCAACACCACTCTTTGCCACCTAGCAATGTACAAAACACCATTAATCAACCATGTCATAATGGTCATTATACATTGACTACACACTCATGCCCCTTACGTGCATGACATACATTCCTAGTGGATATTCGTGAGTTCAATTATGTTCTTTCTCCCAAACAATCTCAACCTGGCTCTGATACCACTTTGTAACGCCCCCACCCGTCACATGGACTATAACAATGGGTCCGGCCGGGACCCCACGCCATAGTTCACAGACAAGCGGTAGAATTACGTCTGGAAATCAAAATCTATTCGTACCCTAACTCAAAACATTCTAGCGCAGCATTTGAAGTTAAATGAACTCGGCTCAGAGAATGTCCACTACTATATAAACTCCACATTTATATATCAAAACCAGGAATGTAGACAACCCACACACAATGGTCTTAAGGCCTTACAAGTTTCTCTTTTCACAAATACCTTTTCGTACATCGGCACGCAGGCCGACCACACATGAAATCCAACCACGTTTCTTTGCATGACCTTCAAGGGCCTTTTGCAACAATCAAGCATTCTGCTCCCTTCAATGCCATCATCAGCACCTGCAATTCATTATGCACCCAAGAGCAGCAAACAAAGTAACGGTCAGCTTTAGCTGACCACTTATAACGACCATACCCCTTACCCGGGGCAGTAGTTCCTTCCCTGTATGCATTTCCATATCATAATCTTTTCAATCTAGCAAATCTACCAATCACAGTCACATCACAAACGCCGGTATCCGCCAGACGCTCCGTGCACTCAAGGCACCTTCTTGGTGTACCAGATATACCAGTCGTACACCGCCGATCCGAGGCTCTTCACTTGTTGGTTGGGCGGTTCAATCCTAGTCCACCAATCTTACTATTTGCGACATCTCGTCCATACCACTCAGAGGTACTACCTCACGACATACACAAACAACCAGAGCAGATCGACCCACACCTGTGGTGTGGCAAACCGGGTTTATCAGGGCTCCCCAAACATTACCACCAATCGACCCCTCACCTATTTTTGATCGACCCACACCTGTGGTGCAGTAAGCTGGGTTTCACTCACTCGGCTCCCCAGGCATTGCCACCAATCGATCCCTCATCTATCCAGATCAACCCACCCTAGTGGTGTAACATGCCGGGTTTATCTCGCGCTCCCTAGGTGTGATACCAATTGATCTCTCAACACAACCAGGAGCTTACTCAAAGCCTCCACACATCCATAACCAACATTCATTCATCCATACAACCATTCAAGCAAAGCATAAACCTTTCATAGCATCAAATCCATGGAGTATTCTCCGGTTTACCCATGATCATCACCAATCCAGACTACCAGTCTAGATGGGCTTCACACACCATACCTATGCTGTACTCCACACTTCCTTCTCTATATGCAAACTCAACCACGGAATCGCTTACGAAATCCACCTCTTGGTGGAGGATTCCACGCACATGCATAAAGAAAGGACTTCGATGTCCACGAAGGAGATCGTTACCCTTGAAGATCACTTTGGCGCGATGAAGTAGCTGGATGGTAGTCACCCCCTCGGCCTCGCCTTCACGAATCCGCTCTCGGATCTTCGCTCCGCACTCTGCAGCTCCTCCAGCAGCTTGCTTTTCTTCCTTCTCTCCTTCCCTTACTCTCCCTTTCTTTTTCTCTCTCTTGAAATGAGATGGAGAAAGGAGATGAAGAGGAGGGCTTACATCCCCATATCCTCGGCCTTGACCCACCTGGAAGCAGCCTAGCCTTTGGATCCAGGATAAGGGAATCGAATGGCCCAGAATTGTCTAGAAAAGCCTGAACACGACCTGACACGCCCTGTGACATGCCCGTGTCACAGGCCGTGTCACTTAAGCGGCAGGCAACCGACTCAAATACAACCAGTATACGGCCATGTGACACGCCCGTGTCACACCATACATACCCGTGTCCTGACCGACACGCCCGTGTTGACCACCCGTGTACTTCACTCGATAATATCTCAAATTCACCCGAGAGTCACACGGCCCTGGGACACGCCCGTGTCCCAGGCCCTGTCACGCAAACACGTCATGGGACACGCCCGTGTCCCAGGCCGTGTACACCTTACTCGACGATCGTCGAGCACAGTTCGTCGAACAGGGGGACACGCCTACTGACATGCCTGTGTCAGATGGGTCATACCCGTGTCACCTGGCGTGTTCCCTCTGTCGACCCACTTTTGTCAATTCCACACTCAACTGCTCAACCCAAACATGACACGCCCTGGGACACGCTCGGGTCCCAGGCCGTGTCAACCAAGCCTGAACCCAAATTAGCTCTGGGGGTGTTACACTAGGTCTGGCCCGCAGCCCCCCATTTGCATTGCCACCAATCAACATCTCACAACACAGGTACATGTCAGCCTTTTCTCGTTGCTCAATTCATCAATAGCGCAGATCTTAACGCGAGTCGGCTTTCCCTTCCCTACTAAGCACACAGCTCTCGTAGAGTCGCTTTCCAGTTCAGCACACGCAATACAAGGGCTCATACAGAGCTTCCTAGGTATTCACAATTTCTAGGCATCCACACAATACACAGAGTCTTCTCCGGTTCACAACATAAACATGACCAATCCAGACTAACCGTCCAGATGGGCTTCACACAACATGCTTATGCCGTACTACACATTTCCGGCTCTAGATGCAGACTCAACCGGGGATATAAACTATCAACACACTGGAATCACTTACGCTTTCCACCGCTTGGTAGAGGATTCCATGCTCATGCATAAAGGAGGACTTTACTTGTTGAAGAAGGAGATCGTTACCCTTGACGATCGCTTTGGAGCCATGAAAAGCTAGCCAGATGGAAATCACCGCCACGGCCTTGCCTCCACGAATCTGAACTCAGCTCTCGATTTGGCACGCTAAAGCTCCTCCGGCAGCCAGATTCCTTCTCCTCCTTCCTTCCTTGCTCTCCTCTCTCCCTATCTCTTTAGAAAGAGAAAAGCCAAAGATGAATAAAAGTTATTTTTCCATTCTTGGCTTTATAACAGCAGGGAAAGGCCTGGACCACTAGATCCAAGTTGAAGGAAATGAACGGCCACAATTTGCCCAGAAAAGCCTTATCTTAGGTTGATACGGCTTGTGGCACGCCCGTGTCACAGGCCGTGTTCCTTAAGCGGCAAAGGAACCGACTCAACCCGACCAGGACACGGTCATGTGACACGTCCGTGTCACAGGCCGTGTACCTTGACACGGCTTTAGACACACCCGCGTCCAGCCCATGTTCAAAGCCCTGGCCACAAACAGAGAAGGATACGTCCTCTGACATGCCCGTGTCATAGGCTGTGTACCCAACTCGACTGCCTCTCGAGAATCATCGAGTGCATGTCGTCGAGTGGAGTTCGTCGACCCAGAGGAGGACACGGCCTAGGACACGCCCGTGTCCTTGGCCGTGTGCCTCACTCGAGACACATTCGAGACCTACTCGAGACTCACTCGAGACCCACTCGAGTGCTCTGAGCAGGACATGGCTTGGGACACGCCCGTGTCCCAGGCCGTGTTGCCCAGACTGAACCCAATTTTGGGATTTGGGGTGTTACAGGTGGGTCCTCCACGCCGAGCCCTTGGGTCAGTTTTCCTTTATCATTTGGCATGCAGGAGAGAAGTAGGTGTGCGATCACCCCTTCCCCAAGGGTGAACTCCACAAAAGACCGAGTTTTTGGTTTCAACATGTAGGTATTTGACTAAGTCCACAGGTGTTGAGTGAAGCTTACTCACTCAACGTCATGTGATAAAAAGTATTGACTGAACCTTAGTCAGTCAGAGACTATGATTTCACAGAAATTTGGCCAAGTCCGAATGCGTTGAGTGAAGACCGCTCACTCAACACTTGATAATAGAAGGAAATCTGTTAAGTAGTTTGATGTTGAGTGAAGCTTACTCACTCAACGCCATATGACTAAAATCATATCTAAGTGTGATGACATAGAGTGAAGCTTACTCACTCAACGCCAAGTGACAACTCTAGTTAAGTAATTTGGAGTTAAGTGAATGTCAATCACTCAACTCCTAGAGACAGAAAATCTGTCTAAGTGTTTTAGCATTGAGTGAAGCTTAGTCACTCAACGCCTATACTAAAGATGTTTGATTTTGGTTAAGTCCATAGATGGTGACGTCAGCAAATTCAATAAGTCAACTGAGTTCAAATTAAGTGCGGGAAAGCTACAGAACACAACAAACACTGTCGAAGGTCTGCTGTACGTCTTCTATCATTAAAGCAAGATGCAGCTGTCTGCTGCAGGTGGTCCCCACAGCTTCCCGGAGCCATTAATCGACGGAAGATAAAAGGGATAGCTTCTGGATGATTGGAAAACAACTTTTTAGGGTTCTACTCAACAAGAAAGAAAAGCGGTTGGACTTCATCTTTCTCTCCATTACTGCCGAGAAAAAGCTTGAATTCTTCCAGCAGAACAAAAAGTTCAGTTAGCTGTAGCATTCTCTTTTGCTACATCAACATCAAAAATACTTCTAATAAAGAAAGAGAGTAGAGCCTTCAGTCTTCTGTAGGTTCAGTTAGTTGTTTGAAGAACTCAAGACCAACATATCTTCAGACTTCTATAACAAGTTTAGAAACTACATTCTGAGTTACTTCCAGCAGAGGCGGCCTTCTATTGAAGAATATCTTCCTACTACTGTGAAGAAAGATAGAGCTGAGATAACTCAGCTCTAGGTGTTGACACGAAAATTTCTCTGTGTCAAATTAATTAAAATAACTATTTTTCTATAGGATCTTTTTTAGATCTGAGCTGTAGGGCTTTGGCCTGAGGTAGGGTCAATTTGCCTGAGCTGTAGGAGAGTGTTACTCTCTAAGTGTAGGATCCAGCTTGGATCTAAGGTAGGTGATCTTTTGATCACTGAGCTGTAGGGCTCTTGAGCCTGAGGTAGGAGAGTCATTCTCTCTGAGTTTTAGGGCATTTGTGCCTGAGCTGTAGGATCCTTTGGATCTGAGGTAGGGCCTTTGGGCCCGAGCTATAAGAGAGTCATTCTCTTTGAGGTAGGAGAAAGTTTGCTCTGAGGTGGGGATGTCCTCCCAGCCTGAGTGGTAGGGCCCTTGGCTAGAGGTAGGTGATCAGTTGATCTCTGAGTTGTTGGGCTTAGTGCCTGAGCTGCAAGTCTTGAAGGAGACTACGAGATCCTGAGGGATCTAAGGTGTAAGCTCTTTGAGCTGAGTTTTGGAGAATTGCCTTGTCTAACTGAAAGTTAGAAATATGGGAGAAGAGTGGATGTACCCATAATCTGGGAAACCACTATATATTATGTGTGTGTTTTTTGTGTTGTTTATTTATTGCAGGTTCTTGAAAGCTAATAACTGCTAATACATGAAGCACTTAAGGAAGAGAATTAAAGAAAGTCACAAGATACCAACAAACCTATTCACCCCCACCTCTAGGTTGCAAGCTACCTTGAAAACAATGAATTTCAAGTAGTATCAGAGGGAAGTTACTCAAAGAGGATTTAACAATCTGAGTGATCTCCAAGGGTAGCTATAACTCTATACTTATGGGTTCTGGAGAGAGCCATAAGGAGCTAGGTTCCATGAAACTCCCCATCCGCAGAAAGGAGAATTTTAGAATCTAGAAAGAGAGGATCATGTTATTTATGGAAGCCTATGACCCTAGGATCTTTATGACAGTAAATAAGGGACCTTTTATCCCTATGGAGATCTTTGTTCTGGATACAAATGTCCAGACTCCCAGGACTTATTTAGAAATGACCAAGGATGAGATAATGTTGGCTGTCTTGGACAATAGAGCCCAGAACATCATAGTCAGTGCTATTGATGATTCTACCTTTCAGAACTTGGTCCACTACCAGATCTTCAAAGAGATGTGGGACACCCTTGTGGTCTATATGGAGGGTACTAAAGAGGTAAGTGATGATAGAAAGTCCAAGCTCAACTAGGAGAATGAGGCTTTCAAGCAATCCCTGAAAGAGAACATAGCTACTTGCTATGAAATATTTTTCAGAATCATTAATGAACTGAGGACCTATGGAAGAGTCTTCAGTCATTATGAAATAAATGACAAGTTCCTAAGATCTCTCACTAAAGATTGGAATACTAAGATTTGTGCCATAAGAGAGGTGGCCAAGCTTACTGAGACTCCTCAAATATTGTTTGAAAAGCTGCTCTCCTATGAGATGCAGCTAGCTGCCAGAAAAGAGAAGGAGGCCACCAGCAAATCCCAATCCAAGGAGAAGTCCTTGGCATTTAAGGCGGATAGCATCAGGAAGAGTAAGGAGAGAATTTCCTCTCCTCCAAGAAGATAGGTTGATTCTGACAGCTCAGAGTCAGATGTATCAGAATGCAGCATATCAAATACGGACTTTGATGCCTTCTCCAAACAATTTCAGAAGCTGATGAAGAAGAAACAGTGGAAGAGAAGACCTTCCACCTCTTCTCATCACAGGAGGAATCATTCTAAGGCTGACAGGTATGATTCTAAATCCAGTAAATATAATTCCTCTAAAGTTTTCTGCTACTGTTGCAGCAAACCAGGGCATTTGATAGCTGACTGCCCAGTGAAGAGGAAGGAAGTTGTTGAGAAGAAACAACACCAACATAATGGCAAGAAGGAGAAGTCCTTTATGACCAAGAAAAAGAAGAGCTGGACATACTCATCTTCATCTGAGTCTGAAGAAGAAGAAGAAGCCTATATTGGACCAGTTGCTGCTGCTGAACAAGAAGCTGTAACAGCAGATGAAGACTATTATGCTGCTAGGATAGGTATCAGGGCCCCTCTATCACACTCAGATAGTGATTCAGAGGTGCATGATGAAGATGAAGAAGATGCTTATAACTATTATGGGCTGATGGCAATGACTAATGAGGAATCCAGCCAGGATCAGCCTGGCCAAAGCAAGGTAAAATCTCTATCAAGCTCTTCTTCTGAGTCTGGATATGAGACTAGTCCCTGTACAGAACCCTCTTCATCCAGTAGTGAAGATGATTCTTAATCAAAAGGAGATGTCAATCAATTGATTGACAGATATATTGAACTTCTGAATGCATTTAAGAGATCCAATAAGTTGACTAAAAAGCAAGTTGTGGAGTGTTGAAGTTGGTGACCGGGCGGTCTGGCGGTCTGTCTTGACGGGTTGAAGACCGCGCGGTCTGGCGGTTTGTCTCAGCCGGCTTGGGGACCGGGCGGTCTAACGGTCTCCCCTGACATCTCTCTTCTTCTCTTGTGGTAGCCGTGCGGTTAGCCCTTCCTCTGTCTAACCGCGCGGCTTGTGCGGTTTGTTTTGTATAGTCCGCTTAGTCCTGTAAATTTTTAGTCCCACATCTCTTATTTGTATTCTCTCATCTCTCCTCCATTCTATATAAGGGAGGGCATACCTTTGTAATAGATACCTTTTTCAGATAATAAAGTTTGAGATTAAAACCATTTTTGCTTGTTGTTTGTTCGTTTCTAACATGGTATCATAGCACACGGTCTTTTCCTTCTGATTGTGTGCGCCCTCTGATTCTCGCCGCTTGTTTCTGCTTCTTGCGACCTGTCTTTGTGGCTTGTCCTCTCTTCCGCCCGCTGCTCTGTTCGCGCGGCTTGTTGCTTCTTTTCTCTAGCTGCTCTTCTTCGCCGCGACCTGTTTAGTTCTCGCCGCGACCTGCTTCCTTCTAGCCGCCTGTTTGTTCCCTAGCTGTGCGGCCTGCTTCTGTTCGCCCGGATTGCGACTTGTTGTTGTCGTTGCTTCTTGCTTCCTCTTCTCTTCTGTTCGCACGGACTTTTCAGTACGCGCGACCTCTTCCCCGCTGTGCCTTGGTCTGCTTCCTGACCGCTGCGGTTTCGCGCGGGTTGCTCTCTTCCTCTCCCCGCGGCTTTCTCCTTCTTTTTTCGCGGCCTGTTTTCGCGATCTCCTCTATTCGCCGTGATTTCTTCTAATTCGCCGCGCCTGTTGCCTTCTACCCGCTCCTGCTTGCTAGTCGCTCCGGCCTCATCTTTAGTCGTGCGACTTGTTCTCCTCTGTTCGCCCGCCTTTTTCAAGCCATGCGACTTCTTTCCCTTTGTTTTGCTCTACTTCTTGGTCGTGGCCTTCCTAGCCGCACGACCTGTTCTCTGTTCGCCCGCCTTGGTTTTCTCTTCTCCTCTTCGCTTAACCGTTCGGCTTCTTTCTCCTCCTCGCGGCTTGTTCTTGTCGCCGCGGTTTGCACCCCTCTTGCTTCCATGGCTTCCCCCTCCTCCAGAATGTCCGCCTCGGTGGTCACCTCTTCTGGTAGTGCTCATGTTGTTACTCGCGGACGATGGCTCATTGACTCTGGTGCTACAAATCATATGACGGGCAATCCTCAGTGTTTCTCTCTTCTTGACACACATGCACAGTTGCCCCCGGTCATTGTTGCGGATGGGTCTCCCTCACCCGTCCATGGGACGGGCATGGTTCAAGTCACTCCATTTCTCTGTCTAGCTGATACCCTCTATGTGCCCAAGTTTCCGTGCAATTTATTATCGGTTACTTCTTTATGCAAGCAACTACGGTGTTCTGTCATATTCACCCCTACCTCTTGTGCCTTTCAGGATCCGGACTCCCAACGGACGATTGCTACCGGGACTGAGAGTGGTGGCCTCTACTTCCTCGACAATGTTTCTGCTCTCTCCGCCTTCTCCACCTCCTCTACAGATCTTCTCCAATGGCATCTTCGCCTTGGACATGCTCCTCCCCGCATTCTACGCCAGCTCCTGCCCCACCTCCCTCCTCATCATCCTCCTCTCAACTGTGATGCCTGTCAACTTGGCAAATATCACCGCTCGTCCTTCCCACCAACGCAAAGTCGGGGCTCTTCCCGTCCGTTCGACCTCATTCACTCTGACATTTGGGGTCCCGCTCCTACCCTCATCATCGGGCGGGGTAGTTCCTATTTTGTCACATTCATTGATGATTTATCTCGGTGTACGTGGGTGTATCTTCTCAAGGATCGCTCCGAGCTATTCTCTGTTTGGACCTCATTTTACCCTATGGTTAAGACTCAGTTTGATACCTCTATTAAAATCCTTCGTTCTGACAATGTTAAGGAGTATCTTAGCCACGACTTCTCCTCCTTTTGTATTCACCATGGTGTTATTCGTCAGACAAGCTGTGTCTACACCTCCCAACAAAATGGGGTGGCAGAACGTAAAAACCGTCACCTCCTTGATGTCGCTCGCACTCTGCTGACTCAAATGCATGTTCCTCGATCCTATTGGGGCTATGCTATCCTCCTCTCCTGCTATCTCATCAATCGCCTTCCCTCCACAGTTCTCCACGGTGCTACCCCCTTCTCCCTTCTTTATCCGAACAAGGATCCCTTTCCTCTTCCCCTGCACATCTTTGGGTGCACCGCCTTTGTGCACTCTCCCGCTGCCACCCGTGACAAACTCTCACCCCGTGCCACTAAATGTGTCTTTCTGGGGTACTCTCCCACTCAGAAAGGTTACTGTTGCTTTGACCCCGTTACCCGCAAGCAATTTGTCTCTGCGGCTGTCACCTTCTTTGACAATGCATCTTACTTCTCTCCCGCTTCCTCCTCTCCTCTTGATCCTACTGCTCATACCGACCCATCCATTCCCTCTGCTCCCACGGCTGTTCCACCATCTCCACCATCTCCACCTCCTCCACCATCTCCACCCTCTCCTCCGCTTTCTCCCTCCACTCCGTTGCCATCTCTCTCTACTCCTGGGCCAGCTCTCTCCACCACGGATACTCCGGATACTGAGGCACCTGCTGACCTGGATCTCCCCATTGCTCTTCGCAAAGGGGTTCGGGCATGTACCCAACACCCGCTTGCTGCAGTTGTTTCCTACGATCATCTTACCCCTTCTCGCAGAGCTTTTGCACTGGCTATCTCGGCCACTGCCACCCCTCGTTCCTACTAGGAGGCCCTTAATATTCCTCATTGGAAAGCTGCCATGGATGAGGAGATTGCTACTCTCACTGAACGGGGTACCTGGACCCTTGTTCCTCCTCCTTTCAGCACGGATGTTGTTGGTTGTCGATGGGTCTTCGTGGTGAAGTTTCTCCCAGATGGCAGTGTGGACCGTTATAAGGCTCGCCTGGTTGCCAAGGGTTTTACCCAAACTTATGACGTTGATTACTTTGACACTTTCTCTCCAGTGGCTCGTCTCAGCACTATTCGGGTTCTTCTCTCTGTGGCTGTCAACAGGGATTGGCCCATCTCGCAGCTTGATGTTAAGAATGCTTTCCTCTATGGTGATCTGCAAGAAGATGTTTACATGGAGCAACCTCCGGGGTATGTTGCTCAGGGGGAGCCACGGGTATGCCGGCTCAAGAAGTCTATCTATGGCCTCAAGCAGAGTCCTCGTGCCTGGTTTGACAAGTTCAGTGGCATTGTTTCGGCCATTAGTTTTACACGAAGCTCAGCAGATCACTCCTTGTTTGTTCGGAAAACAGCCTCTGGTCTTATTGTTCTTGCAGTGTATGTTGATGACATTCTTCTTACTGGCGATGATCAGAATGGGGTATTGATGACCAAGAAACATCTCCGTCAACATCTGGTCACAAAGGATATGGGCTCCCCAAAATACTTTCTGGGGATTGAAATCTCTCGGAAGCCCGACTCCTTAGTTCTCTCTCAGCGTAAGTATGCCCTTGATCTTTTAAAAGAGGCAAGATTGACTGGAGCAAAACCTGCCCGATGCCCCATGGCAACTGGAGAAGACAAAACCTGGACAGATGATTCGCCTCCTCTTTCAGATAGTTCGCGGTACAGGCGTCTGGTTGGTAAGCTCATATATCTCACGATGACCAGACCCGACATTTCCTATATTGTGGGCAAGGTGAGTCAATTCATGCAAGCACCTAGGGAGTGCCATCTACAGTCCGCCTTGCGGATCTTGGAGTATGTCAAAGCAGCGCCGGGGAAAGGATTACTTTTTCAGAAGAATGGTCATCTGAGGATTGAAGCCTACTCAGATGCAAGTTATGCTGATAACAAAGGGGATCGCAAGTCAACCTCAGGTTTTTGTACCTTTGTTGGGGGAAATCTGGTGAGCTAGAAGAGCAAGAAGCAGTGTGTTGTCTCCAGGTCCAGTGCAGAAGCTGAGTATCGCAGTATGGCGTCGACCACTTGTGAGTTAAAATGGCTGCGGGCTCTCATGCTAGATTTAGGAGAGGTCTACAACCATCCTCTACCTATGTTCTGTGATAACAAGGCCGCCATATACATCTCCAAAAATCTTGCCTTCCATGAGAGAACAAAGCACATTGAGGTCGACTGTCATTTCATTCGTGAAGAGATCTTAAAGGAACAAATTTGCACTCCCTTTGTCACATCTGATAAAGAGCTGGCTGACATCTTCACCAAGCCAGTTTCCGCCTCGTTTCTTCATATTTGCGACAAGCTGGGCATGATCGATATATATGCTCCAGCTTGAGGGGGAGTGTTGAAGTTGGTGACCGGGCGGTCTGGCGGTCTGTCTTGACGGGTTGAAGACCGCGCGGTCTGGCGGTTTGTCTCAGCCGGCTTGGGGACCGGGCGGTCTAACGGTCTCCCCTGACATCTCTCTTCTTCTCTTGTGGTAGTCGTGCGGTTAGCCCTTCCTCTGTCTAACCGCGCGGCTTGTATGGTTTGTTTTGTATAGTCCGCTTAGTCCTGTAAATTTTTAGTCCCACATCTCTTATTTGTATTCTCTCATCTCTCCTAAATTCTATATAAGGGAGGGCATACCTTTGTAATAGATACCTTTTTCAGATAATAAAGTTTGAGATTAAAACCATTTCTGCTTGTTGTTTGTTCGTTTCTAACATGGATATTGCCACTCTTCAGCTAGCTACTGCCTAGCTGACTGAAACAACAACTCTATTAGATCAGAAATCAAGGGAAGTTAGCCAACTGAGAAACATCACTACCATTCAGATAGGCACCATCAAGTTCAAGGATAGTCTCATAAGGGACCTTGAAGAGAATCTCCAGAGGGAGAAATGAATAGTGACTAGCTATTCTAAGCCAAGTACTGTGTTACCCTTGATAGACTTCTTCTCCTCTCAAAAGGGTAAGAAGGGGTTGAGATTCAAGGGAAGCACAAGAATTGCTCCTTCCAAATGGAAGGGCAAAGCTCCGGCTCCATCTCAGCCTCTTGTTTCATTGCCTCCCAATCCTTTTAGGAAAGTTCAGTTGCCTTCAAATAGGTATGACCAAGAAAGCATCTTTGTTCACTAGATGAATGATAGATCCACTAGTGTGAACAAAAATGCCCACAGTCATAGGTGGAAGATATAGCAGGGCGAGTGCCTTTAAGGCTGCCCATGAAAAATTCAATTGGCTCATCCTCGACCATTTGTATTTGTTGCTCCAGCCCCCACTCTCAAGAATGTGGTTGTAGCAAAGGTTCAAAATCATTCAGCAAAGACTCAGACCAAGGGTCAGTCATCCTGCAAGCCTGGTTCGGCTATGTCTGATGTCATCAAGTGCATGCTTTCTGAAAGCGTAACCAGATTTCAGGAAATGAGAAAACTTGCCTTCTGAGGTACCATGTGAGTCTATTTATAGAATCTAGAAATCTGGTCTGCCAAGAGCATAGCTTTGCTGTTCCAAAAAGCTATATGTAGCCCAAAGTGGTCTGTCAACAGCCATACTCCGCTCTTCTAAGGAGCTAAATGCAGACCTCCAAGAGCAACCGGGTAAACTTACCTCTGAACCAAACTGGGCAGGAGGCTTTTCACACACCCCAGCGGAAGCCCTTCTGCATGCCCTGTCGAAAAGCCAATATCCGGTCGAGTGCGGGTTTGCCTACCCCACTCGTCTACCCTTATAAGAGACATGACCAAGTCAAAAAGCGTTGAGAGCGTTGAGTGAAAAGGCCTCACTCAACGCCAGAGGACAAAAGGCATTGAGAGTGTTGAGTGAAGGAGCTGCACTCGACGCCTCAAGGCAAAAAGTGTTGAGAGAATTGAGAGCGTCGAGAGCGAGAGCTACACTCAATGCCTTAACGCAGAAAACACTGAGAGAGCCGAGAGCGAGAGCTCCACTTGACACCTTAGGACAAAAAGAACTAAGAGCGTTGAGTAAAAGAGTTATACTCGACGCCTTGGGTCTAGAGAGATCTGCCCACCACGAGGAATTTTAGTCTATCCAGGCGGAAGCCTTCTCGCCTATCCTAGCAAAAGGCTCTTGAATCACCTCCCCTGGGGGAAAAACCCACTCAGCGAATATGGGGTTGTACATATATAGATGTTAGTATATAATTATCAAATTGTGTTATGTATATGACACTAAACTTTTCAAAATGAAGCCTTTTGCGTCTCTCCAATTTCTTCCAATGTGTTTAAATAATTTGATCATGCTAGCCTTTTTTGTGTGTGGCTGAAGTACCATTTAACAGTAGATTACTTCTATGCTTTTGCCTAAAATAAAAACTACATTTTGAGCAAGAATTGTTGGTGTGCTTATCATGCTGGTGACAACCTTGCTGATGATCTGCGTGATGTTGTTGGTATGACAAAGTCATTGGATCCCAGTTTTCCTCTTCACCACTCTCTCCCTTCTGGTAGACCTGTAGGCCGTAGAGATGATGTTTTCAACACTTTCTTCAGCGAGAATGGAGCCGGAAAGCATAGAGTGAAGCATTGTCGACCGGATACCTGCCTAGTCAAACATAAAGTGATGCATGTTCTTCAATTTATTTGCTTCAATAATTATGTAATGAAAGTATTCAAATGTTACATATTGTGATTCAAGAATTTCCTTCCTATATGTACAAAATTGGAAACTCTTATATATTTTGGTTTATTTGGTTGATTTAATTGTAAAAAAAGTAAAGTTATATTATTGTACTTATCAGAGTTCTACTTTTTGAATCACATGTGTATGTTTCTTCTACTGAATGCTCCTTCATGAGTTGACAATCTTTCAACGCACCTTTTATTTCTCCTTTTGCTTTTGTATTGGCCATTTTTTAAAAAAAATGTCACATCTTTTTTACAATAGTTTTAAAGTGTTGCCTTTGTATCTTTTGGCAACAGTTTACAACAGGTCAACATTTTGTAAATATTGCAATAGGTCCACCAAAAAACTGTTGCATATTCTAAGATTGTAGGCGACAATTTTTTGTATAATGTTGCATATTCTAAGACTTTAGGCAACAATTTTTTTATAGTGTTGTCTAAAGATTCAAAAACTGTTGCCTTATATCTTTGGTAACACGGATATAGACAACACTACCTATGACCACAGTTTTTATTGTTTTGGCAACAATTGACATTTTTAGGCAACAGTTTTTTAGTGTTGCTAAAGACAGAAAATGTTGTAGTGGCGTCCATCTCCATTCTCTTACAAATTGGAGTCACTCACGCCGATGACGATGCATTCTCTTTGATCGTAATCCAATGGAATAAGACTCTATTTTCATTCCCCCGCACCATCTTCACTCCCCCAAAAAATTCAGGTCATAGCATGACTTTCGAGTTTTCTAGAAAAGATTGCATATAACGTAAAAGAACTAATTGTTATTAAATAGTGTATTTATATTAGTGTTTAGACTCATTCTTATTTTAGCTATCTGTTGGTGGGCTCGCATTAATGATATCTATATAATGGTTTTATGAATACCTTTAAGGTTTTGGTATGGTCGTAAATTTTTTTGAGAGCAGCGATATTTAAAAAAATAAAAATTATTTGGGGCATTTTGTTAGAGAACCATTCTCGACACTTTCAATAAAAAACATCATTAATGCCTACAAGTTAATCGTTGTGGTTATGTAAACGGTGTCACAAGGCTTTAACACCACAAACACTTTCACGTCTTTGCGGCATTTTATAAAGTGTCACAAATTCAATCGCAATGTTTTAAGCATTTCTAAAGACTTAAAAACCGTCGCAGGAGACCTATTAAGAGTGCTGCTGCAGTAATTGATGGATCTGTTAATTCTCTGCCAATTTTTTAAAAGAAATACACTAAAATATTTAACGACACATTTGCGTAGGCCTGTTCCATTGCACTCACGAAAGGTCGGGTGATGTTTCTGTTGCACTTATGATTTTTCTGTTGTCTTACTTCCTCTTGTTAAAATTCAACAAACCGCAGACGCCCCCTTGGATACCCTGCTGAAACCTCAACAAACCGAAGGAGAATACGCCCACTTATATGTTGAAAGTTTTCCCGGATCGTGGAGTTAGCAGAGGTTATCTCAACAAAGCAGTAACAACCAGCAACACATGCAGCACAAGCTTCTTTATTGATCAAGAGCAAACTTCTTTACAAGGCGAGACATACATGGCGAGACATGCTTCACCAAAACCCAACACCGGGAGAGCAGAGACAGTTACAAAGACAAGAACAAAAAACAAGTCGCGCGGACGCAATCAACAAGCCGCCGACCTACTGCTGTGGAGTCCGCTCAGTCCGCCAGGTCGCCAGACCGCAACCCAAGCCGCGCGGACTCACCCTTACTCTAATGCTTAGCTCTTCACCGCCGGTCTGCACGCCGCCAGACCGCACAAGCTGCGCCACCGAATGGAACAGTCCGCCTGATGCAGGCGACCTCCTGAACCCCGAACCAAGTCGCCAAAGAGAAGACCGCCTGGTCGCTATCCGCGACCTGCTGTTTACCGCCTGTTGCTTAACCGCAGAGTCCGCACTGTCCCTAACCGCAATCAGAGCCAAGTCCTGGCTTTCCAGCGCTATCCGCACAACCTGCACAGCACAACCGGGTCAACTCTCTATCCGCGCGGACACAAAGTCCAGGCCGCAGCAACTTACGCGAGCTCAGATACTGTTCACTTACTTCGGTCTAGGTTCCGCTTAGTTCTCGATGTGACATGGGTCCTATTTATAGGCACGACGATGAGTATGGTCACCGCCCTTCCCGATAGGATCACCGCCACAACCCGCAGCAAGAACATAGTGTGTCCGCCAGCCCGCGGACACACAATCCAGTCCGCCGCTCCTATGCAGATAGCCAGTCCGCCCAGCTTCTCCAAGGCCGGACTCCAATATCCAGTCCGCCTTGCCGCCAGAGACCAAGCCAGGACAACAGCTGGACTCCACAACAGCCGTGTCCGCCATTCTGCGGACAAGGCATCAGCCCGCAAAACCCGAGCCCGCAGCCTCGCCATCAAGGCACCTGCCGGACTCAGCGGACACCCGGCTTCCGTCCGCATATCCCAAGTCCATTGCCTAATCACCAAGGCATTGCCGGACTCAGCGGACACGCCGATCCAGTCCGCATACACAGCGAACTCCAGTCCACTTCCCTGAGTCCATAACCTCATCACAAGGCTCAACCGGACTCAGCGGACTCTGGCTCCAGTCCGCACGCTCCTGCACAAGCAATTCTCCAGTCCGCATTTCCCCAAGCTAGCAAACAAGGTAACTGCACTTCTACTACGCTTGGCGGACTGAGAAACCAGCCCGTGCTCCACTGCGCGATCTCCCCGGACTGAGCCTCCTGGACTTGGTTCAGTTCCCACCAAGTCCAGCCCACTGGCCGCAAGGGCCAGTCCGCACTTACAGGCGGACACTGGATCTAGCCCGCCATACCGGGCGACCTCCAGTTCCTGTCCGCGCTGACCGGCGATCTCCACGGCTTCCACTTGCCGCTTCACTAGAGCAAGACCAAGGCATCTGCCAAACCGGTCTGCCGAGCTCCAGTTCTTCAGTCCGCTTCAAGCCGGACTCCGCGGATAACATTCCTATCCGCCCGGTTACTTCCTGGGAGTAAACCGCCTGCTGAGCATACACTGGCCTGTCAGACCGCCGCTGCTGTCCGCGCAGTCCGCGCGAACAGACCGCCCAGGCCGCCACAGAGCAAACCGCCTGCAACATCCCTGCCGACCTAGCAGTCCGCCAACCCAGTCCGCGTAGTCCGCGCGGATAGGTTTCCCAAGCCTTCCATTCACCCACTTTCACTTCACAGAATTCAACACTCCCCCTTGAAGTGAGAAGTGGTGAATAACTCCAGCAGCTCCCGTAACCTTGCACCTGGTCCTTCCGATAGCATCTATGAAGAGATGTCCAAGACATAGTCCTCGCCCCGCATATCATGGACCATGAGGGAGCCCTCCAGCATCTCCCAAAAGGAGCCATGCTTCCCTCTGCCTTCTTCAGCTTCAACCTCCACTCATGCATCATAGGAGTATCACCAACTTCCTTGGACCCAGAAGCCCAAGCCTCGTTGCCTCTGAGAGAAGTCACCTCTTCAGACTTGGTGTCAACCACCTCCTTGATTCTAGTGGGGTCATCACAGCCAGAAGTCCCTTGCTCGACCTGAGGGCTAACAAGGAAACACGGGACCAAGTCCGCCGTGTTCCCTTCACTATATCGAGCTGGTGGCTTACTGATCCTCTTCGATCTCCGAAGAACCTGATCATGGCTAACCACCTCCGCTGCTTTTGAACCAGCTCCGTTCCCGGGCAAACCCGGAACAATGCTTCCTTTGCTCCCTGAACAAGACGCCTCCTTACTGGAACCAAAAGCATTTGGAGCAACGCTCCCCCTGCTACCTGAACCAGAAGACTCCCCTCTTGAACAAGAACTGTCTGGAACATCGCTCCCCTTGCTTCCTGAACCGGAAGCCTCCGCCTTCGAGCCAGAAGGTCCTGGAGCATCGCTCCCCCTTCTTCCCGACTCTGACGCCTTTGCCCCGGAGCTAGAACAACCTGGAGCACCTGGTGACTCAGGCAACTCCACTTCCTTAGCAGCAGCCTCCTTCAGCCCACCATCTGACCTGCTTATTTCTAGCTCCACATAAGAGCTACCCCAATACGGCGTCAACTCATCAAAGACAATGTCTCTCGACACTATGAGTTTCTTCGTCGCAGGATCCATACACCTCCATCTTCTTTTCTGCTCATCATACCCTACAAAGACTAGCTTTGTTTTGAGAGCACCCGGAGAGTGTATATAGCAGGTAGATCCAAACACCCGAAGGTGCTTCACTGAGGGCTTCACTCCGAACATTAGCTCATAAGGAGTCTTTACTATGATCGGACTAAGAGGCATCCGGTTGATGACATGAGCAGCACAGGCTATTCCTTCCGCCCAAAGAGCCTTCGGAACGCCTTTACTCCGAAGCCAACACTTGCAGGTCTCCGTTAACCAATGGATCATCCGAGCTGCAACACTACCCTGTTGTGAAGTATGTCCACAAGAAAGCTCCATCCGGATCCCTTGCTTCCTGCAAAAGCGTGAGAACTCGGTTGAGTCAAACTCACCACCGAAACCTGTCCTCAACACCTTGATCCTCCGGCCAAGCTGGCCTTCGACAAGCTTCTTGAACTCCACAAACAAGCGTACCATGCTGGACTTCGTCTTCATAAAGTATACCCAAGTATACCCAGAATAGTCATCAACCAATATCAGCATGAACCTGCTGCCTCCAAGACTGGCCGTGACGGTCGGTCCCACCAGAGCACAATGGACAACCGCCAATGGTGCATTACTCCTGGCTTGTGCTTTGTCGACCATGAAGCGATAGGCTCCACTTTCCTGACATCCCGCACACCCCCGACCATCGCCATAGGATGACAATCTAGGCAAGCCTCTTACGAGTCTTCTTCCCGCCATTGCTTTCAGCTTGTCCATCCCTACATGCCCCAGTCTTTCATGCCAGATAGCTGCACTATCATTGGCATCCAGCCGATCAGATCCAGAACTAGTTGAAGTCCCAACTACGTTCTTCTCCTTTCTCCCTACCTGAGCAACGTTCGCCGAGAGCAAGGTAACCTTGCACTCCTTCCGAAGATGACCTTGCTGCTTGCATTTATAGCACCGTGGTCCTTCCTTCCTTTTCCTATCACGCCTAGGAGAAACACTCCTTTCTTCCTGATATGAAGTAGAGGGACCATCATCCGCAGCAACCTTCACCTTCTTCCTGAACAACCCATCAAGGGAAGTCCAAACCTCCGCAGCTGACCGACATCCACTGATGTGGTCCAAGAGCTCCGATGAGATCACCTGCTTGAGAATAGACTCCGCTTTCGCATTTGCCTCCTTCCAAGCTCTCATCGCCTCAGCATTGCCAGCAGTATCCTCTTGTCTTCCTGCTCCGCATACAACCTCCCAAAGGTCCTCGCCAAGAAGAAAGCTCTTCATACAGGACTTCCACCGTTCACAGTTCGCCTCTGTAAGAAGATCAATACCAAGACAACTTGCATCCTCCACTGCCATGGTTCTACCACTGGTTTCCTCTTCAGAAGAGCAACTACTTCCATTGAGCACTGCTTGACCACTCCAACAACCTGGCTTTGATACCATGTTAAAATTCAACAAACCGCAGACGCCCCCTTGGATACCCTGCTGAAACCTCAACAAACCGAAGGAGAATACGCCCACTTATATGTTGAAAGTTTTCCCGGATCGTGGAGTTAGCAGGGGTTATCTCAACAAAGCAGTAACAACCAGCAACACATGCAGCACAAGCTTCTTTATTGATCAAGAGCAAACTTCTTTACAAGGCGAGACATACATGGCGAGACATGCTTCACCAAAACCCAACACCGGGAGAGCAGAGACAGTTACAAAGACAAGAACAAAAAACAAGTCGCGCGGACGCAATCAACAAGCCGCCGACCTACTGCTGTGGAGTCCGCTCAGTCCGCCAGGTCGCCAGACCGCAACCCAAGCCGCGCGGACTCACCCTTACTCCAATGCTTAGCTCTTCACCGCCGGTCTGCACGCCGCCAGACCGCACAAGCTGCGCCACCGAATGGAACAGTCCGCCTGATGCAGGCGACCTCCTGAACCCCGAACCAAGTCGCCAAAGAGAAGACCGCCTGGTCGCTATCCGCGACCTGCTGTTTACCGCCTGTTGCTTAACCGCAGAGTCCGCACTGTCCCTGACCGCAATCAGAGCCAAGTCCTGGCTTTCCAGCGCTATCCGCACAACCTGCACAGCACAACCGGGTCAACTCTCTATCCGCGCGGACACAAAGTCCAGGCCGCAGCAACTTACGCGAGCTCAGATACTGTTCACTTACTTCGGTCTAGGTTCCGCTTAGTTCTCGATGTGACATGGGTCCTATTTATAGGCACGACGATGAGTATGGTCACCGCCCTTCCCGATAGGATCACCGCCACAACCCGCAGTAAGAACATAGTGTGTCCGCCAGCCCGCGGACACACAATCCAGTCCGCCGCTCCTGTGCAGATAGCCAGTCCGCCCAGCTTCTCCAAGGCCGGACTCCAATATCCAGTCCGCCTTGCCGCCAGAGACCAAGCCAGGACAACAGCTGGACTCCACAACAGCCGTGTCCGCCATTCTGCGGACAAGGCATCAGCCCGCAAAACCCGAGCCCGCGGCCTCGCCATCAAGGCACCTGCCGGACTCAGCGGACACCCGGCTTCCGTCCGCATATCCCAAGTCCATTTCCTAATCACCAAGGCATTGCCGGACTCAGCGGACACGCCGATCCAGTCCGCGTACACAGCGAACTCCAGTCCGCTTCCCTGAGTCCATAACCTCATCACAAGGCTCAACCGGACTCAGCGGACTCTGGCTCCAGTCCGCACGCTCCTGCACAAGCAATTCTCCAGTCCGCATTTCCCCAAGCTAGCAAACAAGGTAACTGCACTTCTACTACGCTTGGCGGACTGAGAAACCAGCCCGTGCTCCACTGCGCGATCTCCCCAGACTGAGCCTCCTGGACTTGGTTCAGTTCCCACCAAGTCCAGCCCACTGGCCGCAAGGGCCAGTCCGCACTTACAGGCGGACACTGGATCTAGCCCGCCATACCGGGCGACCTCCAGTTCCTGTCCGCGCTGACCGGCGGTCTCCACGGCTTCCACTTGCCGCTTCACTAGAGCAAGACCAAGGCATCTGCCAAACCGGTCTGCCGAGCTCCAGTTCTTCAGTCCGCTTCAAGCCGGACTCCGCGGATAACATTCCTATCCGCCCGGTTACTTCCTGGGAGTAAACCGCCTGCTGAGCATACACTGGCCTGTCAGACCGCCGCTGCTGTCCGCGCAGTCCGCGCGAACAGACCGCCCAGGCCGCCACAGAGCAAACCGCCTGCAACATCCCTGCCGACCTAGCAGTCCGCCAACCCAGTCCGCGTAGTCCGCGCGGATAGGTTTCCCAAGCCTTCCATTCACCCACTTTCACTTCACAGAATTCAACACCTCTCTCCCTTCCTTCCTTTTTTTTTCTTCCTTTCCCACTTCTCTCTTTCTCCCCATTTCCTTCTCCTCCCCCTCTTTTCTCTCTCTTCCCTCTCCCTCCCCCCTTTCCCCCCTCATATCAGAGAGGAACCCGGCGGCCCCCCCCGTCCTCCACTATCTTGGTGTTGCAACTCGCCGCCATCACACTCCATTATATTCGAAACCACCCATTATGGGGGGTGTGTATATCAAAACCCAACAATGGGTGTGCGAATAAAAAAATATATGGTTGGAGTGTGCATATAGTAAATTATATGATTGCGGCGTGCGAATAGTAATAATTCCCATAATTGGTGTGCACATAGTAATAATTCATGTTGTGGTGGGCGCATAACAACAATTCATGTAGCGGGCGTGACATAATAGAACGTATGGTTATGGTGTGCGTAGAGAAATGCCCCCATCATGGGTGATTGCGTAAATTATACGATGGGTGTGCAGATAGTTGGACACCATAACAGCTTAATTATCGAAATGTCAATCTCAAAATTTATAAAAGGGCCATAAGACCCTCATTTGAACTCACCTTGTCTCTTACGTCCAAGAGAGCTCTAGAGAATTCTCTCGAAAATCTCCTTGTGCACTTGAAGATTTCCTCAAAGATCTTCATCGATTTCAAAGATTACTCGAAAATTTTCCGTAGAACTTCAAAAATTCCCGGATAATTCCAGCGCGCACTTGAAGATCTCCTTCAGCTCCTGATGCTCGCTTCCGGGACACGAAGATCTCCTTTAGCTCCAAACGCGTGCTTCCGAGAATCAAAGATCTCCCTCAGCTCCCGATGCTCGCGAAGATCCCCTTCACCTCCCGACGTGTGCTTCCGAGAATCGAAGATCTCCCTCAGCTCCCGACGATCACTTCCAGGACAGGTAGATCTCGTCTACCCCCAAAAAAGTCTCCCAGAGGACAGCTCGAACACTTCATCAGACTCTGCCGCTTGGGTCCAGGGCACATGTTGCTACTTCCACCACGCCAGATTGCTTTCGAGCACATCCTCTATCTTCATATTTCCTGCTGACCGTTATGGTACTAAATAGCTATTGAAGCTAGTGGTGTCCCATCACCCTCGACAAAAAATATTTCTATAACTCTCAAAAAGAGGGTGAATTTTGGTCAGCACATACCCGACATCATGGTTTTTTCCCATTTCCGGGGTTTTCCGCGTAAAAATTTGCTTGTCAGCCGTCAACATTTTTCTGTGACTGTTTGCGCTCTCGACTCGCTCACGAGCTAGAACGATTCGTTTTTAACCGGTTCACGAGCGTCTCGAGTGACCCGCAACACATAGTGATATATTTGCACACCAACAACTATTGACATGTCAAAATTAAATTATTATATTTGCATACCAAGATGCAATATAACTAAACCAAACTTAAAGGACTTCATTATTGGGTTTCGTTCATGCTTACTGTTAACTATTGATTCAGATCCAATTGGATCTGACCCGGTTTCTTAGCCCATAACCTCCCCCGTTCTGCGTGAGTCCGATTCCCAGCCGCACAACCCTCTGTCTCTCCCTATTTCTCTCTCTCTGCTCTCGGAGAAATCGTCGGTCTTGGAGGATATAACTGCCGGTCTTGGAGGAGATAGCCGTCGACGTTAGTGGAGAGTGTTGCCGCCTGTCTTAGAGGAGAGAGCCGCCGGCGTTGGTGGAGAGTGTTGCCGCCGGTCTTCGAGGAAATAGCCGCCAGCGTTAGGAGAGGTTAGTGAAGGAGGAGGTGGTGCCGTGGAGAAGAGAAGCTTGAATAGATCTGGCTTAGATTTCCACTCCGGCAGTGTCTTGGTCTCCATTGCTGGTGTGGTTGAATGTCGGATATTGACGTTGAAGGTTTTAGTGAACCTTGTGCCTCCGTTGGACGAATTACAGTCAAGATCTCAGATTTTGCCGTGGATCGTGTGTTTGGAGCATCTACGATATATTCGCCGGACGACCATTTCTTTCTTTTGATCTTGTATCTGCTTGCATTTATATTTTGAGATATATATAAATTGTGTGGGTGCCAACGTGTTTGCCGACCGTTATTATTAGTTGTGTTCTTGTTTACATGCAATTTTATAGCCGTGTCTGTATTTTGTAACTGAAATTACAACACCTACTTCCGCGAAATGAGTGATCTAACAATTCTTAGCATCTTTCATGGTGCATATTAAACCACAAGTTAAAAAGATCAAACTGCAAACTAAACTAAACAACGGCCAAAGTTGTCGCAGCTGATCAGCTTCCTGCCACTACAAAAGGGTTGAGTGAAATTGATAAAACTCATGAGAGTAGTATCCATCTCTTCCAAGAGCACCCATGGATTCTATTTTCACCATCCACACCTCCTGACCAAAAGTAAATAGAAGATACACGATTCCATATTTTGATACTTAAGGTGTTGCCGAGAAACTCGCCGTTTTGGGGAGTGATGATTTTTTCATACTCTGGAATGAAGAGGATAGAAAACGATACATTCTCGACAGAGGGATGAATGTGGTATGACAAGAAGAGGCTGATGGCGGCAAGATGGAGCGCGACGAAGCAACAAAAAGGGGTCAGGGTCATGTAGTTATGCTGGGGTGTGGATAAAGGGTGTGTGCCTATAGGGGTTTAGGAATTAGAAAAAAAGTTAATATTTATTTGAATATTTTAAGAAATGCAAATATTAGATGTGTGCCGGTGTGTCACAACTTCAAAAATGAAGACGGGTGTAAAGTACAGACGATACATTTTACGGTGCAGTGCAGCCATCCAATAACTGTAAGTGCATCACATCTCGCACAGAAATAAGTGCCCATCGTACCATTGAATGTCACACTGCACCAGAGAAATAGAGAATACCCTCGATCCATTTTACTAGTCACGCGCCATCAGGGAAACAGACTAGAGAGATGTCGAACGTGGTGGTGCTCGACAATGGCGGCGGTCTTATTAAAGCCGGGTTCGGTGGAGATCGAGACCCCGTGGCCGTCGTCCCCAACTGTCTCGGCCGCCCCTCGTCCTCCAAGAAATGGCTCGCCGCCGATCAACTCCTCGCCGCCGACTTCGAAATCGCCGCCGTCTCCATCCGCCGCCCCTTTGATCGTGGATACCTCATAAACCCCGACCTCCAGAAAGAGATCTGGGACCGAGTCATCGGTTCTCTTCTCCGCACAGATCCCTCCACCTCCTCGTTACTTCTGGTAGAGCCTCTCTTCAACCCCCCTGCCATCCAGCGCGCCACCGATGAGCTCGTCTTCGAGGACTTAGGTTTTCAATCGCTCTTCGTCGCCGACGCCCCGTCGCTCGTGCACCTCTATGAGGCGAGCAGATGGACTGCGGACGGATTGGCGGCGATGGCGCAGTGTAGTCTGGTGGTAGATTGCGGCTTCTCTTTCACCCACACGGCTCCGGTGGTGCAAAATTTCACCTTAAACTATGGTGTGAGGAGGCTAGACCTGGGTGGAAAGGCGCTGACGAATTATCTCAAGGAGCTCGTCTCCTATCGTTCTATCAATCTCATGGACGAAACCCTAATCATTGATGACGCCAAGGAGAAGTTGTGCTTCGTCTCCCTCGACGTCCCAAAGGACCTCCATCTCGCCAGGTTAGAAAGTCGATGCAATTTTTTCTCTGTAGACTATGGTTAAAGGAACCAAGTATAAACAAACGAATTACTGATAGAGATTTGTCAAATTTATTTACTTTTTGTTTTTTGATGACTTCCATTGTTTGCTAGATTTGATTTCTTTTGACTTGTTGTTCATCGACTAGATAACATCTCATTAAAGACTAACTAGTAGTTTAGAGCAAAATTTAATCGAACATGAGCAAACAAAAATGACATGAATTTATTAGGGAATTGTTATATGCAGAGCAAAATTCTCTATTTAAAAAATAAATATCAAATCATTTGTTTGAATTAAATATCCGCAAACCAAATACATTAGTTTAAAGAATAAAAAGTTATGCGAGTTTTCAATTTTTGTTATTGTTGTTGTAATTTTGCTTATTGTAGTTTCTCACGAATATACAAGCACTTCTTATTAAAAACACTTTATTTAATTTTATGTGTGTGTATAATAGTTAGTCTTTTATGCTGGAGATTTCTACGTAAATGTACACGCTCACTAATTGGATTAAAAAAATTTAATACTTTTTTTCCAAAATAAAGTACTTGTAATTGCAAAAATGAACTTCTGTTTTTTTTATTTTTATTTTTCTGCATTGATCTACGGATAACAAAAATACCCGCGGATAACAATTTGTTCCTTTTAGAGTCGCAAATAATAAAAATTTACGGATAGACAATTTCGCTCTGTGTGTAAGAATTCTCTTTTATTAATATGAACATATTAACAAATAGAAGTTCAGAAGAAATTTTTAAAAAATCAACTTGCATGATTAGCCACTTTTTTGTAGATCAAATATAAAGACAAAATGGTATTGACTGTATTGAAGCTAGGAAAATTCTTACCTCAGAAATTCAGATCTAAGTGCAGTCCGAGATTACGGGTCCCACGTTTCAGCCGACCAGTTCTGAAGACGAGCAAAGAAGAGAGAAACTAGTAAAAGACCCCTGACGCTGCAGCAGGGAGGTTCCACCACGTACCCAAAAGCTCAAAAAAATCTTCCCCTCCGCAACCAAAATGACCGAGCAAGGTACGAGGAAGACACTACTTAGAGAGTTCTGCGCTCAAGTGGGGAGGGGGGGGGGGGGGTCAAGATTTCAAGGTGCCATTCTTGTACCCCTGGGGTCCCATTTATAGACAAAACCATAGGGGGTATATAGGCGAGAATACCCAGCCCCAACGAGGTTGCCTCTCTGGATCTGGCATTCTTGCAACTTGTCATCGAGCTAATATTGAAGGAGCTCGCACACGCTTGGCGAGATAGTGCTGATAGTCGCCAACTGGGAGAGTAGCGCGGATGATGCTCACCTTCTGGGAGATACTCGCCTTCTGGGAGATACTCGCTTACTTGACGATGCTCGCTTACTTGACGATGCTCGCCTACTTGGCTAGTATCATGATGCTCGCATCTATCAATGACTCCTCCCGCACGTTGCTTGCTAGTTTCGACTTGATCTTTTACTTTGACCCTGACTTACATGGCACAACTGGACCTAACCTTGACGTATATTGGTTGTATACAATCTCCGCTTTTTGCGAGCGATCATGAAGCTCGGAAAGAAATATCCAACCCCTATTCGGCAAGGTCTCTGGCGAATAACTAGTGTGTTCGACATGCCCTGGGGTCCAGTCCACCTCTCTCTATAAATAGGAAGGGGGGCACTCGATCCGGACACCTTTTCTGGGATTGCGCGAGATGGTTGGAAAAGCCGAGAGATTGGCGGCGAACCTGCCCGTTCTGGGAAGCCTTCTGAATTTGGGATCCTCGAAACGTCGCCGTCCAGAGGACGATACGGGCGATGATCACCGGAAGAAGAAGAAAACTGCGGATCCTAGGGCCAAAGTGCCAGACTTTGCCGACGATGCCCCGAATCCTGCCGAGCACTCCACAGTAGCTGCCCATGCTCACTGAATGAATTAGGCCCGAACGAAGATCTCGACACCCCCGTCGACGAAACTGTACGTCCACCCTCGCAATACTAAGAGCCTGTTGGGGACTTGCTTGCACAATCCACACATGTCCCTTATGCCTAGGGGTGGAAATAGGCCAGGCTAGACCAGGCCTTATGGAAAACAGGCCCGGCCTACATTAATCTTTTTGGGCTTGAGCCTAGTCTACTAGCCTGATGTAGGCCAAAATATATGCCTGACCTGTCCTATTTTGCAAAACGGGTAGGCCTGGCCTGACCTATAGGCCTACTTAGGCCTACTTAATAATTCATTGTTAATATACTATTAGTAATTAGGTAATTCGGGATATTTATGTTTATATAATAAAATAATTTTATTTATTATTTAAAAATAATGTAGGCCGACCTGCAGGCTTATATGCCAGACTTTAATAATAGAAGTCTGGGCCTGTTTTTAAAACATGCCCAATTATAGGCCTATATTTATGGTAAGTAGAAAATATGCCAGGCCAGGCCAGGGCGATGGCAGGCCAGGCCGCAGGCCCCTGATAGGCCGCCTGGCCTATTTCCACTCCTACTTATGCCGAACTGACGACCTAACAATGTACGAACAAGGAGATTTTTGCTAAACCTCAACTTTCTGAATACTTGCTCCGACAACGGTGCCTTTCCGCAGGCCCGACGAATACCAGGACTCCTAGGGAGCCGAGCTCTGCACCTGCTCGCCAACCCACCCCACCGGTCCTTGTCGCTGTCGTGCCGGGCACCGGGGCTACTCGTTCGATGCGCATAAATCTAACCACTAGGGGAGTCAGCCCGGGACTGAGCCCTCCATCGGAGAG
Organism: Platanthera guangdongensis; assembly: GCA_039583875.1. Lineage (NCBI taxonomy): Eukaryota > Viridiplantae > Streptophyta > Magnoliopsida > Asparagales > Orchidaceae > Platanthera > Platanthera guangdongensis. Next base: position 28,476,503 of record CM077167.1, read on the forward strand.
GACTCCTTCACTGAGTAATTCGGTGGTCGACTTGCCTCCACCCCCGCCTCTGCCTCCAAATCTTCATCCTTCCTCGACGAATTCCCCAACCGCTCCACCTCTGCCGCCCTCACACAATGAGGGTAACGGGAGGACCCACCCTCATGATGATCGCAGGAAGGGTCTTGCCGACCATTCTACTGAAACTTCTCAACATCCGAGAACCTCGCATCAGCACTCGACGTACCTGAACAGAGGACATCACGGGGGCCTGCTTTCATGATAGCGAGGATCCCATCATCGCACTCCATCTCCTCGTCGAGTGCACACCACTCGACGCGAGTCTCCGCCGGGGGTGCATTCCTTCTCGACGCGAGTATCCTCGCCGGGAGCACTCTCCTCATTGGCGCGACGCGAGGCCTCTGTTGGGTACATTGGAAAATGTGTACCAGATTTGAAGAAGTCTCACCATACTCAATGATATACATCAAGGTGTATTTGCTGTGTTTTGAGTTTATATGTGCAGGTTAAGTAATTGCAAGAATTGCAGAAAAATTTCTAAGTCCATGTGTCGACACCTAGAGAAGCAGTGTCGACACTTATGAAGGCTTGTGTCGACACTGGAGAAAAGCTGTGTCGACACTTGGAGTTAATTGTGTCGACACTTGGAAAGGCTGAGTCGACACCAGAATCAACTGTGTCGACATCAAGAGGCTGTGTCGACACACAGAGAAGCAAAGTCGACAGAATCAGTGTCGACACCAAAAGGCAGTGTCGACACACAGGAATACTTAGTCGACATCAATTGTGTCGACACATAGAGACAGTGTCGACACACAGAAGTATTTGTCAACATCAACTATGTCGACACACAGGACTTGTGTCGACACACAACAAAGCTTCAATAAAGTTAAAGTAAATAAGTACTTATGTCGACACAAAGGAGATGTGTCGACACATAGCAAGTTTTAACAAAGTTAAAGAAAAGAAGGCTTGTGTCGACACACAGAATCAGTGTCGACACATTCTGAAGAAGCAGTGTCGAGAAGCTGTTACAACAACAAAAGGAGTTGTGTCGACACCACCAAGGCTAGTGTCGACACTTAGTCCACTTGTGTCGACACTTAGTCTACTTGTGTCGACATATAATGAAGATCAGTCTCGACACTTTCAGACAGAGACAGTGATTTCAAGAAGTGACTGGATGACTTGACAACTGCCATTTCTAACCGGTCTACTGCAACTGTCAAAGCTGTCAGAAGTTTGTTAGAAACCGGATCAGCCGGTTACCATGAAGAAAGACTATATAAAGGCTTTCTCTTTCAATATAAAGTGATGATCAATCATTGAAGAATACAGATTTTGAGCAATACAGATAGAAGTAATTATACAGAAGATTTTCGACAGAAGATCTAGAAGAAGTTGGAGAGAGAGAACTCCATCTAAGAAGTGCAGTTACTGAACCAGGCTGGCAAGAAAGATTCAGATTGAGATCTGAATCTCAAGTCAGAAGCTGATTGAAGATCATATTCTCAGGAGATTCAACCATACTGAGTTCAGATTCAAGAAGCTTTGAAAAAAGCTAAGAGAGGTTGATCTCTGCCATCAAGTTCTTTCAAGAACTATTCAAGAAGTCATTCATCCCTTCTCTCTCTATCTGGGTGGTGGTTAATTACTTTGTTCAATCAATTTTCTGTAGGATCTATTCTAGATCTGAGTTGTAAGCCTATTATATAAAGGCTGAGTGTAGGAGAATATTTTCTCTGAGTGGTAGGGCTGTGAGCCTGAGGTGTAGGAGATTGAGATCTCTGAGTGTAGGCCTTGTTGAAGGCTGAGGTAGGGCAGTTGGCCTGAGTTGTAGGAGTGTGAATACACTCTGAGTTGTAGGAACCTGTTTTGGGTTCTGAGCTGTAAGATCTGAGGATCTGAGGTGAAGTGCAGAAGTTAGGCCGAATCTAGTACACTGCTAGATAGACGAAGGGGGAAAGTGAATGTACCCAGATCTTGGGGAACCACTATAAATACTGTGTGCACTCTGTGATTGATTGTTTCTGTGATTGCTGTGCTGTGTTAGCAATAGAATTTGCAGTTTATGGTTTGTTAACTGAACAGCTTTTCTGTCTGAAAAACATGAATTACACCTATTCACCCCCCTCTAGTTGGTTAGACACTAATTCTTTCAAGTGGTATCAGAGGAAGGTTACTAAAAGAAGGACTTAACAGTCAGAGTGAGATCCATAAGACAGATTCAAGAATCAAGAAAATGGGTTCAGGTGAAAATCATAAGGAGCTAGGGTCTATGAAATTACCCATATGCAGAAAGGAGATATTTGACATCTGAAAAGAAAGGGTCAGACTGTTTATGGAGGCTTCTGATCCAATGATCTATATTACAGTCAGGGAAGGTCCTTATATCCCAATGAAGATTTCAATTCTGGATGCAAATCAAAGAATTCCCAAGGATTTCTCAGAAATGACTAAGGATGAGATCATCCTGGCAACTATGGATAAAAGAGCCCAGAACATCATAGTAAGTGCCATTGATGATGCAACTTTTCAGAATTTGATTCACTGCAAGACCTCCAAGGAAATGTGAGATACTTTAATAGTCTACATGAAGGGTTCTGAAGAATTAAGACAAGATAGAAAATCTATGCTAAATCAGGAATATGAGAGTTTCAGACAAGGAAAGTCTGACAGTATCACTGAGTGCTATAAAAAGTTCTATAGGATAGTGAATGAGTTGATGTCCTATGGGAGAATTTTCAGTACTTATGAACTGAATGATAAATTCCTAAGATCCTTGACAAAGGATTGAGACACAAAGATTTGTGCCATTAGGGAAGTGACCAAACTTGCAGATATCTCTCCACCAACCTTGTTTGGAAAACTGCTGTCATATGAGATGCAGCTAATGACAAGAAAAGAGGAAGAGAAAAGTGCAAAAGGTGAGCATAGAGAAAAATCTGTGGCCTTCAAGGTTGAAGCCACTAAGAAAAATAGGAGGATGTCTCCATCACCTCCTAAGATTGTTGCTGAAACTGCTTCAGAAAATTCAGACAATCAGAATTCAGACAGCAGTGACTCAGATGAGGATTTTGCAGCATTTACTAGACAGTTTCAGAGATTCCTGAAGAAGAAGCAGTGAAAGTCTAAGCCTTCCACATCTCAGCCTAAGGATGATTATTATCAAAAAAAAAAGTCATACAGGAAGGAAAGGAGCAGGTCTAAGACAAACAAATCTACATCATCCAAGATAGTTTGCTACTGCTATAATAGGCCTGGACATGTTGTGGCTGAGTGTCCAGATAAAAGAAAAGAGACTGCAGATAAGAACAAGAGTCAACACCAAAGTAAGAAGGAGAAATCCTTTGTTGCTAAGAAGGAGAAGATCTTGTCAGACCAATCTACTTCAGAGTCAGAATATGTGTCAGCAGGAAGTTGTTGTGCACAGCTATTGTGGATTCAACACCAGCTAGAAGACTATGGTATTCAAGTAAGTAGAACACTTTTGCTTTGTGATTCTACAAGTGCAATTTCTATAGCTAATAATCCTGTTTCACATAGTAGGACTAAGCATATAGAAATTAGATACTATTTTCTTAGAGAACATGTAAAGAAAGAGGACATTTCATTAGAATTTGTTAAAACTGATTATCAAATTGCTGATATGTTTACTAAGTGTGTAGATGAAACTAAATTCAATAAGTTTAAAATTGAATTAGAAATGTTGAACTTAGAATAGTTTAATAAAATTGGCTAAATTAAATGGTGTCGACACAAGGAGTTGTCTGTGTCGACACATAGAAGTGATGTCGACATTCCAGAGAAATGATGTCGACACATCTAGATAATAGGTGTCGACACTTCAGAGAAGTAGTGTCGACACATCCAGAGTAGGTGTCGACACATCCAAAAGTGGTGCCGACACTTAAGTTCAACACAGATTTCGTCGAGTGGAGTATCGACTAATCGTCGAGCGCAGATGTATATGTGTCGACACATAAGTTCGGTCGACTATATTGGTGTCGACACATAGTAGTCAACACCGTTGTCGAGACTTAAGTAGTCAGTGTCGACACTTTTCAACAATGTCGACACATTTAGAGGATTATGACGCGCTTTTTCACCTTCGTTTTTAGAAAGGTATAAATAAGTCTTCCACATTGTTTGTCGGCACGCTCTCAATAGTTTCGAGACCAAAACTTTGTGTCGACATCTCTCTCATCTAAATTCAAGATTTCTCAAAACCCTAATGACGCCTAAGCTTGAAGAGAACGTCAATGAAGGATATGAGCTAGTACTAGAGCTGTCACGGTTCCGGTTCGGTTCCGGTTCTACCAAAACCATGAACCGAACCGTTAAGGTAACGATTCTTCAAATTAGAACCAAAATCTTATTTGTTTTGACCGGTTCCGGTTCTGGTTCCGGTTCCAAAATATTTTTTAGAACCATAGAGCCTGCGGTTCCGGTTCCGGTTCACCAAGAACCAAAACCAAATTATTTATTGACGGTTCGGTCCGGTTATTTGCGGTTCCGGTTCGGTTCCGGTTCGGTCATATTTGTCGATTAATGTTTGTTTGTTTTTTCTATGATAACTTTATATTATTATTATTAATAATAATAATATTTGACACACCTGTATATCATAAGATTACTAGCTCTGATTTCTATATTGTACGTTAACAGTGAACACACTTGTATATCTTAGAATTGCTAGCCCTCAGCTCTATATTGTAGGTATTATTATTAATATAAATAAAATCTTTTTAAATATTGTAGCCCTGATCTCAATATTATAAGTATTAATATAAATAGAATTTGTAAAGGAGATTAGTAAATTCGTTCCAGAGTTCTATCATGTCTATTTCAGATTCAAAAGTCATTATCCTGACAATGGATATAGAGAACCATATCTATAACAAAACAGTACAAAAAAAAGAAGAAGAAATTATCCACATTACTGGAGGGACAAGATCCAAATATAAGATAGACTAATTCTAACTTCCAAGCAAGTCCTCCACAAACTAAGAACAGAAAATTAGTCAGAAAGAAATCTATCAATAAAGTTTATTATTATAGAAAAAGTTGGTGTGCATGAAAACTAACACTAAATAAAGCAATACAAAAATAAAAATAACATCATTAAATTGAACTCACGATCATATGACAAAAAAACCCAACGAAAGGAGATAGAGGCAGTTGCGTAAAGCTATCCATGCATTTATCCAAGCAGAAGCATCAACAAAAAAAATCATCTGGATTCTGAGACAATAATGAAGCTTGTAAGAGGCAGAAGTAAAGATAATTCGGTTACAAGTTAACTATATAATTTAACTACAAAATAATATATTACCAAAAGATGAGCTTGAAAATCATGGTGTTTCTTTCCAAAAAGTTCAACACCTTCTCTTTTTATTTACTACACATATGAAGATTATTAATGCTCACAAATTTCCAATAGTAAAGAGATTGTTATTTATGAGTGCTCACATCTTTTCAATAATAATAAATTACCTCTAAAGTAGAATCATCAAGCTTGTCATCGCAACCTTCATCTATATTGTAAGCATCAAAACGTATATATTCACAATACAAAAAGCTAGAAAATAAGTAAATACAAAATTTTAATATAACAGTCTAGGTAAACTTAAATCACATTATGTACTTTACCATTTGACATTGATGGATTTGAAAATTTTTCCCTTAGTCAATCTTGTAAGCAAATCAGTGCTTGTATGGTATAAGGTTTTAAACATGTACGTTTCTTTTGAATTACTCTAGAGCCTGTGCTAAATGCAGATTCTGAAGCCACAGTTGAAACAGGAATCGACAAAATATCGCGTGCCATTACAGCTAATATTGGATATTTGCTCTCATTAACTTCCCACCACTTCAGAATATCAAATATTACATCATCCGTAGAAAACTAAAAAAATATAAATGCATTAAGTACCTCAAGTAAAATAAAACTCTATTAAAAGAAAACAAGAACATAAATTAACTATATACCGGTTCTTGTAAATACATCTCCAGCTCGGTTTTTGATTCTTCTTCCTTCCTTGTTTCTGCTTTAAACTTTAAGAAATCATCCATACTTAAATCTTCATTAGAACTCACCAATGAAGATGACTCATCGCGAAAATCACTTGCAACACTATGATGTCTCGAAGAATTGACTTTTTCCTTATACCAATCAAATAAATTTGAAAGCTCATCGAACACATTTTTCACATACATCTGAGTAGAATCATTATACACTTTAGTATAACAAAACGCCACAAAATCCAATTTTTTTCGTGGATCGAGTACAACAGCAATGGCTAACACCATAGAATAATTCTCCCAATATTGTGTAAATTTTTCCAACATAGCCACTTGCATTTTCGAGATAAGTATAGAATTCCAATTCTTTTTTAAATGCAGCTGAATCATGCAGACTTGGAAAAAATACAAATTAGCTGTTGGAGTTTTGATGACCGAGAAAATATTAGTAGAATCATCAAAAACTTTAAGAAAGTTGCATAATTCCTGAGTTATTGACCAATCATTTTCTGTAGGTGGATGCTTGAAACTCTCAATCAAATTGAATCTATAAAAAACATCTTTATGTTCTAAAGCCCTCTTTAACATATGATATGTGGAATTCCATCTCGTCACACAATCCAGAAGTAGCCCTCGATCACCCAACTTCAATTCAGCAAATACTTTTAAACGCTGTGGAGATGAAAGAACAAATTTAACCGCATCGCGAATTCGAACTATATTGTCATCTAGCTCCTTGAGGCCTTTCTTGACGATTAAATTTAAGATATGTGCAAAACATCTAATATGAAAATACTTTCCAGCAAGCGGAAGAGATAATCGATAGCGCCCTTTCAGTGTAGATGCAACAATATTATTTGCTGACACATTATCTAATACAAGAGCACATAATTTATCTTCAATTCTCCATTCAGCTAAGCACTTCTTAATTGTCAAACTTAATATGATGCCAGTATGACGTTCATCAAGATGCAAAAAATTGATTATCTTTTTCTGTAGTTTCCAGTTTTCATCAATATAGTGTGCAGTGATGCTCATATAACACATTGTTTGAATACTAGTTCATGTATCGGTAGTAAGACTAATACGTCCTTTTGATTTAAGAATTAAATCTTGAAGGATTTTCTTTTCTTTTCTATATAATTGTAAGATATCATTCGTCTTTGCTGTTTTGTGATTTAGATTAAACTCTGGTTGAAGATTTTGAATCATGATTCTAAAGGCCGGGTGATCCACAATAGAAAATGGAAGTTCACACATTACTATGCATCGAGTGATATCATCTCGGCTTTGCTCTTGATTAAATTTGAAAATTTTTAATTCATTTGAAGACTCATGACTACCTGATAATTGAGTTTGTGGCATCTGTTTTCTTTTGTAATGCAGACAGGAGGAATTCAAATGCTTTCTAAGCGTAGAAGTTCCATTGGTTGATGTGTGAACGAAAACTTTCTGACAATGAAGACAAGTTGCCTTTGCATTTACTAAATCTTTGCTAAAATCCTTCTCTCATATTTCTGATCCTTTTCTTTTCTTACTGTTGAATGGAGTTGAACGTAAAGATGGAATTATAATATGCACACTTAAAATTCTAAAAATGAGATTTTATTAAGTTAAAGAATATTACTCAAGATTGATACCTTGACCGGGTGCTACAGCAGAGGCGGTCCCAATGTTCTCCATTTCACTCATCGCAAACCTTTTTTTTAGAAGCTTTACCAATAATAATACATATTCATGACTGTCAAATAATAATATCTTATCCTCTCACGTTGTTTTGTTGCAATAAACAATGATAACATATTTCAACCATCATCATAGTTCTTGACCAACATCTGCCAAGTAAATAAAATAAAATTGCTAAATAAATCAATTTAAAGTAAGATAGGAACGATACAAATGAGAATTTTTGGATTAAAAATGAAAGAGGCGAAAAAATACATCTAAAGCATAAACAATAATTTCTCGCTAAGGGGCAGTAATTATTGGAAAAAGTAACATTCATAATAAATTAAAATGGAAAAAACAATAATTTCCACACAAAAGTAATCTCAAGCTTTATATTTCTCATCTAAATTAAATTAATGATATATAAGCTATTATTTATCAAATAATTACTGCAATTAACATATATAATTAGCTAAATGATAGTGAATAACAAATTAAGTACTTAGGTTAAGTTTAATCATCATCCGATCAGCTATACACTTGGAACTCCCAGCTTTTTCTTCCTGTCCTTTTGTTTTAGTCACTGCGGCCGAAGGGGGCCAAGCAAACCAAATCAGTAAACCCTAAATTTTTTAATTTGAAAATTCTTGATCGACTCACTAGGGCCGAAGGACGAATCAGAGCAAGGGAACACTCTATTGATCGGCGGCGAGCAGCATGCGACTCACGTGGCTCTCCCTCTATTTCTTTCTTTTGACCTCTCCACCTTGACCCCTTCCTCCCGTCACGCGACTCACACAGTCACACCCCTTCGGTCGACCATGGCCCAACCCCAATTAGAAAAAGCAGAGGAATGAAAAAGAAGAATAGAGACCTTACCTTCGTACCCGAGCTATGCTGAGAAGTTATCGGCGGTGGAGTTCAAAGAAACCAGTTGGAAGCCTGAAATCCCGCGATGAGATCAGAAAAAAAAAACAAAGCGGAGCGGAGAACCTGAGTGCCGGAGAGCGGGAGAGGAGAGAAAAAACAGAGCGGAGCAGCCGGAGCTGGAAGTCTTCGGGAGAGAAGGAATCAAGGAAGTGCTCTAATGCAGTTCTGTGTTGTCACTTGTCGAGCTCATTATGCTCTGCAGATGTGCTGAGTGCTGATGTGAAGTGTAGGCAGGTAGGACCAACAGCCTGATGATTAGATGTAGCCAAAATGATGATTTTAGATTTTTATTATAATTTTTAATATATTAAATAAATAGTTAAATGCTAATTATTTATGTTTTGAAGATAAATAAACTCTTTAGATTAAAATAATAATAATTAACGGGTTACGGTTCGGTTCTATGCCGGTTCGGTCCGGATCAGGTTTAGAAATTTTGAAACCGTTTGAAACTTGTCTATTGCGGTTCCGGTTCCGGTTCCGGTCCGGATAATAAAATGAAGGAACCACACCCGGACCATTGTTGTTTTCGGTTCCAAAATTCAAACCGGAACCCAAAGAATTCGTGAACGGTTCGGTCCAGTTCTTTGCGGGTCCGGTTCGGTTCCGGTTCGGCTTGCGGTTTTCGGTCTTAAGTGACAGCTCTAGCTAGTACGCAACGCATTTGACCATGCGGAACCAGAAATTAAAGAGGTGGTAACCCTAATTACTGAGAATGAGTTGGAGTATCTAGTTTCTGAGCCAACCAAGATTTGGAAGAAGGAAGTACATGAATTCTATGGTGCAGCTACGTTGGATTCTACTGGACTCGAGATCAAGTCTGCAGTTCATGGTGCGAAAGTTAAACTGACTATGAAGAGTTTAAGGAAAGTTCTACATCTACCTAGAATTCAAGAAGAAGTAGAAGTGATCTCTTCCAAGACAAGGGAAGCACTTCAATGGTGTGGATTGGATCCCACCATGAAGATTGGATCCTCAATGAATAAAAAAAGGAATGAATCAGCAAGGCAAATTCCTTTCAGAAATAGTTGACAAGGTTATACTCTGCAAGCCAGGGGGGCATGATAAAATTTCTGCCCATATGTTCAGTTTAATGACCAAAATAATTTTCACACTAAACACTGATTGGTCAGCATTAATTTTTGAAAAGGTTAAGGAAAACATTAAGAAGCCCAATCTGGGTAGGATAATGAGTTTTTACTTGGCTGGAACAATTCCTGAAGGAATGGAATAAAGTGCTGGTTCCAAGATTAATCATATGAGAAGGATGGACATCAGGATTATCTCAAGGTGGGAAAGGGTGTTAACTAAGGACATGCCTACTTCAGAGAAGGAAACACCTCCACAGAGGAAGCAGAAGAAAGCCAAAAGGGCTCCTGAACCTTCCAGAAGTTCAGAGAAGCAAGCATCTTTCAGTTCAACTGAGGAAGAGGCTGATAATGCTGGAAGGTCACCAGTAAGAAATGAAGATGCACAGAGGCAGGGGGAGCAACCATCTGCTAGCCCCATTCACCTGGATCCACTCCAAGGGGAGCCTCACCATGAGGAAGTGCCTACTCACTTGGACAGTGAAATGACAACCCAAACCATACTTGAGGTAATACATGAAGTAAATCAAACAAATTTCAATAATGAAGATGAAATGCTAACTGAATATTTGATTGATGTTGTCCAACCAACTCAATTAAACAGTCAAGCTCAAGATGTTGTAATGGAGGATACATCAGCAATTGCTGATGCTCCAGAGATAAGAGAATCTCCTGTGCCTTCTCAACAAGAGTTTACTTTAGAAGAGCTGTTTCCTGATATTGAGGGGGAACATGCTGGTTTTGAGGGGGAGAAAACTGTTTTTGAGGGAGAACAAGCTAATCTTGAGGGGGAGCATGTGAGGTCTCATGAGGAGACTGCAAGAAATGAGGAGGAGCAAATTAGAACTGAAACTGAGGAGCAAAGAACTCAGGGGGAGCTAAGTAACACTGCACATGACTTACCACCTAGTCCAAAAGATAGAGTAGATATAGCCAGTACCTCTGATTCTGAAGATGCAACTGAGGTTCAAGCTAAGAAGAGAAAGCTCATGGTATTTAAAAGGAGAAGCCAAAACTACAAGAAGGCACTACAAACTGTTACTTCTCAGCCTGCCCCAACAACTGATTACAGTTCATTGTTAGTATCTTTACAAGTGAAGCTGGATGAGCAAAGGATAGCAATGAAGAAGTATCTGGATGAGACACACAAAGATCTCCAATTCTCCTTGGCTCAAGACATCAAATCCATAAGATTTGAGGTGAATCAAAATAAGAAGGAAATGACTGATTGTTTCCACAAAGGGGGTAATGCAGTGATTTTTCTAGCTACCCATCAAGAAAAGATTAAGACACAAGTTGATGATCTAGCTCTTAAGCAAGGCTATGTTTTAGAAAATCAACTGAGAATGAATGATAATCTCACAGAATCACATAATGTGATTGTAACAGAGCTGCAGAATATTGCTACTGCACAGACTGCAGCCAGGGCTACAGACAAGGCAGAATTTGCCAAGCAATTACAAGAAGGAATAGCTGCTGTAACAACAGCTATTCAGGACTCTCAAAAGACTATTTCTGGGCAGCTACTGAAATTAAATGCCTTCTATAAAGATGGTGTCAATTTTATGGATGGACAAGTCAGATTTCAGAAAGATGATCTCAGAGATCAAGTTGCCAAAGAAGTCATAAAGGGGGAGAGAGTACTAGTCAAAGCTGGATCTGATCATGCTAAATGGATTTCCAATAGCATCAGAGCCACTCTTGGATATCCACCCCTGTGTGATGATGACAATGTAGCTGAATCTGGAGTGTATCCTGCTGATTTTGGAGGTGAACAAGCTGAAGTTGTCCAAGTTATCTATCCTCCAGCAGATTTTGAGATAATACATCAAGAAGTACAGTCCATGTACAGCCCTCCTGAAGGTGCTCAAAATGTGATCATTGAGAAAGTAGACAAGCCTGTGTCAGAGGCATTTTTGAAAGAGCAAGAAACTCTTTTGTCCAAGAAGAGATTCAGAGAACAGACAGAGTTAAGGCCTGATTTTGAACAGTGCAGCCCAACTTCTAGAAATATTATACTAACTGCTTGGAAAGCTGCAAAGGACAATACCCTAGAGAGGGGCAAATGGTACTCTGAACAAGAATGGAGAAAATATGAAGCCAGGCAAGAAGCTATTGTACAGTATAGAAGGAAGACAAAACTAGGGAAGCTACCTCCTAATGCACAGGAGCCTAGCAAATATTTCCCAAAGCCTTATCATTATTTTGAAAGACAAAAGATAAGGGCTGAAGAGCTGAAAAAGAAAGATCTAAAGGGCAAGATGTCTGCTGATGACTCTGATGTTCCTGTGCAAGCCAAGATTCAATCAGGCAAGGACATTGTCATCAAGGAGCCAGAGCAGCCTTAGATTAGATCTACTAGATCTTATCACATTGTAAAATTTAGTGTTTAAAATCTATGTAAACTTCTATTAAAGAAACTTTTGTAGTTGAAGCAAAACATGATTAATGCTTGTTCTGTGTTAGCATTTTTATTATTCTGTAATAATTTGTTTTATATGTTTTGTTTAAGAAATTACCCTGTCATTTAATGCTGTTATACATCATATTGTGTATTTGTTATGTATAGTGTATATCATTGACTAAGGGTTATGACTTCTCCAAATAGGGGGAGATTGTTGGGTACATTGAAAAATGTGTACCAGATTTGAAGAAGCCTCACCCTAATCAATGATATACATCAAAGTGTATTTGATGTGTTTTGAGTTTATATGTGCATGTTAAGTAATTGCAGGAATTGCAAAAAAAATTCTAAGTCCATGTGTCGACACCTAGAGAAGCAGTGCCATCACTTATGAAGGCTTGTGTCGACACTGGAGAAAAGCTGTGTCGACACTTGGAGTTAATTGTGTCGACACTTGGAAAAGCTGAGTCGACACCAAAATCAACTGTGTCGACATCAAGAGGCTGTGTCGACACACAAAGAAGCAAAGTCGACAGAATCAGTGTTGACACCAAAAGGCAGTGTCGACACACAGGAATACTTAGTCGACATCAATTGTGCCGACACATAGAGGCAGTGTCGACACACAGAAGTATTTGTCAACATCAACTGTGTCGACACACAGGACTTGTGTCGACACACAACAAAATTTCAATAAAGTTAAAGTAAAGAAGTACTTATGTCGACACAAAGGAGATGTGTCGAAACACAGCAAGTTTCAACGAAGTTAAAGAAAAGAAGGCTTGTGTCGACACACAAAATCAGTGTCGACACATTCTGAAGAAGCAGTGTCGAGAAGCTGTTACAACAACAAAAGGAGTTGTGTCGACACCACCAAGGCTAGTGTCGACACTTAGTCCACTTGTGTCGACACTTAGTCTACTTGTGTCGACACATAATGAAGATCAGTCTCGACACTTTCAGACAGAGACAGTGATTTCAAGAAGTGACTGGATGACTTGACAGCTGCCATTTCTAACCGGTCTACTGCAACTGTCAAAACTGTCAGAAGTTTGTTAGAAATCGGATCAGCCGGTTACCATGGAGAAAGACTATATAAAGGCTTTCTCCTTCAACAGAAAGTGATGATCAATCATTGAAGAATACAAATTTTGAGCAATACAGATAAAAGTAATTATACAGAAGATTTTCGACAGAAGATCTAGAAGAAGTTGGAGAGAGAGAACTCCATCTAAGAAGTGCAGTTGTTGAACCAGGCTGCCAAGAAAGATTCAGATTGAGATCTGAATCTCAAGTCAGAAGCTGATTGAAGATCATCTTCTCAGGAGATTCAACCTACTGAGTTCAGATTCAAGAAGATTTGAAGAAAGCTAAGAGAGGTTGATCTCTGCTGTTGAAGTATTAGACCGGGCGGCTTAGCGGTCTGATCCATCGGTTTGTAGACCGAGCGGCTTAGCGGTCTGATCCAGCGGTTTGTAGACCGGGCGGTCTGGCGGTCTCACTCTACGGCTTGTTCTATCCTGCTGGAGTTGCCGAGCGGTTATCCCATCTGTCTAACCGCGCGGCCTGATCGGTCTCCATTATTCTAGCCGCTCAGCCTGTAAATGTTTAGTCCCACATTGTTTGTATACTCTCTTTCTTATCTCCTCCATTCTATATAAGGGAGGCCATACCTTTGTAAATGATATCTTTTTTGGATAATAAAATTTCAATTATTCAAAAGTTTATTCTCTTGTTCTAGTCTTTTCGCTTCTTGTCTCTACTTTCTAACATGGTATCAGAGGACACGGTCATTTCCTCCTGATTCTGTGCGCCCTCTGTTGTTCGCGGCTTCTTTTCGGCGTTCTGCGACTTGATTCGCGGCTTGCCCTCTCTTCTATCCGCGCGGCTTGTTTCTATCCGCGCGGCTTGTTTCTTGTCCGCAGACCTGTTCGCGCGGCTTGCTCCTTCTTGGTTCTCCTCTCCTTCTTCTCTTTGTCGCGCCGACCTGTTTAGTTGTCGCCGCGCCTCTTGTTCTTTCTTGCCTCTCCGACTTCCTAGTCGCTGCGGTCTGTCCCTGTCCGCGTGTGTGTTGTCTCTCTCCACGCGGTTTGCTGCTGTGATCTGCCTGACCGTGCGGGTTGTTCCTTTCTCACCCGCATCTTGGTCGCGGTCGCCAGCTCTTCTCCTCTTTTCTGTTCGCTCGGGCTTCTCAGTTCGTGCGACTTCTTCCCCGCAGTGCCTTTGCCCGCCTTCTTGCCGCTGCTGTGATCTGCCTGACCGTGCGGGTTGTCTCTTTCTTACCCGCATCTTGGTCGCGGTCACCTGCTCTTCTCCTCTCTTCTGTTCGCTCGGCCTTTTCAGTCCGCGCGACCTCTTCCCCGCAGTGCCTCTTTCTAGCCGCTCCTGTTCGCGCGGCTTCCTCTGTTTTTCTAACCGCCTCTGTTCGTGCGGCTTCTTCTGCTTCCGGGTTCTATGACTACCTCCGGTCTCACCACTACTCCTGCAGCTCCTTCTCCTCCTCCTCCTTCGGGTAACCTTGGCACCCTTTCCAAGCTTGTGGGCTCCAACTATCCCGATTGGAGCGTTTCTTTCACCTTTCTCCTTCGTTCTCAACGCAAGCGTCATCACCTCACCGATGACCCTCCTCCTCGCACCTCTCCTGAGTTTGATGACTGGGATGCGAGTGATGCTCTTGTTCGCACCTGGCTGGCCAACAGCCTCTCTGATGAGTGCCTTCCCGTCATTCGCCATGATGAGACGGTCAAGGCCGCATGGCTTCACCTCGCTGCTCTCTATTCTAAGGGGGGCCAGACGTCCCGCATTTATACTCTCTATGCGGACCTCTTCGCCCGCCCTTCCATGTCCCCCGCTGCGGCTTATCAGCAGGTCCAGGCTCTTGGGGCTGAAATCCTCCAGAATCGCCCCTTCTCTGCGGACTTGGCCGACCAGCACAAACACTTCCAGGAACTCCTGGTTGTTTGTTACCTTCTTCGTCTTTCGGACTCTTATGATATGATCCGCCAGCAGATCTTGGGTGAGGCGGAATCTCCTACTTTGGATGCCACTGCGGCCCGCATTGCCGCCGTTACTTCTCTCCTCCAGCGGCCTCTGCTGGCCTCCCCCCCTTCGCAGGACTCCTTTGCACACCAGGCTCAGCGGGGGGGCCCGAGTGGCCGTGGCTCCTCCGGCGGACGGGGTTCCTCCCGGTTCTTCTGCTCTCACTGTGGTCGTACTGGCCATACTGTTGATCGCTGCTGGCAGAAACATCCTCATCTTCGCCCTTCCGGTGATGCTCCTTCGGCCTCCGCCTCTTCTAGGCCGTCTGCCTCTGTGGCCACGACGTCAGGTAGTGCCCACGTCGTTACCCAAGGTAAATGGCTGATTGACTCCGGTGCCACCAATCATATGACGGGCAACCCTCATTGCTTCTCCCGTCTGGAGACCCATGACCGCTTACCCCCAGTTCGTGTGGCGGATGGTTCCCCGTCTCCGGTTCATGGGACGGGCATGGTTCAACTCACTCCATCGCTTTGCTTGGAGGATACCCTCTATGTCCCGAAGTTCCCGTGCAATTTGTTATCAGTTACCACTTTATGCCGGCAACTTCAGTGCTCCGTTTTATTCACTCCCACTACTTGTTCTTTTCAGGACCCGAGGACCCAGCGGACGATTGCTACTGGGACTGAGAGCGGCTGCCTCTACTTCCTCGACGATGTTTCTGCTCTTTCTGCCTACTCCTCCTCTGCTGATCTCCTTCAGTGGCATCTTCGTCTTGGACATCCTCCTCCCCGGCTTATTCGTCAGCTTCTGCCCCACTTACCTCCCACCAGTTCTCCGCTCAACTGTGATGCGTGTCAGCTTGGCAAACATCATCGCTCCTCCTTCCCACCGAAGCAAGGCCGTGGCTCCTCTCGCATTTTTGATATTGTTCATTCTGATGTATGGGGTCCTGCTCCTACCCTCACTGTTGGTCGGGACAGTTCCTATTTTGTAACTTTTATCGATGATTTTACTCGTTGTACCTGGGTGTATCTCTTAAAGGATCGCTCTGAACTATTCTCTGTTTGGCAATCTTTTTACTTTATGATTAAGACTCAGTTTGCTATTTCGATTAAAGTCTTACGTTCTGATAATGCCAATGAATACCTGTCTCATGAGTTCTCCGCGTTCTTTCACCAACACGGCCTCATTCATCAAACGACTTGTGTTTACACCTCCCAACAGAATGGGGTGGCGGAGCGTAAAAACCGTCACCTGCTTGATGTTGCGCGTACTCTCATGACGCAGATGCACGTCCCTCGCTCCTATTGGGGCTACGCTGTGCTCCTCGCTTGCTATCTCATCAATCGCATTCCCTCCACGGTCCTCCACGGCCGGACTCCCTTCTCCCTTCTCTACCCCCACCAGGAACCTTTTCCTCTTCCTCTCCGTGTCTTTGGCTGTACGGCCTTTGTTCACGCTCCCTCCGCTACCCGCGACAAGCTTTCCCCCCGTTCCACTAAGTGTGTCTTTTTGGGGTACTCTACCACTCAAAAAGGCTATTGCTGCTTTGACCCCCTTCTTCGCAAGCGGTTTGTCTCCGCAGACGTGACCTTTTTTGAAAATGCTTCCTATTTCTCTCCTTCCTCTTCTCTTCCTTCTCTTCCTTCTGATATCTCCGTTCATTCCACACCTCTCCCCGTTTTCCCACCTTCGTCTCCTCCTCCACCCACTCCTTCCCAGTCCGTCTCCCCACCTACCCCTCCACCCTCCTCTCCGCTGCCGTCTCTCTCTAGTCCCGGGCCAGCCTTCTCCGCCACGGACGCTCCGGTCGCTGACGCTCCCGTCGCCGCCGCTCCCGATGATCTGGATGTTCCCATTGCCCTTCGCAAAGGGGTGCGGGCGTGTACTCAACACCCGCTCACGGCTGTTGTTTCTTATGATCAGCTTTCTCCTTCTCGCAGGTGTTTCGCCTTGGCTATCTCTGCCACTTCTACTCCCCGTACCTACCAGGAGGCTCTCTCTCTCCCTCATTGGAAGTCTGCCATGGATGAGGAGATGGCTACTCTTACTGAACGGGGTACCTGGACCCTGGTTCCTCCTCCCGTGGGCACTGATGTGGTTGGCTGTCGCTGGGTCTTTGTTGTGAAGTTTCGCCCCGACGGCACTGTGGATCGCTACAAAGCCCGGCTGGTGGCCAAGGGCTTTACTCAGACTTATGGCGTTGATTACTTCGATACCTTCTCTCCAGTTGCTCGCCTCAGCACCATCCGGGTTCTCTTTTCTGTGGCTGTTAACCGGGCTTGGGCTATTTCTCAGCTGGATGTGAAGAATGCCTTTCTTTATGGCGATCTTCAGGAGGACGTCTATATGGAGCAACCTCCTGGGTATGTTGCTCAGGGGGAGACACGTGTCTGTCATTTGAAGAAGGCCATTTATGGCCTCAAGCAGAGCCCTAGGGCATGGTTCGAAAAGTTTAGTGGTATTGTGGCAACCATCGGTTTTCAAAGGAGTTCGGCCGATCACTCCTTATTCATTCGCAAAACGGCCTCGGGACTGGTGGTTTTGGCCGTATATGTGGATGATATTCTCCTTACTGGTGATGACCGAGATGGGGTGGACTTGACGAAGAAGCACCTCCGTCAGCACTTGGTCACGAAGGATATGGGCCCCCCAAAATACTTTTTGGGGATAGAAATCTCGCGGAAACCTGACTCCTTGGTCCTCTCTCAACGGAAGTATGCCCTTGATCTTCTTCGAGAAGCAGGCTTGACAGGTGCCAAACCAGCTCATCTTCCCATGGCTGTTGGAGAAGACAAAACGTGGACGGATGAATCGCCTCCTCTATCTGATGTCACACGGTACAGACGTTTGGTAGGCAAACTCATCTATCTCACGGTGACTAGACCCGACATCGCCTACGCTGTAGGAAAGGTCAGTCAGTTTATGCAAGCTCCCAGGGAGTGTCATCTTCAGTCCGCCCTGAAGATTTTAGAGTATATCAAAGCAGCACCGGGCAGAGGGTTACTCTTCCAGAAGAATGGCCATCTGAGAGTTGAGGCCTACTCAGACTCAAGTTATGCGGATGACAAAGGCGATCGTAAATCCACGTCAGGTTTCTGTACCTTTGTTGGAGGTAATCTCGTGAGTTGGAAAAGCAAGAAACAGTCTGTTGTTTCCAGATCCAGTGCCGAAGCAGAATACCGGAGTATGGCGTCAACTACGTGTGAGTTAAAGTGGTTGCGGGCTCTCATGCTTGACCTGGGCGAGGTATATGATTGTCCTCTCCCTATGTTCTGTGACAACAAGGCCGCTATACACATATCCAGAAATCCGGTCTTCCATGAGAGAACGAAGCATATAGAGGTTGACTGTCACTTCATTCGGGAGGAGATTTTGAAGAAACAGATTTGTACTCCTTTTGTCACCTCTGACAAGGAGTTGGCAGATATCTTCACCAAGCCGATTTCTACTTCCTTCTTCCGCATTTGTGACAAGCTGGGCATGATTGATATCTATGCTCCAGCTTGAGGGGGAGTGTTGAAGTATTAGACCGGGCGGCTTAGCGGTCTGATCCATCGGTTTGTAGACCGAGCGGCTTAGCGGTCTGATCCAGCGGTTTGTAGACCGGGCGGTCTGGCGGTCTCACTCTACGGCTTGTTCTATCCTGCTGGAGTTGCCGAGCGGTTATCCCATCTGTCTAACCGCGCGGCCTGATCGGTCTCCATTATTCTAGCCGCTCAGCCTGTAAATGTTTAGTCCCACATTGTTTGTATACTCTCTTTCTTATCTCCTCCATTCTATATAAGGGAGGCCATACCTTTGTAAATGATATCTTTTTTGGATAATAAAATTTCAATTATTCAAAAGTTTATTCTCTTGTTCTAGTCTTTTCGCTTCTTGTCTCTACTTTCTAACATCTGCCATGAAGTTCTTTCAAGAACTGTTCAAGAAGCCATTCATCCCTTCTCTCTCTATCTGGGTGGTGGTTAATTACTTTGTTTAATCAATTTTCTGTAGGATCTATTCTAGATCTGAGTTGTAAGGCTATTATATAAAGACTGAGTGTAGGAGAATATTTTCTCTGAGTGGTAGGGTTGTGGGTCTGAGGTGTATGAGATTGAGATCTCTGAGTGTAGGCCTTGTTGAAGGCTGAGGTAGGGCAGTTGGCCTGAGTTGTAGGAGTGTGGATACACTCTGAGTTGTAGGAACCTGTTTTGAGTTCTGAGCTGTAAGATCTGAGGATCTGAGGTGAAGTGCAGAAGTTAGGCCGAATCTAGTACACTGCTAGATAGGCGAAGAGGGAAAATGGATGTACCCAGACCTTGGGGAACCACTATAAATACTGTGTGCACTCTGTGATTGATTGTTTCTGTGATTGCTGTGCTGTGTTAGCAATAGAATTTGCAGTTTATGGTTAGTTAACTGAACAACTTTTCTGCCTTAAAAGAAAAACATGAATTACACCTATTCACCCCCCTTTAGGTGGTTAGACACTAATTCTTTCAGCCTCCTACTCCGTGTGCTGGTAATCCTTCTTCCTGGATGCTTATCCCCGCTTTGACCATGTTGAAACTGTTCTGATTGAGTCTTCACCCAGGTCGTGCCTTAAGTTCGGGTGGCTCGCTGGTTGATGTTATCGACCTCCCTCTCTGCGAGTATCAGGAAAAGGTCGACGCAACCTACCTCGAGCTAGAGAATAAGTTTGAGCAACTGGCGATCTGCGAGTCGCGATGCCGGATTGGCGAGCTGGGGAGTTCGAGTACCGGCTGATAGTCGCGATTCATCGTGAAGGTTTCCACCAGATATTTGATGTGCTCTTGGATGCTCTTGATCAAGAGATCATCGACGTATTCCTCCAGGTTCAGCCCCTTTTGCTCTTTGAAGACCGGATCAATCATCCGCTAATAGGTCACTCCCGCATTCTTCAACCAGAAGAACATCATTTTGTAGTTGTATCAGCCATCATTCATGATGAAGGTGACATCACGACGGTCAAGGGGATGCATCCAGATCTGGCGGTATCCTGAAAGCATCAAAGAAACTTATCGCAGAAAAACCAATAGCCGAGTCAACCAGCGTGTCGATTCGAGACAAAGGATAACAATCCTTTAGTTAGACTTTATTTAGCAAAGAAAAATCAACACACATTCTCTAGCCCCCCGCGACCTTCTTCACCATCACGACATTGGAGACCCAGTTTGGGTATTGGATCTTCGATACAATACCTGCCCCGAGTAGCTTCTTTACCTCCTCCATAATGGGCTCGACCAACGTAACGACCACTGCCCCTTCTCTGCCAAATGGGCTTGACTTCTGGGTCGAGGTTGAGGCTATAACATGTTACATCCGCATCATCTCCAGACATAGTTGCGCCGCTCCAGGAAAATATGTCCACGTTTTCCTGCAAGTATGCCACTATCTCCACCTTCTCTTAGGCCTTTAGTGCCCCTCCTATCTTTAGCATCCCGGGCATCCCGCCCTCGGTCACCACTTCCACCTGTTCCACCACTTCCTCAACCTCTGGCTTGGCCCTTCCTTCTGAGACCCGATCCAACTTCTCTGCTTCTTCCATTCAGCTAATGGTGCTCACCGCATTCAGATAACACTCTCAGGAGGCTCTTGGATCGCTCTTGATCCTTACCTGGACGCCCCCTTGGCAGTACTTTAGGCACATATAATAGGAGGACTGGACCACCTTGAAGGAGTTGATTAGGGACCTTTTGAAGATGGCGCTGTAACAACTCGATGCTTCCACGATGACGAGCCTGCACTTGATCATCGTCTCGCCAAGGGTAACCTGCAACTCCACTCCTCCCTCCACTTCCTTCCTTTCTCCGGAGAAGCCAAATAGAGGACCATCCGAGGCTATCACCCTTCCAGCCTCTACCTCCAATCCGTCAAACTTCTTCTTGAAGATGACGTTCACGGAGCTCCCGTTGTCCACGAGGATCCGATCGACAGTGAAGTCTTCCACTACTGCCTGGATGAGGAGAGCATCATGAAAGGAATTCTCATTCTCTAGCATGTCCTCCGAGGAGAAGGTGATCTCCTCTAGCGGCTGAGGATCCTGAGAGGTCAAAGCGACACTCCTGCGGTAAATGGGGTTGAGAGTTCCTTTGCGGGAGGCTCCCACCCCTACTCCCTCATGGATCACTTGGACTCCTCCGCCTCCTTCTTGGCTAACTCCTCCACGAGCTTCTTGGTCAACCCTATCCTTGTTCCTCCTCTGAACGGGAGCTTGCTGCCTCTCAGGGTCCTCCGGACCCCTTTGCCTCTGGACTTCTCCTCCAACTCGTTCTCCTGCCCTCCGCCTGACTTTCAAGAAGTCTGGACACGTCATGGTGCCGTGTCCCTCGACTTGGTGCAACTCACAATAGAGGGGAATCTCTGCTGGCATGTTCCTCATTCTCTGGTTACGATTGCCCCGCCTGGCAACTACCATCGCCTCCCTCCGATCTCCTCCTCCTCGATGCCCTCCTGGTTGGTAGTTATCGCTCCTCCTTTCTAGGGAGTGCCTCCTTTCAGGACCCGCTTGTTGTCTTCCTACTGGCCTCTACGGGGGTCTGTTCACTGGGAATTGGAAGCTCAGCCCCTCTTCCCGATTCTCGGGAGTCACGAAGGCCTCTTCTCCTCCTATCTTCAAGGCTCCTCCCGCCTTCTCCGCTTTTCCTTCCTTCTCTCCTCCTGCTTCCTCCCTTCTCTCCTCCTGCTTCCTCCCTTCTCTCTTCCTCTGCCCCTCCTCTGGCCTTCGCTCGGGTGCCTCTTCCCCTTCATCATCTTCCTCCCCGGTTACCTTTGTCATCTTGGCCAGGAAGCTGTGGTTCGTCGACTCCCCCTGCACGAACTTGTTTACCCTTTCGATGAGATCTTCATAGGATATTGGGGGATCCATACTGATTTCCAGATTGAAGAGACCCCGTTTCAGGCCGAAAGTCGAGGTTAACTGTAAGGTCAAGTCGTCCACCTCCTGGATGTCGATGACTTCTTCTTGGAAACGGTCAATGTAATGACCAAGAGTCTCATGCTCTCCTTGTTTTGAATGGAAGAAAGCAGTTGCCTCATTCTTCCTCTTCTTCGATGTGGCGAACCACGTCATCAACCCTTGGCACAGGTCCTCAAAGCAGTAAATTGAACTCCCCAACAGCTGGTGGGACCAGTCTCTGACCTTTCCCTCGAAGGTGATGACAAAAAACTGACACTTGAAAGGATTTGTCATATGACAGATCAACATCACGTCCTCGAACAACTGAAGATGTCTGACCGAGTCATCTCTTCCTGAGTAGTAGCTCAGGACGGGCTCCTTGAAACCTTCGGGGATTAGGGTAGACAACACCTGCTCACTGAACGGGCCCCTCCCTCCGTGGCGACGACTGACGAGTTGGCGAGAAACGCCCAACTCACCTGCACGAGTATCCTGGATCCTTGCCTGATACTCGCCTTCTCGGATCCCGACTACCTGAGTACTTGTCGGGTAGTACATCGACTGCACATGTCGCTCCAACTCTTCCACCATCGGTTCCTTTCCAGCTCGCTTAGACGACACAACCTCCTCCGACGGAGTCTCGCGACGAGGCGACGTTGTGGTGATCTCCATGCAAGGTACTAGCAATGAACACACAATGTCCTTGAGATGCTGCGCTAAACCACTGAACTCAGTTCCAGTCATACTCGCTCGGCCCCTGTGAGTTACCCACCACTCCTTGCTCGCCTCCATCCACCATCTCGCCTCATTGCCTAATTTATCAAAGGCGCAAGGCGCATCGAGGCGCAAAGGGGCCCTGGAGCCTAGGCGCAAAGCGCAGACACGCGCCTGAGGCACGTGAAGTGCAAAATTAGGGGAAAAAGAAATTGAGCGAATTAGGCTGCCTACATCCCATACTACTTCTGGTCCAACTACTAAGGGCATGTTAGCTCATAGATAAATAAAATTGTTATTTCTAAACATATTTTTTTGAGAAATGAGAATCTATAGAATTGTAAATTATAGCATTATTATTACATTGTTATAAATAAGCTTCTCATTTACGTTTAATGCATCACTAATAACTTAGTATCCATAATGATCATCACTAACAATATCATATACATCAACAATAAGTGCACACTAAAAATTTTGAATGCAATGTAAACAAAAATTATTTACAAATCTAAAAGCATATTTTAGATCCAAACCTTTAGCAAAGATTTAAAAGCTCACATTTACTAGTTAGATAACTGTGGTAACCATTTGGTTGAAATGTAAATGTTGGAAAAATGATTTTTTTTTTTCTAGTAAAGATTCCATTAAGAAGAATTTCCATTATGAAAACTCACATTTAAAAGGAAAAAACAAATTACTTCAAATATAATGGTTTGAATCTTGAAGTAACTTTTTTTTATGCACAAAAAGTGATATTAAATTAGGATTAATGAATTAAAATATCATTAGTATTCATATAAATAATATAAACCAAAATTAATATAGACATGGGTAAAAATAAACCAACATAACAACCAAAAATCATGAAATCCTACATTAAGCAAACAACTGTCTTCTATGCCTCTCCCTACTTTCCAAAATAAATGCACTCAAACTGCTTGCAATCTCATCAATAAGATCAGCGAAAATTAACGTTTCAGTCTCTAAAACTACAAGGAGAAGAAGAAAAGAAAAAGAAATAAGGAGAAGAAAAAGAGAAGAAGAAACTAACAAAATCAACGGCGATTGGCGAGCAGATGAGGAGTGGCGAGCGGAAGAGTGGGACGAACTTTCGTCTAGCAGTAGCGGACGAACTTTCGTCTAGCAGTAGCGGACGAGCTTTCCTTGCGCGAGATAAAGTATGACGGCGTGCCCGACCCTGACTTGTTATAAGAAACAAAACCCTAAACTTAAAATAAACCGAACCGGCGGCCAGACTCAAAAAAAAGACCGGATATCTGCCAGGCGCGCCTAATGTGCGCCTGGATGGCCCGCAAGGCCCGCGCCTAGGCGCGCCCGAGGCACTTCACCCGCCTCGGCCGTGCTCGGGCGCCACCCGGTGCGCCCAATGCCTCGGGCGCACCCGGGCGCGCTCCTTGACAACTTAGCTCATTACTGAAATTTTCTCCTCTAATTACGATCCACGCTCACCACACCAAAGTGTTGAAGTCGGTAAAATTCAAGCTTCAAAAATTCGAATCTAAGTGCAGTCCGAGGTTACTGGTCCCGCGATTCGACCGACCGGTTCTGAAGACAAAGCAAAGAAGAGAGAGAAACTGCTAAAGGACCCTAGGCGCTGCAGGAGGGAAGTCCCATCACGTACCCCAAAGTTCAGAAAAACTTCCCCTCCACAATCAAAATGGCTGAGCAAGGTATGAGGAAGACACCACTTAGAGAGTTCTGGACTCAACAGGAGGGGGGTCAAGATTTCATGGTGTCATTCCTGGTACCACTGGGGTCCTATTTGTAGACAAATCTTGGGGGGGGGGGTATGTAGGCGAGAATACCCAGCCCCCGCGAGGTTGTGTCTCTGGACCTGGCATTGTTGCGACTTGTGATCATGCGACTATTGAAGGAGCTCACATACGCCTGGCGAGATGGTGTGAATAGTCGCCAACTGAGCCAGTAACGCGGATGCTGGTCGCTTAGTTTGCTAATGCTCTCCTTCTGGGCGATACTCGCTTAGTTGACGATGCTCGCCTACTTGGCGAATATCTCTGATGCTCGCGTCTAGCAATAAATGCTCCTGTGCGCTTGCTGGTTTCGACTTGTTCTTTGACTTTGACTTCGGCTTACGTGACACAACTGGACCTACCCTTGATGAATATGTGTTGTACAAACTCTATACAATGTTAGTTTTTACTCACTTCTTTGTGAAAATAAATTCCAACATGGCGAGATTTATGCTCAGCCTTCATTTGGGGCTGCGTTTTCACGCCGATGGCGGGAGCAAATGCCGCCGCAAGGTAGAAAACAAACGCCTGGGAGAGCGCGCAATGGAGTTTGCTCCCTCCCTCCCTCTGCATAACGGAGAAAACCCTCAGTTCGCAGCAGGAGCTCCCCCTCTCCAGTCTGGGACGGCGGCGGCTTTGCTCCCTTTCCAGTCGCCGCCGCTGAACCAAATGAAGTCTTAATGGATCACTCATAAAGACAAAAGAGGCATTCCATTCCGAAAATACTGACACAATATCAATTATTTGTAGGTAAATCATAGTGATAATTTAGGAAGTTGTTACAATTTTGGTGGGTTGATCTACAGTAATATGTGACATCTTTCAAAAATAAAAAAATGGTTAACTTATTTAAATTCTCTGCAAGATCCTAGTTGAAATTAACAAATTGTTGACGCCCGCTTGTCCGACTATGGACCAAGTTGACCTTGAGTCTCTGTGCCAACTTATTTCATGTGCTGACCCGTGGTAGTGATTGATTTATTGTAGTCACCCCATACTGATTGGATTACCCAACCTTTTCTGTAACTTAGATGACTTATTGACTTCCCATGTGCTTAGTCAAAATATAACTGTTCGTAGAAATGTAAATCTTTTGTGGCTTTCTATATTTCTGGAATTAGTATGAATAGTGACGCAAGACGAATCTATAGGCGGCGGAAAAATGGTGCCCTAACCCTACATGTCATGCAAGTCTGACGGCGTGAATTCAAATTCAACAATAAATAATTAAATCACAAGAGATAATTTAAGTAAGACAAAATAATTTATTTGGGCCAAGCAAGCTTAGACTTTCGTCCGCGTGGAAGGCCAAAGCGAAAGCGCGCGACGAATCAGTTCTTCCTGCAGTTAAATATTTATGAATGTGGTGGCAAAAGCTCGGGGATAGGCTGAGTAGTGGGGGGAAAAACGGTGGTAATGGCTCAGGAGAGCCGCCAAGATGCGGGTCCGAATAAGTGAATACTCGTGAGGTGCAAAGTATGGCGTCAGGTCCTTGACATTGAATACGGGATGGATACCCATGCTCGTGGGAATGTCTAACTCATAAGCATTTGCCATGATGCGTCTCAGGACTGTGTAGGGACCTATTCACCTAATGCTCAAACTTTTAACAAGCCTCGCATGGATCCTCACAACGCAGATTCTCATCATCACCTGCTCGCCTTCATGAAATACCTGCTCTTACTAGTGAACATCCACACGTGATTTATAAGATTTATTACCAATATTGATCTTCCGTTGGACTGACTCATGTAACACCTGCAAATGAGGAACACGTAAATCAACAGACTCATGTAGATAATGCAAATGAAGAACGAATGACTCAACAAACTCATGCAAATAATACAAATGATGCGAATAAAACACGACAGACACGATACACTCGCTAGGGGAAAATCTACTAATGACCGAGATGTCTCTAAAATATGGTGGCCTATTAGGAGGCTCTCTCGGTGGAGTGTAAAAAAACTCATCTCGTGTGTGCTGAGTGTTCAGGTGACCGTTCAAAGCATCTACACTCAAATACGAGCTCGTAAAGAGCCGAATGTCTTTCAGGGAACGTAACACATCAGAGGGCATACCAGGAGGTATGTATGAAAAGTTATCACGAATGCAACGATCACTTGAGTGAAAATCATGGACACCGACTAAAAGACGTGATTCTATAGTGTGGTGAGTATCCCCGAAAATAACGAAATCGTCTGGTGGGTCAGCAGGTGGTGCGTCCCAAAACTCATCGAGAGTGCAATGCGTTAGCAGGTGGTGCCCTAAACACTTGATACTCCACACAATATCTATCCTCTAGGGCAAGGCCAGAGGTGATAATGGAAGTGGCGTCAATAAATCGATACTCATACATGAGTGGCCCACCTACATTTCATCCTCACTAGGACGTGGCGGCTCATCAAGAGGCTCCATTGGGGGCTCGTCATAGAACTCATTAATAGGGTCATGATCCTCCAGATGAATAAGGAGTATTGTTCCCATGAATGGATGAGATAGACACTACGTGATCAACACCAGGCTTTGGGCTCTCGGTCGTGATGTGACTCAGAACAATGACAAGGGGAGGGCGACATAGACCTACACTCAAGAATGGGCCTGTCGGCGCGGTGTCAAGAAACGGGTCTATGATAGGTGTGCTAACTAACCCATGACATGACCGAAGATGAGGTGCTGGTGAGGGACACAACCTTATAGACTCAATAGGTCGCTTAGACTCAAACTCGGTCGGGGTCACAAGAGACGGGTCAGAAATAAGAGATATGTCCTTCACTGGGCTAAGCACCTCATTGGGGTGAGAGCAATCCGTATCAGGTATCACTTCAATCATGTCTGATTGAATAATGACAAGCAAAGTGGTGACCTCGGTATGGGAGGGACTTGTACTGCGGAGGTTAAGATGAGAATCCAATCTGCCAGCTTTTGCAGATCTCAAAGACTGTACATAATGAAGGGCGAGCTGATATGTCTGCTCAAGAGACTTCAAGCTATGATTAACCACCTTAGTATATATGTCAGATCGAAGTCCAGAACGAAATCGGGAAGTGGTCATGGATGGATCCTCTCAGATATCACTCCTCACAACTAACTCATCAAAACGATCCCTGTACTCAGCGACATACATAGGTCTTTGCTGAAAGAAAAATAATTGCTCGAGCAAGTCACTCTGATACGGTGGAGGCAAATACCTTTGACACAACATACACTTCATATTCACCCAACTAGTGATGCAATGAAGTCGATCACGCTCGTAGGTCCTCTCAATGCTATACCAACATGCTCTCGCCTAATCTAAAAGACTAAGTTTCACAAACTTGATGCGACGCTCACAAAATAACTCAAAGTGATCGAGATAATACTCCATATCCACCAGCCAATAACTGAAAGACTCGGGACTCGATGAGCCGTCAAAAAAAGGACAATGATACGAAACTGACTTTCGAGATCTCTCTTTAAGCGACGATCCTCATAATAATCATCCCCAGGGTAATCGAATCGTGCAAGGATATGAACGACGACAATCATCATATTGATCGTCTCTAGCATAGCATGGTCGTGTCGGTGGGTCAACACGATCTCTGAAAGTAGTGTGTTGCAATTAAGAATAATCATTGTAGTAGCGTGAGGATCTCCCTGACGAGGCTCTAAGGGAGCGTCTGTTAGTGGGCTCGAAACCTTTAAATAGAGGGGAGAAATATTTGTGAAACATGGACATGATGAAAATCTATAGACTCTAAAACCGCGTATCAGGAGTGTGCTCGCAACCTCCCTCTGATACCAATTGACGCAGAACGAATCTATAGGCGGTGGAAAAACGGTGCTCTAACTCTACATGTCATGCAAGTCCGAAGAATTCAAAATTCAGCAATAAATAATTAAATCACAAGATTTAAGCAAGTCAAAATAATTTATTAGGTCCAAACAAGTTTAGACTTTCCTCCGCGTGGAGGGCCAAAGCAAAAGCGCGCGACGAATCGGTTCTTCCTGCAGCTAGATATTTATCCCAGAGCAAAAGACTATAATAAACTGAAAACTCCAGACAAATCTGTAATAAGCAAACCAGAATAATGTCTTACAACCAATTACAAATACAAAAAAAACACGATACAAGGATTAAGGCTGCTGTAATAAAATAAATCTGGATGTTGGAGGGCTCAGAGAGGGGTTACGGTGGTTGGTGGACCAGATCGGGAAAGGGGGAGGTCGGTGGAGGAGGGGGAGGGTCGGATCAGAAGAGGGGGTGGCTGGAATTGGGCTGGAAAGCCCAGATCTGGGCAGATCTGTTAACGACCCGTTGTTTGGGAGGTGGATGTTGGGTTTGACTAAGTGGGATGCACATCACATGTGCGCAACAAAATAAATCTAGAAAACCTAAAGAGAGATGGAACTTGCGATAATTATTGATCAAGAAGTAAAACAACTTTGAATAAAAGTATGCCTTAGCGGGATTGAGTCACTACTCAACCAAGATGCTCTAAGGAAGTCCGATAAACACTTACGGCTTGAGTTCCGAGCGTAGAAGTATGTCCACGCCTCTACGGGTATCCATACGAGCAAAAAGAACCCTTAGACTCTTGTCACACAAGATCTAGGTTGGAAGAAGGAATGCCCTCAACGTCTCCACGGATTGCTAGATCCGTTAAAGGAGAGGTGGCGATGACGAAGACGAAGCTTAGGAAACGCTTTCCGACGACGACAATGGATCAGAATGGCCGGCGGCATCGAATCGGCGGGTGCGACTTCTAGGTTGCGGAACAGTTCCGTCAAGAAGAATAAGAAGAAGTCGCACACTTGGTCTCGATCGATTAGGTCACGTCAATAAGATAACATTTATCTCGTCTATTTATATAAATAGAAGACCGAAACTGTCGTTACCCACAGACCAGACCAAAAATGGACTTTATGGAAAAACAGACTTGCGCCAGTTCGTCGAGAACAGTTTGTCGAGAACAATTCGTCGAGAGGAATTCGTCAAGTAAACACGATGAACGACACGTCCACTCGACGGAATCGTCGAATATCAGATTCTTCGTAGCAGATTCGTCGGGAGCAATTCGTCGATTATACTCAACAAATAGGAAGAATACTCGAAGGATCCGTCGAGATCGTCTCGACGAACACAAACTGTCACGTCGAATTCGTTGAGTGTACACGACGAACTCGTCGAGAATACTCGACGAAATGACCTGCCTTTTCGACGATTTCCAGAAGGCCCCCTTGAAATTCTTAATTCAGGTCCTTTGGCTGATCTAGTTCCAACTTCCAAGTCCATGTCAAAGGCTTGACCCTTCACTCATGTCACATATGATCAAAGCCAATACAGTCCTTTCTAACTGTTCAATACTCTTATGTGCGACCCCATAGACTCATATTGCGTTGACAGTGAGACTACCTGTTTGACCACTTATAGATCACAATGGTAACACTAACAGTGGATTCATGTGTTGTGGAGGAGGTGGTGGCTTGAATTAGGGAGAGAGACTGGTGGCGGCCTTGGATCTGGGAGGGGAGTGGAGCAGAGGCTGGTGGGGGCTGGCTGGGAGGTGTTTGGAGGGGAGACGGAAGCAAACAAGTGAGGAAGGAGGGGATGACCTGATCTGGAAGTAACAGGGGAGGGGCAGCCTGTTTTGGAAGGAGCAGGAGGTGGTTCTGGGAGGGCTGGGGCCGGCAGCCTGTAGGGGAAAAGGGGGCGGTTTGTGGGCTGAGATGTGGCGGTTGGAGGGGGGCGACTGGAGTGAAAACAGAGGGTGGGTGGCTGCTTGGACAGAGCAGGGAGGAGGGATTTTGAGGGGGCGACGGCGGCTGGACAGTAAGGTAGAGGGTGGGGGAGGAGGAAAATAGAAAGATACAAAGACCTTACCCAAGGAGTCATCACTAAGGGTTTCATGGAGTCGGCACCGCGGAGGAGATCACTGGAATGAAGGAAAAAGCTCTCCACACATTCAGCAATGAAAAGACGGTATCCCTAAACAACCTATTTATAACAAATGAAATTTAGGGCACCCGGAATCAACGACTATCATTGACCGTTGGTTTTGAGACCAAAACTACATGAAATAATAACCGAAAAATACAAAGTTATGTATGGATTTGATTCGCAACACGAATCCGGACGCATCCGCAGAGTCTGATCATCGATCTAGGCACGTCATATATTGTAAGTCGCCAATCAGCACTGAACGACCCAAAACTCTTCCTCCGCTGTAGGTCCATGTTTCCGCTCCGCATCAGATAGCCATATGAGTAGGAGTGCCGACTTGTAGTCCATTTGGCTAGTTGATTACAAGCCACGATCCTAAGATGACCTCACATACAAATTTAGCTCTCAACCTCCCGAATGAATTCCAAGGATCAACACATAAACATCAGCCATGTAGGACTTGACTATATTAGTCTGCTCGTGCGAGGAGGATGTATTTGTTTTTACTAGAAGGGAGCAATGTGGGGATAGTAAAGGTGGAGCTCTTGAATGATATGTTAAACTAACAAATGGTATCAAGATCTTCTCATATATTGATCAACAGAGCTATGAGTGAGTTGTGGGGCTTACATGGATTGTCGTATTTCTACAGTCGATCACCTCGAACGGGCCGTAAAAGTGAGCAGATAGCTTGGGATAAGAGCGGTTCGCCACTGAAGTCTGGCTGTAAGGTCGAAGCTTGACGAATACAACATCCCCCAATTGAAACTGAACATCCCTCCAGCGCTTTTTCTCATGGTGAATCATTTTCTGCTGCACGTAGTGGAGGTGGGTCTTCAAGATACGGAGAATCTCGTCGCGGTCCAAAAGTTGGGTGCTCACTGCCCTGACGAGTCATTCTCCAGGAAGGTGCTGGATTACAGTGGGCGGTGGTCGGCCGTAGACGGCCTGGAAGGGGGTCATACCCGCCGAGTACTGAAAGGAGGTGTTGTAAGAGAATTCAGCCCACCCCAACCATTTGCTCCAGTCACGAGTGCGATCAGAGACGAAAAAGCGCAAGTAGGTCTCCAAGTAGCGTTTCATAATCCTGAACTGCCCGTTCGTCTGTGGTTGGTAGGCCAAACTCATCTGTAGCTGCGCGCCTTGGAGTTTGAAAAACTCCTGTTAGAAGGAACTCATGAAAACCGAATCCCTGACGATAGAACAAGAGAAACCGTGTAGTCAGACGACGCCAAAAAATGAACACTTCAGTCACCATTGGAGCTGTAAATGGGTGGCACAAGGGTATAAAGTGACCGTATTTGGACAATCGGTCCACCACCACCAGGATGCTGTCGTACCCCAAGGATCGAGGGAGGTGCAAGATGAAATCCATCGCCACACCTTCCTATATGAGATCAGGGATGGACAAAGGCTGTAGGAGGCCTCCCGGAAAGGTGGGCTCGTACTTCGAGTGCTGGCAGACGTGACATGCTGCCACAAATTCCTCCACATGTCGCATCATCCCCTTCCAATAGCGTGTAGCTGCAAGGCGGCGGTAAGTACAAAACGTCCCAGAATGGCCTACTGTCGGTGTAGCATGGAACTCAGTAAGGAGTTGCGGAATGCTAGTTGAGGACGATGAAATGATTAATCAACCCCGATTGAACAAATGACCTCCAAGAAGGATGTATGGGGGGCAGACATCGACATCCACGTGTAAGCGCTCCATGATGGCCCGCAAGGTCGGATCGGTCTCCACCTCCCTCTGTAAAGTCTCTTCCTCTTGCCAGATAGGGCATGATATGACCGCCAACTCCGCTGACGCTGTTTGATGGGATAAGACATCTGCCGCCAAATTGGACTTGTCGGAACGGTATTCAACCGTGAAGTCATAGCCAAATAACTTTACCACCCAAAGCTGCTGTGACGGGGTGGTCATCTTCTGGCTAAAAAGATACTGAAGGCTGTGGTGATCTGTGCAGATGACAAAGTGCCACCCCAAGAGGTACGGCCACAAATGCTGAACCGCCAAGACGAGTGCCATCAACTCATTCTCGTATGCCAAGCAAGACCAAATGGTAGAAGAGTAAGACCGACTGAAGTACGCAACCGACCGCTTGACTGAAGTACGCAATAGGCCGCCAGACCTGCATAAGCACCGCGCCGATTCCTGAGCCGGAGGCATCACACTCCACGATTAAGGGCTGACTGAAATCTGGCATGGCTAGAACTGGGGACGTAACAAAGGACTGTTGTAGGGCTGTGAAAGCGGTAGCTGTCTCAGGAGACCACTAAAACGTCGAGTCAGTTGTCTTTCGTAGAAGGCGTGTGAGAGGTAGGCAGCTTGTCGTTGTCGCGGATAAAATGACGATAATAGTCGGTCAAGTCAAGTAAGCCTCAGACCTCTTGTAAGGAGCTCGGTGACAGCCATTGCAGAATTGTTGCCACCTTGTCTGGGTTCATTGCCACCCTGACCAGAGATGATGTGACCCAAGTAGGACATCTCGCATTGTGCGAACAAACATTTCTTCAAATTGGCGACTAATGAGTGCTGTCGTAGAGTTGCCAGAGTGGTTTTCAAGTGGCGTAGATGTTCCTGCCACGTCAAGCTTTAAAGAAGTATGGCGTCAAAGAAAATCAGAACATACTTACGAAGCACCCCCCGAAAGATGTTCATTGTGGCCCGAAAGGTTGCCGGGGTGTTGGTTAGGCCGAACGACATAACCATGAACTCGTGGTGACCTTCATGCGTGCGGAAGGCGGTCTTCAGTACATCCTCCACGCAAACTCGAATCTGGTGGTAACCGTAATGCAAGTCGATCTTGGAGAAATAAGTAGCTCCACTCTACTCATCCAGAAGCTCCTGTATCACTGCGATAGGATACTTGTCTGCTACAGTGGCTTTGTTAAGTTCATGATAGTCCACGCAGAATCTCCAACTATCGTCCTTCTTATGCACAAGGACCAGACTGGAAAATGGGCTCGCGCTCGGCCAGATCAGGTTGACAGCCAACATGTCAAAGACCAAGCGTTCGATCTCATCTTTTTGGATGTAGTCGTAGCGGTAAAGTTAGACTGAGATCTCCTGGATGCCCTTTTGGAGGGGAATATGGTGGTCGGTGGTGCGTTGCGGTGGGAGACCTAGTAGCGGCTCAAATACTGTGGCAAAGGACTCCAAGAGGCGGGAAAACTACGACAGATGAGAAGTAGGCGACAATGGTGGGTGCTCGGTCCCCGACGTCGTGATCTGCTATAGAAGGGCGCAAAAATCCACCGAGTCAGTGCATTCGACAGCGCGAGAAGAGATGATGATCTGTTGGAGGGAAGCGTCTCCCTGAAGTGTGCATGGCGATCGGCCCATTAAAAGGTCATGCACATGGAAACCTAATTGCGGTTGATGTCGCCCAAAGTTTGCAACCATGTGATGCCCAGGATGGCATCAACCCCGCATAAGTGGAAAGCATGAAAATCGGCGGGGGTGGTATACTCGCCCAGCTTTAGAGAGAGGCCGTGGCATAGGCCTCGAGTCGGCGATCGACGACCGTCATCAAGTTGAACGACAAAACTCTGTGTCAGGTGGAAGTGTGCATGACGATCGGCCCATTAAAAGGTCATACGCATGGAAGCCTAATTGCGGTTGATGTCGTCCAAAGTTTGCAACCATGTGATGCCCAGAATGACATTGACCCCGCCTAAGTGGAAAGCATGAAAATCGGCGGGGGTGGTATACTCGCCCAGCTTTAGAGAGAGGCCGTGGCATAGGCCTTGAGTCGGCGATCGACGACCATCACCGAGTTGAATGACAAAACTTTGTGTCGGGTCTGAAGGCAACTATAAGCGCGTCACGAAGTCGTGGAAGATGAAGTTGTGGCTTGTGCCACTATCAATCATGAACACCCCCGGTGTTCTCTGGAGACATCTCTGGAGCTTCATAGTGCGGGGTCCTGAGATGCCCCCTCCCCCCGTAGAAGAACATTAAAGCTCTAAACATTGCTGGTCGAGCTACGTCAGCTCCTCTGGAGGAATGTCCTCTAGTAGCAGAGCGTCAAGTTCAGCGGCCGTCACCTCGTCCTCCTTATCGCACATGAGTACCTACAACTCCGTCAACGGGCAGACGTGTGTCAGAGAGTAGGGTTTCTCACAGCGAAAGCACAAACCCTTCCCGCGCAGATCGTTGTACTCTTGGTTAGTAAGGCGATGGGGGCGGGCGGCCGTGGTCGCCTCAGAGGAAAGGTCGGATTAGGAGGCACGATTGGATGCTGTTGTTCCCCTGCTGGAAGTCTCAGTGACAGAGGCACGCACGTCGCACTAGCCCGGGGGAGAGGAGCTGTCGGAGGCAGGCAGGGCTGCTCCTCCGCACGGACCGAGAAATTAGCTCTCACCAACCAGGCACCCTCCGTTGCGTTAGAGAGATCCCGAGGATGATGGGTGCGTAGGCGGGAGCGAACGTGGGGTTGGAGACCCTGAAGAAAGAAGCCGAGGTAACGATCTGGAGAGAGTCCGGGGACGTGGCCGAGGTAATGATATGGAAATCATGTCTCTCCTTCGCAACATCCAACATAGTTGAGGAATACACGTGGATTCCCACGGACGACCCCATCTTCCGCAACACATTAATTCCGGTTCGACGACATCGCTCCAAACTCATCCGATTTCAGCTTTGCACGATGACTTCTTCGATGCTTCTTAGTTTCCTTTGGCCTTTCCCCAGCCACGCGGTGGATCTGGTCATTGAACTGCCTGCGCAAGAACATCCCTCGACAGGCCATGAGATGCCGAAATCGACCCTCTTCGTCGTTAGATTGCTCGACCTGGCCCAACGCGCACGTAACAACATCAACCGCCCCATCTCCACCCTCGTCGCTGGCTTGCGCTCCCCCCGAGTTGTATTCCACCCTAGTCGGCCTCGTCGGCCCGTTTAATGATCCACCGGATTCCCGCCGGTTCTTTTGCCTGTCATCTTCGACCCCCCCAGTCGTTCTCCTGTGTGGTTCTTCTCCTCGACCTACATCACCACTCGATCTCCTCGAGCTGCACACCCCTATGTCTCATCTCTCTACGCCCTACTCCATTCCTCTCCCTGCCATCGAGCAGGACACTCCCCCTATTTTCACCGCCTGTCCACTTTCTCATCACCACTCTCGATGTTTCCCTTTTAATCTTGCACACCATACTAGCTACCCTATACTCCTATCTTCTTCACATTCCTCTCCTACTTATTTACACCATTTCATTTCACTTACCGTACCCCACCTCCCTCATCTGTCACCTTCACTAAATTACACTCACAGCCACACCCCCATGTACCCAACAATTTTGCGCAACAAACACCATTAAAGATCCACCCAAGATCTGGGGGCTCGACCTTTAGGGCTTGGCCGATTTTCAGGAATGGTATAATGTTATGCTCACACATTTGCCCAAGCAGACCTTCCTCGTTGGAACCATCAAAACGCAAATATGGAAGCCGTCGTGATAATTTCATATAATAATTGTGTGTGCCCCCCCTCATTTATATAAGGGGGATGGGTATGTGTGTTTGAGCATCTTTTGGCAAGTAGTAGTATTGGAGGCTCTCATTAGAGAGAGCTCTTTGGAGGACTAAATCTCGAAGAGTTGGCGGGAGCTTGTCTTCCGATTGTATCTTTCCGACCAATAACAATTGTCGCATTGGACCCTGCTTTGTACTCAACCATAAAGTTTTTTCCATTTTTTTTCTCCTTTGTACTCAACCATGAAGTTGTACCTGAAAAATTTGACAATCCAGAGTTGTGAGGATGCAAAAATATTTTGGTGCAGTAGGTGATGAAGGTTGTGATGATCTACTCAGATCACGAAGTGATGTTCTCATAGGTTAGGGCACCAAAATTGGACTGTCAGAACTAAAGCCCATAGTTCGTTGTCATAAGCCGACATCATGTGGCGGCGGTCAGTGAAGGCCTGCTAAAGTACATGTTTAACCCGTATTCTCCAAGGGTAGACCCCACCCCCGCCACATCAACAAAATAAGGAACCTGACAGTGATTGATCAACTTCCGGGCTGGTGATTTTTTTACTCGTCTATAGGCGAGTACAATGATTCCGCGCCCATAGGCGAGTTCCCGCGTTTGCTCTCAAAAGGCGAGCTCCCTGTTAAGTTGCCCATAATCGAGCTTCTCTCGCGCTCGGCCTCGTCACCAACCTTCCCAGTGATCTCCTTTCACCCTTTGGTCAAGTCAGGTATTTGGCGGGGAGACTAGTTCACAAACCGGTATCCCCCTAGATTTGTCTAAAAATAAGACCTCAGGGGCATCAAGAATGACACATTGACCCCCCTTTAAGCTCTTTACTCTTTAAGATCTATCCCTTCCTAGTGCCTTGCTCATCTCTTGGCTTTGGAGGGGAAGTTCTTTTCAACTTCTAGGTGCGTAAGGGACCTCCTCACTGCATCACTCAAGTCGTGTTTATAGACAGTTTGTTTTCTCTCTCTTGCTCTAGCCATCAGGTCTGTTACGTTCAATCACAAGATTAATAACGTTAGACTACTCTTTCGGTCTGAACTTTTGTGAACCAATTTCTTTGTTCAAACACTTTGGTGCGGTGAGCATGGACGGATGAACCATAGCCAGAGGTGGAAATTCTTGTAGAAACGCGACTTGGTTCAAAATGGCGAGCATGAGATTGACGTCAGCAACTGCGAGCAGAAGGCGAGTTCGTGACGAGGGCTGATTTCACGGATTTCAGCCTAAGGATGAAAGACACTTTGTGATCTCTGCTCGCTCCTCGTGTCGAGGTCATGACAACCTCGCCTCGCCACGTTACTTCTTCTGAAGATGACTAGTTGTCTAGGCGACCGGGTAAGGAAATCTCCCCTGAAGAGCTAGAGCGACTTGTCTAGTCGTGAGTTCCCCCGACTAGTGCGCTGGGAATCCATTTCCGCGAAGCCGAATACCCGACAAGTTCCCATGGTGCTCGCTTCGGCGAGCTAGCTAGGGGCAAGTCGCCACCCACCAACTCGCCAGTTGGGGGGGGGGGAGTCTCTTTTGTGAGGAAATCCTCTTGACACCAGTTCCTGAAAGGTTCAAGGAGCCCACCCTGAGTTACTACACAGGGAGAGATGATCCAATCCAGCACTTGTAGTGGTTTGGGGATGTGTTTTCCATCAGGACCATGACAAATATGTTCAAGTGCGGGTTTTTTGCTATCAACTTCAAGGGGAAGACGAGGGATTGATTCCATCAATTGCTGACAGGCTCCGTTTATTGGGATTTGTGTCGAGAACTGGTGCTGCGCTTTGCAACTTCAAAAAAGAGGATGAAGGGGCTGATGACCCTCTTCCATCTTAAGCAAGAGGTCAGCGAGACTCAGGAGAAAGTGCATATCCAGGAGGTGGATAGCTTCACCTTGCAGCTTGCACTTATTTTTGGCCTTCAAGACGACCTCTTTACGCTGGAAGTAAGCAAAGATCCTTTGATTTCTTTTGAAGACTTGATTGACCGGGCACTTGGCCAGGTGTGTAACGGAGACTGGGGTTCCTCGCGTTCTAGAAGAGATTCACTCAGAGGAGTGTGGAAGTAACTGAGGGATTCACACTCTCGAGCAGAGAATTTTGAGACATGGTTACTTTTGGCCTACTATCGGGAAAGATGTTCTCAAAGAAGTGTCAACTTTATGCCCCTTTCCAGCTGCAGTTTGCTTAACAACTTCATTTAATCACGGTCCCGAGGCCATTTGCAATTTGGGAATTGGACTTGCTCGGGCCTTTTCTTCAAGCAGGTGGGCAAAGAAAGTTCTCTCTTAAAGATCAACAACTTCTTGAAATGGATTGAGGCTAAGGCGTTGGCCAAAACCACATCCCAAATAGTGAGGAACTTCATTTGGGGAGTAATCGTTTGTAGGTTTGGGTTATCTCTTGCAATCATCACCGACAACGATACATAATTTGCTAGCCTGGAACTGACACATTTTTACAGCCAGTTGGGAATTAACCTTAGATTTGTATCCGTCTGTCACCCGCGAAGCAATTCTCAAGTCGAAGCCGCCAACAAGTTTATTCTGAACCTGTTGAAAAAAAGTAGAAAATTTTAAAAGGAACTGGGCAGAGCTACTTCCCTCGATCCTATGATCCTTGATAATTACTCCAAACTCGGTCACTGGGGAGACTCCCTTCAAATTGTCTCACGGGTCAGGAGCCCTCAACCAAGCTGAATTCGTGGTTAGAAGCCGAAAAGTGGTGGCAGCAGAAGAGGGAGGTGAATAATGGCGCCTTGAAAACGAGGAAGCCCAGAGACTCTTCCTCGACGTCATCAAAGAGTTCCAAGTTCTATCATCGGCCAGACAGGAGGAGATCGAGAGAAGAATGACAAGACACTTCGACAAACATATCCGCCTCAAGCAATTCCAAGTGGGAGTTCTCGTGCTGAAAAAGGCCGATGATAAAGGTAGATCCACTGTCATCGACAAGCTAAATCTAAACTGGGAAGGTCATTTCATAGTGCTGGAAATTCTAAAGACCGGAGGGTTATCGCTTACAAAATTTTTTTGAGGGAGAACTCCTCAGAAACACGCGGAGCGGAGACGATTTGAAACGATTTTACCCGCAAAGGGAACACTTGGCAGGTTACCTTTTTCTGTAAATAAGTTTACTCTGCTATATCTACATAGTTCAAATTACTTGTGTAGGGTTTTACTTAATAGCACATCAAATGTGCGCAACGGAATAAAGTTCAAGAAAACCCCAAATAGAAACTTATATCTTGCGATGAACATTGATCAAGAAGTTTGCATAACATAAAATAAGAGTGTACCCGAGTGAGATTGAGTCGACATGCAATCAGATGCTTCAAAACAGTTTTTGGCCGGCGGGCGAGTTCATCCAAAATGGATTTGCGGCTCTACAGGTATCCACACAAACATGGAGAACAGCGACACCTTGTCAAACAAGATTCATGATGGAGAATGGAAAGCCCATTGCGTCTCCACAGACTGCTAGCTCTGCACCAAGAGGGCGGCTACGGCGGGCGCCGGAATCAGGGCTTACGGGAGCGACAAGTTCGGCACTTTGAGAAACACTTTCCGTTAGTTTCGCCCTAACTCATACACCTGAAAACCTATGGTAACAGATATATATACCCAGGAGAAAAAACAGGCTTGAACAGTCGCTATCCGCAGACCCAGAACTAATGGAATTAACTCGACGAATAGATGAGATGACTCGACGAATCGATAAATTGTGTCAACGCACTCGACGCACTCGACGAATCAGCTGATGACTCGACGAATCGACGAGAGGTCTTGACGCACTCGACAAATCGACTGATGACTTGACGAATAGGCGAGATGTCTCGACGCACTCGACGCACTCGATGAATCAACTGAGGACTCGACGAATCGACGAGAGATCTTGAAGCACTCGACGAATCAGTTGATGACTCGACGAATCGACGAGATGTCTCGACAAATCAGCTCATCTTTCGACGAATTCCAATAAGTCAAGTGTTTGGTCCTTCACTTATCACATACGAGTAAGATCAACACAATCCATTCCTCCAACTTCTCTAAACGCTCTGATGTGCGATCCTATAGGCTCATATCGCATTGATAATGCAACTACCTGTTTGACCACTTTCAGATGATCATGGTAACTCTAACAACTTGTACCCTATGAAAATTACCCGAGGCTATATTGAGGTGAAATTTGTCTCCACAAGCAGTTTGGGGAATGAACCTCTGACTCGACTTCCGTAAAACCAAGGTCGAATGATGGGACAGTGCCTCGGGATTATAGCGCATCCTCCTAAGTCTAAGCCTCTGCATGCACGACCGAGAGCCGGTCCCCGCTTGCACATTGGCCGACGATCCCTCGAGTACACGTCTCATTTGTCTAGGGATATTATTAGAAAAGTGTCTAGAGTTGTCTCCTTAACCGATGAAGGGAGGGTTGATTTTCTCTTAACCACAGGCCCTTCATATCCGAGGGAGATAATGACTTTCAAATTAAAAGGCTCGATGAACTATTTCGTTAGCATGGGAATTAAAATAACATTTCAACTTTCTTGAGCTTCGAGAATCGGTGCCGTTAATTCTTTTTTGATTTATGAGTGACAAGATGAGGGATCCTCAATAAAAAGGCTTGCAATCCCTCAGTAATGCTGTCATAAAAGCTGCCTCGGTCGGGTGATGGGATGATGCCTCGGGACAATAACACAGTCTCGTAAGTCCAAGTTTATGCATTGACGGTCGAGATCAGCTCCCCCCTTGCATTTTGGTTGACGATCCCTCGAGTGCTTCTCTCACCCACCCAGTGCATTTCAAACAGGGAATGAGACAATGCGCCGAGCGCTGCGAGTCCACTTATGTTCAGACCTCTGCAAGGTCAGTTAAGGACAACTCCCACTTGTAAGTTGGCCTTCACACCCCTCGACTGCCTCCCCCTCCCGATTGTTGTTTTCTTCATTATGAAAAAGGGCATGAAACAATCTCTCGAGTGCTACAAGTCCACTTAAGTGCAGTTCTCTACAAGGTTGGTCAAGGGCAACTCCAACTTGTAAGTTGGCCTTTAGACCCCTCGATTGCTCCTCCCTCCCGATTGTTGCTTTGTTCATTATGAAAAAAGGGCGTGGGACAACGCCTTGAGCGTTGCGAGTCTACTTAAGTCCAGATCTCTACAAGGTCGGTTGAGTACAACTCCCACTTGTATGCTGGTCATCGGACCCCTCGAATATCCCTGCCCCTAGTAGTAAAATGGAAATCAAAGTTCCTAAAAAGCCCATTCCTAAATAACTTAGCGAGGACTCGGCTCGCTCGTTCGTAAAGAGCATAGCGAGGACTCGGCTCGCTCATTCCTAAAGAGCCTAGCGACGAGGACCCGACTCGCTCGTTCCTAAAGAGGCCAGCGAGGACTCAGCTCGCTCGTTCCTAAAGAGCCCAACGAGAACTCGGCTCGCTCGTTCCTAAAGAGCCCAGCAAGAACTCGGCTCGCTCGTTCCTAAAGTGCCTAGCGAGGACTCGACTCGCTCGTTCCTAAAGAGCCTAGCAAGGACTCGGCTCGCTCGT
Organism: Platanthera guangdongensis; assembly: GCA_039583875.1. Taxonomy (NCBI): domain Eukaryota; kingdom Viridiplantae; phylum Streptophyta; class Magnoliopsida; order Asparagales; family Orchidaceae; genus Platanthera; species Platanthera guangdongensis. The sequence goes on from CM077167.1 coordinate 28,517,931, forward strand.
TCCTAAAGATCCTAGCGAGGACTCGACTCGCTCGTTTCTAAAGAGCCTAGCGAGGACTCAGCTTGCTCGTTCCTAAAGAGCCTAGCGAGGTGATGCATCGTTCGTCACATCGTAGTTCTTACCCATATATTTATTTTTTTGTATTTCATTTCATGTACCGATTTTCATTTCATGTACTCATTCTCATTTCATGTACTTGATTTGGATCGTCAGTTTGACCGACCGATGAGACCCTGAAAAAATATGTCAGGTAATTTTGGTAGTTATGACGGAAGGGGCAACCTTAAAGTATTTTAAAAAATGCATAAATTTAAGTGGGGCAAAATTAATGTTATAGACAATATATCCTTTCCTAAATTGAATCTGGAAAGAAATAAATCAGCTGAGACAAAATAATAGCCACTATTCCTTGATTGGGACAATATTTTTCAATATAATAGCCAATATTTCTGCTACCATTGGTAAAAAAAATAAAACAGTGAGACATTCCAGGGAAGGAATAATATTTGGCTCGTAAACTTGGAAAAAGATTAACCAGACAACAACTTTTAATATTCCTATTGAGGTAGAGAAGAGAGACCAGATAAAATACAGAGGAGGAAATAATTTTTCCTCCCCTCTATAATACTAGCGAAGGCCCGTCTTCAAGTTTTCTTCCTCGCCAGAGCTGCGATCTGTTCTCTCCTGCCCCGACAACATCGAAAGGCCCTTGTTCCCCGTCCGACGGAGTCGCGGCTCCGCGTGATTGTCGTCACTGACGCAACACTGACCCGCGTCCACAACCCTCCAGCCATTACTCCAGTGCCCAAGTCCAGCCGAAGCCCTCTCCGACGGGATTACTTCCAGGCGCTGCCGCCACTCCTGCTTCCACGTCAACTCCCGACGGAGCATCACCGCCGCTTCGATCAAGCGCCACTGAAGGCTTCCAAGGCTTGATCTCCCCGCTAGGTCTCTGTCGACTGTACTGTTGACTCCAACGACCATCCCAATTGACGCCAACTTCAACTGTTTTCTTCTGTCAGTCAGCCGAGAACTCCCGTCTCGTCCTCGGCATCTGGCGTCGGCTTCATCCATTTATTCCCACAAACAACTCTGTTGGCTCTCACTCGCGCTGATTGGGATTGAACCGAGTTCATTCCCCCTTGGTAATCTCACCACCTCTTGCTACTTATTTTGGCCTAAATTTTTGTGTTCTAACTAAGTAATAATAAGCTTGTCTCGAACGTTCTTGCTACCCTAATTTCCGTTTATTCCATAAATTGTTGCTTGTGCCTTTGCTTGTGGAATTATAAATTTCACGTCGATTCAACTCGCTAAACAGACGAAAATGTTTCATTCAAATAATAATTGATGGCGACAACGAAGTTCGGACGTTAAGGCAATTTCACGTGCAAGACTTCGACTTTGGCCGCTCGGCCCCTTCTCAGAATTAAAAATTCACTTATTTTCAAAAAAAATCCTAATTTTATTTTATAATAAAAAAATATGCTGCTTAAAAATATTTTCTTTTTTAAAATCCTAACTCTAGGTTACATCAATTTGGTATCGGAGTTAATGTGATTCGCTCCTGCTGCGAATCACGCGATCCAGATTTAAATTTTTTTAAAAAAAGTCCTTATTTTTTACATTTACGTTTAAATTTAAATCTTTATATATTTGTTTAAAAAAATTGCCTGCGTTTGAATTTTTAAATTAAACCAAAAATATTAATATATGATTTTTTGATCTAGCCACTCGGGTAATCTCGCATTTAAAAAAATTAAAATATTTGAGTCATTATTATTATTAATATTTTTTAAAAAAGATATTTTTTGGGGGGGAAATTTTTAAAAAATCAATCAATATAATTTTTGAGCGATTAAAAACGAGTTATTTCAAATGGAGAAAGTTGTTGATCATTTAGAAACTAATATAAGGTTGAAGAATAATATAAAAGATTTAAATGTTCGAATTAAAAAATTATCTGACATGATAATGTCTCTCCCTAACATAAATCAGTTATTGCAAGGAAAAAACACTAATCTTAAAGTCTTTGAGCACACACATCCGAACGATTTTTACGGACGTCTTAGACTTGATGAATGCTTAGATTGAGTCATAACATAGAATCGATTATGAGTCGGAATCAAGTACCTTTGAGTAGCTAGCTCGAGTATGTGACCTGTAGACTTAAGGGAACCTGCCTTAGATTGGTGAAAACAACTTCAACGCATGAGAGATAAGTTGCGGTTGCCTCCAATCACTACTTAGGTTAAGTTCAAAATAGAGTTGCGCAAACACTACGTCTCTCCCGGTTACCTCCAAATCTCATATCGTAGATTTCAAAATCTACAACAAAGAGGTTTGTCAGTCGATGAGTTAATGAATTTATAGTCCTTCAATCTATACTAGATATTTAGGAAGGTGATGGGATGATTATATCTCGTTATCTGCATGAGTTACACTACTCCATTAGGATTCAACTAGAGCTGCACAATTATCGCAATTTAAAGGAAGTTTGTAGTATGACTCTTAAGGTGGAGTCCGAGTTTAGGTCTACTGCTAGACTCCTCGCTAGTTTCGTCGTTGCCCCCACTTTTAAGGACATAGATTCCCCTAGTGTTACCATCCCTATGAGCATACTATTCTGATATAGCTCCACAGTGGAAATCCTTCCAGTCAAGGAGACTCTTCTTGAGCCCCAACTCCAGAAAGAAGAGATTCTTCCTCCTATTTATAACATATCGATTGAAGTAACGACTCCACTTGCCCCCATTTAATCACCAACTGTAGTCATTGAATTTCTTCTCGAGTCTCTGCTCCAGGAAGACGTTGTTAGTGACGTGCCACTCACCTTAGATGACAGACTCAAAGTCTGTATTTCTCAAGTCACCTAGTTTCCTATCGTTGCCTACTCCTGAGGCCGCAGGAAGTTTGTTTGACGATCACTTATCACTCACATTATAGTCATCATAATATATTGATTTTATATTTGAGGAACGTCATTTTAAACCACTGCATTATCCTTTAAATGTAAACGTATCTGATGAACTCTGTCGTCAAATTCTCAAAATTATTACCAAAATTATAGTTGAAAAGATAGAGTGGATGCCCAAAATTTTTTCTCCAAACAGAGACACGTTTTAAAGGATTTCTTTGAAAATTTTTAAAAGATAAAATTAGAATAAATTTTAAAATTTGTAATATTAAGTTAGACGTGAGCGAATTTGTGAAATAACAATAATATATTAACTATTTTATGCCGTATTTTTGGAACATACTAAGAGGACGAATGGACACCAAACTCGAGTTTAGTAATGCTTATCTCTCTCTAACCGATGAACTGATTGAAATCATTAATAAGAGTTTGAAGAATCTTCTTGGACGTTTAATCAGAGCTAATCTAAAGCAATGAGATCTTCTATCCTCACAGACAAATTTCACTTGTAATAATTCTAAAAGCCACTCTCTTAATATATCTCCTTTCGAGATTTTCTATGTATTACGCCGTCCACTTGACCACCATCATCTTTTATTCCATGAACGTATTTCCTTCGATGCGCAAACTCAAATTAATTACTTGAAAAAATTGCATAAAATTACTGCTAATATTTTGCGAGCAACATTTGAACATTACAAACTCACGGTCGGTCGTTATCGCCATGAGTTGTACTTTTCAAAGGGTGGTCCGGTGATTGCTTATTGCAAGAGGTTTGATCTAGTTCATGTTCAACAACGCATTGGGCCACCAGTTGAGCCACCCGTTGAGGCTCCAGATATTCTACCAGATCTAGCGTCGACGATGATGTCAAATCCCTCCATTGTCAGTTTTTGCAAAGTCTCGCCGGGGTCGAGCTCTTTCAACCCCGGGAGAATTAATGCATCTTTCGTCGCATCATAGTTCTTACCCATATATATTTTTTGTATTTCATTTCATGTAGTCATTTTCATTCCATGTATTCGTTCTCATTTCATGTACTTGATTTGGCTCGTCGTTTTGACCGATCGATGAGACCCTGAATAAATAGATTCGGTAATTGCTTAAAATATTTTTTAAAATGCATAAATTTACGTGGGGCAAAATTAATGTTATAGACAATATATCCTTTCCTAAAGTGAATCTGGAAAGAAATAAATCAGCTGAGACAAAATAATAGCCACTTTCCTTGATTGGGACAATATTGGCCAATACATTCCAGGGAAGGAATAATATTTAGCTAGTAAACTTGGAAAAAGATTAACCAAACTACAATTATTAATATCCCTATTGAGATAGAGAAGAGACCGAATAAAATACAAAGGAGGAAATAATTTTCCTCCCCTTTGTAATACCGGTGAAGGCCCGTCTCCAAGTTTTCTTCCTCGCCAGAGCTGCGATCTGATCTCTCCTGCTCCGGCGACATCGAAAGGCCCTTGTTCCCCGTCCGGCGGAGTCGCGGCTTCACGCGATTGCTGTCACCGACGCAGCACCGACCCGCCTCCACAACCCTCCTGCCCTTATTCCAACGCCCATGTCCATACTAATTTTATTTTATAATAAATAAAATATGTTGTTTAAAAATATTTACTTTTTGAAAACCCTAACCCTAGGTTACATCACGAGGACTCGGCTTGCTCGTTCCTAAAGTGTCTGGCGAGGACTCGACTCGCTCCTAAAGAGCCTAGCGAACACTTGGCTCACTCGTTCCAAAGGAGCCTAGCGAGGACTCGGCTCGCTCGTTCCTAAAGAGCCTAGGGAGGACTCAGCTCGCTCGTTCCTAAAGAGCCTAGCGAGGCCTCAGCTCGCTCGTTCCTAAAGAGCCTAGCGAGGCCTCGACTCGCTCGTTCCTAAAGAGCCTAGCGAGGCCTCGACTCACTTGTTCCTAAGAGTCTCGTGAGGCCTTGGTTAGCTCGATTTCAAAAAGCTGGATGGACACGCGAGTAGTAGCAGCAGAAGACAAAATAAACAGACATAAATAAATGCTCTCTTTTCTATCCTTTGTGGCAAAACATTACAACAAAAAAGGTGGTGTGATGATTCTCCCCATACATGTTAAATCACCTATCAAAAACCCAAAATACAAAAAACAAACAAAATTTCTTTAGTCGGTTGGAGATCACGCACCGCGACTTGCCCTAGATCTTGGCACCTAGCGAGGGGGAGATGGCGAGTATCCCTCAGAGCTCGAGGCCATAAAAGTTCTCGGGCAAGAACTCTTTCGACAATAAGTCCACGCCCACTTTGACGAGGAGGCGTCGCTCCTTCATCTTAGCAAGGAGCAGTTCGCCAACGCCAGACGCAATCTCTTGGACCATTTTGGTCCACTCGAGGTGAGGAGCGAGAATTGTCTTTCTGCCGCTTGACCTGCTGACTTCAGGGGCTCGCTACGGCGCAAGAAGAGTAAGAGACTCCAACTCGGAAATACTAATATTTGTCATCTCCATTGCCGACTGGCAATCCTTCCAGTATTTTTTGAGCGTAGCGATTTGCTCATTGGCGAGGAGTTCGGCCTCCTGTGAACGGAAGAAGCGTCAGAAGTCAAAAAAATAATCATCAAAAGCAAAAATAGACAAGGGTACTATAGCGATAGTGAGCTCTTACCAGGGCCACCTCGTAAGTTCCCCCCTCAAAAAGCTTTTCCTCGGCTTCTACCGCCCTCTTCTCAGCTACCGCGAGCTGCCTCTGCTTCTCCGACATAGACTTCTGCATGCCAAGATGAAACCTCTCAAACAAGTGAACCTTTTCCTCAGACGCGAGGAGGTTGTCGGCACTCTGATGCGCGAGCTCTAGACTCCGCAGGAGCGATCAAGAAGTCTGGTCCGCTAGGTACTGGGGCGAGGTCTCTCGTAGAATCTCTGCATCATCACGCCCGTACATGTTGAACGCGGTGTTGTAAGCATCGTCGCTCGGCTCGCCATCCTCAGTCTAGGATGGAAGTCGCGGGCTGAGGCTAACGATATTCTTCTCATCATCTCATGACATCAAGGGCTCGACATAGATATTGGTACTCCCGACCCCTTGCCTGAAGTTAGTGTGTGATTAGGGAAGGTCATATGAATCCCCATTCTGCTCATTGTGCCGTCTCTTGCGAGCGGTTTTCTTCTTCAACTTTTTTCTCGAAGGCTCCGCCTCTGGCTGCCTGAGCGACTTCTGTAGAAGCTTAGTCGGAACAACGAGCGCCACGATTTCATCACCTCGGGCGGGGGTCTCCTTGTCGTGGTTGCTGGAAGAACCTTCACCACCCCGCCAAGAAGGGACCTCGCTAGAAGCTGGGGTGGGGTGGGGTGGGGTGGGGGGGGGGGGTTGGCTTGCCGGCTATAGGCAGGATGGTCGTTGGTACGACATGAGCCCCTATAAAAACAAACGAGTAAGGCGAACTCCATTATAAGCATAAAATCAAAAGAGACTCTGATTTTCGTTACCTTCACCGGGCTTCATATAGGTGAGTTGATCGACCCGCCGACAGATGTAGACGATGTCAGATTTCCTCTTCCTAAATGCCTATTGGAGATCCAGTCGCTGCCTGCTCAAAACGGGAAGGAGAAATACTTCTGGTCTGGGCTATTATTGCCGGGCAGGAATGTTGCCAAAGTCGCCCTGCACAAAAACAAAACGTTGTTCCGTTGGTGTTCCTTGTTAGAGGTGTCGACGATCGACCGTTAGGTCGAACTGTATGCGTCTCAAAAGAGTGTTTGCAACCTGACTCTGATATCAATTGACGCAAGACGAAAGTATATGCGGTGGATTAACGATACCCTAACCCTACATGCAGTGCAAATGAGCAAGTGACAAATGCAATGAACCTTAAACACCGTCTAATGAAGGGTTAGAGACTTGATGTGTGACTACTCGAATGCAACCATTATGTGAAATGTCAGGGAAACAATTCGACAACCCTAAATGATTATATGTAAGATGCAAGATCCGGCAACGAGATCAAATTAAGCAATAAATAATCAAATCACACTTAGATAATATTAGCAAAAGCATAATAGTTTCTTTAGGCAAACACGCAATGGTTTTCCTCCGTGTGGAGGGCCAAAGCAAGAGCGCACGACGAATAGTTCCTGCAAATCACAAAATAATCTTGTACAAAATCCTACGCTACTATTTATCCCAACAAGTATAATTTCACAACATAATATTTAAATGATGAAAACAAGAGTTTGTACAACAAGAAAACTCACAAAAGTATGAGGGATGCCCAAGCTGTATAGATCCGGTGAACAATGACGTGATTGAGACGATCTAGAAGGGAAACAAGGGCTAGTTGGGCTGGATTTGGCTATGGGGAGCAGGATCGGGATACATGAAGGTAGATCCGGTTGTATGGAGGCGGATTTGGGCTGTGGGAGGGTACATGCGGCTGCATGGAGACAGATCCAGGATGTGAGAGGGTAGATACGACTGTACGTCGTATGGAGGCGGATCCGGGTTGTGGGAGGCTAGATCTGGTTGTAGGGAGGCTAGATCTGGCTGTAAGGAGGCTAGATTTGGCTGTGTGGAGGCTTGTGGTGGGTTGGTGGAAGGTGGATGTGGTTGGCAAGGGGCTGGCGGTAGTAGGAGAAGTGGGAGGCGGCGGCGGTAGCAGGAAAACAAGAAGTTGACGACGGCGGTTGCAAAACAGTGGCAAATTTGTTGTGGTGGTAGCAGGGCAGCAGGGAGGGAGCGGTCGGCTGGATGTTGGAGAGGTGTGGGGTGGCGTTAGGGGGGTTTGGAGGTGGAGGAAAGTGGCTAGGGGTTAGGATTACCTTTGGGGAGCGAGAAAGAGCCTAAGAGTCGTCACATAGTTTTCCACGAAGTCTACATCATGGACTGATCGCTGAAATCCTTGAATAGTCTTTCTCCAAATTCTACAATAGCCTACAAGCAGCCATCGTATTTTTTATTTATAATAAAACATAATTGTGGCACCCGACATCAACGACTATGATTGATCGTGGATGCGGAGTGCCTGATTACAATAAATATAAATAAAAAACAGCAAAGTAAATTATGAAATCGTAGTTAAACGATGTGTCAGACACATCCATGGAGTCGAATCGTCGATCCGGAGATGCTATATATGACAAATAGCCAATTGGCCCCAAACAAGCCCAAAATTCGTCCTCTGCTGCGAGTCCAAGTCTCCATTCTGCATCAATATTCCTACTTATTCCTTCTAGTTTTTTTAGTCCTTAGTTATCCAATTAGATTATATTATAAGAAATCAACAAATTACTCGAATATGGAAAAATGACCATTGAAAAATATTCTAGTGACTAGACATTTGCATTAATTTGTTGCGAAGGCCAATTGCCCATGCCTATGTTGATCTTTAGGGCTAGGAAAATATGTTTCAAAAAACCCATTAAGTGTAAACAAAATAATTATATTGACAAGTGTTTTTGTAAATTTTGTGAAGTTTAGTAGGAGCTAATCTGTCAGTAGACACGTTTTATGTTTAAGACTTGAGTTGTTTTAATGGCCCGACCCCTTCGTGAAAGGCGTAGATAACACTGCAAATTAGATTCTAAATATTTGACAATTTTTTTGATGTTATCTTTACCGTCAAGACTTGAATCTTAGTGAGATACTTTAGAAAAAATGGGTTTTAGGTTGAGCAGGGCAAAGAAGAAGTATATGAAGCTTAAATTTAGCAGTACTAGAAGGACAGATGAATTCGTTATTAAGTTGAGTGATCAAGATATTTCCCGTAGTGAGTGTTTTAAATATCTTGGATCGATAGTTCAAAAAGATGGAGATATTGATAAAGATGTGACACATAGAATCCAAGAAGGTTGGTTGAAGTGTAGAGGCGCGTCAGGGATCTTACGTGATCGTAAAGTACCATTAAAACTTAATGGCAAGTTTTACCGTACTGCAATTAGACCAGCGATGCTCTATGGGTTCTGAGTGTTGGGCAGTGAATTGTTTACATGAGCAAAAAATGTGAGTTTTTGGGATGATAATTTTTAGGTGGATGTTGGGACACACGAGACTGGATAAAATTAGAAATGAATGTATCAGGGATAAGACAGGAGTAGCACAAATTGCAGAGAAGATGCGAGAAGCTTGACTAAGATGGTTTGAACACGTACAAAGGAGATCATTGGAGGCACCTGTTAGGCGTTGTGAGTCTAGTCACTAGACATGTTAAACGAGGGAGGGGTAAACTAATAAAGACCTTAAATGAAACTATAAGGAAAGACGTGATGTGCTTAGACATTAGTGAGAGTATGACAAAAGATAGGGCACAATGGCGACGAAGGATCCATATAGCCGACCCCACTATAGTGGGATAAAGGCTTGAGTGTTGTATCTTTACCGTCAAATTACGATCAAATAATAATTATCAAAATTATCTTGATTTTGATAATTTGATTATTTTGAGAGCTACGACATTCAGACCACCCATGCACAACGTAGATAAGTATGCTATATGGAAGTTTAGGATTAAGTTTTATATGGATTTTGTAGAGAAATCCTCAAACTTGTATATACTTTCTCAATAATCAAATACAAGGTATGAATACGTATTTATAGGAGGGAGAAAAAGAGAAAAGAGTCTTATACATGATGCGGGACTAAAGAGGAGAAAAGAAGAAATACAAATAAATGGGCCACTTTACATGGGCTTTTCCAACATTCCCCCCAAGCTGGAGCGTACAAGTCGTATGCACCCAACTTGGACAGAAACTGGTAAAATAGGGTACTTGGTAGAGCCTTTGTGAGAATATCAACAACTTGTTCAGGACTCGAAACATGCTTCAATTCTATCTTCTTCATTTGGACTTTCTCCCGGATAAAGTGACAGTCCACTTCAATATGTTTCGTTCTTTCATGAAAGACTGGTGCAATGTGTATAGCTGTTTGGCTGTCGCATAACACGACGGCAGGTGAGGGAAGTTTTAACCCTAGATCGGAAAGGAGACTTTCAAACCAGGTAAGCTCAGTGATAACATATGTCATCGATCAGTATTCTGCTTCAGCTGAGGATCGAGCAACCACTACTTGTTTCTTACTTCGCCAGGTAGCGAGATGACCTCCAAAATAGGTGCAAAAGTCACTGGTTGACCGACGATCATCCAAGGAACCGACAGTCTGCATCAGAGTTTGCAACCAATGTTGGAGTAGAGGATGTAGTTTTGTATACTAATCCTTGACCCAGAGCTGTTTTAAGGTATCTAAGGATGCGCTCAACAGCTTGAAGGTGAGATGTTCGTGGGGCATGCATAAACCTGCTCACCACCCCAACAACGAAGGATATATCCGTTCTTGTGACCGTTAGGTAGTTCAATTTCCCAACCAGTCATCGATAGTATTCCGGATTTTGAAGAGTAAGATCTTTATCACAAGAATGTGCATACATCTTATGATTTGCATCCATTGGAGTAGTAGTAGGAAACCAGAGTAGCCAATATCTTGAAGGAGATTCAGACAGTACTTCCTTTGGGAGATGACAAGTCCATCCGGTCGTCTTGCGATCTCAAGACCGAGGAAGTATCGAAGATGCCCCTGATCTTTTGTTTGAAAGACGGAGCTGGGGTGCTGTTTGATCGCTTGGATGCCATTCGAATCATCTCCAGTGATTAAGATGTCATCAACATAAACCAATAGTAGAACAGTTCCCGTTGCCTGGTGACGCGTGAACAAAGAGAAGTCAGCAGAACTTCGAGTAAAGCCGACTTGCCGGACGACCTTACTAAACTTGTCAAATCATGCCCGAGGGGATTGTTTGAGACCATAAATGGACTTCTTAAGATGACAAACTCGTGACTTCCCCGTGGTCTCAAACCCGGGAGGTTGCTACATGTATGTCGTTTCCTGGAGGTCGCCGTTGAGAAACACATTTTTGATGTCCAGTTGGTGTAGGGTCCATTGGCGATGCACAACCACGGAGAGGAGAACATGAGCGGTGTTAAGCTTGACCACTGGAGAGAATGTTTCCTCATAATCGAGACCTTGCTGTTGGGTGAAGCCCTGAGCCACCAGGCGGGCTTTCAGATGGGCAATCGTCCCATCAGGAGCATGTTTGATGACAAAGACACATTTACACCCAATAGGTGTCTGATCGGTAGGTAGAAGTACCAAGTTCCAGGTCTGGTTAGCCCAGAGAGCTGTCATTTCTTCTTCCATGACCGTCCGCCATCCAGGATGTTGGAGAGCCTCCTGCACAGAGTTAGGTACAAAAATCGAGGATAATGAAGTGGCAAAAGTTTGAAGTTGTGGAGATAGGTAATGTAAGGATACATAATTCGCCAGAGGATGAGCTGTATATTATGGTGTCGGATCAGCAGGACGCGGAACATCAGAGGTCGAAATCGACTGCAGTGGGGCACCAAAGGCAGGATGGCGATGAGTGTAGACACGTATAAGAGGTGGCTTTGAAATAGGGGGAGCCTGGGCAGGAATTCGTGGTGGTGGAGTGGTAATGGGAATTCTTGGTGGAGTGGTAATGGGAATTCTTGGTGGAGTGGTAACGGGAATGACAGGACATAGGACGGTTGGTGGCAGAGGTGTAAGATCTGGAGCAGAGAAGAAAGGAAGATCCTCCCGAAAGGTAACATCAGCAGAGACTGTCACCTTGCGAGTAGCCGGAGAGTAGCATACATAGTCTTTCTGAGTCCGGGTGTAGCCAACAAAGATGTGTTTGGCTGCCCGAGGATCCCATTTGTCCAAAGATGGACCAAGAGTGTGAACGTAGCAAGTGCACCCAAAGATGCGAGGCGTGAGAGAGAATGTCGGAGTAGACGGGAACGCGAGGCCGAACGGAGTGACATTTTGGAGTATAGGGGAAGGAAGACGGTTAATCAGATAGCAAGCCGTCAAAATGATAAAATTTCAATAAGCTTTGCGAACCTGCATTTGAAACATGATGGATCGGGCCACATCGAGAAGATGTCGATTCTTACGTTCAGCAACTCCGTTTAATTGGGGGGTATAAGCACATGAAGTTTGGTGGATGACCCCGAATTCAGAGCAAAGAGTCGCAAATTCGTGGCTAGTGTATTCGCGAGCATTATCAGTGCGAATCATTTTGATGTTCGTGGAGAATTACGTGCGGGTCTCAAGGAGGAAAGCCCAAAAGACACTGGGAAGCTCGGAGCGATCACGAAGTAAGTATAGCCACATCATTCACGAATAATCATCAATAAAAGATAGAAAATAGCGATAACTAGAAATGCTAGTGACTTTGTACGGACCCCAAATATCGGAGTGTACTAAAATAAAAGGAGCAGTGCTCCGAGTACAATGAGACAAAAAAGTTGAACGAGGCTGCTTGTCGAATACACATGATTCACACTGAAAAAGAAGGTAGAGATACATCGGGTAGAGCCTTCTGGAGGACTGGTAAAGGGGCATGCCCAAGACGCCAATGCCAATCGACGGAGAAGACAGAAGAGTGGATAGTCGGAGAGTCATCAAGGAGGTTGAGCCCGTTCTGCAGTCGTCCCTTACCAATGATAGTTCGTGTCTGTCGATCCTGTATCAGAAAAGAAGAAGAGGTAAATGTTACAGAGCAATTTAAATCATTAGTAAGACGACCAACAAAAACAAATTAAATGGGGAGCCCAGAACATGAAGAGTCGAGCGTAGCGAGAGATAAGAAGTGAGAGGGATATCAGCAGAGCCGGAGACGGGAATAGTGTCCCCATTGGCCACTGTGATACACTTGGGATGAGGAGAATCCAGGTATTGATGTGGCCGCAGGGAGGTGATGTGATGAGTGACACTTGAGTCCACTATCCAGCGCGGACTAGTGGAGAGACAAGCAATACATTCTTGGGAGATGTAGGTAGCAGAGGCAATGGAGGTAGGTGGGCGACTGAGCAGACCATGAAGTTGTTGGAGCTGAAGGCGGACCTCTCCATAGTCAGTACGAGTGGAGGAGGAATCGGTAGCAGCAACAATGGCTTGTGGACGAGGAGGAAGCCCATGCTTGCGATAGCACGTGGCCTCAAGGTGTCCTTCCTTTCCGCAGAAGGAACACTTTGGTCGAGGCCGACCTCCCCGACCTCGACCCCGAGATCCGGAGCGCCCCCCGCGAGCAGGAGGGGGGAAGGCAGTAGGGGTGCAGAAGTCTGCTAAAGGAGAGCCGGTGATGGAGGAGCAGAACTATTAGTGATGGGGTAGCAGCAGAGGAGAGGATCTGAGCCCGGACGCTCTGAAGATGAGGTGGAACATGAGTCATCATCATGACAACACCGACAACTTTTTTTTGAGCACGTTGTGCAGCAAGATCCAGCGTAGGAGGTTGATGTTGGATCCATGCTTCAACCAGAGTCTTGGCCCGAGCAACAAAGGAGGTGAGGTCGGTGGCCCCGCCAACATCAAGGGTATGAAGATCAATGATGATGTCATATAGGTGTTGGAGACTATCTTTACCATAATATAGAGACTGGAGCTCATCCCACATTGCCTTGGCCGTTTCGTGATACATGGTCATGCGGTAGGCTTCGGTATCAAGGGTGTTGAGGAGCCATGTCTGAACCCGACCATCGTTCCGCAACCAATCATCAGTAGGAGCAGCCGGAGCCGCTTGGGTCAAGTGATGTAGAAAGCCTTTGGACTGAAGTATGCGGGAACAGAGTGTACCCACTCCACAAAATTTTTCTTCCCAGCTAACAAAATAGTAGTAATCCGCAACTCATCACGGAGTTCAGGGGCAAAGGCAGGGCGGTCTGTAGAGGAGGAAGTTGTCTGTCCGGTAGAATCAGGAGAGGACGCCATGACAATGTGAGCAGGAGGCTAGGTTGGCGGACAGAAACAAACCAGTGAACAGAAGGGAGACAACACGGTCTTGGTGACAACACACCAGCGGCAAGGCAACAAAGCCGCCGCGACCAGAATGCGGAGCGGTTAGCGGGAAGAAGCTGCCCCACTAGAGACGAAGAGAAGCCGCACGGTCACGGTGATAACACACTAGCGGCAAGGAGGATGCCGCGACCAATATGCAGAGCCCGCAGCAGAGAGGGGAAGCCGCATTTGAGGAGACAAGTCGCAGCGACTAAGCAGAGAACAAGCTAGTCGAGAAGGACGCACGGTCGCAGTGAGTACACTAGCGGCAAGGGAAGATGCTGCGACCTAGATGCGGAACTTGCCGGAAAGAGGGAAGCCGCAACGACTAAGAGACCAAATCGCGGCGAGAAGAGAAGCCGTGGCGACTAAGATAAGTTGCGGCGAGTAGGGAGCAGAGCAACAAGAAGGCAAGAACTCGACAGTTAGTCAAGGAGACCGCAACGAGTAGCGACTAAGACAAATCGCGGCGAGCAGGAAGCAGAGCATCGAGAAGGCAAGAACTCAGCGGGTAGATAAGGAGACCGCAACGAGCAACGACTAAGAGAAGTCGCGACGAGCAGCGAGAAGGGAAGATCTCGACGGGTAGATGATGCAGCCACGGTCGCATCCGGATAAGCTAAGCTCGATTGTGTGTGTGTGTGTGTGTTTCTGTCATGTTCGCTGGTGTCATTCGTCATCTTATTTGTGTTATCATCATATGCCGTTGTATCGCACTTTCTATTTTATGATAAGGCTTGTTGGTTTGACCGGCCAGCATGACCATTACTAAATAGGTCCGGTAGTAGAAGGTGTTAGGATGTAAGCGCGACAATATTTTTACGTTAATTGCATGAAAATAACTCGAATCTGAATTTAACAATTCAGCTTTGAGTTGGGAGTTAGGAATTAAGTTCCTTTTTTTAATTTTGGAGTTTCCGTAACCCCCTCTTGATGGCCCGACATTAAAACTCCATAACCCCTCTGATTAATTTTGGAGTTTCCAACATCAAATCCCAAACTGAAATTAAAATTTCAGTTTTCCTCTCCCTATTTGAAACCCCCTTAATTAATTCCCCCATTATAAAATTAGTTGGCCTCTCTTATACGAAAGAGAGGAAGGAGGAACCGTAAAGGGCAAGTTGTCCATTTACGGTTCCTGTCCTGAGGATTTCTCCCCCGCCGACTCCCGACCAACTCTCCCTTTCCGATACCGGGCGGCCCTCTCGCCCCGCTCGAGCTCGCCAAGCCACCCACGACGGTCGGCGATCCTCCGCTTCCCTGAAAAGGTCGGTCGACCTCGACTGCTACTTCCGACCTTACTTCCAGCCCGACTTCCCCGCGTCGTTGCTGTCACCGGCGAGCACGTCGCCTGGAACTCCTGCCACCAGCCACCCTCATCTTCTCACACCAGCCCGAGCCACCTGATCCCGTGCTGGCAGTTTCTCCTCACTCCAGCCGTCCAGCCCGGGCCGCCTGCCCCCTTTGCTGGCGATTTCCCCTCACGCCAGCCCGAGCTGCCTTTTCCCTTACCGTCGTCTTCCTTTTTCTTTTATACACCGTGTATCACCTCCCCCAACACCCCTCCACCCAACCCTCCACTAACCCGAACCCCTTTCCAGGTCCAAGCCCTCATCCCAACCGGTGGAAACTCCTTCGTCCTGGAAAGCCGAGCAGGTATACGTCTCTGCCCCTGCTGTTAGTCTCTCATGCAATTAATTTAAAGTGGTCGAATTGTTAGCGCAAGCATCATTTCATTTTTTGCTGTCGTTATTCCTGCCAAAATTAATTTCATCTCTGTCGTTGGTTGAGCTGTCCGTTTGCGGGATTCAAAACTCAAAGCTAGGAGCCACGATAGACCCTCCGAGTCAAGTCGCCTCAAGTCGAGAGCTAGCTATCAACGTTCCCACTCCCTCGGGAAGGCCGTTGCTAAAGAAAATTAGATCGGTTGTGCGATCCAAGAGCTTTCGGGTTGCACCAATTGATCCAAGAGCTTTCGGGTTGCACCAATTTGGTATCAGAGCAGTCCGATTCACTCCTATTGTGAATTGAACGGTCCAACGTTCCCACTCCCTCGGGAAGGCCGTTGCTAAAGAAAATTAGACCGGTTGTGCGATCCAAGAGCTTTCGGGATGCACCAATTGATCCAAGAGCTTTCGGGTTGCACCAATTGGTCCGACGTTCCCAAAATCGTTTTCGAAAAAAAAACAAACAAATTTTCAAAAAACCAAAAAAAATGGAGGGTAGAATGGACAAACTCGAGTCAAGCGTCGATGACTTAAATCAACGCGTGGGAAACCTCATGCAAATGATGGAAACACTCACCCTCCAAGTGTGAGATATTACCCAAGTCGTCAATGGATTACGAACCTCCATCAACAACTTAGAAGCTGCTCGACACCTGGGTCTAAATCAGGTACCTCCACCGAACCTTAGGGATGATGAACCTTTGCCGCAACCCTTTGAACCCCAAAACCAACCCCGATGGGATATGAGCGTCAAGTTGGATGTAGGTGATTTTGAGGGCCGAGTAGAACCCGAGGGATGCTTAGATTGGTGTGAGCGTATGGAGCGATTTTTAGCATGGAAACATATGCCTTTAAATCGCCAAGTCGAGTATGCCACCCTTCGGCTTAAGGCCCCGCACTAGTCTGGTGGGTCCAATTAGAGCGTACTCGTTTCACTTTAGGTTTGGCCCCGATCACGACCTGGGTCGAATTTAAGAACCAGTTGCGAAAGCGATATGTTCCCCCGGATTATCTCCAAAATTTATATCGCAAATTTCACAACCTACGACAGGATAAACTCTCGGTTGATGACTACACCAACGATTTCCTTATCCTCCAGTCCAGGTTAGACATTCGAGAGGAGGACGATATGACTTTGTCCCGCTATCTAAATGACTTACGCTATGCCATTCAGGAGCAAGTAGAGTTTCATGACTTTCGAGACCTAGGGGAGATCTCCAGTAGGGCCCGACGTGTAGAAGCATCGCTACAGAAAAAATCGACCGGCCCTCGAATTTCTGAGAGGCTTCCTAACACGATTTCACCCAAACCTCTCAGCCAGAGTCACCCTCCCGGGTCCACTAGTGGCTCTACTGCGCCCCCGACCTATACTAAAGGCAAAGAGGTTATGGGTTCACGACCCAACCCGGGGACCTTTCGCTGCTTTAAGTGCATGGAACCAGGACACAAGTCCTCAGAGTGTCCTCGTAGGCAGTATGTAGCTGTGGGTAAATCCGAGGAAGATCAGGAACCTGAGTACGGGGTCTTTCTTACGGACTCCCAACCAAATGTGAACGATGTAGACGAAGTCGAAGTAGAAGGAGAGCTTGCAGAGCACCTAGTTTGTGTCATGCAACATAGTCTACTCACTCCCAAGATTTCCACAGAGGACGAGTGGTTGAGACAACATTTTTCGTACAACCGCACGCATACATGGACAGTTCTGCTCCATCATTATTGATAGCGGGAGCATGGAAAATTTTGTGTCACAGCGTATGGTAGAGAAACTTAAGCTCCAAACCGAACCTCTAGGAAAACCTTACAGTTTGTCTTGGGTCACTAGTTCCGTGACTATTCCAGTCACACATCGGTGTTTAGTAGAGTTTTCCATAGGGGCAGCCTACCAGGATTCTGTTTGGTGTCACGTTGCGACCATGGAGGTTTGTCACATCTTGTTAGGTCGTCCATGGCAATTTGATAAGCGCGTAGTTCATGATGGGGCAAAGAATTCTTACACTTTTGATCGTAAGGGGCGCAAGATCGTTCTTCTTCCCCAGAAGAATGGGCCCTTGCCTAAGCCCTTAGAACATTCCCCACCTAGTGACGCCTCGACGTCTCCTATCGCAGCAATTTCCTTCCCTTCAGCCCACATGCTACTGTCGGGTTCCCAATTTCAGGAGGAGATGAAAGCGAGTGAAGTTGTTTATATTTTAGCCGGCCTTGATTCCAGTCAAGAGCCCCCAGAGATTCCTAGCTTAGCACGCCCCCTTATTTCTGAGTTTTCTTCTATTTTGCCCGAAGAGCTACCAGATCATCTCCCTCCCATGCGAGATATACAACATTGTATCGATCTTATACCTGGTGCTAGCCTACCTCACTTACCACATTATCGTATGAGCCCTAAAGAACACGAGGAGCTCCACCGTCAAGTCACCGACCTAATCCAAAAGGGTCATGTTAGGGAGAGCATGAGTCCCTGCGCAGTTCCTGCACTCCTTGTCCCCAAGAAGGATGAGACCTGGCGAATGTGTGTGGATAGTCGAGCCATCAACAAAATTACCATTAAGTATCGTTTTCCGATTCCTCGATTGGATGACATGCTCGACATGCTCAATGGGTCCAAGATTTTCTCTAAGATTGATCTCAAAAGCGGCTACCATCAAATCCGGATCCGACCCGGGGATGAATGGAAGACTGCTTTCAAGACCAGGGAAGGACTCTATGAGTGGCTTGTGATGCCTTTCGGCCTCTCCAATGCCCCTAGTACCTTTATGCGACTCATGCATCAAGTTCTCCGCCCTAAGATGGGAACATGTGTGGTTGTTTATTTCGATGACATCTTGATTTATAGCAATAACCCCGACCAACATCTTGTGCACTTGCGTCAGGTCCTCCAAATTCTTTTGGAGAACAAGCTTTACGTAAACCTTAAGAAGTGCGTATTTTTGACCGATAGTTTGACCTTCTTAGGGTACATCGTGTCGGCCGAAGGAATCAAGGTTGATCCAGAAAAGATCCAAGCAGTTAGAGCGTGGCCGAGTCCAAAGACTATCACTGAAGCCCGCGGTTTTCATGGATTAGCTTCGTTTTATCGTCGGTTCATTAGAAATTTCAGCACCCTCATTTCGCCTGTGACCGACTGTCTTAAAAAGGGTCATTTTATATGGACGGCCGAAGCAGAACGTGCATTTTCTCTTATCAAGGAAAAATTGACTAGTGCTCCCGTGCTAGCACTTCCTGACTTCGAGAAAATATTTGAGGTTGATTGCGACGCTTCGATTATTGGGATAGGAGCCGTCTTGAGTCAAGAGGGACGACCCATCGCATTTTTTAGTGAGAAGTTAAATGAGGCCAAAACTCGTTATTCCACCTATGATCTAGAATTCTACGCCATCGTCCAAGCTCTTCGTCACTGGCGTCCCTATTTGATTCAACGTGAGTTCATCCTTAATACCGATCAAGATGCTCTTCGGCACTTGAACTCCCAAAAGGAGGTGCGTAGGCATGCCAAATGGGCTGCTTTCCTTCAGGAGTACACATTTCATTTGAAGCATAAGCCAGACGTTTCAAATAGAGTAGCAGACGCACTTAGTCGTAGGTCGCATGTCTTAGTCACCCTCCAACCACATATCCTCGACTTGGATAAGCAAAAGAGTGTCTACCCCTCCGATCCGTATTTTGGTAAGTTTTGGGACGCGTGTCAATTTAGTGGAACCGATCCCACCGCAGAATATATTTTAAGGGATTTTTATTCAAAGGCACTCGTCTGTGTATTTGTGAGGGGCCGCTAAAGGAAATTATATTAAGAGAGCTTCATTCTTCTGTTTTAGGAGGTCATGTTGGTTAAAACAAGTTACTGGACCTCGCTAATTCCAGATTTTATTGGCATAAAATGAAGGAGGATGTTGCCAACTTCGTTAGGTCCTGCACGACCTGTCAATTGTTTAAAGGACACACCCAAAATACCGGTCTGTACACACCTCTCTCCGTTCCTGAGCGGCCTTGAGATGAAGTCTCTATGGATTTTGTCGTAGGATTACCCCAAACAAAACGAAAAGTAGATTCAATCTTTGTCGTGGTTGATCGCTTTTCGAAAATGACTCATTTTATTCCTTGTAGAAAAACGACCGATGCCACGCATGTTGCGGATCTCTTTTTTCGGGAGATCGTGCGTCTGCACGGGATTTCCCGATCTTTCACTTCTGATCGTGACACCCGATTTTAAGTTATTTTTGGAAAACTTTATGGGGAAAACTTGGGACCAAGCTCGAATTTAGTAGCGCCTATCACCCGCAGATGGATGGGCAGACTGAGGTAGTGAATCGAAGTTTGGGCGACTTTCTTAGATGTCTAGCGGGAGAGCATCCGAAGCAATGAGATTTAGTTATACCGCAAGCGGAATTTGCCTATAACAGCTCAAAGAATCGTTCCACCACCAAGTCTCCTTTTGAAATAGTTTATGGCTATCCCGTCCCGTTACTACTCGATCGTCATTCTCTTCCTTCTTTTGAACGAACTTCTTTTGATGCGCTAACATATATTGATCATTTAAAATCTTTGCATAAGTTGATTGCTAACAGTTTGCGAACATCTTCTGAGAGATACAAGGATGCAGCGGATAAACATCGCCGCGAGATGTATTTCTCAGAAGGAGATTGGGTTCTTGCTTTTTTCAGGAAAGAGAGGTTTCCCGTGGGCACCTATCACAAGCTGCGACAAAGGCGTTTTGGGCCATTCCAAATTAAAAAGTGTCTTGGCACAAACGCTTATCTTTTAGACTTACCTGCTGAATTTGGAACCTCCCCCATCTTTAACATCGCTGACCTTGTGCCATTTTTTGGTGACCCTCCTGAAACCAACCCTGTACCACCCACTTTCATACCATCTTCCACTCCACAACCAACTTTGGCCCCATCTACTCCTACCATTGAGGAGATCGAGCAGGTGTTGGATGTTCGTGAGTTTCAGACACGTGCATGTACATATCAGCGCTACCTCGTTTCATGGAAGGGCAGGAATGTATCAGACAGTTCATGGATAAGCGCCGCCGAGCTTCGTCGTCTCCGACCTGATCTTGCTATTGCAGGTTTTTGCCAATTCTCGACGGGGTCGAGTCCTTTCAACCCCGGGGGAATTGATGCAGCCACGGTCGCATCCGGATAAGCTATGCTCGATTGTGTGTGTGTGTGTGTGTTTCTGTCATGTTCGCTGTTGTCATTCGTCATCTTATTTGTGTTATCATCATATGCCGTTGTATCGCATTTTCTATTTTATGATAACGCTTGTTGGTTTGACCGGCCAGCATGACCATTAATAAATAGGTCCGGTAGTAGGTGTTAGGATGTAAGCGCGACAATATTTTTACGTTAATTGCATGAAAATAACTCGAATCTGAATTTAACAATTCAGCTTTGAGTTGGGAGTTAGGAATTAAGTTCCTTTTTTAATTTTGGAGTTTCCGTAACCCCCTCTTGATGGCCCGACATTAAAACTCCATAACCCCTTTGATTAATTTTGGAGTTCCAACATCAAATCCCAAACTGAAATTAAAATTTCAGTTTTCCTCTCCCTATTTGAAACCCCCTTAATTAATTCCCCCATTATAAAATTAGTTGGCCTCTCTTATACGAAAGAGAGGAAGGAGGAACCGTAAAGGGCAAGTTGTCCATTTACGGTTCCTGTCCTGAGGATTTCTCCCCCGCCGACTCCCGACCAGCTCTCCCTTTCCGATACCGGGCGGCCCTCTCGCCCCGCTCGAGCTCGCCAAGCCACCCACGACGGCCGGCGATCCTCCGCTTCCCTGAAAAGGTCGGTCGACCTCGACTGCTACTCCGACCTTACTTCCAGCCCGACTTCCCCGCGTCGTTGCTGTCACCGGCGAGCACGTCGCCTGGAACTCCTGCCACCAGCCACCCTCATCTCCTCACACCAGCCCGAGCCACCTGATCCCGTGCTGGCAGTTTCTCCTCACTCCAGCCGTCCAGCCCGGGCCGCCTGCCCCCTTTGCTGGCGATTTCCCCTCACGCCAGCCCGAGCCGCCTTTTCCCTTACCGTCGTCTTCCTTTTTCTTTCATACACCGTGTATCACCTCCCCCAACACCCCTCCACCCAGCCCTCCACTAACCCGAACCCCTTTCCAGGTCCAAGCCCTCATCCCAACCGGTGGAAACTCCTTCGTCCTGGAAAGCCGAGCAGGTATACGTCTCTGCCCCTGCTGTTAGTCTCTCATGCAATTAATTTAAAGTGGTCGAATTGTTAGCGCAAGCATCATTTCATTTTTTGCTGTCGTTATTCCTGCCAAAATTAATTTCATCTCTGTCGTTGGTTGAACTGTCCGTTTGCGGGATTCAAAACTCAAAGCTAGGAGCCACGATAGACCCTCCGAGTCAAGTCGCCTCAAGTCGAGATCTAGCTATCAACGTTCCCACTCCCTCGGGAAGGCCGTTGCTAAAGAAAATTAGACCGGTTGTGCGATCCAAGAGCTTTCGGGTTGCACCAATTGATCCAAGAGCTTTCGGGTTGCACCAGTAGACAGGGAGACCGCACCGAGTAAAGGGGAAGCGGGTAGCCGGGATGAAACCGCGCGGGCAGAGGGAAACCAGGTACAGAAGGCCCCACCTGATAGAAAAGTTATAAAAGGGAGGAGAAGGAGAAGAAGTGGTGGAAGCCGAGAGAGAGAGGGAGAGAGAGAGAGAGAGAGAGAGAGAGCAGAGGAAGCGGTTAGAACGGCCTTAACCGCGCGGGAAGCCGCGGTTACTGAAACTCTAACCTCCTGTTAGAAAGTAGAGAAAAGAAGCGAAAAGTAGAGAACAAGCCGAATAAACTTTTGAATAACTGAAATTTTATTATCCAAAAAAGATAACTATTACAAAGGTATGCCCTCCCTTATATAGAATGGAGGAGAGAAGAGAGAATACAAATAAGAGATGTGGGACTAAAATTTACAAGCTAAGCGGACTGTACAAAGTAAACCGCACAGGCCGCGCGGTTAGACAGAAGGACTAACCGCACGGCTTACAATAAGAGATGCAGAGAGGTCGCCTGTGAAGATTGCTAGACCGCCCGGTTTACAAGTCGCCGAGTCAAACCGCCAGACCGCGCGGTCTCCAACACGCCAAGACAGACCGCCCGGTCTCCAACTTCAACACTCCCCCTCAAGCTGGAGCATATATATCAATCATGCCCAGCTTGTCGCAAACATGCAGAAACGAGGCGGAGACTGGCTTGGTGAAGATGTCAGCTAGCTCTTTATCAGATGTGACAAACGGAGTGCAAATCTGTTCTTTTAAAATCTCTTCACGAATGAAATGGCAGTCAACCTCAATGTGCTTTGTTCTTTCATGGAATACCGGATTTTTGGAGATGTATATGGCGACCTTGTTATCACAGAACATAGGTAGAGGATGGTTGTACACCTCTCCTAAATCTAGCATGAGAGCCCGCAACCATTTCAACTCACAAGTGGTTGACGCCATACTGCGATACTCAGCTTCTGCACTGGACCTGGAGACAACAGACTGCTTTGACATATTCCAAGATCCGCAAGGCGGACTGAAGATGACAATCCCTGGGCGCTTGCATGAATTGACTCACCTTGCCCACAACATAAGAAATGTCGGGTCTGGTCACTGTGAGATATATGAGCTTACCAACCAGACGCCTGTACCGCGAACTATCTGAAAGAAGAGGCGAATCATCTGTTCAGGTTTTGTCCTCCCCAATAGCCATGGGACATCGGGCAGGTTTAGCTCCAGTCAATCCTGCCTCTTTTAAAAGATCAAGGGCATACTTACGCTGAGAGAGAACTAAGGAGTCGGGCTTCCGAGAGAGTTCGATCCCCAGAAAGTACTTTGGAGAGCCCATATCTTTAGTGATCAGATGTTGGCGAAGATGTAGCTTTGTCAGGGCTACCCCTTCCTGGTCATCGCCAGTGAGAAGAATATCATCGACGTATACAACAAGAACAACCAGCCCAGAAGGAGTTTTGCGAATAAAAGAGAGAGTGATCAGCAGAGCTTCGCACAAAACCAACAGCCGCCACAATACCGCTGAACTTGTCAAACCAAGCTCGAGGACTCTGCTTGAGGCCATAAATTGCCTTCTGCAGCCGGCATACTCGTGTCTCCCCCTGAGCAACATACCCAGGAGGTTGCTCCATGTAAACGGCCTCGTGAAGATCACCATAAAGGAAGGCATTCTTGACGTCCAGCTGAGAAATTGGCCAATCCCGATTGACGGCCACAGAGAGAAGAACCCGGATTGTGCTGAGACGAGCCACAGGGGAGAAGGTGTCAAAGTAATCAACTCCATAGGTCTGAGTAAAGCCCTTAGCCACAAGGCGAGCCTTATACCGATCCACAGTGCCGTCTGGGCTAAATTTGACCACAAAGACCCAGCGACAGCCAACAACATCAGTGCCAAAGGGAGGAGGAACAAGAGTCCAGGTACCCCGCTCAGTGAGGGTCGCCATTTCCTCATCCATGGCCATCTTCCAGTGAGGAATAGCAAGGGCCTCCTGATAGGAGCGGGGTGTGGCAGTGACAGAGATAGCCAGTGCAAAGGCCCTGCGAGAAGGAGTAAGACGATCATAGGAAACAACAGCAGCAAGGGGGTGTAAGGTGCACGTCCGCACCCCTTTGCGAAGAGCTATAGGAAGATCCAGGTCAGCCGGGCCCGCGGCATCCGGAGCATCCGTGGTAGAGAAAGCTGGCCCGGGAGAAGAGAGCGACGGCAGCGGAGAGGAGGGAGAGGGTGGTGGGGAAGGGAGAGAGAGAGGTGGAGGAAGAGGAGGGGGTGGAGACGGTGTAGTGGTGGAGAGTGTAGGAGGAGACGAGGGAACGAAGGGAACGGCAGGAGAATCAGAAGCTGGGAGAAGAGGAGAAGAGGCATCCGAGAAGTAGGAGGTATTCTCGAAGAAGGTGACGTCAGCAGAGACGAACTGCTTACGAAGGACGGGATCAAAGCAACAGTAGCCTTTCTGAGTGGTGGAATACCCCAGAAAGACACATTTGGTGGAGCGAGGGGAGAGCTTATCACGGGTGGCAGAAGGGGCATGCACAAAGGCAGTGCATCCAAAGATTTGGAGAGGGAGATGAAACGGCTCCTTGCCCGGATACAAAATGGAGAACGGGGTTTGGCCATGGAGAACCGTGGAGGGAATGCGATTGATGAGGTAGCAGGCAAGGAGAACATCATAGCCCCAATAGGAGCGAGGAACATGCATCTGGGTCATCAAGGTGCGAGCGACATCGAGCAGGTGTCGGTTTTTGCGTTCGGCTACACCATTTTGTTGTGAAGAATAGACACAACTAGTTTGATGAAGAATCCCATTTTGCATGCAGAATGTAGAGAAGTCACGACTGAGATATTCTGCGGCATTATCAGACCGAAAAACCTTGAAAGAAACATCAAACTGAGTTTTGATCATGAGATAGAAGGATGTCCATACAGAGAATAATTCGGAGCGATCTTTTAACAGATACACCCACGTACAGCGAGAGAAATCATCAATGAACGTGACAAAATAGGAACTACCCCGACCAATGGTAAGAGTAGGAGAAGGACCCCAGATGTCGGAGTGGATAAGATCAAACGGACGGGTAGAGCTACGAACGTGCTTTGGAGGGAAGGAGGAGCGGTGATGCTTGCCAAGCTGACAGACCTCACAGTTGAGCGGAGGACTTTGAGGAGGAAGGTGGGGCAGAAGTTGACGAAGAAGACGGGGAGGAGCATGACCAAGGCGGAGATGCCATTGGAGAAGATCTGTGGAGGTGGAGGAGAAGGTGGAAAAAGCAGAAATGTTGTCTAGGAAGTATAAGCCGCCACTCTCAGTCCCAGTAGCAATCGTCCGTTGGGAGTCCGGATCCTGAAAAGAGCAAGAAGTAGAAGTAAATGTGACGGAACACTGTAATTGCTTGCAAAGAGATGTAACAGATAATAAGTTGCACGGGAACTGGGGCACATATAGAGTATCCGCCAAGTGAAGAGACGGGGTGACATGAACTATCCCTGTGCCATGAACTGATGATGAAGAGCCGTCAGCGAGAGTAACTGGGGGCAAGCGAGCATGTTTTTCTAGGAGAGAGAAACACGGGAGATGGCCGGTCATATGATTCGTAGCACCAGTGTCGATCAGCCATTTGCCCTGAGTAACAACGTGTGCACGACCAGAAGACGTGACAACCGAGGCGAAAGCCATGAAGGGAGGAAGAAGAAACTGCAGCGGTCTCGGTGACAGCACACCAGCGGCACGAAGGGCTACGACCAAGGTGCAGAGCACAAGCCGCGCGACTAAACCAGGAGGTCGCGGCGACTAACAAGAGAAGCGGCTAAGAGCGAAGAGGCGGAGAGGCCGCTCAAACAAGGAAGAAGCCGCGTGAACACGAGCGGCTAGGATTCAGATCAAGGCACAGCGGGGAAGAAGTCGCGCGGACTGCAAAGGGCCGAGCGAACAGAAGAGAGGAGAAGAGCAGGTGACCGCGACCAAGATGCGGGTAAGAAAGGGACAACCCGCACGGTCAGGCAGATCACAGCAGTTGCGAGAATGCGGTCAAGGGCACAGCGGGGAAGAGGTCGCGCGGACTGAAAAGGCCGAGCGAACAGAAGAGAGGAGAAGAGCAGGTGACCGCGACCAAGATGCGGGTAAGAAAGGAACAACCCGCACGGTCAGGCAGATCACAGCAGCAAACGCGAGTGCAGAGACAACACACGCGGACAGAGACAGACCGCAGCGACTAGGAAGTCGGAGCGGCAGGAAAGAGCAAGGAGCGCGGCGACACGGAAACAGGTCGCTGCGACAAAGAGCAGGGGGAGAAGAGAAACAAGAAGAGCAAGCCGCGCAAACAGGCAGCGGACAGAAACAAGCCGCGCGGATAGAAACAAGCCGCGCGGACAGAGGAGAAGGCAAGCCGCGAACAAGCCGCAGAACGCGGAAGACAAGCCGCGAACAACAGAGAGCGCACAGAATCAGGAGGAAAAGACCGTGTCCTCTGATACCATGTTAGAAAGTAGAGAAAAGAAGCGAAAAGTAGAGAACAAGCCGAATAAACTTTTGAATAACTGAAATTTTATTATCCAAAAAAGATAACTATTACAAAGGTATGCCCTCCCTTATATAGAATGGAGGAGAGAAGAGAGAATACAAATAAGAGATGTGAGACTAAAATTTACAAGCTAAGCGGACTGTACAAAGTAAACCGCACAGGCCGCGCGGTTAGACAGAAGGACTAACCGCACGGCTTACAATAAGAGATGCAGAGAGGTCGCCTGTGAAGATTGCTAGACCGCCCGGTTTACAAGTCGCCGAGTCAAACCGCCAGACCGCGCGGTCTCCAACCCGCCAAGACAGACCGCCCGGTCTCCAACTTCAACACCTCCAATAAGCGGTTAGAAAGGGAGCAGAGCGCAAGACACTGTGGCTAAGCAGGAGAACAAGCCGCCCGGTACGCGGGAGGAGCAGACGGTTAGAAAAGAACAGGGCGGACCGTACCTGACTTTGATACCATGTAGAGAAATCCTCAAACTTGTATATACTTTCTCAATAATCAAATACAAGGTATGAATACATATTTATAGGAGTGAGAAAGAGAGAAGAGAGTCTTATACATGATGCGGGACTAAAGAGGAGAAAAGAAGAAATACAAATAAATGAGCCACTTTACATGGGCTTTTCCAACAATTCAATAAAACAAGATTTATGAATCCATTCACATAGGCCCTTTCATCCCAAAGAAAGTTAGCATCACAGGTTGATGGCGAGGTCCTCAATCCAATAGACCAATGGTCCGTGGAAGACAAGAAGATCAGTTTTATAAACATGTTATCTTACTGTTACAGAATTGGTTACATTTGGAGTTCATTTTATCACACTTTTGGGTACTTAAAATTAATATCTTGATGATTAACTTGGGGTTTAATGATTCTTTCCTAATTGTTTGTTATTATGACCTAATCATGTTATCGCGAGGGTTTTGTGGACATGATTAGTAAGTGGCTTTTAATGTCTTATTATATCCAATCAAACAATAAATTTATCAAATATTATTATTTTGAAGACATGTTTTCTAACTTAAAGCACTCAAGTGGATCTTTATATTCATTTTCACAAGATTCTACTTTTTAAACAACTAAGATCTGGTAAAGGAGAAATATGTGATTGCTATAATAATTTTGGACTAATTTTAGAAGTTCAAGCTAAAAACCTAGATATCTCAATTCTATTGTATGTCACTTGAACATGATGTTGTTCATGTCCTCTTGCTATTTTTACACACTAGATGAATGGGCACGGGTCTCCCATGCACAATATTTGGCAGGTGGTGCCAGCACTCCATCGCAGGTGTTCCATGTGCAGTGTATCCGACGACAACAATAGCTTCAGCTGCTGTCACATAATTTTCTGTGTGATACTTTATTTTTTTTTATTTCCTCCTTTATATTTTTCTATTTTATTTTAATCTATTGTCTTTTTAATATTTTGTATTTTATTATATATATTTTTATTTTATTTTCTCGCAAACTTCTTCATTTATATAGTATGGATGTACCACTCCTTCGTTCGCAGACCATTAACGTGATCATTTTCTGCTTAATTATTAAGGAAACCAGGGAGGGACAATCCGTTCAGATGCACTTATGTTCTCCCAGATGGCATTACAAATACAAGGGGTTTTGTTAAAGACATTGACGAAGCACGTAGATTTTTGTACCTACCGGATGGATCCTCCACTACACCAGGAGTGCAAGCAGTGGATAGTCAAGAAGATGCAGGGCCTGCAGGGGATAGGAAGAGAGTCGACATGAATAAAAGTGTAAGATTCATACTTTTGTAAGAAAATAAAGGTATTTCTCTGATCAGTAAAATAACTTCTCTTTGCTGCCCAGGAATTTGACCTTACAAATGAGCGTTTTCTGGTTCCTGAGATGATCTTCTGCCCTGCTGATTTGGGTTAGTTCTTATGACATTCTCGAAAAATGATGCATGATCAGTAGCAGAAATAATTAGTACAGTATAAGAACTGGTGTTAGGTTTGATGCAAAAGTTCTAACATAATATTAGCGCAGATCGTCCAATTAAAAAAGAAACGTGTCAGTGGCTAAATGATGTAGGGTAAGCATACACGAAGGGAATTGGACATGCAAAGGAGTGTGACTATGACCTAATTCAACCACGGGTGGAAACAGAATGCCTCAAGTGCAATCAATTGATACGACCCGTTTGGATCGGCGTGGCCCACAGCTGCTGGGGGCAACTTGGTCCTTTTCTTATTTCTCACTCTAGTATAAATTATATTTTGGAGGTAGGGTTTGGGTGTGAAAGTTCCGGAGTTTTCCTTTTGGTGTGTTGTGTGGAGCTCGGTTGATCCCCTCTGCTAGCTGACGGCTGTTCAGGAAGCTTCTTCTTCCTTAGGCCTGGTTTTGTATCTTTCCTTTTCTACTTGTGCTGGAACACCTGAAGTTAGCTGCTGGTTGATGTTCAAACTGCTGTTATTTGTGTTGTATGAATGGTGATTTGGTGTTATTGATTTCCTGCTGTTATCACATTGATTTCCTGCTGTTATTGTATCGTTTTCCTGCTATTTTTCTGGTGCTTTGTTGATTTCTGGAAGGGGGCATATCAAGGGTATCAGAGCAGCACGATCCCGACACCTTCCTCCCCCCCACCATGCCAGTCTCCGACGCCACTCGATCCAAAGATCCATCCACCGAACTGGAGGCCTCCGCCTTCACCAAGAGGCCTAAATTAGCAACTGAAGACACTCTCCAAGAAGCAAAGCCGCACCTCCGACGAAGTGCGTGAGAACCTCTCCTTTCTCAAGACCAACAGGCTCAGCGGCTCCGGCGACCATTCGGCCTCGCCAGACCCCCGTCCGGGCTCCTCCAACTACCAACCGACGAACACGCGTTTCGCCCGCCTCGAATTTCCGCGGGGACAACGTACTAGATTGGATCTATCGATGTGACCAGTTCTTCGAAGTGGACGACACACCTAATGATATGAAGGTTCGCATTGCTTCTATTCACATGGAAGACCGCGCGCTCTATTGGCATCAAAGTTTCATGAAACACCGTCTCACCTGCCACTGACCCTCCTGGGAAGAGTACTGTCAGGCCATCAACAGTCGTTTTGGATCCCTTTTAAGTGATGACCCTCTCAGGGACATGAAAAACTTACGCCAAAAGGGTTCAGTCCAAAGTTACATTGATGAATTTGAAGTACTCCTGCACCGGGTCACCATTCCGGAGGAAAATGCTATCAGTTTATGTTTAGTCGGGTTAAAGGGAGACATTGAATATGTCGTGCGTATGCTCCAGCCCAAATCCCTCCACGATGTCTTCTCTCTCGCTCGCTTACAGGAGCAGAAAAATGCCTTCAGTGCCCGACGTACTTCCACCCCGGGCTAGGATCAGTCCATCACCAGAGACAGCCGGGCCGGCTGATCCACCCCAGCAGGCCTTACGGGCGGGAGGGCTGCTGCCGATGGCTCCGCCAGGGCGGGGCGGGCCAAAAATCACTTCGATTGATATGGATGAACGGCGAAGCAAAGGACTGTGCTTCTAGTGCGATAGCAAATACACCCCGGGACATCGTTGTGTCGAACATCGAAAATCGTATGCTCTTGAAATTGTCCCCAATGTGGGGGAGGAGAATTCCCTGGAGGCCTTGCTTGAGGAACCGGCTCCGCTAGACGATCCCGAGGAGTCCGAGACACCACCCCATGTCTCCGTCCGTGCCTTGGAATGGACGACCCATTTCCAGACAATGCGAATCACGACTTTCTATCAAGGCGAACCACTTCATGTGTTGATCGACTCCGATAGCACACATAACTTCCTAGACCTGGATACCGCGACAAAGCTGCAGTGCACACTGCACGCGCACCGCTATCCCGAGCTTCGATGTGGCGGTGGAAAATGGGAAAACGATTGCGAGTTCCTACAAGGTGATCGATTTCAAGTGGAAAATGCAAGGCATATTGTTCTCCTCAGACATGTTGGTATTACCGCTAGGAGGCTGCGAGCTGGTCTTGGACGTCCAATGGCTTGTCACTCTCGGCGTCGTCCACTGGGATTTCAAAAACTTAAAAATGGAATTCTCTGTTCATGGGCGCAGGATTTCTCTGCATGGCTCAAAACACACCATCAACACTTGGATGCGCCCACGGCGGATAAAAAAGTTAGTTGATCAGAATGGGGAGCTTAACATGTTGGCTTTATATTATCTCCAGAATAAATCTCTGGACTCCAACACCGGGCCCTATGAGGCAAGCATTCAGCCCGGTTCGACACCACTGGAACCCGCGTCTCACCTCCAGCTACAGGCGGTGTTGGATAAGTTTCAAGCTGTCTTCTCTGAACCCCAGGAACTTCCCCCACTCCGCCAGCACGAGCACCACATTCTGGTGCGGGAGGGTGCTTCCCCGGTCAACATACGGCCGTACCGTTATCCACTACTACAAAAGGCGGTTATCGAACGAATGGTGCAGGAATTGCTCGACACCGGCCTGGTTCAGCACAACAACAGTCCGTTTGCCTCCCCGGTGGTTCTAGTGAAGAAGAGCGATAGCACTTGGCGCTTATGCGTCGACTACTGACAACTCAATCAGGACACTATCAAGGACAAGTTCCCAATACCGATTATTGAAGAGTTAATTGAGGAGCTCCATGGGGCTATGTTCTTCTCCAAGCTGGACTTACGGACGGGCTTCCACCAAGTTCGGATGGCACCAGACGACATCCCCAAGACGACATTTCGCACCCACCACGGTCATTTTGAGTTCCTTGTAATGTCGTTTGGGTTGGCCAATGCGCCGTCAACGTTTCAGAGTTTGATGAATTTCATTTTCCGCGAACACCTACGAAGGTTCATGCTCGTTTTCTTCGACGACATCCCCGTGTAAAGCAGTTCTTGGGAGGCACATTTAGAGCACCTATGCGCTACATTACAGATTTTGCGCCAGCAACGCCTTTTTCTAAAGCGCTCTAAATGCTACTTTGGGCTGCAACAAATCCATTATTTGGGTCATGTAATCTCGCACCAAGGCGTGGCGACCGACCCTAGCAAGATCCAGGCCATGCTAGACTGGCCAACGCCCACCAACCTCAAACGATTGCTCGGATTTTTGGGGCTGACCGGGTATTACCGTCGTTTCATTCAAGGGTATGGTGTCTTAGCAAAGCCACTAACATCCATGCTACATCGACAACAATTCAGTTGGGGTGAGGAGGCCGAAGCAGCCTTCCAAGCATTAAAGCTGGCAGTGTCACAACCGCCGGTGCTCCGGTTGCCGGATTTCCAACAAACTTTCATTGTGGAGACGGACGCGGCGGATGCCGGTGTGGGCGCGGTTTTGTTTCAAGCGTCTCAACCCGTGGCGTACTTTAGCAAGGCGCTCGGTCCCAAGAATGCTCGACTTTCGACATATGAGAAGGAGCTCCTAACGGTTGTCATGGCCGTACAAAAGTGGCGACACTACTTGACGGGCTGTCCATTCATTATTCGCACTGACCACCAAAGCCTCAAATTCTTGCTCGAGCAATGGATCGCCACCCCGGCCCAACAACGGTACCTCGCCAAGTTGATGGGGTATGACTTCCAAATCCAGTACAAGCGGGGCAAGGACAACGCGTGCGCGGATGCCCGATCCCGCAAATACGAACAAGCGGAGGGCGAGCTCCAAGCAAGGGTGGTCATCCAATCCGAGATCATCCGAGCAGTCTGCCGGTCATGGGAGCAAGACAGCAGACTGCAACAAATTATCGCGGCCAAGGAGGCCGACCCTTCTAGTCAGTCGAAGTACCAATGGAAACACGGGGTGCTCCAACGGCTTGGTAGATTGGTTGTTGGCCAGGACAAGGATCCCAAACTGCGGCTTCTCCAGCTTTACCATGACAGCGCCATGGGCGGTCACATAGGTGTCGCAACAACTCACCATCGTTTGAAGCGGGTGTTTTATTGGAAAGGAATGAAGTCAGAGGTCTACGAATACGTGCGACAGTGCCCGACCTGTCAAACGTGCCCGACCTGTCAAACGTGCCCGACCTGTCAAACGTGTAAATCTACTACTCAACTTCTGCTCGGGTCACTGCAGCCCCTACCCATTCCAGAGCGGATTTGTCAATAGATCTCAATGGATTTCATTGAGGGACTACCCTCGAGCCGGGGGAAAACGGTTATCCTGGTGGTGGTGGACAGATTAAGCAAGCAGCCTCACTTCATGGCCCTTTCCCACCCATACACAGCGGAGGTAGTGGCCCAGGTATTTCTCGACTCGATCTTCCAGTTGCACTGGCTGCCTACAACAATTGTAAGTGATCGAGACGCTGTTTTCTTGCGCGATTTCTGGATAGAGCTCTTCAAAATTTTGCAGGGACAACTACATCACTGCACTGCCTACCACCCGCAAAGTGACGGACAATCCGAGGTAGTCAATCGGTGCGTGGAGGGATACTTGCGTTGTATGTGTCATGAGCGGCCACGCAGCTAGGCCGAATGGCTCTCGTTAGCCGAGTGGTGGTACAATTCTACATTCCAACGCGCCATCCGAATGACGCCGTATGAGGTCGTGTACGGGCAAGAACCTCAATTTCCATCACCGTACGTGGAGGGCACCTCGACAGTGGAGGCGGTCGATCGTTCGTTGGAGGCTCGGGAGAGGGTAATTTCTATCCTCAAACACAACCTATCTATGGCTCAAAATAGGATGAAGACTCTTGCGGATCGGAGGCGCCGCGAAAGAGAATTAGAAGTGGGTTCGTGGGTGTACATCCGACTACAACCGTACCGCCAGCTCAGTCTACGAGCGCACGGATGCCAGAAGCTGTCACCCTAGTTTTTTGGGCCCTTCAGAGTGTTGGCGCGGGTGGGCATGGTAGCCTATCGCCTCGAACTACCGCCCGACGCCAAAATTCACCTGACTTTTCATATTTTGCAATTGAAGGAGCACAAGGGAGCGCCACCCTCCCGGCCGGGAGAGTTGTCATTAGCCGTGACGGAGGAGGGCAACGTGCTAATTGAATCATTACGGAGTCTGGATCGCAGGATCGTCAATCGGGGTGGACGGGCCATCACTCAATTCCTAGTGCAGTGGGTCAACGGAACTCAGGCGGTCGTGACTTGGGAAGATCTTTGGTTGCTGCAGAAGAAGTACCCGCATTTTGTTCCTTGGGGACAAGGAACCAATGCTGGAGAGGGCATTTGATACGACCCGTTTGGATCGGGGTGGCCCACATCTGCTGGGGGCAACTTGGTCCTTTTCTTATTTCTCACTCTAGTATAAATTATATTTTGGAGGTAGGGTTTGGGTGTGAAAGTTCTGGAGTTTTCCTTTTGGTGTGCTGTGTGGAGCTCGGTTGATCCCCTCCGCTAGCTGACGGCTGTTCAGGAAGCTTCTTCTTCCTTAGGCCTAGTTTTGTATCTTTCCTTTTCTACTTGTGCTGCTTGTGTTGCTTGTGCTTCTTGTGCTGGAACACCTGAAGTTAGCTGTCGGTTGATGTTAAAACTGCTGTTATTTGTGTTGTATGAATGGTGATTTGGTACTATTGATTTCGTGTTGTTATTACATTGATTTCCTTCTGTTATTGTATCGTTTTCCTGCTATTTTTCTGGTGTTGTATTGATTCCTGGAAGGGGGCTTATCATCCGTATGAAATTACAACGCAAACCATAATAAGCTTAATTTGATTAATTGTAAGCGACACAA
Source organism: Platanthera guangdongensis (assembly GCA_039583875.1). Lineage (NCBI taxonomy): Eukaryota > Viridiplantae > Streptophyta > Magnoliopsida > Asparagales > Orchidaceae > Platanthera > Platanthera guangdongensis. Next base: position 28,552,076 of record CM077167.1, read on the forward strand.
ATATTTCAAGGCAAACTAGTTTGGGCGGTCTCCGATTGGAGGGGCAAACTAGAGCCCGCGAGCGAATACATCCTCGCAAGTCACGATTAGGCACAAGACATACCCACACAGATACTATTTAAAAGAGAAGGGCAATCACAACCATAAATAATAATGAAAATTGAAGCATAATACCAATACAAGTCCTTACAACCATTGAGAGGACCCAGACTGCTGCTTCTTGAGGGCGTCGACGAGATCCATGACGGCGGAGCCGGATTTTGGGCTGGAGATGAGATTTGAAGGGGAAATACACAGGCCAAAGGCGGGATTTGGCTGGGACGGTGGACTGGTGGGCCAGATATGGAAGGGGAGGTGGCTGGGTGGCGGGATCTGGGAGGGAGGAAGCAAGAGGGCTGGATCTGGCGGTAGGGGAAGGGCCTGGCGGCAGTTTTGGAGCTGGGAACCAGTGGGGATGATGGAGTTAACAGGTAGATGTGGTTTTGATGTAGAAACATGAGTAGGGGTGGGAGGCGTCGCACTTCCGAAGCAGGGCGCTGGCGGAGGCTGAGCTTCCGGGTGTTGGAGACGTGGGTGGGAGTCAGGATGCGGGATTTGGTGCGGCTAGGAGTCAGGATGCGATTATAGTTGCGGCTGGGGGTTGGAATGTTGGGAGGGTGAGGGAAATACGAGTAGTGTGTGGCTACATGAAGTGGGAAGGGAGAAGGAAAGAATCTCATCTACGATTCAACACCTAGGATTGCATCGTCGACACCGTGGATGATCACCGGAATTGGAGAGGTTCTCCAAAATTCAGCAATGCCCTTGGCAGCAGCCCCAACCTACATATAAATAGCAAAGACAAGTAGGGCATCCTAGTATCGACGTCTATAATGGGTCGGAGATATTAGGATCCGATGCTCCAAAATAAAACATAAAATACAAATGTAATACATGAAATCAAGCGCGGACGCAGATTCGGACGTATCCGCGGAGTCGGATTGACGATCCGATCAAGTCCTCCTGCGCGAGTAGACAAACGGCGGTCCCTCCCTTAGGCAGATTGATGGTGATGACTGATCCCATCAACTCCTCCCTACTGAAATGCCTTCATCTCCGATGAATGGAGGCGGTCATACTGTAGTCAAAGTCCAGTGGTGAGTCGATCGAGCTCCTCAGGCGCTATTTAATTGTCATTGGTGTGTGGTCGCCCGGTCCAATGAACCAAGTAGCGGAAAACTGGAAGGTCAGTAGAAATCACATGCTATGCGCCAGAATCTTCTGAAGGCTCTCAAATCACATGCTCATACTGATGTAGGGTAGGCTTACACGAACGGAATTGGGACGTGTGGAGTGTGACTATGACCTAATGGAACCATGGGTGGAAACAAAACCCCTCAATTGCAATCCGTACGAAATTACACAGCAACACAAACAATAATAAGCTTAATTTGATTAATTGTAAGAGGCGCAAATATGTCAAGACGAACTAGTTTGGGTGGCCTCCGATTGGAGGGGCAAACTAGAGCCCGCGAGCGAATACGTCCCTACAAGTCACGATTAGGCACTAGACAAACCCACACAGGTAATATTTAAAAGAGGGGCAATCACAACCGTAAATAATAATGAAAACAGAAGCATAATACCAATACAAATCCTTACAACCAGTGAGAGGGCTGGGACTGCTGTGCTTGAGGGCGTCAGTGAGATCTATGATGGTGGGGCTGGCTTTTGGGCTGGAGATGGGATTTCAAAGGGAAAGACACAGGCTGAATGTGGAATTTGGGTGGGACGGTGGACTGGTGGGCCGGATCTAAAAGGGGAGGTGGTTGGGTGGTGGGATTTGGGAAGGAGGAAGCAAAATGGCTGGATCTGGCGATAGGGGAAGGGCTTGGCGGCGGTAGGGGAGCTGGTAACCAGTGGGAACGCTGGATCTGATGGGGAATGGAGGATTGGATGTAGAAACAGGAGTAGGGGTGGGAGGCGTAGCACTTCAGGAGCAGGGGGCTGGCGGCGACTGAGCGCTCGGGTGCTGGAGGCGTTGCGGCTGGGAGTCGGGATGCAGGATTTGACGCGGCTGGGAGTCGGGATGCGATAAAGGTTGTGGCTGGGGGTTGGAATGCTGGAGGATGAGGGAAATACGTGTAGGGTGCGGCTGCAACAAGTGGGAAGGGAGAAGGAAAGAAACTCACCTAGAAGTCAACACCTAGGGTTGTTGCGTCGGCACCGCGGATGATCACCGAAATTGGAGAAGTTCTTCAAAATTCAGCAATGCTCTAGACAACAACTCAATCTACAGATAAATAGCAAACACAAGTAGGACATTCTAATATCGACGGCAAACCTTACATGCATTTTTGCAAGTGGCTGCTTCCAGGACTCGAACCCGTGACCTCAAGGTCACACAACATCTCAACCATGCATTTTTGAATGATAGAGATAGATCCCTATAATTAAGCGAAGTTAGAGGGACATTTTTTGTAATAATTCTTATAAAGTAATAAAAACAAGACTTTCAAAGGGTAGCGGGTAGGGAAAAAAGTTTTGTAGATAGGTGTACCTAACGTTATATGATAGAAGTTTAAAATGATTGCAAAGATTAGTTTTAACACCTCAACACTCATTTGGAAGAAATGGGAGAAATAAAGCACCAGTGGAATGGCTGGCTAGAAGCTTGTTATAAAAATACCAGCTCTTGTTCTTAGTTTTTGGTATTGGCAGAATTTCATACATTTTCTTTGACTTTATGAGAATGACAAGTCATAATTTTGAATTATTGAGTATTTACCATACGATTACTCTCATGCGTGTTATTCTTCAGCTGTAAAGCACTTCTATCTTCTTCATTCTTCCTCTGTTGTTATGAAGTAGCATCTGAGAAGTGCCCTTATCCTTCTCTACAGGCATGAATCAAGCTGGCCTAGCTGAATGCATCATCAAAGCTGTTCATGCATGCCATCCCTTTCTTCATCCTGTACTATTTGAGAGGTAATGCTTGCTGATTTCAATTGCTTTAAGATATTTACTACGTTGGAGTTCATCGTCTTCGTGTTTTGTCTCTTCTGATAGACTCAAAAACTCCTTGCAGCATTATTTTGACTGGTGGAAGCACATTGTTTCCTCGATTTGCAGAAAGGCTGTAAGATGATCTGTAACTGTAGTTTTTTGTCCGTTACAAGTACACACAGTATTGTTTAAGCTCTTTTCTCAAATCTTGTAGAGAGAGGGAGCTGCGACCTCAGGTGCGCGATGATTATCGGGTTAAGATAACTTGTCAGAAAGAGTACGAAGTTTTCATGCTTGTCTTTCTCGTTCGAGTTTTTTATGCCAATAAAACTCCCAGTAGTATCTATTTTCTTCGGTGGGGCAATTATTCAAAGGTATGTGAGAAGTCCTTGTGTTTTTTGAACACTGCACGTGACTTGCAGTGTTTTTTTTTGAAAACTACACTATCTGCTGCAGGATTTTGGAGAAACCCGGCTCTCTGTAGCAGGGTTTTAATGAAGCTTTGCTACTTGTAGTAGGGTTTCTTCTGGTTATCATAGGTTTAGTTACTGATTGTCCTCTGCAAAGTTTGGGAAGTTCAAGGATATTGCAAACCCTAAAATTATTATCTCTTTCCATTTAAATTTGTTAAAGCAATCTATACGAAAGGCCCGCAACTGTGCCCATTACTACATAGGCATTAGTCTCATATCTTGGATGACGATTTTGTCTCCACTCATCTCATCTATTTATGCATGTAATTTTTGTTGCCTTGATGTAATGTGTTTGTGAGAATAAAATTATTATTATTTTATTTCTCTTCAAATTTGTCTTTCTCAACATGTTATCAGAGCACCGATCCAACGGACCGGATCTCCTCTGTATTTTACTTTTCGATTGAGCATTTTCTCTGATCTTAATTCCTTTTTAAGAATCAATTTCTCAATATTGCTCATCGCGTCTCCTTTGACCCCACACCGTTTTCCCATAATCTCCTGCACCTTGCGTAAATAAGGCTGCACCCCTTTGCCTTTCCTAGGCACATGCATCCCGCGCATAACGACTACCTTTCCAAACCCGTGCGTAACTCACATACAGACCATTGCGCTGCACCCCTCTGCTACAACACTCTTTGCGCCGCGCCTCCTCCGCGCGTACCGCGCATACCGCACGCCCCTCTGACGTAGCACTCCTTGCACCGCACCTCCTCCACCCGTACTGCGCATTCTGTCGTCTCATCCCTTGCAACGCACCCCTCTGTCGCAACACAACCCCCCTTGCGCCGTACCTCCTTACAAGTGTAACCTCCCTGACAGCCGCACACTACTTTGTGGCGTAACTCCATTGTAGCCGCACTCCACTGCGTCGCACCCAACCTTGCCACATCAACCTGCCGCATCAACCTAACCAGTCATGGGCACGTCTACAAGCACTTCCTCTTCCTCATTTTCGGCTCTTGCTTCGGCTCCTGTTCCCAGTGTATGGGATGAACTGTGGATCACTACTATCTCTCTCAGTGGCAAGATTTTTTTTTTCAAGTGGGTGCACTTGGTGTGCCGAGTTCTACAAATAAAAGTGTTGCTTCATCATCTCTCCAAGGCACCACCTGATGAGCCCAACGAGCAATAACTCTATGATGATGGACGCATTCAGTCTTGAATTTTGAATTCGATGGACGCCGAGCAATATCGTTTGACAATGTATCAGGAGGTGTCAAAGGCAATGTGGGATGAACTTCACTCCTTGTATTCTGGTAAGGACAGTCTCCGATACCTGTATGACATTTTCACGGAGCTTCAATCTCTTACTATGGGAGTCGATGTAGACTTAACCTCCTTTGTTGCAAAATTCAAAACTCTCGTCGAGGCCTGGATTGAACATTAGTCTCCAACGTCAAATCTCACCGCCCAACGTACTTAGAAGGAAGTAGTTGGCATTGCCATAATGATGGCCCGCGTACCCATATCTCCAGAGTGTCTGTGCCACCATCTCTTGTCCTCCACGGTTCCTTCCCTCTACAATGTATGCTCCATGATGTTGAATGTGACACCACACCCTGATATTTCAAGGCTCGTCTCTCCAGCTCTTCTCCAACACTCCTTTGAACGCCGCCCCACTTCATCGTCGATTCGTGGGGGCTGCACCGGCTCTCGTGGATGGGGTCGCGGCGGTTGGAATCGCTCCATCGGTATCGACACTCGCGTGTGTACCTATTGTGGCCCGGGTGGACATTTGGAGCCTACTTGCTTTTGTAATCATGGTGTCCCTCCGCGGTCTCTACAACAACAAGCCTCCATTGCGATCGATGCTCCCTCCACCGCCCATGTTGACATTGATAGCTAGGCGCACCCAACTTCAGCATCTTCAAGGGTTGATCAATCGCTCTTATGGATCTGTGACATCTATTTCAAATGAAAGTATTTTTTGTTTTTCCAATAGTACAACATGGATAGTGGACTCTGGTGCCACGAATCATATTACTCCACAAAAGCCGCCTTAATATTTGAACTCTGCATACCCTTAAATTCGGAAGACCACCCTTGTTTGTGGTTCTCGGGATGTGCCCCTCACTTTATCTCTCTCTTCGCTCAGTTCTTCATGTTCCAGACTCTCATTTTAATTTTCTCTTTGTTAATCGTTTGACACACAAAATTTGACTGCTCTGTAACATTTTCATCTTCTTTCTTTATTGTGCAGGATTGACAGACCCATAATATCATTGGTAGAGGATGACCGTCAAATAAGCTCTACACTCTGGATGTTCCCCCCTCTTCTCTAATCTCTGTGACCTTTGTTGATTGACATCGACGCCTTGGGTATGCGCCTTTCCCGATTCTTCGAAAAGCTCTTCATGATCTCTCCCTCCCTGACTTCACCTGCGAGTCTTGCATCTATGAAAAACAACATCGTTCTACTTGTACACCTCATTATACTCAGAGTTCTACTCCTTTTAATGTAGTACACTCTGATATTTGGGGACCATATAAAATAACTAGTGTTTCTAGTCATCGCTATTTTCTCATATTTATTGATGATTATTCTCGCATGATCTGGTTATATTTACTTCACGATCGTTCTGAACTACTTGATTTATTTTGTGCTTTCTTCGCCAAGATACGTACTCATTTTTCTAGTTCTATCAAAATTCTTCGAACCGATAATGCGTGCGAGTATACTAGTCATGCACTTCAAAATATTTGTGATGAGCATGGTATTCTCCACCAAACTTCTTGTGCCTGCACACTCCAACAAAATGGGCTTGCCGAGCAAAAGAACCGTCTCCTCCTTGAGGTCTCTTATGTTTCAGATGATGGTGTCAACAGTATACTGACATTTTGTAGTCTATATGACATGTTATCTCATCAATCGCATGCCCTACTCCATTCTCAGCTTTGTGATTCCCTTCAGCCTTCTATCCCCTTCCACACCTCCCTTTCCCTTGACTCATTGCGTGTTTGGTTGTGCCTGCTATATTCACTGTCTTGGTCCTCCTATAGACAAATTTGCTACTCGAGCTACCAAATATTTGCTTGTCGGATATTCCCGCATTCAAAAAGGTTATGTACGTTATTCTCCCGTTGATCGCAAGATTGTTACATCTGTAGATGTAACATTCCTCGGAAACCAGCTGTTTCACTCCACACCTACGGTCCTCCAGCAACTTTTACACTACCACGCCCGGCCATTCCTTTCCATTCTATCTCTCCTCCCCTTATTACCTACACCCACAAAAATCTCTTCAAACTTGTATATTATTCATGTGTACAAACGACATTCCTTTCACTCGGATACCCAACGACAGTTACTCTCTACATATGATGCTCCGCGGCTTACATGTATTTGTACATGTAATTTTAGTTTCCTTGATATAATATATTTGTGAGAATAATTTTTTTTTTCAAGTTTATCTTTCTCTACAAAATTCATACTATACTATTGGGAGTTCTATAAAAAAACTCTTCTCATTTCATTAGTTAGAAATTTTGCTTTCTTTGACAAAACATAACTGTGCGTGCAGCCCCATTAAAGGCGTGTGGAGAGGCGGGTCGTTACTGGCATCTAGTCCTGATTTCGAATCAATGTGTGTCACAAAGTCCGAGTACGAAGAGCTTGGGTCTGCCCGTTGCCGCCGTCGTTTCTTCCACTAGTTGCTCTGATGATCAAACTCCTTGGCTCCCTGGCAAGCTAGCGGAGATCAAATCACCCATGGAAGGTGAGGAACTGCTTTGACCTTCTGTGTTACTGTTCTATCGCATTACCTAGAATCGATATCTTTTCTCATGTTAATTTTGATTCGTAGTTATTTCTCGAACAGAATCTCAATCACCGAACACTATACTGCGCCATAAACTGCCTCGTTGCCGAGAGCCGACATAAATACATACACACCATCTGACAAACCATGGTTGGAAGAGAAGATTTGGAGCGTCCCATTGATTGTATTAAAGAATATGTGATCCTTTTTGACTTATTAGGACTCCATCATGTATGAGGGGATTGGATATGAGTTATCTTGTGAAGTCTTTGTAAGCTCTCTGTTGGAAAAGACTTGTTGAAATCAGCTTTCTGAAAGTAAATTATGAGGAAGGAGAGAGAAAATTGTCCATTTTTTTTAAAAAAATCCTAACACAGACTGCATCTCCCAGTATAATGCCTGGGTGAAACTAGCAAGAGCCTGGTTATGATTTTCATAATTTGTTTTTGCAGATTTAGGTGTCATGTTATTGAATTGAGATACAAAGTGTTTGTCAGCGCTGAATGTTTTGATGGAGAACTTTTGAAGCCATGTAAAACTATTTGTAACATAGTTGTTGAACACTTCACACATGATTTCTTTTTTATATTAGTTAGGAGATGTATTGGGGTGAGAGTGGCCGGTTCGTTGTTGCTTGATATCATCGTGGCCATTGAACCAGGTGAGTTCAAGCGGCGACGGCGAGTTCGAGCAGTGGCGGCTTTGGCGGCGGCTCCAGCAGCAATGGAGGGTCGGAGGCTTCATCCGTGTCCCTTCCCGTCCTCTCAACGGCGGCGGCATCCAGGGCGGCGGTCTAATTGTTGAAACTCGATCATGTATGTGATGGTTGTTAACAAGTTATTGTTCGAACTAGTCAGTTAGGATGCCATATAGATGTTGTGTCTAATTCGGCTGGTGGACGAGCAGTTTTTGGCAAGCGGAGCTGTTTCTTCTGCTGGCTACCATATTGCAGTTACTTCCCATAGATTGCTCTCAAATTATTTATTTATTTAATAAAAACAACAATTGGTAAATAATAACAATAATTAAGGGAGTCGATAAGCTTTAAATTTGTGTAGCTCAACTCATCCGCCAGGACCGCCAACATTCTGTGGCTTTCTTTGGCATGGTGGTGGTGGTCGTAAACGTATGAGTTGAACCGTCATTTGTTAAGGATTATCTAACAAACATCATCTGTTTGAACTTAAAAATGGATGAAGTTTCTTAGATGAGCGTTAATGAATGATAATTTAACCCTCATGTTCATCATGACCGTCATCACCGTGCCAAACGGAGCATATCTGATGTGAAACTAAACAATGTTTTTCAGGTGTATCACAGAAGAAATTTTGACATTAAAATAGAGTGGTGTTAAGTGCAATTCAATTTTAGATAAGTGCAAATCAATTTTATTACGTGCAAATCAATTTTAGATAAATGTATCTAAAATTTTTCGGTTTGCGCATAACCGTGATTTGGGCGTAGCCAAAATGAATTTGCACATAAAATTACTCTTAAAATATTGCGCCTTAAATATTTAATTTTGACAGATTTTAATATTGACATTTAATACTCTAAATGCAAAATGTCTATTAAAATCTTTGGAGGAACAAAATATTAAAATTAAATATTTAAGATGCAAAGTGCAAAAATCTCCTAATTAAAAGATGTTAAGTGCCAAAAGGGATCTCATGAAGGGTAACAAATTAAAAAAGTAAATCCACCATTTTCAACTCGTTTTATTCGCCAAGAGTTCGGATTTCGCTAAATATCCAAACAAAGTCTATACAATTTGAAACAAACCACACAGGCAGAACAAACATCCCATGAATATAAAAAAAACAGTATAAATCTCTTCTACAACATGAACAAAGATCTCCACGAGTTAATAAAGGCCACGGGCCTGTTGATAAAGGCTGCCCCCCAAACATAAACAAGAGTTCCTACAGCTGCAGATTATTCTGGCCCCTCAATGGTGACTGATGCTAATGGAGGCTCTGCTGAGACTAATTTTATGGAGAAATTTTTATGTCCGCCGGGCGCACATAAGATAGGTGCGCGGGATTTACAAAAATCAATATTTTTGGTTTTTTTAAGCCAAATTTTTATTCAAAACGGTTGAAAATGGAACAAGATTTTAGGGTCAAACCGGAACAAATTCAATTTGGAATCATTTGGAGTCATTAATGTTCATTTTTTTTTGTTTTAATATACAATTTTCTACACATGCAAACTTCATCTAGGAGAAATTTCTATAAAAGGGCAGCCCGGTGCACAGCATCCCCGCACAGCGATGGACCGGGATTCGAACCAGTGATCTCAAGGTCCCACGACAATACCTCTACTGGTGCGCAAAGGCTTCCCCTTCTTTAGGAGAAATTTCTACGCTCAAACAAAAAATGTCTGAAAATGACTCCAAATGACTCAAAATTAAATTTTTATTCTCAACAACAAACCCTAAACTCTCTTATTTTCAACTGTTTTCAAAAGAAAATTTTAACTCAAATGACTCAAAAATATAGATTTTAGGCAAACGGGCACACAAATGTTCGTGTCAGCCTGACGAACCTACAAATTTCTCAAATTTGGAACGTTTCAGCAGCTCAAAGTAGGAGCCAGATGCTGCTGAGCTTCGATCCTACCAGGCTGGCTGAAGTTTTTTTGCTCTATCTTCTCCTCCACGCCTTTGCTTTCAACATCCTCGCCGATGTTCAGAGACGGCTTCGCGGCCTGCTGACCGAACTCGGCAGCATGGAACATAGTCGCGGGCTGGTGAATATTCTCCCCATCATCATGTTGTTTCACATTAGAAGTATCTTCATCGGATCTCGCATCATAATAAATATCCTCACTATCTTGCTTTTCTGCATTTTTATGCTCAAAGGACGCAACAGGAGCATCTTCAGTCTTATTTTTTTCACAAATATCCACAATGTGTTTGGGCTCGGCACTGTCCTCCTGAATTCCGCTGTCCTCATGCTCCTGCTCGTCTTCTGGAGCAGATTTAACAGTCACATCATTCGTTCTCCGCTTTGACGATGATCGACTGGACCTTTTTCTCTTAGGTTGAAGTTCTAGCTGCAGTGGAGAAACTGCCTTCGTCTTTTCGCTGATTCGCGCGGATCTCCGAGGTTTTTCGCCGCTTCTGCTCCAGTCAAATTCGTGTAGAGGCGGCGAATCGGGATGGGATTTAAGGTATTGGGAGAGCTGCTTTCTGCTGATTATTTCCTCTCCCGTGGGTGCAATGAAAACAATTTCATTTTCTTTTGATCTGCCACTTCTCTTTGGTGTAAACTGCAGGCATGAATAGAAAGTTGATACAGGAGCAATGTAGAATGACTGAGCAACAGCAGATTAATAAGCCTAGTATTGTGGTTTCTAGAATTTTTTTATCAATTAGGCCTTTGAATCATCAAATCAAATATTCCTAATTTTATCACATGTTCATCTTAGCATTCTCTTCATGTCGCGCTCAACATTGCTATTAATGATTTCATTTTTACTACATAACATAAAACATGACCTCGCCAGACCTCTCCTAAGGAACTTCATCCACTTTTTTATGTATACAATTTGTCGTCAAGGCTCCTTCTGGCATGACAATGGCGGTCATGATGCGGTTGTTATGAACCGTCGTTGGTGAACGCTAGACTTCGCTTAAGGAACTTCATCTACTTTTATGTTCAAAACTAGTTTTATTTTCTCGGTGGTGGTCGTGAACATTCATGCCAAACATATATTCTATGACTGACAATTTTTTTTCCAAACTAATACCGAAGCAAAAAATGCGGAGCCTAAGGCTCCGTTTGGGGGGACTTATTTTCACCGGTCAAGCGGTCATTACCGCATGAATCCGGACTTAATTTAAGTCTGGATTCATGCGGTCATGACCGCTTGACCGGTGAAAATAAGTCCCTCCAAACGGAGCCTAAGACTCCATAAAAATCTTTTTAATGGTTCCAAGATATTTAAATAACAAGAACAATTTTATCTTCTAAGATAATTAGCTCATTATTTCAATCGCCTATATATTAAAATAATAATATGTAATATAGCATATTTTTATTCAGCAATTCTTTTTAACACTTTCATCCTCTAAATATATTCTCCATCAATCACCTTTTGATTGAATTCAATAGAATTCTCTCACTTATTATGACTGTATTATCTGCAAAAATATATGTGAAGGTAGCTCATTCTAAACATAATTTCTAAGAAATCTCCATAAACAATACAAAAAATGCATACTTAGCATTAATGAATGATAATCTTATTATGATTGGGAAATCATTGGTCAAAGCATCTTTTAATACAAGGCAATGTGTTATGGGCTTTGTGCCTGGTTATTAACTTTAGAATTTTATTATAGAACATTGTTACGAACACACCTATTTTGGCTATAGGCACACCGTAATGTACAATAATACCTTTTTTTGGTAGAGGTTTAGGCTCTTATGCGCACGCCCGACCTGTTTCGGCGTGTTTCTCTCCTCCCTCGACTTCCTCTTCCTCATTCATCCTCGAATTGAGGACCTCGAGCATGGAGCTCCAGGACCTTTTCCTCGCCGGCGTCTATCTTAGTCGCTCAGCGTAATCCCAAGAGCTGGTGTCGGATCTCGCTAGGGTATATCCGCATGTAGTCAGGTGATTGTTTTCATGTCATTCTGTTAAATTATCTTGTGCTTTTGAGTGATTTTAGGCAGGTGTGGTAGAGTTGATAGACATTCTGAAGGTAAAAGTGGTAAAATGAAGGAAGCTGGTCGTTAGGGATATGTTAAGCAGTTATCCATATGTTGTTTTGACCCTTGGGAATGTCAATGAGAATCGACTTTTCTGTAGAAAGACCAAGCCTGTGTTATTAAGAGCAATCTATCAAGTCTAGAATGAGGAACTTAAATTTCAGTTTCTCGGCATTATGGGCCTCTAAAACTGGTAAATATCTATGAATATCTTCCTATGTTAATCATTTTCTCCTTTTTGTTCTTCAATTTTTTTTATATTTCTATCTCTCAATTCCTTCCAAACGAACGAAGCCTAAATTTTTGGGTACTAATTTTCATATCTTATACTCTAAAAAAGATTCAAATAGGTGTACTTTTTAAAAAACGGGTTGCAAATAAAATTGTGGCGTGCCTATATCAAAGTGTGCCCAAATCAAAAATAGGTGTGCTCCTAACAATGCTCTTATTATATCGTTCGGTGTTATTGTTTAGCATCATTATGTCTTAGTTTTTAAGTGTAAGTGTTAGGATTTATTTACAATTATGCTTTCGTAAGTCCACTTAAGGGACCCCCTGGGCTTTGCATTGGTATCCAAGAAGTATTTTTGATTTTCTTTGTCTTGTATATGAGGTTTTTGGTAGCTCTCTCCTCCCGAGCATGCCCCCTCAAGGCATAAGCGGTTCCGGCTCCACCGTATCCCTCCGCCTCGAGCTATTTACTCCAGCAAGCATATAACACAATGCTTAGGGTTTGTTCATTTGGAAAACATTGATTTTCAAGAAGTGGATTTCAATGCAATGCCAATACTTGCATGAATTGATGTTTGGTATAATTTTAGCATTGTTGTTCGCCACGTGATAATTTTCTTACACACAATTAAAATTAGTCACTTATGTTTGTTCGTACTAAAGACATTGGCATTCAAGAATTCGAAGGAAAGAATATCATAAGAACACAAAAAAAAAACAAAAGAATGTGGCGATGTGAATTGAAAGAAAGACCCGTGGAAAACACGTGCCCGGGGTAAAAATGCGCGTCTAAGCGGAAAAAGTGTGCTCGGGTAAAAAAAGGGCACTCAGGCGGAAATTGGTGCCTGGGCGTAAAACTCTCGGCCGGGTAAAAATGGCCTGGTGGAAAACGCGTGTCGGAAGAGCACACGTGCTTGCAAAAAAATGCGCGCCCGAGCGAAAAATCTCAGCCGGTTAAAATTGTGTGTCAGGAGAAAGCGCATGATAGGGAAAAACACGAGCCTGAGTGAAAAGTGTGCTCCCAGTGAAAAGTGTGCTCCCAGTGAAAAAACGCGCCCAGGCTAAAAAACACGCAAAAATGAGCACCCGTGCGAAAAATGAGAGCCTGACGAAAAAGCGTGCATGGACGAACAATGTGCACCTGGGTGAAAAATGCGCCCCAGAGCAAAAAATGTGTGCATGGGTGAAAAATGCGTGTCAAGGTAGAAAACGCGCGTTGTGGAGAAAACGCGCATTGTGGAGAAAAAACGCGCGTTGTTGCGAAAAACGCACGTCTGGGCGAATAATGCGTGTTCGGGCAAAAAACACACGCAAGGTCAAAAAACACACGCAAGGTCAAAAAACACGCGCTCGGGCGAAATATGCGCTCCCAAGAAAAATGCGTGCTCAGGCAAAAAACACGCTCCAGGGCGAAAAAAAGCGTGCTCGGGCAAAAAACACGCTCCTGGGTGAAAAAAACGTGGTAGGTTGAAAAAACGTGCCCAAGCGAAATATTTGTGCACGGCGAAATATGCGTGCCCGATTGAAAATATTTGCTCTTGGGCGAATATTGTGCAATCGGCGAAATATGGACTCCATGGTGAAAAATGTTGAGCCCGGGCGAAAATATACTCGCGGGTGAAAAATGTGCACATGGGCAAAAAAAGTTTGAGAGTGAAAAAAATGCTCCGGGGCAAAAGATTTAGTGCCCGAACAAAATAATTCACGCCTAGGCAAAAATTGCGCGCACGAGTGATTTCGCAGTTCCGGAATTCTTAATCTTAAAACCGACGATGAGACCTAAACATGACCTAAACATTCTATGAAGGGTTTTGTATGTTTATTTCAATATCGATGGTTTTGGACCCAAAAGTCTATTCCGCCCTAAAACCATTGATCTGAACAACGGTATTACTTTTCGTATTTTCAAAACAATTTCTTGAATACCAATGTCGTCCAAACAAACCGACCCTTAAATAATTTCATAATAGTTTTGATATTAGATCAATTTTAAGTGCTCGTTTAATAAGAAATTACATAAAATATATTTTAGTATCTATACCATTCCATTGCGTGTATTCGTAATAAAATTCACCAACATAATTGATCTACTCGGCATAAAACAAGATTAATTCTTCAATACCTGTGTTTTCAAGTGTCTTTGATTAATTGCTAGTGTTTATTGTTGCCGTTGTTAGTGTTTCTTGTCTTCATGCCTTCATGCACGTGTGTTCCACGTGAGGGGGACTGTTTGGGATGAGGGCTACTCGGATGTTCTTTTTTGTTATTTGCCTTAGTCCCTCATGACCCTTTTGGCTTATAAATTGTGCTTAGAGTCTCCCCATTTTTTCTTTTGATCGGACATGTGTTGGGGCACGATTGTTGTTGGTTGTTCTAATCTCAGCGGGTTGTGTCACATTGTACCGTGTTGTGCGCGACTATGTCGAGGGGGACCACTCTTTGTGCGAATTATCCTCGACGGATTGTCCCTGGTTGCCCGTTTGATGATTAACTCCACATCGTTTGTTCTCTTCTGCATGTTGTGTGTGTAGGTGATGTTGTTTGACCCGATTCCAGCGAGTTCACGTCGTGTGTGCGTCCTGCATCATGTATGGGTCTGCGCCGTGTGTGGCTATGTCTCCGGTTTGATTCCGCGATTTAGAATTTTTCCCCGGTGGCTCGTCTGATGTTTTGTCCCGCGTTGCCTACCTTCTTTGCCTTTATGTGGTGTTTCCAAGCTAAAGTTTTCCCCTCCAGCTTGAGAGGGAGTGTTGGAGTTATTAGTTTTATATTAATATTTAAGTCTTGAATCTGTTAGATTTAGGCTTTGTTTGGCGGGGCGGATACGCACCGGTCGCACGTACCTCACCGCCCCGCTGCGGGATTTCCGCAGAAATGCACCGCACCGCAGAACCACGGTGGCGATCGGGTGGTGCGGTGATTTTCGCGGAAGCTCCACCGCCTCGCCAAACTAAGCCTTAGGCTCTGTTTGGTTGGGTTGTTGCTGATGAAAAATTGCTGATTAAAGTTGATGATAGGAAAAGTGTTGATTATGAAAATGAAGTTTTGTTAAAAATTGTTTTGGTGAAATGGAGTTTCCAAAACAGAGTTTTAGAAAAGTAGTTTGGAAAGGACAATACAAAGGACACTCATATTACAGGAAAATAACCTACCCATTTACAGGTTTCTTTATATTCAAAGCAGATCAAAGATTCATATGAAATGAATACAAGTTGAGTTCAAATTTTACTAGTAAACACACCTACACATTTATATTTCAACTTAACAAAGAATAACTATATTCACAAAAGTCCTAAATCTGCTTTGAAAAAAAGGCCATAAATGGAAATGCTTTTACTACTCTGCTTTTACTAGTAAACTCTCCACTGCAAAATCCCTACATTTGGAATCTGTTAGAGTTAGTATTTTCTATATGTTGAGTTTAGTCCCACACCGCCTATCGGTGTTGGGTGTCATGTTGTAGTTCCTATATATTGCCCCTATGTGGATGAATAATACTTGCACTTTCCATTTTCTTTCTCCTTTCTACATGGTATCAGAGGGAGGTTCTGAGACCTAAAATTTTTTTTCCCGATCAGCTACTGTTCCCCCCCGCTCCCGTCCCGACCTAAATCCCGCCCGCACCCGACCCGTGCTTCTTCCCCGACCCGTCCTTCCGCAACTCCGGCAGCTAGGGCTCACGGGAAGTCCTTTCCCCTCGCGTCGACGACTGCTTTCGCCGCTGCTGCCTAGTGCGGCTTTCGTGAAAGACTTCGACGACGGCCCGTGTGGCTTCTTCCTCTTCTCCCGTCGACTGCATATGGTGCTGCTCCTGGCGGATCTATCCTCTTCTCCTGGCGGCGACTCTTCTCCTGTTGGCCTCCGCTCCGCCCGGGCCTGCTTCTTCTCTGCCCCAGAAGGCTTCTTGCCTGCTGCTCCTCTGTCCGACCTGCTGCAGTTGCAGCAGCTTCTTCTCCGTCTGCCGCTGCTTCTCCGGCCCGCTGCTGCTGCAGCTGCGTCTTCTCCGTCTGCGGCTGCTGCTCATCTTCTCCGGCCCCTTAGTTATTTGATGTTGTTGTTGTTTTTTTTTATTTAACAGTTGTTGTTGGGTTGTTGTATTGCGTCTCTATGGTTTCCGCCTTCTTGCACGTGATCTACGTGAGGGGGAGTGTACGTCACGGCCTCCAGGCGTAGTCTATACCTTCATGCACGTATTCCACGTGAGGGGAAGTGTTTGTGATATCGGCGACTCGGATGCTTCTTTCCCGACTCCTGCCTTAGTCACACCCGGCCCCTAGGTATAACCTATGTCTTCTTGCACATGATCCACGTGAGGGGGAGTGTTTGTGATCACGGCAACTCGGATACTTCTTTCCCGACTCCTGCCTTAGTCACACATGGCCCCTAGGTTGATTTCATATGTTGTTTGTGTCTCCTCGTCGTTTTCTCTGGATTTGGTAGGGTTGGTTTGGTCTTGCGTGGTTGACATTGTTTCCGCTCTGAGTGTATCCATCGTTGTCATGGTCGGTTTGCGGACCAACGTCGTGTGGCTCTTGCCCGGTTGAAGTATCCTCGGTGACACGCGGTTGGGCCTCGGTGGCTGTTGTTTTGTCCCACGCTGCCTTCCTTCTTTTACCTTCTATTTAATGTTGTGTTCAAGCTGTAGGCTTCCCCTTCAGCTTGAGGGGGAGTGTTAGAGTTAGTATTTTCTATATGTTGAGTTTAGTCTCACACCGCCTATCGGTGTTTGGTGTCATGTTGTAGTTCCTATATATTGCCCCTATGTGGATGAATAATACTTGCACTTTCCATTTTCTTTCTCCTTTCTACAGAATCGAAATGCACACACCGCAAAATCCCTACAAGCTTGCTGCAAGGATTCGCCGGAGGAAGGTTTTTGGAGGAGAGGAATAGAGTAGGTCGGGGCTGAGGCTTGCTGTGAGAAGCGCTGGAGTAGGAGGAGCTTCGTCGGAGTAGGAGGAATAGAGCAGTTCGGGGCTGGGGCTTGCTGTGAGAAGCGCCAGAGTAGGAGGAGGAGCTTCACCGGAGTAGGAGGAATAAAGCAGGTTGGGGCTGGCGGGGAGAAAGATCGGCGAGGAAGAGCTCTGCGATTTTCTTCCGCGGTCACGGGCGCCAGCGATTGTCCGCAAAAAAAATGTCGCGGCTGGGTATAAGGAGAGAACCACGGAATTTAATAAACGGAGTTTTGCGTATAAGTGCAAACAAACGCTGCTTTTAACCAAAATTACGGTGCGTCCGGGCCGCACCGCAGCCGAACAGTTGAACCAAACGCCACCTTTGTCTCACATTGTTGTTTCAAATTTATGAGTCCATATATGTCCTTTAAATAACCCTTTTATCAGATGAATAAGAAGCACCTTATTATTTCTTTTCTTCCGATAATTAGTATCCCCTTAAGATCCTCACCATGCCAAGGTTGCTTCATTCTCTTCTCTTGCTGTTTCGGGAAAATCTGCATAGGGAATATACATCATATCACACTCCCACATCTCATTAAGCCCATCTGTTAAAGTTCGAATTTACATATCACGCTCTCATATCACATGAAGTCCATCTGTTAGAGGCTAAAAACACTATACCTGACGGGGCATGTTGAGAATATAGTCTCATTTTGGGAACTCATGTTGCCTTGATCCTCATGCATTAATAATATAGATCTCAAATCCCTCCACCTACAACCAATTTATTTTAAATTAGATGCATAGGTTCATGTATAATCATCATCATCAACCTTGCACTTGCAAATCCCCTCCGCTTTCTAGTAAAATTCTTTCATAATCATCTATTTCTAGTTGAAACTATAAGGAAAGACATGATGTACTTAGGCATTAGTGAGATTATGTCACAAGATAGGGCACAATGGCGACAAAGGATCCATATAGCCAACCCCACTATAGTGGGATAAAGGCTTGAGTGTTGTTGTGTTAATCATCTATTTCTATTTATGTCCCCTCTTACAAAAATGCAGGATAACATTTGTTTACATTTCACCCTTGTGGAGGGACCCTTTCCCAGACCCTCACTATGTGGGGATACTTTGTGCACCGAGCTGCACTAATCATCTATTTCTAGAATACATCTATCATTTACTTTCTTTAAGTCTAAGGAACAGTACATGGATGCTAACACTGGTTAACTACATATGCTTCAATTTGTTTCATCTTGAGCTTCATGTGAATATTGCAAGTGGTTTCAACAAAAATGCAAATCTCACATCTCCAAAAATCACATACCTTCCACTCCTCCACACCTAGGGCTGGTTTAAGCTCAAAACACATTATTATTCCACAGATTTGGTTCAAGTCCTGTCTGGATAACTAAAATAATATTTTTTTAATAAAGTTTGCACCGTTTCCAAACCTTGTGTTTCTTCAGAACATTTCCTTTTGATTCAAAGTAAATTTCACATATAAATTGATGTAAAATTTCTGGACTTAAAAATGCTATGTGAAATATGTGTTCTTATCTGCACTATAGATTTTTTTCCTAAGAAGAAGAGACCAAAAGAAGTGAGCGGTAAGCAAGGTTTATAATGCCTCACAACAATTCTCTTTCACTGGAAATCCCGCATCTTCATCTTCCATCCAATAAATTCAATTTTGCTCAACAAATATTTATAGAGTATAGTAGAACACAACTAAAAAAATAAATAGGATCAATTAATTTGGCTCTGTTTAGACAAACACTATCATAGAATTTATGTTTGGCATGACAGTGGTTATGACCGCTATGAAGAAAAGAAAACTAGTTTTGAACATAAAAGTGAATGAAATTCTTTAGGTGAGGTCGGGTGTCCCCGAATGACGATCTATAACCATTATGTTCACGACCGCTACCGCCATGCCAAACTGAGCCTACAGAAGGATTGGATTACAAAGGTTAACGTGGTTCAACAAGTTTAATAAATTAAGGTTAACATAGGATCCAAAGAAAAGAACTGTCCTCTGACCAAAGGTGGATTTAGAAATTAAACTGTGATGTAAATATCCTAGTAGTGCATTTTGAGTAATTGCTCCCTAATTAAGTATTGATTTGACATAAAAATCTGAATTTAAGTTTGTTCGCGGAGCCAAAAAAGTTCAATGATAACGGAATTTTGCTTGAATTACGGGCGAAACTTGACTCTACGTGTTGAAACCGGAAATCACGGTTCAAGTGGAGTTCAGATCAATGGGGGTAGTTTGTACTTCTTCCAAGTTAGAACGCTAAGACAAACTCTTAAAGCAAAGAACCTCACTCACAATAGGTGGATGACTACAAACAGATCCCGCGAGCTGCAACGAGGAGGTCCCGTCACACACCCGAAAGATCAAAGAGAGTTTCCCATTCCGAGTAAATGTTGGGGGGAACGTTCTGTGCACCTTGGTATCTGCGGCTTGTCTCCTACTGCGCATGGAGGAATCTGGAGCGGAAGACATGTTATTAACTGGAGTGCGCTCAACACAATCTGGGGCCTGCGGCTTGTCTCCTGTTGTAAGTGGAGGAGTCTGGAACGACGTTCTCTTAGTGGTGTGCAAGGCGCAATGTGCGCGGGGAGCAACGTGCGCGCAGTGGAACGCATGCAAGGAGGAATGCGTGTAGGGGTGCTCGCTCGAACAAGATCGAAGATCTTCGTGGGATCTTCAAAGGAGATTGAAGATCTTCACGGGCAATTCGAAGGAGATAGAAGATCTTCATGAGATCTTCGAAGGATTTTTAGAAGACACAAGGAGATCTTCAAGGGAGCTCTTTCGTGCGTAGGAGATGAAGTGAGAGCAGGAGTTGGAATGAAAGGAGGGCCTTGAGGTCCTATTTATAGCTTTCCAAGGTGGTTATGTGGTTATTCGCACACCATAACCGCTTTTTGAGCTATTCACAGACTAATTTCTTATATTCCATGACACATATTTTTTAGGAGATTTACTACGCGCACACCAATTATTAATTTGTTTATGTGCACCCATAACGGGTGGTTATGGAAGGTGGTTACGCGGCAACCAGACGGTGGAGATTCAACGGCGGCCAAGGGGTTGATCGAAGAAGAGCTGGCTGATGGCGGGGGAGTGGCCGACCGGCGAGGTCCGGACGGCGGATGGGTCAGCCGAGTTGATTGTCGCGGAGGCTGGCCGAGCGCCCGACCGGGCACGAACAGGCGGCCGACCAGGAGGTCGCTCGTACGGCGTGCGACCGAGAGGCCGTGCGACGGAGGCTGGCGGTCGGGCGACTGCATGGCCTTGCGGCCTCTAGGACGGCCTTGTGGCCGGCGGTCTTGCGGTGGTCGGTCTCCCGCTCAACAACGCACGCGGGTTGCACGGCTGCGCGACCAGAACTCTGCGCAGCGGCGCCGTCCAGCGAACAACCGCCCAGCGAATAGTCGTCTGCTTGGCCTCACGCAGAGTTCTCGGCCGCGCGACCAAGGGGCTGTAACATCCGTTATCTGACGCGGAATTATTTTAATTGTAGGGTCAAGTCGCGACGAATGTTGATCGAGGCAGCGAGTCGTCGAGGTACAATATTAGTGTGGTCAAAAGGTCGCGTTCATTAATTGGTGTTTTATGTTAGTCATAAATATAGTGAAACACATTTTAATTTAAGTAATGAAGCGCGGCAAGAAATCGTTTAGTGCAAAGGCATTAGTATGGTGTGGAGTGAGTTGCGTATAGCAATAATTAAGAGCTTGGGTTGCCAATAGCAAGTCTTATTCCCACTCCCACATTGCGGTTATTATTAAAAACCGATGCCGAGATTCTTTTTTAACCCGCACCCCCTCTTTCTCACGGGTTTTAGCCAAACCGCAAGTCGACAGTTCCTTCCCGATGTTCCCGTTTCCGCAAGCAGCGACGGACGAAGCCGACGCCTCCCGCGAGCCTTACCGCCAACCGTTCCTCCTCCAGAAGTCCACACTGACTTCCCCTCCTTCCTCTACGAGCGTCAGTGAGTGTTCCTTTTCCTTCCTTGGCCGTGGAAGAGTCGGGTTCAAACCTAGCCGGTGGTAGTGGAAACAATTTTGGTTCTGGTGAGTCGATTCCTCCCTTATCTCTTTTCCCTCATGGAGATCCTTCGATTTGGAGATTATGCTAAACTAATTTTTGTTCCTAATGCCCTAAATAGGTTTTGGAGTTCGTGATCCTCTGCGGAATTTGGGTTGGGCGATTTGAGAGCCTCAATCACTCCACGTAAAGGTAATATCTGAAGTTTAGCGCTTGAATTTTTGTAACCCTAGTTGTATAGAAATTTTCCACGGGAAAATCATAAATGGAAAAATTATGAAATTAGGGCAACTCTAAATTGCAGGACTTCGGTAGGGTCGGGGAAGCATTCTGAAGGTCCCCAGCAGTAGGATTGCCTTCGGAAGAGAAAATGTCGCCGCGCCGAGTGTACAAGTGTCGCAGCACCACTGTAAGGAAACCTAATTTCTGTTAGTTAGACATAGCAAGAAAAATATTTTGTATACGCATGTGTAGGCTTTGTATAAATATCATGACCATACATAGAAATGCCTGGTGGTAGGAAAACGGTCGCGGAAAAAGTGTAGGATGACACTCTTCTCCAAGACCAAAGTAGTCAGATCATGAACAGTAACGTTAGGTACGAAACCTATACCCGCGTACGTAAGCTTGGAATTTGTACAACCAGGGGCGTGAATGTCCCTTCTAGTCGACCATGAGAAAGTCAAGGGTCGCTCAGTAGTACACTAAAATAGATGTCCCAAGCAGAGTAGCATTTGACCAAAAAGGTCAGTAAGCACACTTAAGTCTTTCCGTACTTGGTAGAGGCGCACTACCTTCCTCATAGGGCATATGGTATCCTTTGAGTAGCAGAGTCTTAGGAGTTGACTACCCTTGAGACAGTTAGTAGATTCGAGACCGTGTCCGCGTGACACTAGAACAATGGAGTTCGTCAGATGGTCTCGGGTCGTCAGTTTCAGATGCGCGTTAGGAGCTACTCTGCCTAGAGCCTTCCTAGTAGAGGTGCAAGCTAGAAGTCACCTAGAACTCAAGTATAGACCTGACGTGAGACAGTACACTAGTTAGTGAACGCCGGGACTTGGGTTAATGAACAGAAAGTCACGAACATAGAACAGGTAGATGTTTTAACCAGGTAGTGTTCTGAACGCATGCATAACACATATAACATAAATGTTTTAATGCACGAAACTATTTTTCTAAAGGCATGCATTCATCATATGAGAAAATGTTTTTAGTGTCAATAGGAGGAGTTATTTTTCCTTACTCTGACCCCTCGTGGGCAATATTTTTACAGGTGACCCAGGTGGGAAACTACGCCTAGGATGAGCGTTGGTGACGTCAGTTTGTAGTGTTTTTTTCCCATTCAGTTTTTTGCTTTCAGCATATACTTGTAGTTGTGGACAACGTATCTTGTTAATGTTTTATATGTCATGTATCAGACTTATTATGATATTACAGATTTTCAGTCATTTCAATTCTATTCATGTTTAGTGACTCTGTGAATCCAGATATCAGGTATGTGGTTACCCTTAGTTTACTTTCTCAGCTTCCGTTGTAAGTTTTTTAAATTTTTAGTAGCTTCTACTTTATACCTGCTGTGTACTAGTTTTGATACTGTTTCCTAGTTCTCTTTATATCGCTGACCCGGCCGGATGACTGATTATTGTAAAACTGGGAAGGGATGTTACAAATTGGTATCAAAGCGAGGTTTAGAATCCCTGGACCCTAGAAGGTTTTCACAGAGCAATAAGATTGTGTAAGAGTAAACTCTTGTTAGTAGAGGATTTAAGTTACGTTTAAGCCCGAGTTTTCGCAAGAGTACGAAATAAAATTGCTAAGTCAGATTTCTCAGATGCATGTTAGATAATTATATTTCTTTTATATGTTCTATCAGGCACCACGAGTCAGCGAACCGGGTGAATCTTCACGTCAAGACTCTGTTCCTAACGCGACTAGGGGAGATGTTGCCGTGCCACAGGTACCACTAGTTACAGCAGCTCCAGAGGGCACTGACATAGCATCTCAGATTGCCAAGGCGGTTACTGTTGTCTTGATGGAGTTTCAGAGAAGACTGGCTGCAAGGTTTCCATCTCCAGTACAAGTACCAGCCCCTGCACCAGCTCCTGCCCCAGCACCCGTGGAGATGACCCTGGAGCGTTATTTGAGGAACTTTAGAGAGCTTCAACCCTTGAACTACAGTGGGGATGAGACCCCGATGGACACAGATGATTGGATATCAAACACCAGAGACCTGCTGGATGTTTTGGAGTGCCCAGAGAACGAGAAGGTTCCTTTGGCAGTTTTCCTCCTCCGAGGTGAGGCAAAGGTCTGGTGGGGCAAGTACCGGGCAGATGATCCGGCAGGTAAAGCGTTATGAAAATTTCCCCTTATTTTTGGAAGTGATACGTTCATTTTAAATAGTATGACCATGCTCTTTGCCAGGTCGTACGACAGATATGTTTACGTGGGGCGAATTTTCTAGAGCCCTTGCAAGTTGGTTCGTGCCTCCTTCCGCGCGACGAGTTCTACAGGAGAAATACCTTAGACTTTTTCAGGGGGACATGACTGTTGTTGAGTACGAGCGAGAGCTTACCCATCTGGCTCGATATGCGGGTGTGATGCAGGGAGATCAAGCTGAGAAGTGCAGCCGTTTTGTGGATGGTTTGCGTGACACGTTGAGTCAGCCGCTAATGATCATGGTGAATGCTGATTACAGGAGCTTAGTGGATACGGCTCGCAGGCTGGAGGTTGATCAGCAGAAAGTTCAGAAGCGTAGTAATTTCCGTGCGAAGCGATCTCAGGATTCGCATCAGCCGCAGCAGAGCAGAAATGACCAAGGAAAGAACTGGAACAAGAAGCAGAAGCCTGATGTGAGGAAGGATGGTCAGTCTGGGGACAGGAGCAAGGACTACCCCCCTTGTCCCAAGTGTCAGCGTCGCCATCCAGGAGAGTGTTTGGCCAGCGCGGGCGTGTGTTACAAGTGCCGTCAACCTGGACACATAACTCGCTTCTGACAGGAAGTTGGTGTGAATCAGGTAATCAACCTAGTTGTATTCATTACATTTATGAAATTACTGTAAATGACAAATGTAATTTTTTCCTGCAGTCGAAGTACGAGGTTGGTGGCCCAAGCAGAGTAGACAAGGGCAAAGCTTTGATGATTACTGATGGAAGACCACAGCAGGGTCGAGATTTGGTGCATCCCAGAGCTTATGGGCTTGGTCAGCAGGAGGCAAAAGATCAGGAGGATGTAGTGACAGGTAAGTGTTTACTTTGCTTAACAAGTTTATTTAATCCTCCGTAGTAATACTCTCTTCATCATTTGAAAATCATTCGCACTCGTTTATCGTGGAATCTTTAGTGCGTAAGATGAATCTAGAAGTCTTCCCAGAGACAGTACCACTGGAAGTCATGATGTCGAATGGATCCCTACTGCAGACCAGAGATAAGTGCAGAGTACCAGTGCAGTTTGGTGACACCGAGATTATCGTGGAAGCTTTGCAGCTACCTATTGCAGGATTCGACCTGATCTTTGGAATAGACTGACTTTTGGCAGTCAATGCCAGGATTGACTGTAGGGCGAAGCAGATACAATTTGAGGGCCCTAATCAGACTGCATTTTCTTTTCAAGGCTTGAAGGGAGTAGTGAAGATGATCATCTCCGCAGTCCAAGCTAGAAGGTGCATCAGTAAGGGTTGTGAAACCTTTGTAGTACTGATGAATGCGGAGGCTAGAGCTGACTTGACAGAGGTACCAGTGGTGCATGAGTTCCCCGATGTTTTCCCGGAAGAGCTCCCTAGTGCCCCTCCAGATAGAGAGATTGAGTTCCCGATAGATTTGCAGCTCGGGGCTACACCAGTAGCCAAATACCCCTACCGGATTGCTCCAAGGGAACTAGCGGAGTTGAAGAGTCAGTTGCATGAGTTGCTTGATTTGGGTTTTATACGTCTCAGTACTTCACCTTGTAGTGCTCCAGTACTTTTTGTGAAGAAGAAGGATGGTAGTCTGAGACTATGCATAGACTACCGTGAGTTGAACAAGCTGACAGTAAAGAACAAATACCCGATTCCTAGGATTGATGATTTGTTCGACCAGTTGGTGGACTCGTGCATTTTTTCCAAGTTAGATTTGAGGTCGGGCTACCATCAGTTGAAGATTCGGGACGTGGATGTTCAGAAGACGACTTTCAGTACCAAGTATGGACACTTCGAGTTCGTGGTCTTGCCGTTTGGGCTGACCAATGCCCCTTCAGTATTTATGGACCTGATGAACAGGGTATTTCGGGAATACTTGGATCGTTTTGTTATCGTCTTTATCGATGATATCTTGGTGTTCTCAAGGAGTGCAGAAGATCGTGTCGCACACCTCAGGATTGTTTTGAGCACCCTCAGGAAGAATCAGTTTTATGCCAAGTTTTCAAAGTGTGAGTTCTGGCTTTCAGAGATTGCATTCTTAGGCCACGTCATCAGTCAGCAAGGGGTTAGTGTCGATCCGAAGAAGATAGAGACCATTAAGAATTGGCCAAGGCCGACGGCAGTTTCAGAGGTTCGCAGCTTTTTGGGTCTTGCTGGTTACTACATGAGATTCATCAGAGATTTCTCAAAGATAGCCTTGCCACTGACTTCCCTCACCAGGAAGGGTAAGGGCTTGGATTGGACAGTTGAGTGTGAAATGACTTTTGAGGACTTAAAGGGCAGATTGATGACCGCACCGATCTTGAGTTTACCTTCAGGGCCTGACGGGATTTAGATCTATAGCGATGCGTCAGGTCAGAGTTTGGGTTGTGTTCTCATGCAGCATGAAAAGGTCGTAGCATATGCCTCGAGACAGTTAAAGGTTCATGAGAGGAACTATCCCGTGTATGATCTGGAGCTTGCAGCAGTCATACATGCTTTGAAGTTATGAAGGCACTATCTCTATGAAGTGCGTTGTGAGATCTTCACTGATCATAAGAGCCTCAAGTATATCTTTGATCAGCGGGAGCTTAATTTGAGGCAGCGCCGATGGTTATGAGTTTCTATCAGACTACGACGTAGACATTCAGTACCATCCAGGAAATGCGAATGTTGTAGCTGATGCCCTTAGCTGTAGAGGTTCGTGTTTCTTCCTTCTCACTCAGCAGGAGGAGTTAGTGCGAGAACTGGAGAGACTGGACATCACCGTTGTTCCACGTTGTAGTTTTGGTTCTGCAAGGTTGACTTGGATGGAGATTACTTGCGACATTAAGGATAAAATCAAGACAGCTCTACCGTTGGATCCAAAGATGACAGATATTTGGAGCTCAGTGCAGACAGGTCAGAAGGAGAGATTCACTATTCAGGACGATTTATTGTTGTTTGATGGTAGGGTGTGTATCCCCGATGCTAGTCGCTTTCGCGAGGATATTCTATTTGAGGCACACAATTCCAGATATTCTATACATCCGGGTAACACGAAGATGTATGCAGATCTCAAGAAGGTAGTCTGGTGGCCAAGCTTGAAAAGTGATGTTGCAGATTACGTAGGGAAGTGTGAGACGTGCAAGTTGGTTAAGGCCGAGTGCCAAAGGCCTGAAGGCAAGTTGCAGCCACTTCCCATTCTCGAGCAGACTTTTGAGGATATATCCATGGACTTCATCCATGGTCTGCCGAGATCTCAGAGTGGAAATGACTCTTTGTGGGTTATAGTAGATCGGCTTTCTACGGTTGCCCATTTCATTCCTCTTAAGAAGACAGATCATGGTCCCAGATTAATACAGTTATATATAGACGAGATAGTTCGACTTCACGGTGTTCCCAGGACTATAGTTTCAGACCGAGATGACAGATTCACCTCCAGGGAGTGGTGATACGTACAGGAGCGGTTGGGTATCAGATTACATTTCAGCACCGCATTCCATCCCCAGACCGATGGACAGACTGAGCGCACAAATAGGGCTTTGGAGGATCTGCTACGGATGTGCATTTTGGACTTTGGAGGAAAATGAGAGAAATATGTTACTCTTGTGCAGTTCTCCAACGATAACAGTTTTCAGACGAGTATTGGAATGACACCGTTCGATGCCCTTTATGGTAGACATTGTCGGACACCGTTATGTTGGGCTGAAAGTGAGGAAAAGTCTAATATCAGGGAGTCATGGATTGGATTGATAAGATCACTGACAGGATCAAGCTTATTCAGGAACGTATAAAGACAGCTCAGGATCGCCAAGCCAAGTATCATGATCAGAAGCACAGGTCAGTAGAGTTCAGTGTTGGAGACTACGTTATCTGAAGGTCAGGCCAGTCAGAGGAGTCTCTACAATAAAGCGGATGAAGAAACTGAGCCCCAGATTCGTTGGTACTTTTGAGGTGCTGAAAAGAGTTGGTGAGGTTGCATATAGGTTGGCCTTACCTGAGGAAATGAGTGGTGTACATGATGTATTCCACGTCTCCTATCTGAGGAGAGCAGTCAGAGATTCCAGTCAGATTATCAGTACCGAAGAAGCACCAATCGAGACAGATCTTAGTATTGGGGTTAGACCAGTCAGAATAGTGGATTCAAGTATACAGAAGCTCAGAAATAGAGAGATTCGCATGGTCAAAGTCCTTTGGATGAACTGTGGCCGTCCAGAGTTTACTTGTGAGCGAGAGAATGAGCTTAAGAGCAATGCAGACTATTATTTTCTCTTCGATTCAGGTATGATTACAATTTTCGAGGACGAAAATTTTTGTTAGGAGATGAGATTTGTAACATCCGTTATCTGACGCGGAATTATTTTAATTGTAGGGTCAAGTCGCGACGAATGTTGATCGAGGCAGCGCGTCGTCGAGATACAATATTAGTGTGTGGTCAAAAGGTCGCGTTCATTAATTGGTGTTTTATGTTTGTCATAAATATAGTGAGATACATTTTAATTTAATAATGAAGCGTGACAAGAAATCGTTTAGTGCAAAGACGTTAGTATGGTGTGGAGTGAGTTGCGTATAGCAAAAATTAAGAGCTTGGGGTGTCAATAGCAAGTCTTATTCCCACTCCCACATTGCGGTTATTATTAAAAACCGATGCACAGGTTCTTTTTAACCCGCACCCCCTCTTTCTCACGGGTTTTAGCCAAACCGTAAGCCGACAGTTCCTTCCCGACGTTCCCGTTTCCGCAAGCAGCGACGGACGAAGTCGACGCCTCCCGTGAGCCTTACCGCCGACCGTTCCTCCTCCAGAAGTCCACGCCGACTTCCCCTCCTTCCTCTACGAGCGTCGGTGGGTGTTCCTTTTCCTTCCTTGGCCGTGGAAGAGTCGGGTTCAACCTAGCCGTGGTAGTGGAAACAATTTTGGTTCCGGTGAGTCGATTCCTCCCTTATCTTTTTTCCCTCATGTAGATCCTTCGATTTGGAGATTAGGCTAAACTAATTTTTGTTCCTAATGCCCTAAATAGGTTTTTGAGTTCGTGATCCTCCGCGGAATTTGGGTTGGGCGCTTTGAGAGCCTCAATCACTCCACATAAAGGTAATATATGAAGTTTAGCGCTTGAATTTTTGTAACCCTAGTTGTATAGAAATTTTCCACGGGAAAATCGAAAGGGAAAAATTATGAAATTAGGAGTACTCTAAATTGCAGGACTTCGGTGGGGTCGGGGAAGCATTCTGAAGCTCCCCAGCAGTAGGATTGCCTTCGGAAGAGAAAATATCGTCGCGCCGAGTGTACGAGCGCCGCAGCACCACTGTAAGGAAACCTAATTTCTGTTAGTTAGACATAGCAAGAAAAATATTTTGTATACACATGTGTAGGCTTTGTACAAATATCATGACCATACATAGAAAAGTGTGGTGGTAGGAAAACGGTCGCGGAAAAAGTGTATGATGACACCCTTCTCCAAGACCAAATTAGTCAGATCATGAACAACAACGTTAGGTACGAAACCTATACCCGTGTACGTAAGCTTGGAATTTGTCCAACCAAGAGCGTGAATGTCCCTTCTAGTCAACCATGAGAAAGTCAAGGGTCGCTCAGTAGTACACTAAAAGAGATGTCCCAAGCAGAGCAGCATTTGACCAAAAAGGTCAGTAAGCACACTTAAGTCTTTCCGTGCTTGGTAGATGCGCACTACCTTCCTCATAGGGCATATGGTATCCTATGAGTAGCAGAGTCTTGGGAGTTGACTCCCCTTGAGACAGTTAGTAGATTCGAGACCGTGTTCGCGCGACACTAGAACAATTGAGTTCGTCAGATGGTCTCGGGTCGTCAGTTTCAGATGCGCGTTGGGAGCTACTCTGCCTAGAGCCTTCCTAGTAGAGGTGCAAGCTAGAGGTCACCTAGAACTCAAGTATAGACCTGACGTGAGACAGTACACTAGTTAGTGAACGCCGGGACTTGGGTTAATGAACTGAAAGTCACGAACATAGAACAAGTAGATGTTTTGACCAGTTAGTGTTTTGAAGACATGCATAACACATATAACATAAATGTTTTAATACAAAACTATTTTTCTAAAGGCATGCATTCATCATATGAGAAAATGTTTTTAGTGTCACTAGGAGGAGTTATTTTTCTTTACTCTGACCCCTCGTAGACAATGTTTTTACAGGTGACCCAGGTGGGAAACTACGCCAAGGATGAGCGTTGGTGGCGTCAGTTTGTAGTGTTTTCCCATTCAGTTCTTCTTTGCTTTCAGCATATACTTTTAGTTGTGGACAATGTATCTTGTTAATGTTTTATATGTCATGTATCAGACTTATTATGATATTACAGATTTTCAGTCATTTCAATTCTATTCATGTTTAGTGGCTCTGTGAATCCAGATATCAGGTATGTGATTACCCTTAGTTTACTTTCTCAGCTTTCGTTGTAAGTTTTTTAAATTTTTAGTAGCTTCTACTTTATACCTGTTGTGTACTAGTTTTGATACTGTTTCTTAGTTCTCTTTATATAGCAAGACGCGCGGCCGCGACCAGTCGTGATTTAGCCTGTGTGGCACATTTTGCCGCGCGTGGTGGTTCGGGACAGTTTGAATGATCATGGCGTTAGTGGGGTTGATTTTGGTCAACCCCACTTTCTCCACCAAAGGAGATGGGTGCTTTTGCTATCCGCAACCCGGATTTCCCATAATATTAGAGGGTATCTGATGCAGCCTTTATCGCATCCTAAGTCACGCACTTAAATTTTTCAGCATTTTTTATTATCATGTATTTCGTCCGCGCATCTGCTTTTATTTGAAATTGTTTGGCTATTCTATTGGGTTGACCGTCCGATGAGATCTTAAATAAAAAGATTCGGTAATTCTGGCAGATAGAACGTTAAAGGCAAGCTTAAATTGTTTAACGATGCATAAATATCTAAATCACATGAAGACAAATCATTCTAAATATATTGAGGAAATATCTGATAAAATATTATTATTTGGAATCTAAAACTGTCATATGAAAAGGATTGTGGAAGAGGACAATTAAAATTGATGCCATATAAACAGAAATTGAAAATAATTTAGGTATGAAAAAGAATTTTGGAAATTAAATATCGTCCTCTAATTTGGGAAATCAGCCGACTACTGTCTATTAAATATCCGGTCAAGAAGAAGAAAGAAAGTGAGTGAAGCGGATTGAACAGAGGAACGAATTTTCATTCGCACACTCTGTATTGTCGGCGCCCAACCAACCTCCTTTCCTGACAGCCACTGCCTCCCTCCTTCGCTCCCTCCTCCGGCGAAGCCCAACAGCCACCAATCAAGCCGCCGAAGCCACGACAGGCCCTTCCCTGCCGCACGCCCGTCAGCAACATCCCGCTGGGCAGATCCCATCACTTTAGACACGCCCAACAAATAAAGCGCTCCTAGCGCATCTGACAGTGCTCCCGAATGCCGCAGTCAACCCCAAGCAAGCCGTGTTTGTCAGGCCATCGTTGACACCATAATCGTATTTCTCGGCGACCTGGGTTATGTCTGGCGCTATCGACTTACCCTGACTAGGTGGCCATCGACCTCAAAGATCTACTACGACATTTGACTCCGCCAACGATCCCGTCTTTCTGCAGTAGCCCTGCCCCTGCGAGACTCACTCCGGGTTGACGCCGTCATCAGTCCCATCGTCTGTGTTGGGAACATTGTCCCCAAAATTCCTAATTTGAAGGTCTCAAGATGACAATAAACATCTTGTATTTGATGGTTCTTTGAGTTTTGGCATGACAGGTACAACTAAAATGCATGACTAATGTATGGTTAGACACTTGGTCACCCAAACAGGATTTTGCCCTTGTAACCCCTTAAAGAGTAAAATTCATGTTGACCTCTGTACTAATTACATATTAGACATGTCACTATCATTGAGAAAAGTCACTAAGGACATAAAAAATCAAATGCAGGAAAAAAGATTTGTTTAAAATAATCGGGTACATAAGCTAAAAAGCTAAGTAAAAATTCGACTGCATCGAGTTCACAGCTATGGAAAAATTCGACTGCGTCGAGTTCATAGTTAAAGAAAAATTCGACTGCATCGAATTCAGGCTAAGGAAAAATTTGACTGCATCGAATTCAGGCTAAGGAAAAATTTGACTGCATCGAGTTCATAGCTAAGAAAAAATTTGACTGCATCGAAGATAAAAAGTTCGACTGCATCGAAGATAAAGATTTGACTGCATGATGATCGAATGTTTTTTGCAGGCTGTTTTGACTAAGTGTCAGGAGTTTCCTTATATAATTTTTATATGTTCTAAGGTGACCACACATAATTCATATGAGCCATTTGACTTTGCCAATAGGATCATGTCATGGTTAGATTTATTTTTCTCCGCCTTGACACGTGACACAGTGGCCAAATCCTTAATTTAAGGAGCAAATTGTGCTGAGATTCCAAATCAAATTGATTCACGGAATTTGTTGCTGGAAGTCAGAGATTGCCAGCAAGGAGAAATATTCTCATTCATTAGAGAATATTGCCAAGATTTCAAAATCTTTAACCAAATTTCGACAGCCATTGCACATACTATTTCAAGATTATTTCATAAAGTGCCTGTTGGTCATTTGAAGAGATCCAGCTAGAATATTTTCAAGATTGTAAATCTTTTTTATGCAGACTTAATATAGCCGTTTGAGATTTCCTAATCAAGTGTTTGTCAAAGGAAGATTGTCCTAGCCGTTAGAGAATTCAAATTGAATCTTCATTCACTCTGTCGGTCAAGTCAAGTATAAAAGAAGAACTTAGAGATTTCAGACAAGATTTCTTTTCTTCGAGCCTTTTGATATTCAAGCTTTTGAGAATTATTTTAAAAGACACTCAGTATTCACAGAGATCCTTCACGACTTTTTCTTTCAAGTCTTCTGTGAAAGTTCTGTAACAGTGATCAAGTCTTCAAGTGATTTCATTTTCAACCACTGCTATATTCAGAGAAAGGTTCTTCTTGATCTACTACATCAATATTTGTTTTTGAAGATCTTTTCACTGGTACAAGTTTTTTCTGATCAAACCCAATGCATTACAAGAGGATTATATCAAGTGCTGATCAAGAAAAGAAGAAGCATGTTGTTTGCTTCTATCTGGAGACTCAAGCTTTAGGGTGTGAGTTTAAACTTGTACTCTATTTTTTTGTAAGATTTCTTGTGAATCTTAGTTATAGGATCTATAATAGATCTGCGTGTAGATCTCTGTTGATAGATATTGAGTTGTAGGGTTGTAGAGCCTGGGCTGTAAGGCTTGAGAATAGCCTGAGTTTGTAGGGCCTATGGTGCCTGAGTTGTAGGGCTTGTGGAAAACCCGAGTTGTAGAGCTTATGTGGAGCCCGAGTTGTAGGGCTTGTGGAAAGCGCGAGTTGTAGGGCCTGTGTGAAGCCTGAGTTGTAGGACCTGAGTGAAAGGTCCGAGGTAGGGAACTTGTATTCCTGAGTTGTAAGATCTGATGATCTGAGGAGAAATTTTAGAGAAATTTAGCCTAAGCTAGCTCTCTGCTGGATAGGTGAATAAGGAAAATGGATGTACCCATTCTTGGGGAATCACTATACATCTCTATGTGTTGTGCTACGTGCTGTGACTTGATATTGTGCTTTACTTTTTTTACTGTGTTGTTCAAAAGAATATTCAAGAAATTCAAAACTAAGGCTCTGTTTGGTTGGGCTGTTGCTGATGAAAAACTGCTGATAGAAAAAGCGTTTGATTTTGAAAAACAGAGTTTTGTTAAGAAAAATATCTGGGTGAAATGGAATTTATAAAATTGAGTTTTGGAAAAAAAATTTGGATACAAAATAAAATTTTGAGTGAATTTATTTTTCCAAAAAAATAATGAAAACTACTAACTTCAAGCTTATAAATCATGTTTATAAATCATTTCAACTGTTTGGTTCTCAAACCCAAATATATACAGCTAACATTTTAGCACAGGTATAAAAAAAGGATAATCATTAGAGCAGAAATCATAGAAAAAAACCAACATTGAAGAAATCATCAAAGCAGAAATACAAACCCCAGTGAAGAAGGATGCTGCCTGGTTTCGGGAAGAGAACGGGGCCTAGGTTTCAAGGTCGCGGCCTGGGATTTGAAGTCGTCGCCTGAGTTCTGAAGGTCGCCGCCTGAATTTCGAAGGTCGTCGCCTGGGTTTTGGGAAGAAGAAGATCGGGAGCTGCGAGCAGGAGGGAAGATCGGGAAGCAAAAAGATTGGGAAGAAGATCGGGAGGGAAGATCGAAGAAGAAGAAGAAGGACTGCGAGCGGGAGGGGGGGGCTGGGACGGGAAGAAGAAGATCATGAGCGTCTGCGGTTGACAGAGGAAAAAAGTTGCGTCTGGTATAAAAGGAAACCACAGAAAATAAACAAAAAAAAAAAATAAGTGGATCCAGACGCTGTTTTTTTACCAAACGCTGGTGCATTTCACCTCACCGCAGGCAAAAGCCCAACCAAACGCCACCTAAGTAAATCACATATTCATCTTCCTCTAGGTGAGTAGCAACCCTTGACTTTCAGTCAGTCAGTTGTGGGTTCTCTGGCGCCGAACGAGCTAAAAAGGATCATGCTCCTCAAAACATCACCCCCTCTTGCTCTATTCATATGGGATTAATTTTATGCATCATAATTAATTAATTAAGCTTGCTCAAACGTTCAATCGCTTGAAATACCGTTATCCATAAATTGTTACGTGTGTCATTATGCTTGTGGATGTATGAAACTCGCAACGATCCCACTCATAAAACGCTCAAAGAGTTTCTCTCAAATAATTAGTAACGGTTTTACGGAAATCCAACGTGGGAAAATGATTTTGCGTGAAAGATCGAATTGACCGCCCGGCCCCTCTCCAAATTAAAAATACAAGTTTTAAAAAAATTCATAGCCCAGTCTACATCAGTATCAATTATATTGTGAATTATTTTGCTACAGAAAATTTCGGGTGATCACACAGAGTTGGATATGTTCTGTTTTTATGTGTTGCACTGGAATCTGTGGATAACCATTTTCATTTTGTTCTAGGCTGTGGATAGCAAAACTCTTTGAAGTTCATCTGGGTATAATAATTTCCTATAATAAAAAAAGCACAGTTGACTTAAATGAGACTCGATACAGATTACAGAAAAAGATAAAAATTTCTACCACAATTTTCTTCTATAGTTCATCAGACAGCAGAAACAGTTGGCCAAAGAAATTGTTAGGGTTTAGGGTTAGATTAGACGATTTCGAGTGATAATCTTAAAATTTATGGCTACGGATTCAAAATCAACCCCTAAAAATTGTTAGGGTTCGTTTCCTCTTCTCCGATTTCATTAAATCCATACAAAGATATGAATTAATCTTCTCCAGCTGAAGACGATTCTCAATACAATCCAGTTAATTAAGCTTAACTAACAGTAAAGAACTTCCAGAGCAAACCCACCAGCTACCTCAACATCCCTAGTATCGAAAAACTCTCCGGCAATAACTGTTGTTACAGAACAAAAAACGCAGAAAATAAAATTAAAAGGGCTAACCTTCTTCTTCCAACCCGCAGGCGCCGGAAGTTCAACGTAATTAACTTCCGGCTCCCGGCCCCTTCACCGCCGACGTCCGAAGCCATCTTCTGAAGCCGATCAAATCTGCAAGTCTGAGAGGGAGGAGACGACGAGCAAACAGAGAGCAAATAAGACGGAAGAGGAAAGGACGGTTCCGTCGGCTAATAACGTGTCCGTAATATTAGGATCACGACGACCGACGTGGCTTTTTTCAACTCGTGCAGCTTTACACCACTCGGTTATCCTACGGACGGATCTTTTCTCATTAATCTTCTGGTCGCTTAGCGCATGGTTGACGAGTC